>CM057450.1:226717500-227917500 GCA_016271365.2 Neoceratodus forsteri | reverse complement strand
TGCCATCATACAGCCAAATCATTCAAAGTGAATATAACCTTAAATTTGACTAAATGAAGAAAAGAACATGAATGCCCGCAAGAAATGTTTTGCAAGCAGTGCTTGCACTGGGACCTAACAACTAAAAATTCTTAAAATATACTAACTAGAGGATAGAATGGAGAGGGGGACACTATGGATTCCTTCAAATTCAGGAAAGGGATCTATAGAGTAGACACATAAAGTTTATTTAGCCTGAGAAACAGAACATCAGCTAGGGTCCATGTGCTTAAGCTGGAAATGGTGAGGTGAAAAAATGCATTTGAAAGTACTGTTTCACTGAAAGGGTGGTGGTTGGGGTGAAAAATCAATTCCAGACAAGGTTGTGTAGGCAGAGATAATATCAGGGTTCAAAAGAAATGTTGATGCATTTAAAGGAGTTAAAACATGTGATGATGTAAACAAGAGAGGTGAGTATGAGGTAAATAATTAACATTAGAAAGATTCCAAGAAGGGAATCTTGGGATAGACTAGATGAACTGTTGAGATCTTTATCCTGTCCTACTCTTTTCTGTGTTTCTACTGTACGATTCAATGTTTCCAGGCATAGCTCTGTCTCTCTCTTTCTCTTTATAGCATTTTCCATATTACCAGTGCTGCACAGTATTCTATTTCTTGTAAACTGTTTTTTTTTCCTCTTTTATGGGCAGCTAGGTAGTTTAGTTCAGTGCAACATTTTCAATGGCAGAGATTTATTTTTTTCAAAGAAGCAGGAACAGGAAGGGTCAGAGCTTGGCAGCAATTAAGGAAACTGACTGATATTGAGGGAGGACTCATGGCTCTGCAGGTATGAAACTAGTACAGAAACTTTGACTGGCTTCAGTGAAAAAAGAGCTTTGTTCAATAGAGTCCTGCTGGGAACATATACAGCTTAATGAACATGAGTAGGCCTTTTGCCAGGATAGGCCTCAGTTCCTAGGCCGGTTGCTAGGAAAACATCCCCTGGGTGCTTCGCTCTGGGAGGTTGAACCACATGGCTGACAAAGCACACTCAGAGTGACTGAGCAAGCCTTTTAATCTTGGGGTTCTGTTTTGTAACATGGAATCCTCTTAAAGAGATATGCCCTTTAAAAGATTTTTATCTGTTAAATTGCCACTTCATTTACAGTTTTAAGATCCTGTAGTACACCAATTGTTTCAACATCCTTATTATCAGATTAAGTCAGTCTGTGTGTGATGCTAACACAGAATGCCACATGTGCTCCTTTGGTCATACAGTATGTTAAGAATCTCAGACTAGTCTGACTGCTGGTGCTTACTGGGCACTCCATAAAATTGGGACATTTCACTGTCTAACATTCACTAATGGTGCAATCCAAAATTCAGTGGTGATGCAAAATTATTCAGAACACAAATATCAAGAGTTCACAGATTCTGTGGTGTTTTTCTTTTTGTCTGCATTCTCCCCGATTGAAAATAAATTACCATATTGATTGCCTGAAAAGAAAAACATAAACCTTTCTTCCACTTTATTTAGGACTATCTCCCCATGGCCCTCATCCAACCAAAACCTCCCTTAGTCTCCATTTGAGCATCTGCCCATTCTTTTCTTTTATTTTTTTAAGTTTCAGATGGACAATTGACTTATTCATCAAATGAACTTATCCTCATTAATAGTAAGAGTCTTTATCATCATCTTTACCAATATTATCTTTTCCATAATGGGGTGAAGATTTTTCATAGCTCCCAATGATGCTAAAATAAGATATGAGAGAAAAGCAATTACCATAGTGAAAGGTATGGAACTGACTCCAGATTTTGGTACATCTGTGTTGTTACTTCATTGCGAAATAGTGAATTCTTTCATGTTTATAGCAATCAGCTAATAAGTTCAGCAATTCTTCATGTAAAGGTGGCTGTTAGTCTTTCCAATGAAGCAAATATACTTTTCTTGTGATTAATAATGATAAAAATATGAAGTAGGCTGCTTCTAGATTGCAACTGGGTGGCCTGCCTAGGAGGGCCATTCCAGGTTCAAATGGAATATCAATGTTTATTATTTTTTCCTAGCATGGAGAACACTGCAGGTCAATAGATGTTGAGTGATTGGTAGTCAACAAACATATGTTGAAATGAACCTTTGTCATCTGGATATCTTGGACTTCCATCTGATTTTGCCTGACCTAACCTATTGAATCTTGACTGCGTATAATAGGATTGATGTATTATATTAAACTGACTCTGTTTCTGCTTTGTACTCTTTATCCTGGTGTCATATAAGTTAATGGTATTTACTCACCTGGTAAAAGTGATTAGATGAGTCCTCTTTATAGTACTCCGCATTCCATACCAGTGGGTATCCATCATCCATCCTATAGGATGATGTATGATCCAATGAAAATTGGGATTGGCCCGAGGCCAGTCTCTTAGCCCACCTCAGAAATCCCCAGTACAAAGCTTCCCTAGCAGAAAAGAAACAGAAGAGAAAGTGGCACAACAAAGTGAAAAACAAATGAGCACTGCACCACACTGTATTATGTACTGACTCCCATCATAGTCTTGTTTGAAAATAATGATTGTCTTAGACAATAAAAAAGGAGTATGTGCCAGCATTTATTAATCACATATTTCTACTGTAATAGCCAATCACCAGAAATTCATATTGCTACCATACAATACAACGGACACAACAAATACTACCCTGCTCTCTGATATGCCACCATGTACATGAGTCTGTATTGGGAGGGCCTGCAGAGTACTATTAAGGGGGCTCATCTAGTTACCTTTACAGGTGACTAAATACCATTACATACTGCCCCCTCTATAGTACTCTGCATTCTATACCAGTGGGATTTTTTTAGCAGTGTCCTGGCTACCCACAGTACTGGGTGGGAGAAGAAAATGTGGACAGCAATCTAGGGTGGATTCATTGTGGGCTGAAGGGCTACCCGGCTGAAGGTGGCTCTGGTGGCTGATGCCACATCCAGATGATAATGTGTAGTAAAGGAATGCAATGTGGATCAGTTGGACATAGAGCAAATATCCTGTGAGAAAACCTGGCCCCTTTTGGCCCAGAAGGTGGCTGCTGCCTCAGTGGAATGTGCCTTATTCCCAGGTATGGGTCTGGAACCATCCCCTGGCTTCAGTAATGATAGTGTGGAGCCAATGTGTAATTGTGGTCTTAGATGCAGTGTGGCCCAATCACTTGCCTGCTATAAGGATAAACAATCTATGTGACTTGCAACCAGCCTCTATGACTGATAAGTAATGACATAGTTGATACCCAATGTGCAATGGGTGAACACCAGAGGGTGATGAGTTGTCAGCGGGAAAGATGGGTAAGTGAATTTCCTGCTCAAGGTGAAACTGAGTCACTACCTTGGGAAGAAAAGTAGGGACTGAATGCAGAATGACCTGCTAGTATGAAATACTAAAATGGGTTCCTTGCAAGGCAAGGCTTGCAGCTCCCCAGTTTGATTGGCCAAATGGATAGCTACCAGGAATGCTGTCTTATGGGTAACCCAATGCAGGAAATCCTGTTGGAAGGGTGGTTTTTGCAACACTTCCAAAACCAGATTGAGTTCTTATGGGGAAAAGTCTGTCTGATGAGTGGGGAAGTAATTTGAAATACCTTTAAGAGTCTAACTACATTGGGGTGGGCACCAATCTGACCTATCCCTGGAAGGGGTCCTCTAATGTCAGATATAGCCAAGGTTTGTACCCTGAAGGATGCAGCACTTAGACCCTTATCCACCCCATCATTTAGGAAGTCCAGTATACTAACATACTAAAATGCCAGCAGAATAGGCCTAAAGGTCTTTCGTGTCTGCTCGTTTGGTCAGCCCCCACCCTGGTTGCTGACCTTGCTGCCCCCCTTGCCTTCTGTGGCTTCTCCCTTCCCAGTTCCGGATATTCTTGCTACATTGGATTTTGCTTCCAGAACCCTTCCCCTGTACCTGTCCCACCCCCTCTTGAACCCCTCCACTGTCTCTGCCTCCACCAGCCCCCTAGGCAGCGCATTCCATGGCTCCACCACCCTCTCAGTGAAGTAGCACCTCCTCCTTTCTCCCCTGAATCTTCCCCCCTCCAGCTTCCACCCATGCCCTCTAGTAGTCCCCTCCTCCTTCCTTCGAAGCACCCTGACTGTTCCTCCCCTATTTACCCTCTTCATGTACCTGAAGACCTCTATCATGTCCCCCTGGTCCCGTCTCTCTTCCAATGTGTACATATTTAGCTCTTTGAGCCTCTCCTCATAGGTCCTGTCCCCCAAGTCCCAAATCATTTTGGTTGCCCTCCTCTGGACCCTCTCCAGGAGGTTAATGTCCCTCTTTAACTGTGGCCTCCAAAATTGCACACAGTACTCAAGGTGCGGCCTCACCAAGCAGTTATACAGAGGGAGTATCACTTCCCTCCCTCTGGAGGTGATCCCCCTAGCGATGCATCCCAGCATCCTGTTGGCCTTGGCTGCTGCCCTCCTACAAGTCTCAGAGTTGTTCATCTTGACATCCACCACCACCCCCAGGTCCCACTCAGCCATCAAGACTTGTAGCACCCCCCCCCCCAGGGTGTACACTTGGCCCGGGTTTCTGGCCCCCAGGTGGAGTACCTTGCATTTCCCTGAATTGAACCTCAGCTTCCACTTTCTAGACCATCTTTCCAGAGCCTCCAGGTCCCCCTGCAGGGCCACCCTCCCCTCCCCTATGAGTGGCAGTCCTGCCACAGAAGGTGAAGTCACTTTTTTAATACACCATTTCTTAAAAATTGACCATTGTCTATGGTACGTGCTGTTTGTGGACTGCCTTCTTGACTGTAACAAGCACTGTACCATGCTTGAATGGTAACCCTGGGTGAGCAGTCATCCCCTTTCAGTAGCCAGGCTCTTAGGTTAAGGGCTGAGGCTTTGTGATGAAGTATCAGGCCCTGGCTCAGAAGATCCTTTCGAAAGGACAAATGAAAGGGTGTGTCTCTCACCATCACATGTATGAGAGAATACCAAGACCTCCACAGCCAGTTCAGGGCTACCATTACCACAATTGCCCTGGTGACTCAAATCTTGTGCAGAACCTTGGGGAACATGGGAGTGGGGGGGAGGGAATGTAAGCTCTGTTGAAAATTCATGGTGCCGACAACGTGTCCACTTCCTGTGCCCCTTGGTTATGGACTCACAATTGATATCATGGGAGTTGTTTGTTTGAGCTGGACACCATGATATCAACTTTTAGGGCTCCCCACTTTGACATTGATCAGGTATAACACCGGGGGATGAAGCATCCATTCTACCAGACTGAGTGTTTCCCTTCTGAGCCAGTCAGCTTGGGTGTTCTCTTTTCCAGCCAGCTAAGAGGTTGACAGGAACTGCAAGTTCTGTTCTGCCCACCTGAGCACTCTCATGGACTTCTGAATCATGGAAAGACATCGGGTACCTCCTTGCTTGTTGATGTAGGCATTTGTTAATTGATTGTTCTGATCAGACCTGAGTGACCCTGGAGGTTCTGAGCAAAGAACTACAGAGCATTGTACACTGCTCGCATCTGCAGTATGTTGATTGCTATGTTGGTATTGGCTAGTGACCAAATGCCCTGCACCACCGGATCATGGCATACCAACCCCCATCTTGCAGACTGGCGTCCATCATCACAGTCCTGGAAAATTGTAGATCCACACTTATACCTCTCTCTAAGTTGTGCTAGTTGGACCACCACACCAAGGTTGAGGTTATCTGATCCAGTGGATTTATCATGAACTGGAAGTTCCAGGGCCACTGGTCCCAAGTGTCCAAGACATATCTCTGAATCAGTCTCATGTGCAGCCTGCCTCTTGGGATTATGTTGATCATGGCTGCCATGAGACCCATGAGGTAGTAGGTTGTCTCATATCTGTCTGTATGACCACTGTAAAATCAAGACTCATGATGGATGAGATTGGACACCTTCTCCTCCAATGAGGTCGCTGTGTTGTGATGCATATCTATAACTGACACCAGGTGGGAAATGCACTGTGTCAGCATCACCTGACACTTCTTCTCACTCAGCACCCATCTATGTCTCCGGAGACAGTGTACCACCAGTTCCGCACTCTTCTGGGCTTGTGCTTGTGTCCTGGTTCTGATAAGCCAGTCGGCCAGATAGAGTATTACATGAACCCCCTTGTTTGCAAAGCTCTGCTGCCAGTTTGACCAATGTCTTGGTGAACACTCTGGGTGCTGATAACAGACTGAATGGTAGACAGTTGTATTGGAAGTGGTTGTTGCCCACCTGGAATCTGAAATACTTAAGAAGCGAGGGGCAAATTGAGTTGCCTAGGTATGCATCCTTGAGGTCTATCAATGTCAGGAAGTCCCCTGGTTGGATGGCTGTTAGGCTGGAACATAACATCTCCATTTTGAACTTTATGTAAGTCACAAATTAGTTGAGATACTTTAAGTTTAGAACCAGACACATATCTCCTGACTTTCTGGGGACCACGAAGAATAAAAAGTACACCCCTTGATTCATTTCTTCTGCTGGAATAGAAGAAATAGCATTGTTGACTCTCAAATCACAAAGATCCTGAAATAATGCTTCCCTCTTTGTGTGGCAACATGGAGTGCCCTGTGTGCTCTATTTGTGAGTACTGTGACTCTTGTTATGAATCTGAGGGCATCTGATGTCAGAGAGATATCTATTGACTTGTAGAGTGCAATCCCTTGCATCCTCTAAGGGTGAGCCATCGGGAATATCTTGTGCCATGGATTCCCCCCGCTGGAGTAGAGCCCTGCTAGTGAATCACATGGCCACATCTGAGGAAAGCAATAAGCCAGTGGCTTCATGAATCTTCTTAAAGTTTTCTTCAATTTTATTCTCTAAGGGGTCCTTTAAATCTGCAGAGCTCTCGACAGGTACTGTGGTGTGCTTTGAGAGATCTGAGACTGGGAAGTCAACCTTGGGAGCCTTGGACCAGTCCTCCCACTTTGTCATGGAAACTGGGTAGAATTTTCCCACAGTGTATCTCTCTGGCAGTCTCGTTGGCACTAGTGCATCATACTGTTTTTGCATGATGGAGTCAAGCATTTGGCATGAGGGAAAATGGGGGTCTTCTGTTGTGACCCCGGGCAGAAGTAAAGGGTTGGCAGCTGCTGTGGGGGCAGGGGCTTCCTTTATTATGCTTAGAATGGTCTTCACCATTTGGATCAGTTTATCAACATTTTCCCCAGGGCAAAGCCTGGTGGACTGTTTGTCTGGTCCATCCTCCTCAATGTTGGAGAAGTGGCAGAGCATTTGTGGACCCTCAGGGTTGTTTGCATGGTGGGCCCTGGGCAGATGAAGGGTTGTCATTTAGTTGTGTCAGGACATGTGGCATCTTTGATTTGAAATCCTCAAGAAGATGGAATAGCATCTGTGCTTGCTCTGCTTCCAATGTCAGAGATGCTGTTGGTGGGGTAATGGTGGGTCTCCCATGGTGGCAGGCTGTTTCTGAGGATTGTCAGTGATCTGCGTTGTTCTGTTTTCCTCTGTCATAGTGTACAGTATGCATAGGTGCTGTCCCACATGGGTCTCCATCATTGGGGTCCCCGATTACCTACATTTGGTGATAATGAGAAGTCTGCTTGGAGGCCTAGGAGAGAGAGTCAGAAAGGAATGCATCAGTGTAGAAAATTGCCTATGATTTGCAAACATGTTGAGGGCTAATGGCATATAGTCTCATAGAGTAAACTGGGGCTGACAGAGTGCACAAAATTGCCACCTAAATTGGCCACCATGAGATTTGGCTGCAAAATGGCTGCCTCTCAGAAGATATGGGAATAGAATAGTTTCCAGAGACCCAGGCAAGATGGCTACCTATGAAAAAAGAGCAAAAATGGCCACTGTTCTCATGAGGACTGGTGGCACTGTATATAACAATATGTGCCCCTATCATGGCCAGTGAGAAGGATGCTATAGAAGGGTCCCCTAACATTAGTTAAGCTGCCATTGTGCAGAGTGGCTGGGACACTACAGGAGGGTTCCAGGCCCTGCAAAAAAATCTCCTTTTCACCACAAGCTGGGGATTGCACTTCAAGCTGCTGGGCTGCAGCACACTCCTGTGTACTACCTGAAGTTTTGTTTGGAGCTGCAGATAGCTCCTGTTCCCATGTGGAGAAATAGTGCATGCATATAAGCCATCGCAGGGTAAGCATTTTGTTAATGTGTAGTAGATGTATCAACAGTGTATGCAGCTAGGAAGGGGAGACAGCTAAGATTTTTTTTTAACTAATAGATAACCTGGAAGTCTGGGAGCAGTTCAGGATTGCGACCAACCTCTAGGGATGCACAAAGTAAGTTAAAGAATTCTGGGATGGACTAAGGGGTTGGCCTCAGGCCAGTCCCAATTTTCATTGAGTTGTGCATCATACTACAGGATAGATGAGGGTTATCCCACTGGTATGAAATGTGGAGTACTATAAAGGGGATGATATGTAATAAAGTTTTCCCATGGTCCTTCTTCCATACTTTTTTTATGCTGTCTAAACTTTGTGCCTTGCCGCTATTGAATAGGGTATGTATTTTAGATACTATACTTTTCCTGCACTCAAATTCTAAAACCAGCTTTTTGACCTTTGATGAGTTTGGTCAATCTTTTCCCCCTATTTTGGCATGTACTGTATGAAGTCCCCCACCTGAGCATAATTCAGGATTGTATATAGAATAAATCAAACTTTTTTTTTACTAGCTTGAACTCCAGATGTTCATACAAAAAAAAGTATTTTAAGTGTTCAACACACTTCACACACCAATGTTCGAAGGCTGGATATTTTATGGAGCGTAGAAGGTTCAGGTTTGTATATACAGGGGTGAAAGGAGATAGCACATTATTCTCTCTCAGTGCCTACTTTGCCATCTGCAATGTTTTTGCAAGTACCCCAGTAACTAATGCTGCATCATTCACAAGCTGGGGAGTTGTCCTATTTGATTTTCAAAGTGGAATTCAAGTCTGCATACAGACGGAGTGTCATTTCCAGTTTGTCCAAGTCAGAGTTCTGTATTTTGGTAAAACTAGTCACCTACTTTCTCAGTCTAGGTTGAGATGTAGTATAGCCACATATTAGTTATGTACTGTACTCCCATTCTGGATGTCTCTGTGGGTTGGTAAAGCTTTGTTCATAGAAATCCAGGGCCTTTTTATTTGCTAGAGGCATCTCCTGAATACAAAAAGAAAAAGAAAATAGTAGCATCTGCCTATCAGAGGAACTCCTCCAACTCACTTCCTTGTGCTCCTCCCCTCCCATTGGTCACTTCACAATCTGCTCATGCCTGTGGTCTCCACTACCACTAACATACCCCTGTGACATTATCTTCCCACTTGGGGACCATCCACTTTCCATAGAAACTCAGAAAAACCTCAGATATGAACCTTTCAACATACAAACTAGCTAGCAGAAGAAGGCAGTATGGTATTTCTAGTCTGCTTGATTGTGGAGTTCCTGATCTTGAGGTTACAGTTGGCACCACCCCCTCCCATCAACCCTGACTCTCCCCTTCACCCTGTTCTATCCTCTCTTGAATCACTCACTGTCTTTTGAGTTATGACCTCAGATGGTAATTCATTCCATCTTGTCACCACCCACTTTGCAAAGATGTCTCCTGACCGCATTCTTCAACCTTCCACCCACCAGCTTTTAACAGTGTCACCTTGTGGTCTTGTTTTCAATGAAATCACGAAAGTCCCCAAAAGACACTTTGTTTATACCTTTCAGGTACTTGACAATTTCAATCATGTCCCCCTCTCTCCCTCCTCTCCTTGAGAGAGTACATATTGCGTTCTCTCAGGCTGTCTTCATATGCCCTGGCCTGCTGTCCCTGAACCATCTTTGTCACCCTCCTTGGAACTACCTCGAGCTAGTTGATACCCTTTTTCAGGTAGAGGATCCAGTACTGCAAACCATACACCAGGTGCAGTCAGCCCAAAGATCTGTACAGTGCCAGTATAACCTCCTCCCCATTGCTTGTGAACCCTTTTGCAATACAGTGAAACATTCTGTTTGCCTTTGCTGCTGCCTTTCTACACTGCATGGCCTGCTTAAGGTCACTGGTAATGGTTATTCTCAAGTCCTTTTCCACCTCTGATTCAGTGATCTTGGCCTCTTCTAGACTGTACTCGGTCCACAGGTCCCTCCTCCCCCTCCCCTCCCTCCTGCAATTTAAATGAAATCCTTAAAGAAACATTTGGGTACTGTCTCTTTAAGGCTTTCATTTAAATTGCAGTTGAATGCTCACCTGTGTTAGTCTTGAGAAAGCACGGGAGGCACAAACTGTTGACTGTTTGCGGAGAGGTCTGGACTCTGCTACTGTGCACAATATTTGTTTTTATTTTCATTTTTCCGACTAAAATATGGACTTAAATAACATGGTCTGTTTTACATCTATAGAGTTGTGAGCACAGCGGTCAGACAGTGATATTGGCATTGGAATTCTGCTGGCACCACATACACCCTGGAGCCACTATAGAGGTATGGGGTGCTGAGTGGGAGGTTGGGATGGGGGGGTAGATCGGCAAGGGGCCATTTTGTTTTTTGCAGGATAAAAAAAACATTGAGGGACAGATCTCTTTATTTCAGCTGACATTGATAAACTTTATATTGGGACAGTGATTGGCGGGTGGGGGGGGTACCACTAGCTACAAGGGAAGCAGTACTACGTAATGAGGATGGCAATCAGAGGGTGGAGGTACCACTAGTCACCAAGGAAGCAGTACTGTATAATGGGAACAGCAATTGGAGGGTGGGTGGTGCCACTAGACACCAGGAAGACGGTACTACATAACAGGGACAGCAATTGGAGGGTGGTGGTGGTGTCACTAGACACCATGGAAATGTTATTATATAACAGGGACAGTGATCAGAGAGCAGGGGTGCCACTAGACACCAGGGAAACAGTAGGAGATAATGGGGACAGCAATCAGAGGGTGAAGATGCTACTAGACACCAGGGACACAGTACAATATAATGGGGAGAGCAATCATCTGAGGGTGAGGAGTGCCACTAGACACTAGGGAAACAGTACAATATAACAGGGACAATGATCAGAGAGTGAGGGGCACCACTAGACACCAGAGAAACAGTACTCGATAATGGGAACAGTGATCAGAGAGTGGGGGTACCACTAGGCACCAGGGAAACATTGTTAACTAATGGGTACAGCGATCAGAGACCAGGGGGTACCACTAGAAACCAGGGAAATATTATTACATACATATATGGGGAGGAAAACAAGTGCTAGCACTGAACCTGGAAGTGAACCAGAAGTGAACATGGAGCAGGAAAATAATGTGCCCTGTGGGAGGGGGAAGGAACAGCACTGTAGTCAATGGACAGGACCGCATGTGATTCAACTCCACTCAGAAGGACACAGTTGAGATATCCAGTCACATGCTTCCAGAGTCACCTCTCTCTACTACTTAATAGCAATGCGTTGCATAGTGCTGCTATGCAGCTGTAAAAAGCAGAGCAAAACAGTAATACTCCCTTTTCTCAGCAGTTTTCAGAGTCAGTTTGTAATAATCAATCAACGAAAGGCTTGTGTCTTTTGACAAGACTTTCTTGCAAGCTGGTTACTGGGAAGATATCTTTTGCTAGGCTAGCCTCAACTCCAGGTTTATAGTCATACCATTGGACAACTTCAAAGAGACACATGTTCTCCATGGCATTGTGTCGCTGTGGGTAGTATGTGTCTACCAGATTGTTTTACAAAATATTTTTTAAGATGGCTTGTTTGCTTGAAGGTCTTCAATCTGATCATGAGACTTTAAGACACACCGTCTGTTTTCTTTGTAGCTGATATTTTAAGTACCATATTGCTTCGGATTTGCCATACAGGTATGTTCCAGTAAAACAGACACTGGCTTTGTAGGCTCCACAGTCACAGTCTGACAGATTTTTTAACCCTAGAGATCACAACCATGAACTGATACATCTGCTGCTGTTGGACAAATCCTTTCAAAGCCCCTGCATGCATGTTTGCTTGTTTCTGGTAATATATGATGTCACATACTGTACCAGAGCCATGGAACAGTCAGCAACAAATTGTACATCTATGTTCGCCTGCCACATCAACAACAGAACCAGACTGTAGTCACTTATGAATGCTTCATTTTCCTTTCTAGGCAACTCATAGACTCTCTTTGTGGATTTCACTTTCAGGTGATGTCGTATGGCAGAGAACAACTCATTCATATAGCCATGTTCACAGACACATCTGGGAAATCTGAAATGACACCTTGTGTACCATCTGCCATGTTTCTTCTCCTTTTGATGACAATACTTGCAGCAGATGTGCTGCTGAAACTTTTCCACCAGTTTCCATAGCCACGTATAGAGGCAGGATGGCATAACAGCTGACCTATTCCTGCAGATCAGTCGTGCAGCTACATTATGGAAGCTAAGTGTCAGTGCCTGATGCTCGGAATTGTGGGTTAGCACCTGGTCATTTGTCCTGCTTCTCTCAGGTGTGAGACTTCACTGATCCTACTCAAGCTTTCAAGGTTTAGAAGATCCTTGAGGGTTGGAGCAGGGATCCCACACCAGGTTGACCAGTGGTGCCCAATTAACCTGGCATTCTTGAGAAAGCGTGGGATGCCCTTCCAGTGGTCAGCTGTTCCCCATTTGAGGTAAGGTTATTCAAGACCATATTTGTGTTATCGTTCTGCAGGGCCTTTAGGGACTCTGAACTGGTGCAGTCAACAACTAGTAGGGTCACCATGGGCCTGCAGGATGCAGATGTGGAAGTGATGCCAGAGGGCATTTGTGTCTGGCTCTGTAAGAGTAAAACTAATCAGGGAGGTATAAGCTGCTGGTGCACAATGCAGGCTCCTACAGGGTTGGTGTGGGACATAAAGACCATGGTGGTGGACTACATGGCCCTTCATCTGCCTGAAGAGTCGGCCTTTCTGCTGCATGAAGATGGCACACCTGTAATGGTTAACCAGTTTAGGCATGTCTTAAACTTGGTAGTACATCAGGTGGAGTGGAACTGCAAGCAATACAATACCCATTCATTCAGAATTGGAGTGGCAACAAATGTCAAACTCCAGGGTCTTACAGACTGGCAGGTACATGCCCTGGGGCTGGTAAAGGTCCCAAGTGCTTTTGCATTATATAAGACCACACTTGCCTTAACATTGTCTTGCTGTTTTTCAGGTTCCCTTGATGATCTCAAGTGGGACTGGATCTAGCGGACACTTCTTCATTCATTGAGCAGCGGAGAGAACAGGACGTTAACCTGGGAGGAAGAACCTGGCAATTCTACCAGAGAAAGCACAAATCCATTGGGTGGGACAGAGAAACATGCACTGAGAGGAACTTCTCCCTAGGCTGACAGCAAACACCCTATATGGTAGTTCACTAGACCTTCTGCTGTTTCATCTGGGTAGGAAAAACTTTGGATTTCAGAAGGTCATGGTCTTGCTTCTCAGGGTAAAGGAGGACTTATGATCCATTTGCAAGTGGTTGCCAGTGACCAAAATTCTTTGGTCACACATTATCCAACAGCATCATCAGTGGCATGCAGAGTACTTGCAAGCTATTAATAAAGCATGTATATGCATCAACAAGGAGATGTGGCCATTCATGGAATCCACTGGGGGAGCCATGGTATGGCACAGTAATATTAACATATCCTGCCAGGAATTTTATGTTGTGGATGGTGTTCATTTACAGGGCAGCAGTTTGAACTTGTTACACGAGTAGTCCATCAGGCCCTGGAGGAGTATTTGGAGTGAGCTGCTTGGTGGATCGAACTATATCCATCCTGTACAGGCTTTGGAGTCTCTCAGAGTGATAGTACAAGGGGAAAAAGGGAAGGAGTCAATTTCTCTCAAAGAAGTCTTCTTCCCTGGTCATCTTGAGGTGTATAGGTCCATAAGACCTTGTCCCCATTTTGGCATGGGGTCACGGTTAGAGATATGCAATGCTGGCAAATTTCACTTCACACAATTATTTGTGAAGTTAGCCAAATTTCTGAAGTACAAGGATGTTTTTGGCAGGAGAAGCCACACTTTTTCAGGAGAGGTTATGCAAATTTGCTGGTGAAGTTGCAAATTAGCCATGACTTCACCTGACCTCACCTGAAAAAGCACCATTTCTCCAGGGTAACTCACTGCTTTTCCTGGTAAAACAAATAAAAAAAAAAAAAAAAGAGGCAAAGTGGTGAATGTGGGCAATTTACGAAGTTATTTGCAAATGCAAACTTCACAACTTTGCCAGAAATTTGCCAGCAAAGTAAAACTTTGTAAAAGTTGCAGTCCATTCTCAGTGGGCTTGTCTGTGGGAGTGGCATCACCAGACAGGGGTGCTTGCTTGCCACCTTGCCACATGACCTCCCTGCTCACAGAGGTTTGGGTTCCATTTCAGAGTGGTACATAACTCTCTTATTATACACAGGGGTAATTATTTTTCACTGGAAGTGGTGCAGAGGTCTAGAGTGACTGATTGGATCTCCCAGCTGCACATGCCACTCCACCATTGGGTTTACACCATTTAATAAACATATGGCTGTGGCCATTTTCTCCAAGACCAGTGTCATATATATTCTTCCATGGGAAGGGAATGGGGACTAATAGGATAATTATAAAAATTACCTTAGGTTGGCAGTTATACTCTGTCCACTTCTTGCACTTCCTGGTGCACCCCTCAAGCCCAATCCTTTTTGTGGGATGGGTTAGTGCCAAATACTCAGGATTGTCAGTCGGACCCTTCTTCCTTCTACCATGCTCCCCAGACCCCTTTGCTTGCCAGATCAATTGATCAGTATGTGCTATGTAGAGCAAGTATGGTGGGGCAGGGCATAAACCATTGTAAGGAAGGGGTGAGAGCAGTAGCAACAGTAATAGTGACTACTAAGCAGTCTGACCAATTAAACTGCCTAGTGTCACTACTACTGATACTACTACCCCACCCTTCCCTCACTGTCATTCATGCCATGCCCCTCTCACACTGTCTCTACATAGTATGTACTGATCAGCTGATTTGGCGAGCAGAGCGGGCTTGGCAGCACAACAAGAGGATGGAGTGGGCCGACTGACTATCCTAGATATTTGTTACTAGCCAACCATCAAATCAATGACTGTGCTTGAGATGGCTCATGGGAAGCAAGGACTGAAGTGGATGGAGTCTAACAGTCAACAACTAAGGTAAATTTTATCAATAGGGATAGGGTTTTATCAATGAAGTCTGGCTCTTGGTACCTTGCTAGTCAGCATTGGAGGGGCAGGAGGTCAAGTTAAGTCAACTTTATTTTTTTTAAAAGCACTTTTTCAATGCCAAAGCACTTGTACGTCATAAAAACATAAAGATACGCAGCTAAAACACATCAATTAAAAATAGTCAGCACGATGAATATCCATTAAACATCATCCCCAAAAGCTAAATTAAATAAATAAGTTTTAAGTGAGGACTTAAAAGTCTCAGTGGACAGGCACTCTCTAATCCAACGAGGTAGAGAATTCCACAAGGGTTGGGGCCCTGAAAGAGAGATCCCTGGCCCCCAAGGTCTGAAGACGGACCCTGGGAATCTCAAGCAAACCCTCATCAGAGGAGTGGAATGGGCAGAGGGGGCAGTAGGACCGAAGGAGATCTTGCAAATAACACAGTCCCTGTCTGTGTAGGGCCTTATAAGTTAGCAAAGCAACCTTGAAGGTGATCTTCCATTGCACAGGTAGCCAGTGCAGTTTGTGAAGCACAGGTGAGACATGGCTAGATCTCAACAAACCCATCAACAATCCGGCTGTCATATTCTGCACCAGCTGCAAGCAATGGCTGTTGACCCCAGTAGCCCTACAGTAGATATAGAGCATTGCAGTAGTCAAGGCGTAAGGTCACAAAGGCATGGACCAATGTTGGAAGGCTCTTGAGCAGAACCAGTTGCTTTATCAGGGTGATGTTCCTCAGATGGTAGAAAGAGGACTTAATGACTGCTGACACCTGAGATTTAAGAGTTAGCTTGCCATTAAGCACAATGCCCAGATTCCGTACCCGTTTAGAGGATCTCAACTGGTTGCCCCCCAGCATAAGGCCGGATGGATGGCCAGGAGATAACTCCTCTACCCATTGACCTGGGTCTACCACCAACACCTCAGTCTTATCCAGATTCAGCCTCAACCAATTAGCACTCATCCAGTCCTGAATCTCAGCTAGGCAGTTGTTAAAGACCGAGATAGCATCATTCTGTTCAGGTACAAAGGACATGTACGGCTGAGTATCATCTGTGTAGCAGTGAAAACTCAGCCCGTACCACCTTATAATGTCTCCCAATGATAGCATGTACACCACGAACAAAACAGGGGACAGCATGGAACCCTGTGCCATCCCACAAGGCAGGAAGAGGGGGGCTGAGGAAAAAAATCCCCAACAACACCCTCTGCATCCTGTCTGTGAGGAAAGAGTGGAACCACCTGAGAACAGTCCCCAACAATCCACAGAATAGCCACAGGCATTCCAGCAAAACCCCATGGTCCATGGTGTCAAATGCTGCAGAGAGATCAAGAAGAACTAAGATCGAATGGCTCCTCCAATCTCTTGCTATCACGAGATCATTAAGTACCCGAACCAGAGCCATCTCAGTACTATACCTCTTCCTGAAACCAGACTGGAGAGGATTATAGACCTCGTGGGTGGTAAGCAAGTCCTCAAGCTGCAACATGATTACCTTCTCAATCACCTTGCCCACAAAGGGCAGGTTAGAGACTGGTCTGTAGTTCGCAAGACAGTCTGGGTCAAGGGAAGATTTCTTCAAAATGGGTGTCACCACTGCCTCCTTTAAGGGGCTTGGAAACACACCCTTGTCCAACGAGCACCAGCCTATCTCTGCTAGGATCAGCCCAATGACCTCCACACACCCCACAAGTGGGCAGGTTGGACCAGGATCCAAACTTCAGCAAGTTGGTTACAAGCCCTGAATAATCTTCACGATATCCACGATCACTGGCTGGTTCACCTAGACAGACTGGGTGCCTGCTATCTTGCACCAACCTTCACAACACTCATTTGAATGGGTCAAATGGATCTCTGACCTAATGAAGGCAACCTTATCTGCAAAGAATTGAGCAAACTCATCACACTTAGATTGTGAAAAGGCTCTCTGACCATGAAGACAGGTTGGACTGCACAGCTTGTTGACAGTCCGGAAGAGATGAGCTGGTCGATTTCCTGCTGCAGCAATCCCCCTAGATAGGAACTCTGCCTTCTTCTGGGAGATTGCTGACTGATAGTCTAAATAATGGGCCATCAGTCTAAGTCTGTCCTCCTGCAAGCCAGATTTCCGCCAACAACGTTCCAACCTTCGCCCTACTTTCCTCAACTCCTTCAAGGTCCCATCAAACTAAGGGGACGGAGGACGAAGAGTGAGTGGGCAAACCCGGAGAGGAGTTATAGAATCCAGGGCCTGATACTGCACTATTACAGTACAATACCAGGTCCCCTGGATCCAAGCATTCCCAATGGCCTACTCGATAGGGCTAGTACCACCATTATACCATCAGGGGTTACTATACTAGGTCATAATGTCATATGTTTAATAGCGTACGGCATAATGCATGAACCCCGGACCTGTATGCTCTCCGTGTTGGACCCTCCCGGAGTTAGAATCCTTAGTGGGGGGGTCCGGGTGGGCATAGCCCCCCGCAATGGTGGTTGTGGGGGGCAGAGCCCCCCACATAGAAAAAGGTTTCATTAAATCGTGCAACGCGATAATTTCACATGAAATTCTGCCATGTGTGGTATGGACCTCGTGCCAGGGGTTACACTCCTTAAAGGGCAGTACCAGACCATCTCTGAAGGGGCAGGTCTATTGGGGGGAGCCGCTAAACTGAACCCTATAGAGTGATAGACCATCCAACAGGTTCTACCACCAGGTCAGAGACCTCCATCCTCAAGAGGAACAGCAGGTCCAGGGAGTGACCCTGATAATGGGTTGCAGTGGTAACTTCCTGTGTAAAGCCCAATGAGATCAGCAGTTGGAGGAAGTTTTTACCAAAAGGTGAGAGTTCATCGTTGACCCAGCCATTGAAATCCCCCAGAACCAACCACCTAGAGGATTCCAACACCATGTCGACCATGAAGTCCGCAACTTTCTGCAGGAAAACTTTCTCATCTCTGGGTGGACAGTAGATGAGAATAAGCCTGCAAACCACACCTGTGCCCATGATACACTCAAAGGATCTGGTGGCCCCCACTGGTACCTCTACAAGGTCCGGTTCCATCTTAAAACAGATGGCTACACCCCCGCCCTTACGATCCAGTCTTAGGCGATGTATCACTGAGTACCCGGCTGGAACTGCTGACTCCAATACCGACCTGGTATTTTCTTCCAGCCAGGTCTCGGTGATGCAAGCCAGATCCAATGTCTCAACAAGATCAGCAATTATTGCTGTCTTGTTCTTTATTGACCTGGCATTGCATAACACTGCCCGAGTTGGATGAGAGGCCATGGGAGAGTGCGATAAATGCCCCCCAGCAGTGGAGCCCTTGGTTACGGGAACCAAGCAGGAGGTCCCCCTTTTCTGGACCAATTTCACCCCTGGGTGCCTCCTTGACCTCACTACCCCAATCGGTCCACCCTGCTTCACCCCCCCCCACCAGGCCTAGGGCCCCCACTCCTCTGATCTCTCCACAAGGTGTTATAAAGACACTGATGACCCCTGGCAATGTGCCAGAATTCAGCTCCCACTTTTCTTATCTGTGACAGACTCCAGGGAAGGGATAGGTTGGTGAGAAAACTTTGGAATCGGGAGGGATGGTGACCAGGAGACTAGCCCCGGCGACCTGGAGTAGGGGGAACCATTGTTTCCCCACTCCTTATGCCAGATACTGGAACACCGAATATTTGGGATTCTGAATATGATTACTTGGCTGAATATTCAAAACAAGATATTCCTGTACTGCTAGTGACCTTATCCTGCTTAGGCTCTGTCATGGGTATAGCTGCACACAAGAAAAGTAGATACAGTTGCACTACTGTATTCACACTGACCTATGGGCTTCTTTCTCCATTGCTGCTGCCTGACATCTCCTCCTCCCCCTCTGCCTCTGCTGCTCTGTAAAACAAATGTAACTGTACCACCGCGTTCACATGTCCTTCTCCTCCTCCTCCACCATTCACTGCTGTGGTATTGCATTCAGTTCAGCACGCAGTTCATCAAATTTTGCAGGCAAATCCACTTCGTGAAATTTTTCATGAAGCTGGGTAGTGAGAAAAACTTCATTAAATTTTGGGAAGTACAAGGTTGCCGGCTTTGTAAGAACATTGCATGCAAAGTTTAAATTTTCTGCGAATCTACTTATTTAATGTTACACCAGGGGACTGTTTCTTTCACACTTAATGAGTTTTCTGATAATTGAACTATTTAAGTTTTAACTGCAACTATTGTCCTTCATGATATTACACTGACAGCTACACTTACATTATTTATGTTATTAACTATATGTATAGAATAATATATGGAATGTGGAACATTGAGGGTTTTTTTTTCACACTCTGGACGTATGTGATACCACATAAAGTACAAGTGTGATGCACAAAGTGGTTTGTGATGATATCACACACCAAAGGTGTGTAAAAAAAGGATAATGTCAATACCTTATGGTTTACTTTTTAATAATTGCTGTTTTTTTGGTGAGAACAAAAATATAGCTGTAAAAGCACTGTGAAAGTTTGAAGAACTGTTTTGCTTTGACATTTACTGTCTTTAATGCTTAATTACTCCATAAACACAAACATTTACACATAGGCCCTGATATTGAGAGTTGCGCCAGCAATGGTGCATGTGGCGGTGCAGCGCAGTTGTGTTGCACTGATGAATCTCAGGGATATGGTCAAAAGAGATGAGCAATGGCACATCTCCTCTGAATATATCAGGTAATGCACACTGCGTAACTATGATGTGCTGGTGCATCCCCCTCCCGACAGGGCTGACTACCAGGAATGGGAACTGTGCCAGTACAACAGAGTTACGCTGTGTGCCAAATTTCTGATATTCAGCCGGCAGTATGCAAATGGGGCCATAATGTATGCAAAGTGCAAATGGGGCAATGTGCATATCATTATGGCTCCATTTGCATGAGGTGTGCAGGGCAGGACAGCAAAATGTGCATGGTGCCCTGCACAGCATGTGGTACTGCCAGAGGGGGTCTAGCTCT
The DNA here is from genome assembly GCA_016271365.2 of Neoceratodus forsteri. NCBI lineage: Eukaryota > Metazoa > Chordata > Ceratodontiformes > Ceratodontidae > Neoceratodus > Neoceratodus forsteri. The sequence goes on along the minus strand of CM057450.1, from coordinate 227,897,378 downwards.
GTATCCCCAATTCCATTAGAATTTCCTGTCCAATCTTCCCTGGTAGTCTAGTGGTACCCCCTCCCTCCCTGTGGCCCGATCACCATAAAATACCTTTGAAATGATTCCCTCCTAGTCTAGTGGTACCCCTCCCTCCCCATAGCTGCAATCTCCATGAAATACCTTTTACAATAGTCCCTGGTAGTCTAGTGGTACCCCCCCCTTCCCCATAGCCACGATTGCCAATTATAACAGGAATATATCCCTGGTAGTCTAGCGGTACCTCCCCACCCCTCCTGTAACCCCAATCACTGGTGAACCATACGGAAATAACTCTCTGGTGGTCCAGTGGCACCCCGCATCACCCCCGCCCTCACAGGACCCCCTGCTCACCCAGCCCCCCCCCATCATTGGTGGGCAGCAGCAAACCCACCCACATACTGCCCGGCTGCCTGCCGAATGACAGCTTACAGTATCAGCTGTAAGTCCATTGGTCCACACTGTGAAGTCATTCATTCACATATTTGTGAATGACTATTACAGTATGCACTGCAAGCCCATTGGTCACACTGTGAAGTCATTCATTCACATATTTGTAAATGACTATTACAGTATGCACTGCAAGCCCATTGGTCCACAGTGTGGACCAATGGGCTTACAGCTGATACTGTAAGCTGTCATTCAGCGGGCAGCTGGGTGGTATGTGGGTGGGTTTGCTGCTGCCCACCAATGATGGGGAGGGGGAGCTAGGTAGGCAGGGGGTCCTGTGAGGATGGGGGGTGCCACTGAACCACCAGAGAGTTATTTCCATACTGTTCACCTGTGATTGGGGTTATGGGTGGGGGGGTACTGCTAGACCACCGGGGATATATTTTCTGTTATATTTGGTGATTGTGGCTATGGGGAGGGAGGGAGGTGGGTACCATTAGACTACCATGGAATATTGTAAAAGGTATTTCAAGGAGATCATGGCTTTGGGGAGGGAGGGGGTACCACTAGGCTACCAGGGAATCATTTCAAAGGTATTTACGGCGATATGGCTACAGGAAGGGTGGGGGGTGCCACTAGACTACCAGGGAATAATTTAAATGTTAATTTATGGTGATTGGGTAACAGGGCAGGAGGGCGATGCCACTGGATCGCTAGGGAGATTTGTGAGTGCTTGTGGATGGTGTTCTGGGGGGCGGGAGCCACCCATGGCTGGTGGCCACTGTGTTGTGCCCTGCACTACAGCGGCCCACCTGTGGATGGTTAACATTTGAACCTTCTTTTTGGGGCTCAACTTTATGCCCCAGTATGCGGCGCATCTCAGGGTTGTGCCAGCATATGCGCCGCACATCTCAGGCTGAATATCAGGATGTGCCTCATATGCATGGGCACGCCCCCTGGAGATGCACCGCATACATTATCTTTGCACCTCGGCACATTGGGACTGGTGCTGTGCAAAGTCCCTCCTTTGAATATTGCCCCAGGGTGCATTTCTGGGATTGCGCTGATGCAACTCAGTTGTGCCAGGCGCAACCCCTATAAATATCTGGGCCATAGTGTAAAAAGTCTCTTTGACAAAAAACATATATTTGCAAATTTTTTCCGGGGGTGACTGGGAACCCATTTTGAAAGTGCAACTGAAAATACAGTGAGTAATCTGAAACACACAGCGAGAAGAAAAGTAAGTCCACTAAGAGATATATAATTACTGGAGATCCCCTTCATCAGATGGTTTACAAGTCACTGTCAAATGCTGCAATATCCCAAAAAACAGTTATTACGATGTTCTAGAAACTTTCCGTCACTAGCAGTGTCGCTTATTTGCACCACACAATGTGATTGGCTCTCAGTCTCTGTGTGGGTGGCCCGAAACTTTAAAAAAATGGCAGCTCCATTTTGAAGGACATTCACTGATCACCCGGACTTAGTTTCCCACAGCCATCCTCCTCACAACTAAGGATATTAATTGTTGTTTTCTTACTGTTTATCTAGTTGATCCTGCCTTTACAACAAAGCTATATGTCTAGTTGATCCTGCTGTTTCACTTCCACCATGGCTTTGGGAGTCTGCAACCCAGCTCAGCAACTGATCTTAGTGACTGACTACTTTTCACTGCAGTTCTTGGGTGCTTCCACAGTGTGAGTAAAAAAAATTAAAAAAAATAAGACAAATAAGGTCTAAAATGGAAAGACAGACACACCTGCCATGCATGCACTTGTGTGTGTGTGTGTGTGTGTGTGTGTGTGTGTGTCTCAGCGCAAGTGCGCTCCTGTGTGTGTGTGTCTCTTTCACTTTTGAGCTGCTTTCTGAATTCAGGCCTTCTACTTTCTAAAGAAAAAAATCCCTGTACCAGTAATTATAAAAAAACAATGGACAGGCAAGTGTGTGTTGAAGAATTTTTTTACACATCCTCAGTGTGTGATGACCTCATAAACCTCTCCAGCTGTGCTGTCATAGAAACATAGAAACATAGAAGTTGTCGGCCGATAAGGACCGCAAGGCCCATCCAGTCTGCCCATTTCTTTTTCTACCTTATAAATGTGCCATCGGCCTTTGCTCTGTCAGTGACCTATCTATTCATAGTCATTTGTATTGCCCCTTATGCCTATCCCATGCCTGTTTGAAGCCCTGCACTGTATTCATAGCCACCACTTCTGTGGTAAGCCATTCCATGCATCCACCACCCTTTCTGTGAAAAAGAATTTCCTCACATCCCCTTAATCGGCCTCCTCTAATCTCATGCTGTGTCCTCTTGTCCTGCTATTTTTCTTATATTGAAACATGTTAGACTCTTTCACCTTGTTTATGCCCTTAAGATGTTTGAATGCCTCGATCATATCACCCTCTCCCTCCTTTGCTCAAGGGTATACATATTGAGCTCCGTTAATCTGTCCTCATATGTCTTCTGATGCAGTCCCTGCACCATTTTGGTTGCCCTTCTCTGGACTGCCTCAATTTGGTTAATGTCCTTGTGAAGGTGTGGCCTCCAATACTGCACGCAGTACTCCAGATGGGGCCTAACCAATGTCTTGTACAGAGGGATTATTACCTCCCTTTTACGACTTGTGATACCCCTACTAATACACCCTAACACCCCCCTAGCCTTACCTACTGCTTTAGAGGTCTGCTTGGATGATTTCAGGTCATCAGTGATGATGATGCCCAAGTCTCTTTCTTCCTTTGTGACTGCTAGCAACTCCCCTCCCAGCCTATAGGTGGCTTCAGGGTTTCTCTTCCCTATGTGCATGATTTGCACTTCTTTGCATTAAATCCCAGTTGCCACTCTTCTGACCATTCTGCTAGTTTATCCAGATCTCTTCTCATTCTGCCCACCCCATCTGGCTCATCTACTCTGTTGCAGATCTTGGTGTCATCTGCAAACAGACAAGCTTTTACCCTCTAGCCCATCTGCAAGGTCACTAATGAAGATGTTGAATAGGACTGGCCCCAGGACTGATCCTGAGGTACCCCACTTGTGACTTGCATCTCTTCTGACTGTATACCATTTACCACCACTCTCTGTTTTCTGCCCGTCAACCAGTTTGCCACCCAGTTGACCAACTTCTGACCCACCCTGAGCCTACACAGCTTATTTATCAATCTTCTATGTGGAACAGTGTCGAAAGCTTTGCTGAAGTCAAGGTAGGCGACATCAACTGCTCCCCCTTGGTCCACCACTCTGGTTACCCAGTCAAAGAAATCTATGAGATTAGTTTGACAGGACCTTCCTTTTGTAAACCCATGCTGTCTTGGATCCTGTGCCCTATGGATTCCAGGTGTTGCACTATCCTTTCCTTAAGGAGTGCCTCCATAATCTTGCCCACTACTGAGGTAAGACTGACCGGTCTGTAGTTCCCGCCTCCTCCTGCTACCACTCTTGTGGAGCGGGATCACATGAGCCCTTCTCCAGTCTTCTAGGACCTCTCCTGTGCTCAGAGACTCACTAAACAATTCTGCTAATGGCTCTGCTAGTTCCTCCTTTAGCTCCTAAGTACCCTGGGATGTATGCCATCAGGTCCCATTGCCTTATCCACCCTGAGCTTAGCAAGCTCTTGTAGGACCCTTTCTTTTGTGAAGGGAGTAGTGCTCACCTCTCCCCCCTGTGTCCATGATGCTGAGCTGTGGGCCCTGCCCTACCTTCTCTTCAGTAAATACTGAGCAAAAGTATCTATTTAGGATAGATGCCTTTACAGGGTCCTCCTCCTCCTCACATGCTCCCTTTTCTCCATTAAGCTTAGCAATACCCCCTCTGGACTTTCTCCTTTCACTAATGTATCTATAGAAAGTCTTGTCACCTTCTTTTACTGTTCGTGCTAGTGTTTCCTCAGTTTGGGACTTTGCCTGCCTTACTGCCTTCCCTGCTTCCTTTAGGGCAGTTTGGTATGCCTCCTATCTTCATCCCGCTGTGTTCCTTATATTTCCTGAAGGCCAGCCTTTGGCTCTGACCTTTTCTGCTACTGTATTTGAGAACCAAAGTGGTTTCCTTCTTCTTTGCACTTCCTTTTCTGTCTAACACAATGAGTTTTGCTTCAAGTGTGCATCCTTAATGCTTGCCCACTTTTGCCTGTACCCTCACCTGTGTTTCTTTTGCCAGGGCTAGCTTAACTCTGTTGGCCATCTTATCAAAGTCAGCCCTCTGAAGTCCTATATTTTGCCTTGGAATGGGATGATTTAGATGTAGTAGCCAAATTGAACCATACCATGTGATGGTCACTGGCCCCAGGTGACCTTCTACCTGGAGATCTGTGGTCCCTTCTTTGTTAGTCAGTACTAGATCTAGGATAGTCCTGTCTCTGTGGGTTGCTGTACCAGTTGTTTGAGGCCCTCCCCTGCAGGAATCCACTATGAGTCTAGTTCTGGCAGATGTTCCTGCTGGTATTGACCAATCTGTATCTGGCATGTTGAAGTCTCCCATTATCAGAACCTCTCCTTTAGCTGTCATGTTTTGTATATCTTCTAACAGTAATGTGTCTATGTCCTCCCTCTGGTCTGGGGCCTGAGACAACCCCAGTTCTTATGGCTGTCCCATTTCCTGTTTCCAGGGTGACCCACAGTTCTTCTGGCTCCTTATGTGTATTCTGAATTTCTGTAGCTTTGATATTTTCATTAACATACAGGCCACTCCTCCCTTTTTGCACCTCGGTCTCTTCTGAACAATACATAGCCAGGTACTGAAGTCTCCTAGTAGTGGTTACTGGTAAACCACGTCTCACTAATTGCTACTATGTCCAGTTTAGCCTCTGACATTATTGCCTGCAGGTCTGGGATCTTATTTCCCAGGCTGTGAGCATTGTGTACATGATTTTCCATTGGCCAGATTTTGTGTGTTAGTTGTTGGGTGAAGTTTGGCATTACCCCTGTGCATCGTATGGGGAGACAAACCTTTTTTCTTACCTGGTGATGGAAATGAACAGCAAACACGCTGAATTCCTGTTTGACCACTAGCTGAGGGGGGAGGGGTGTTCTTCACATTCGATGTATGGGGTGCTGCACCCCTCTCCCCATTTGCTAGTTTAAATATTCTGCAAAGACTTCAAACTTCTGCCCCAATGCACTGACTCCCTCTTTAGTTAGATGCAGTCCATCAAATTTAAAGAAATTTCACTCCCAGAACTGTTGCCAGTTCCTACAAATCTGTGTCCTTTTCCTGGCACCAGTCCTTGAGCCATGTGTTTAGCTCCTCTCCCCTTCTCTGACCTTCCGTCTATCTGCTCCCTCTCCCAGACTGGCAGGATCTCAGAAGGAGATGCCGATGAAATAGATTATAGTTTGTCACCCAGCCTAGTCAGGTGTTCCTTGGTCTCCACAACTGACCGGCTGGCGAGATCATTAGTCCTATGTGTACTAGGACATCAATGTTTTCTCCTGCTTTGTGAACAATTTTAGCAATGCGGTCAGTGTCTCTCCATGCTGATGTACCTGGGAGACATCTGACCATCACCCCTGGCTGGAGATGGGTATCAACTCCTGAATCATGGAGTCTCCTATGATCAGAAGTTTTTGGATTTCTTTGTGCTTGTTTAGTTTTGGTTCCTGATTTGGGTGAGTTTTGTTGTGTTAGCTCCTGTGCGCAGTGTCCTGCTCTCAGTGTCTTCTGCCTCTTTATTTGATTTCAGAGATAGAGGCAGATACCTGTTTGTAGTGTTTATATGGTTTTGGAGGCAATGTGTTGGAGAGCAGAGAGTGATGGGGCACCTGATTTGCTCCTCCTAACCACCTGCCAACCTTCTGGACCAACTACCCTCTGCGGTCGAGGTTTTTCTGTTGGATGCTGGGGAAATGGCGGGTGGTTCTTATAATGTATTTCTCTTCAATATGAAATGTGAGGTGCAATCTCTGCCCATGCTGCCCGGAGCTGAGCCCTAAGATCTCCAAAGGCCCAGCATGTAGGACAGTGTCCTAAATCCTGTCAGACTGTCCTTCTGAAAATTGTTCCACAGTACCTGCAGTTAATGAAATCCATTCCAAATAAGTTGCTGGGTTTGTAACCTAGTCAGAGTAATTAGAAGGAAAAAAAGGAAAAAATGCAAGTATTGGTTTAATTGTGCTTTGTTTAACTTGTTATAACAAGTTAAATTACTAGTGCCCTGTAAATGAGATCACCTTGTGGAGGCTTCACTGATCCGCCCTTCCTGCTCTGCCACAGGAAATGTCACAACTGTGGTACCCTATAAAGGAGTGTAGCGGGGTGGTTGGCTGGGCCCTTCCCTGCCTAAAAAGAAGAACCACGGACGAAAGAACAAGGAGGTAAGAGCAGAAACAATCAGTCAACAACAAATGCAGTAACCCTGAAAGCTTATCCTAATGTTAGATAAAACTGTAAAACCTTAAAGCACCACCTGTAATAATTTCATAGAAGATATACCCTGTAAGAAACACTTTGCTCCAGAGAAAAATAAAGCAGTAACAGAAGATATACCTTGCAAAAGACAATTTGAATCAGAAGATTACAGCAGTAATCTGTTAGCACACACCTGTAGGCACACCTTGTAATAACGCAGAAGAGGTCTCCAGCAACAACAATTTGAATCAGAGAAAAAATAAAGCAATGAAATGTTAACAACAAACAGTAGCAATCCCTGTGAGTAAAAAATAAAACACCACCACACAGTAAATCTGCTTAGCCAAACTAAGTCTTAATCCTTCTCCCTTGCTCTGGTAAGTTTCTCTACTCTGCCTTTCAAGCAGTCTTAGAAGGAAAGAGCTCAGGTGAAGCTAGGTGCCTTGGCCAGCAAACCAAGTCTTCTACCTCCTGTCAAGGTTTATGGGTCATCATACACCTTGGGTGTGTAAAAAAATTCCATAACACACACTTGCCTATCCATTATTCTCTATTTAATGTTCTACTGTAGCACTTCACCAACTTTGTGACAATTTTTTATTTGAAGGCTTTTTGTACTGAGACCAGAGCCTTTACAGTGTGCAACAAATGGCAGTTTGTTTATGTGGCTTAAAAGAACACAAGGGAGAAGGGTTTTCTTTACTTGAATGGGTTTGATTGACAGCTATGCCATAATAACCATCTGGTTATTATGGTGAAAGCTGGTTATTATGGCATTTGAAAGTGATGCCAACCCAATTATTAAATAACGCCATTAATTATGTACCATTAATACACTGGTAAATTAAGTTTTACAGTAGCTTCTTATCCTGCTTTGCAAACTAAGATGTGACCAAATGTTCAAAATGGACATCGCATCGTGGTCATAGTAAGTTGGCTGAAGTACTGCATATTACAGCATTGATGGGCTAACTGAGGATTTTTTTTTACCAGGAGAGGACCACTAAGCTGAAAGCTTGTTTACAGGTCTGATCTGGGAGCACAAGGAAGTTAAGTGACTTGCTCAGGGTCACACAGTATGCAAGTGGGGATTGTGGGATTCAAACCCAGATCTCCAGGTTTGCAGCTCAGAGCCTTAAACCACTGCACTATACTGCGCTATACTGCTAAATTTAGCTCTATCTAGTCAACATTTTTTTAATTAATTTTGTAACTTCTCCACAGTGTGAGTAATAGAAAGGAAGCATTTATTTAATCTACAATAATTTTGATGTTTCCACTAACCTCCATCTCAGTTGATAATGTTTTGTTACAAAGGCAACAAAATGTAAATTACAATCATGTAAGAGTGCAGTTGAGGGACCTATTACTATAAATTTATGGCAAAAAAACCCAGTAATGTATTAGTTAGGGTTGAAACACAAAGTCTCAGATGTAGGAAAATATAGTGTTGAGGTAAAAAAAAGCCTTCTGACTCTTATGGAAATCTGGGTCACAGTGTTTTTCAGGTTTGAACTAGGGATACTTGAAGTCCATTGAACAGAATCAGAGTCCTCTGATTTTGAGCTTTTTATTTTAACTCAAAATGTCAGTATTCAAGGGGAAAAATCAGAATTTTGAAAAAAACTTGTTGGATGCAGAATGGGAATCTGATTCTGTATCCTAAAATCTTCCCCCACCCAGTACAGTCCTCTCCCTTCCCCTTACCTTAATGCCATGGCTGCTGGCAAGGGACCCTGGAGGCTCAGGTGGCTATAAGTGAAGGCAACAGTTAGGGTCTGGTCTGGGCACTTACCAGTTGTATAATGCTGCCAAATAATGTCACTGCCAGTTCATACAAAATGAGTTGACCCACACCCCCTCCAAGCAAACCTCCAATCTAAGCACTCTTTCCCTTCCCCCCCATAACCTGGTCTCCAGCCCCCTCACTCTGACTCCCCTGGGTCAGATCCATTTGGGCAAAGTCCAGTAGTATCTGCTTATTAAGGTGCACCTGCACCTGCAAGGAGGCAGTACAGTGTAGTGGTTAAGAGCACTGAGCTGCAATCCTGGAGACCTGGGTTTGAATCCCACAGCCCCCACTTGCATACTCTGTGACACTGGCCTGAGCAAGTCACTTAACTTCCCTGTGCTCCTAGGTCACACCTGGAAAAAGCTTTGACTTAGTGTGCCTTTTCTGGTTAAACAATTTCTCCTTCCTTATTAAGGATTCTGTTGGGGGTTAATTCCAGGGTTTTCTTTCACTTAGGGAGAACCAGAGGCTTCTGAGTATTTGGTTATGAAGGGATCAAACAGACTGGGAGTTGGACCACAGTGGCAGTACTAGTGCTTTTAGAGTTATAGTCACAGACTTACAAGCCAGATGCAGGATCAGGGAATGTGGTCCTCTCTTGGGTTAGTGATGGAATCAGGGTGTGGGGAGGTATGGATATGCCCATCTAGATCAGGCCCAGGGAAGCCAGTCTTGGGGGGAGGGTGCATTACAAGGGGGAAGATTTCTTGGAGCAAGGACTTGCTGGTGAGTATTGGTCAATCATTTGATATGGACACTACGGGACAGCGGTAATATTTTGGCAACTTTATACAACAGGAAAGTTACTGGACTGGATTATAACTTTCACTTCCACCTACAACTGCCTGAGTGACAGACGACAACAAGGAGACTCCAGCTAGCAGCAGAAATGGCATAAGGTAAGAGGAGGGAGGGAGGCAGGGTTGGGGGAGGGATTTTTCCTGGCAGATTGTACTGGTGGGAGGAGGTTTGACTTACAGAAGCAGAGTCAGATGCAGAATCAGAACTTCTGATTTTGTCTCCAATTTCACTCCTATGACTTGATTGGAGGAAGATCTGAATTGGATTCAGAATCTGAATTTCCAAATTTCCAACTTGTTAAATATGAAACAGATTCCAGAGAATCCAACCACCCCTAGTTTGACTGATCACTCAGTAAAGGACTGGCATTATCCAGACTTCACTACTGTCTTTAAAGTCACATAAATGTACTCATACACCAAGGCTTTGAGAGAGGTTGCTTAAGTTAGGATAATGCCAGTGGTAAGAAGAGCCAGCATTCAGTCCCCAGGGAACACAACACCACAGATTCAGCAAAAGTCTGGAACTTTTTTTTACCCTAAAATCTCATTTCCTTACTTTTTAGGATTTGTGTTTTAGCTCTAACTTATGCATCAATGAAGTTTTTTTTCAGTAAATTTCCTAACTTTTTTATAAGTAAATGTAAAAACAGATACACCCGCCTTTGCTCTGACAATGCCAGTTTTTGTCTTAATACTTTTAATGTCAAGCATTACCTCACATCCAGTGGTTTTCCCCAGCTTGTGCCATGCAATTCCTGGAGTACAGTGGCATGACTCCCTCTCCTCACACCTGTGTGAAGCAGTCTCCAGTACCATGCCCCTCTATTGCCTGCCCAAATATATTCATTCCATGATGTCCAGTGACACCATTCTCTCACCCTTCCACAATCCAAGACATTCCAGGCATTCAGTGGCACCCACTTTCTCATCATGCCTCTGTGTCAGACAGTCCCTGTCATCCAGCGCACCACCATGTCACACCCTACCACAGGGCTAATCAGTCCTTTGAATCCAGTGGCACACTTTCCCTCACCCTGCCGCAGGGCCAGCTAGCCACCTGTGTACCCACTACAGAGCAAAATAACCACAAATAACCACAACCTGTCACAGATCTGTTGTACACAAATAAATACAAATGTATTAAGGAACAGTAAATAGGGAAGGAAACTGCTGGGTTAGCACCCTGTGAGATGATATGCACCCCACAGGCACAGTAACATTCACAATGGACAATATGCAAACAATATACAGTATATCAGTTCAGTTCAGTTTTGAATACAGAATTCCCAGAAAAAAAATATGTCTTTCATGATAGTGGGATCTTCAGCAGGGGGAAATCATTCAGTGTCTCTTACATTGATTCCCTGTTGCCCTAGTAGTATTTAAGAGAAAGTAATAACAACAAGGTCTAGCAGAGGAGGAGCTTCAACACCCTAAATTACAATAACAAAGTGATCTCTAGCACCACTAGTGAAGTGCAATACCTAGAGTCCAGCTTGGGTATGCTGGACTAGCTGCTTTAGTGCTCTTGCCTGCTTTGCTGTAGCTGTCTGCTAGATAATTCCTGAAGAAGACCTATGGTCAAAATGTCGATTCTATCACTATTTCTTTTTTCAGTATGAATTTAATATTACCTTTTTGTTTTGTTCGTAGCTGTCTGACCCCTTGGTCCTGTGCTGCACAATGATCTCACTACTCCCAGTGGTTGGTCACTGTGCCACTCCTGGTTATCCAATCACTCATCATCATCCTCTGTGTACTCAGCTGCTACTGGTTCTCTGGTTGCTCCATCATTCCTGGTCACCTGATGGACTATCCTAGAATTGTATGGCTGTCACAGAGAGCTACATGCCAGGGTGGCCTCTTATTATCTAACTCACTTTTGACCTTCGGAAGTCAAATGCACACCGTGGCTGTCCTTAGTCCCCCCCCCCCACCATCCACTCTGCCTCTTCCCAACACTTAATCCCTTGCTCCTCTGTGAAGTTAATACTCACTTCTGCAGTTGCCCCTTATACTGGGCCCAGGGCTGCTGCCTTTCAGCCTCCTACCCCTACTCCCCATGTTGCTCCCATTTTCATTCTGCACCTTACAGTAGTGGAGTCCCCTTGTCCACCTTCCCTTTCCCACATCCATTGGCCCCCCCCAAACGCAGTATTGCCTTCTGCACATTGCAAATGTTATTGTCCTGCACCACTTTATTGTAGTTTATTTCAATTACACATAATCTGCATCCTTGCTTACCTATTTGTATTAATTGTACTTGTGTTTATTGTATTTATTGTTCTTAGTATATCTCTGTTCTTCTTGCCCCCTTCCTCCTGGACATATCTGAAAGTGAGCTGTTACTATCTCAGTATGTCTTTCCGAGTACAACATTTGAAATAAATCAATAAATCTATGTAGTCCTGACCAGATATCCATCCTCTTCTACTCTGCCACATTCTGTGGGTCCTACCTTGAGCTGATATCAGAGACACCCCGGCAGGCAATACCCCACTACCCTGCTCCCCCCATCCCCAAGCCAGCGACTGGCATAGCCCTCTGCTTTCCACCTTGGCTGGCCACCGACTGAGCTGTCAATGAGTGTGTACTGTATATAGTATGCACTCATTGACAGCTCAATCGGTGGCCAGCCATGGTGAAGAGCAGAGGGCTGTGCTGGTCGCTGGCTCAGGGATGGGATGGTGGAGAGTGGGATGATGGGGTACAGCTTGCTGGGGTGGGAGGTCCACTAAACCACCAGGGAAAGTGGTATATTATAAAAGGGACAGATCGGGGATAGGGAAGAGGTCTGCTAGACCACCAAAGAAAGAAATATAAATATATATAGGGGAGATCGGGGATAAGGAGGGTAGTCCACTAGACCACAAGGGAAAGAAATAAAAATTAATAGGGCAGACTGGGGATAGGAGGGGGTCTGCAGGACCACCAGGGATGACAGTACTCCTACTAAAGAGGAGATCAGGGCTGGAGGGGTCTGCTAGACTGCCAGGGAACAATATATATTTCATGGCATGATTGGGGATAGGGAGGTGGGACCGCTGCACATGGTACAAGTTCACTAACCTTCCCAGAGGACACACTTCTAAGTTCTTTTGGAGCAGCCCTTGCTGGTCTAATGGTACTTAGAATTTCACCCACTGGGAGTGTTTAGTGAATCATGAATTAGGGAATATGGCAGTCTGCATCTGCTATAAGCCCCCTAGCACAATGCCATAACCCATTTTGTGCTGCAAGGATGGTTTAAGCCCCCTCTTTGGCACGTGCAGGCTGCTTTTGTGAATTTCTCCTGGCACATCCTTTGGCGCATGCCACTCCTTGCACCATTTCTTGTGGTGCAAGCCCCTTGCACCACTCGGGGGGCTTTGTGAATCAGGCTCCAAGACTCATGTCTGCAAATGTTTCCTCTCTGCCTCTAGTTTGATGTTAAATCACATGGTTTCATGATCATTGATTCCCAGTGAGTCCCGTACTGTGATTTCCCTTGTACTGTTCCTACTCTTGAGGATCAGGTCAAGGATGGCTCTCTCCCCTTGTAGGCTCATTAACTCTCTGTATCATGAATGCTTCCTGGAATTCCTCTAAATGGAACTTATTCAGTACATGTGCCATTAATGGGATTCTCGAGCCCTCTTCTGGTAACGAAAAAAAAATTCCAAATTATTTTTTTATTGCTTGAATTGGACTACTTAGTGCTAGCACCAGACTCAGGTCAAATAGCTGATGAGTAGATACTGTATACTATCCCACTGGATCTGGATTTTCCCAAATTCCCAAATTACTTTACCAGAATGTCCCAAGGCAGTCACCAAGGCATTAGAGCACAGACATTAGAGGGAAAAAGAAACACTGCAGAATTCCCAGTTAATATCTACTTACCTCCTGTTCTATTTCGGTATAATATACACTATATGCCACTCTTTTTTGTTTTCTGTATCCTGGACTTTAAGTAAGCAATAATACCCGATAGGGTGGGCATTATTGGGAAATACCGGATCGCCCAGGGGCGTAATGAGGCCCGACGCCACAGGCGGAGGGCCTTATAGCCCCTGGAAGGTCCGGTATTTCCCAATAATGCCCACCCTGGAGGGTATTATTGCGCTTAGAAAATGGCATTGTTAGTAAGTTTTAATCAAGTAATAAAAGAAGAGAGGAAATGATTATAAAAAATGAACAGAATTAGCAGAAACAAAAGTATGGAAAAAGTAGTCCATGTTTCTTTAAGGCTGTTGCAACTCCTGTTGCTCCCCCGCGCCCAGTAGACAGCAGAGGCAGATGTACCATAACAACAAAATTTTTGTGTGCTTAAAATACCCGCAGCAGTCTCTGGGCATTGTTTTTAAAATATCTGCCCTTTCTGCAAGAGTTTTTTTTTTTTTGTTTGCGGCTAGAAAGTGTGTCTGGTAATCGGACGATCCCGGAAGAAGGTGGCTAGAAGTGTGTCTGGTACGAGTGACATCCCCGAGGTAAATAATTTTTAATCTGGAGTTAACTGTGTGGGCATTGTGCTAAACTGTGCAGGCATTGTGGTGTGAGGGAGTTTCTACGTCTGTGAAGGCACACTAGAAGTGTAAGAATTCTGCTTCTCACTGAGGCGCTGCTCGAATGCTGACTTTCTGTTTGTAGAGAGCGTGGCATTATGAGAATGCGGTCAGGGAGGCTGTAAGAGAAAAAGTATTTTGACCCTCTTCCTTACGTACAACAACTGCAGTGTGTGCTTTTATTTTTTATGGTTTTAGTTAATGGAGCGAATACTGAAGTGGGGGCTGGTACTAACAGAAAGAGTGTTGGGGAAGGGGCCGGGAAAAGGCCAGTGGCTCTAGCTAAGCGGGACATAAACATGGCGGGGATTTTAAAATTTTATCGGGCACTTGCAACCAATGAAAACGCAGGCTGGGCAGCATGGTAGATGGCTACATTGTGAGGTGGCAGCTGGGCTGGTACTTATTTTTTACTGGGCACTATTGAAAAATAATTGACCAGCTTTGCTGCCATCTCAGCCAATAAGATTTCTGTCTTTACTTAAGCCATTTTCTAAAAACAATTATATAATGGGTAAGACAAACCACTGGTGATTGGCCAGATTTAATCACATGACCATGTGTTATTTCAGCACAACAGCACGTGTCAGAAATACTTCACATTTTGAACCTCATTACTTAGTTTTTTAAATACAAATCAGAGGAAACATTCCATAATCACAATAAGGCACTCCATGGTATGAATAGCTGTGGGATAAAAGCATTCCTTTGGTATGTAAGGCACTCAGTGTTGCCTCATGCTTCACTTCCCAAGTTGTACTATTATCACACATTATACAATGGGCATCCAAAATAAAAAAGTTTCATTGGTCAAAACATATCATGTGACTGTGCATGAAATCTGTTCCATGCACAGTCATCCCAGTCCTAAACCTTATCACACAATTAGAAAATCAGTTCTTATACAACCAGAACTATCTTCCATCAGTCCCCCTACAACCAGAACTGGTCTTCCATCACAAACATGGCAGCTACCTTTACACTTTAAAAACTATCAACTGGGCCCAAAAAATAAAACTACCCTTAATAAAAAATTAAACAAATTAATTAAATGTTGTTTCCTTGATTATCACACATCCTTTACAGACATAAACAAATTAGAAACATTAAGTATTGTTCGCAGTTTTTTATTACAACATTTTCTTTGCTGACAATGAAAACTCCCCCTTCTGTCTTTACCTACTTATCAGGGAAATCTCTTCTGCTTGCACTGATAGTGAGATAATTGAGTCTCTGGCTCTAGAAGAGGACTTTGTTGTGAGTGTGTACAGTATGTTAGACGAGGAACATTCTACCAGTGGAACTGAGCAGAATTGTAAATCCATGTATTGCACGGTAAACATTCCATGATAAACATTCCATATCTGGAATGTGGGGGAAAAACAGAGGAAAAAAACAGGAAGAAGAAAGTAGGCAATGATACAATGACATCATCAATTAAATCATTTGCAGTAGGAGGAAAGACTATTTTATCATAAATGCACACAACTAAATCTATTGTTTCTACATATAAACATGCTTTTCACAACTGTAAAATGTTTTAAAAAAGGAACCCCTTTTTATGTTGGCTTGCGTGCTTGCTCACCAACCAACATCTTGCGGTAGTGGCACATTTGAAGGCGCGGTCACTGTTGGGCGAATGCAGGGCATGCATCAGAAGGTGCGTCCCTCATTCCCCAATCAGCCAGCAGCAGGTGGTGACCTCACACATCCCTAATGTGGCCACCAGAATAAAGAAAAGGTCTGCTGCAATGAGAGCAAAGCTCTCATGCAGCGTGACCACAACACACCTCCCCGACATGCAGGGAACATGGCGGCAGTGACTGCCACCGCTGCCTGTCATAATGCCAATGGGGATCCCACTCCCCATCTGCATAATGTGCCCCCTCCCATTTAGAATGTATGCCGAGGGGGTGCCCAATCCCCCTCGGTATCATGTGCCTCACAACAGATTTTCTTTGCTGATGGGGGTCCCAATCCCCATCGGCATTTATCCCCATCCCCTTATATTTTGCCGATGGAGGAGCCCACTCCCCATTGGCATAATGCATTCCCCCCATTGTTGCTTGCTGAAGGGATGCCCAATCCCCCCTTTGGCTTGTGTCCCCCCCAGTATGTGCTGATGAGGGTGCCCAATCCCCTGTCGGCTACAGAATCCCCTCCCCAAAAAGACTTAGATGGCATGCTGGGAGCCCACACCAGTGTGCCAAATGTCCTGCAAAAAAAAAAAAGTCCCATGATGTTTTTTTTTAGCTGTAAGACAAGAAAACTGTCCCTCGCCATCTCCCTTCCCCCCTCCTGCAACCCGCGCCCACCCTCTGTGCACCCTGCCTCCCCACACCCCCTCACCCCATACTTACCTCTGGAGTCCAGCACGATGATCTTCGTGGACTGGGAACACATCTACAGTCTTCAAAGCCGACCGTGAACTGAGGAAATGCCGGTAAGCTGTATAATGGCATAAATAGGGTTTTTTCAACTTTGATGTGTATCTCAGGCATTTTTTGGAATTTTGACACCAAATTTTCAACATGTTTTTTTTTATGACCCCTCCTCATGAATTCTGTTCCTGTATAGAAACATAGAAACATAGAAACATAGAAACATAGAATTTGACAGCAGATAAGGACCACTTGGCCCACCCAGTCTGCCCATTTCCCTACCTACTGGATAAGCTGCAGATCCTAGTTAACCAGCAGCCTACTTCTTCCTACCCCCACCCCCCAGAATTGCCTTATGACTATCCCATGCATGCTTGAATTCCCCCACTGATTTTGACTCCACAACCTCCTCTGGAAGGCCGTTCCAAGCATCCACAACCCTCTCTGTGAAGAAATACTTCCTTAAATTACCTCTGAGCCGCCGCCCCCCCTCTATCTTCAAATTGTGCCCTCTTGTTCTTGCACACCTCTTTTGAAAGATGCTACCCTTGGACTTTGTTGATTCCTTGAGGTACTTGAAAGTTTCTATCATGTCCCCTCTCCTCCTTTCCTCGAGGCTATATATTAAGCTCCTAAGTCTCTCTTCATATGTCTTCCGGTGCAGACCCTGCACCATTTTAGTTGCCCTCCTCTGGACAGCTTCCATCCTGTCTATGTCTTTGCGGAGATTGGGTCTCCAGAACTGCACACAGTACTCCAGATGGGGTCTCACCAGCTGTCTGTACAGAGGGATAATAACTTCCTGTTTTCTACTGGTGATGCCTCTCCCTATGCATCCCAGTATCCCCCCAGCCCTCCTTGCTGCCCTCTCACAGTGCTTGCCCATCTTTAGGTCATCTGATATGACTACCCCCAGGTCCCTTTCCATTCTTGTTGTTGTTAGTATCTCACCCCCCATTGTGTACTCTTCCCCTGGGTTTTTGTTTCCCAGGTGCATTACCTTGCACTTCTTAGCATTGAACTAAGCTGCCATACATTTGACCATTCCTCTAACCTTGCACAAGTCCCTTCTCATCCTTTCCACCCCACCCTGTGCATCAACTCTGTTGTAGATCTTAGTGTCATCTGCAAGAGACATACTTTTCCTTCCAGTCCTTCTGCAATGTCGCTTATAATGACACTGAAGAGGACCGATCCTAATACTGAACCTCATGGTACCCCACCAGTAACCCTCCTTTCTTCTGAGGACTCCATTTACTATAACTCTCGTGTCCTATTCTCCAGCCAATTCTTTACCCAGGCTGTCATCTTGGGACCCACTCCCAGGCTGGCTAACTTGTATATTAATCTTTGTGTGGGACTGTGTCAAATGCCTTGCTAAAGTCTCAGGTAGGCCATGTCCACAGCCCCTCCTGATCTACTACTTTGGTCACCCAGTCAAGAAATCTATCAGATTCGTCTGGCATGACCTTCCCGCTGTGAATCCATGCTGCCTAGGGTCCTGTGCCCCTCTGGCCTCTAGATACTCGACAATACAATTCTTTCCTTTAGAAGTGATTCCATCATTTTCCCTAACACTGAGGTTAAACTAACAGGTCTATAGTTTCCTGCTTCTGCCTTGCTCCCACTTTTGTGAAGGGGAATCACATCTGCCCTCCTCCAGTCCTCTGGTACCACCCCATCCTCCCATGATTTGTTAAAAAGGGTAGTCACTAGTTCTACCCTTAGTTCTTTTAGAATTCTGGGATGAATCCCATCAGGCCCCCTTGCTTTGTCCACCTTCAGTTTTAAGAGTTCTTTCAGAACCCTTTCTTCTGTAAATGGGCCGGTATCAACTTCTGTATCCAGAGTGTTACTACTGTTTGTTTTATGTATCTCCCCCTCTTCCTTCGCAAATACTGAGCAAAAATATTTGTTTAGTATCTCTGCTTTTCACAGTCTCCTCTGCCCACCCTCCCTCCCTTTATTAAGCCTCACTATCCCTCCCTTGGTCTTCCTTTGCTCCTGATGTACCTATAAAGGTTTTATCCCTCTTAACTGAGTTGGCTATCTTTTCCTCGGTTTGGGCCTTTGCTGTTCTGACTGCCTTCCCAGCCTCCTTTTGCTTTAACTGATACAGTTCTCTGTCCTGCTCCTTCTGCGATTCCTTGTACTTCCTGAATGCTTTCTTTTTCTCTTGAACCTTCACTGCCACTTCCTTTGAGAACCATAGTGGTTTCTTACATCGTCTTGTTTTGTTTATTTGCTTCACACAAAGGCTTGTTACCTCTGTGATGGCAGTTTTTATTATTTCCCATTGTTCTTCCACCCCTCCTTCCTGCCCATTTGCTAGTGCATTCCTTAGGCACTCACCCATTATGGCAAAGTCAGCCCTCCTAAAGTCCAGTACTTTTGTTTTTGTATGGCTTGACTCTATTACTGTGTTTATTGTGAACCATACTGTTCGATGGTCGCTAGTTCCCAATCGCTACCCACTTCTACATCTGTGATCCTCTCTCCATCTCCATTTGAGAGTATCAAGTCTAATATTGCTCCCTCTCGAGTGGGCTCCAGTACTAGTTGTCTAGGCATGCCCCTGTAGGGCATCTAGAATAACTGCACTCTTCGATGGGCAGCTGCAACTGCACTCCAGTTAACATCTGGCATATTCAGATCACCCATCAGCAGTATCTCCCTTTTTCTGCCATTCTAAGTATACTTTCTATCATTTCCTTGTCCATTTCCTCCCCTGAGAAGGGGTCTGTATCAACCCCTGTGCAGATTGTGGTGCCATTGCCTGTCTCCAAATTTACCCACAGTGCTTCTTCTCCTCCCTGTTTACCCTTTGTTCTGTTGCTTTTATTCCTTCCTTTATGTAAAGAACTACCTCCTCCTCTTTACCCTCCCTGTCCCTCCTGTAGATAGTGTATCCTGGTATGTTTACATCCCAGTCATGATTTTATTGTGTACCATGTTTCTGTGACTGCCACAATATCCAGATGTTCCTCCTCCATCAAGGCCACTAATTCAGGAAGCTTTTTACCTAGACTACGGGCATTGGTACTCATTGCTCTCCATTTTTTGATGGCTTTACCTTCTGTTGCAGCATCCCCCACTAACCAGTCTACCTTGGTCTTTTTCTCATTTAGTACCCTATTTTGTAGGGAGAGGCTGGGATTTTTCTGCTTCTTGTCAGTTTTTCGAGCGTACGTTGCGCA
The DNA here is from genome assembly GCA_016271365.2 of Neoceratodus forsteri. Classification (NCBI taxonomy): domain Eukaryota; kingdom Metazoa; phylum Chordata; order Ceratodontiformes; family Ceratodontidae; genus Neoceratodus; species Neoceratodus forsteri. Next base: position 227,877,913 of record CM057450.1, on the reverse strand, counting down.
GTTGCTAGGCATGCTTGTAACTTCGTCACTTTGCAATATTTTCACACCAGATTTTCAATATTGGCATTTTTCTACACCTCCTTGTGAACAGTATAGCTGTCATTTTTCACATCCTGGCCAAAATGTGTTTTCGCACTTCTGGCGCAGAATAGCATGGTTGCTGTGGGAAATCAGTGTTTGGGACAGATTACAAAAATGACAGTGACATTGTTCATGAGCAGAAGTCCTAAAATGCCTATGTTGAAAATTTGGTGATGAAAGTCCATAAAATGAGTGTTTTATGAGCTTGCATTGCACAGTTTGCATGCATGCTCGTAACTTCATGAATTTGTAATATTTTCACTCCAGATTTTTAAAATTGGTATTTTTCCACACCTCCTTATGAACAGTACAGCTGTCATTTTACATATCCTGGCCAAAATGTGCTTCCGGGTGTCCTGCGCAGAATAGCGCTTTTGCTGTGCGAAATCACTTTTTGGGGCAGTTTGAGGAAATGACAGTGACACTGTATATGAGCAGAAGTCCTAAAATGCCTATGTTGAACATTTGGTGCCGAAAGTCCATAAAATGGCTGTGTTACAAGCATGCATTGTGCAGTTTCCATACACCCTTGAAACTTCACAAATCTGTAATATTTCCATGTCAGATTTTCAACACTGGCATTTTTTCACACCTTCTTATGAACAACACAGCTGTCATTTTTCATATCCTGCCCAAAATGTGTTTCTGCACCTGTGGCACACAATGGCGTGGTCACTGTGAGAAATCAACTTTTGGGACAGATTAACAAAATCACAGTGCCACTGTTCATGAGGGGAGGTCCCAAAATGCCTATGTTAAAAATGTGGGTGACAAACTCCCCAAAATAATTGTGTTACGGACGTGTGTTGCGCAGTTTCTATGCATGCTCTTGACTTTACCAATTTTCCTTATTTTCACTCCAGATTTTCAACGTTGCCAGTTTTTACACCTCCTCATGAACAATACAGTTGTCATTCTCCACATCCTGCCCAAAATGTGTTTTTGTCCCTGTGTCATCAAATGGCATAGCAGCTGTGCAAAACCACCTTTCAGCCAAGAAACCGATTGTGCCGCTTTTCATGTGGTAGATCGCAAACAGCCCATGTTGAAAATTTGGAGTGAAAATACCACCTCACACCTACAGTGTTAGGGTTTCCAACTGTAGCATCCCACCCAGTACAGACTGACAGGCACCAGGGGTGTGACTTGGGATCATCAGATCTAATGCTCATGCCATTCCACCCCCACCTTGCAGCCACTGACAGGCATCGTGGTGTGCCTTGCACTGTTCAGCCACAAAATTCACCCCATTCTCCTATACTCCACCCACATCAGCGTATTTCCTTATGGAATGGGGTAAGTATAATGCACAAAGACCTTAAAGTACACCACAACACTTGTCAGCGTCTACAGGATAGGGTGAGGTACAATGGCATGAGCATTATAGATGATGGCCCAAAGGCACACCCCAATGCCTGTCACTCTCTACAGGGTGGGGATCGTGTTGGCGTCACTTCAATACTTCACTGCCATTCCTATATTCCTATTATGCATCTCTAGCTCTGGCACTACCAATGCCAATGCCAGTGAGACAACATTCGGCATTGACAAATGCTTGTTTTAAGTGCAATAAGACACTGCAGGAGTGTGCATGGAGCAGATTTTACCACACGTCCAGGGGCTGAAGGCACACAGCCTGTGGCCTTGTGCCTCACTATGACCCTGGGTGAGTGGTAAAATCTGTTCCATGCATGCCCTGTCAAGTTTTATTGCTTACACAATGTACACACTCTCATACCTTATTGATTACCTCTGTATTTCCTTATTTTGCCATTATAGGAGCTCCAACCAGTGATACCACAGACTAGAATCAGTCAGTGCCTCCTTACACTGATACCGCTACTTGCTGAGCAGTTGCATTGATGAAAATGGAACACATTGAGGAGCTGTTTTTTTTTTTTTCATTAAATGCAGTCAGTAATAGAGTACATATAGCAGTATCTGCATCAGGAATTGCTGACAGATGGCAACCAATGATGTCAATGGTTGAAGCACCTAGTAGCAATGAGTGGTCTATATATGGAGTTAGTTTTGAACAGCAAGTAGACTGAAAACTAAAATTGAGAGGCATGCACAGGAAGAAAACAGGGCTAAGCAAAAATGAAATGGGAATGCTGCAACACTTCATTGCCTCTTGGAATGTGTGGTGGGAATGGGGTATGGGGTTATCTTTCCAGATTTGAAGTGAATTCTAGTTCAGGGTGCATCCCAGTGTTTAACCAGAATGAACCATACATACAAAACAGTGCTAAAAATGGAATGTCCTGCCCTTACTGCCTGCCCCTGTTAGAATGCCCCCTTAAAGTTACTGCACTGGCCAGATTGCACTCCCCCCCCCCCCACCACCACTAATGTTTTTACAGGGTCATTCTGGTAGAAGCTTTGGAGGCATTCCAGTTCTGGTAGTATTCCTGTTTTCTCCAATAACCAGCATTGTGGGGGTAACTTCTGAGGCACTCCAGGATCCTTACAGGTAGAATTATTTTCACCTGATATGCTGTTAATGCACATGTGACTTTCAAATTGAAATCTGAGCTCTTTCATCTTGTGCCTTGCCCTGAAAGTCCAGTTTCGAATGTGCATCTGAAGATGCTGAAGCACTCTATCACAGCTCCTGCTACCAGAACATTGGTTTGTGGCACTCGTGAATTTTTCTCATCATGACTCAAGGTAAAGAATCTAGTTTGGGCTTATGACTAACTCTAGAAAGATTGAGGCTTTTCTCCCTAATTTATTCAGTATTCGTATCCCTAACTGTATCTGGCTAGTCTTTCAGTCTAGTGAGAGCTAGTTTTGCTTGTTCTCGATGGGTTGTTTGACTATAGAAGAGTTCAGCCTAACTATCTCACTTGCTGTTTGGACATAGCATTATTTATCTGTCATCGAATGTGAGTTCCTGGATTAGAGCAAAGTGATTCATCTTACACACAGTGCTTTTTCCTCTAAAGCACCCAGTCCACTCCCTTACAGAAATAATGATATGAAATGTTTTCATGCTGCACACATAAAACTACCCATGTGATATGCATGCTTCAAGCATGATTTAGATGTTAAATCAGAACTGATTGCATGCATGTTGCAACTGTGCAGCAAGCAAGTGTTGAAAGCATGCTTTTTATGTTACATTGGAACAGACTGCTTGCATGTGGCATGCGTGCAAAAAGCAAGTGGTCACTGATAACTGCACAAATTAAAGTTAAGTGAGTTGCTCAGGATCACAACATATACAAGTGGGGGTTGATGAGATTCAGACCCAGGTCTTCGGGTTTCCAAGTCTTCTGATTTGCAGTTTAGTGCATTAAACCACTAAGCTATACTGCCTGCACACATATGACTTGCTTGTTTTTCGATACAAATCTGCATATCTCTGCACACATGCGGCATGATGGTAGCCACTGTTATACTTTTTAGTTTTCTTGTCCCCCCTCATCTTAGCTACACAACTGAACTATAGCACACATACCAAAGGAAGCACATGTGGTTCTTCCCATCCCCAGTACACACAGTTACCCACAAAACTACTTAATTTCTTCTGTCAGGCCTGTACTCCTACTATTTTCTCTCCATAGTTTTGAATGCTTCCATGCAAACAGACTTTAAGGGGCAAGCACAAATGTAGCAATAACTCGATACCCACTCCCATGGCCAGTCCCCCCCATTCACACACACTGTAGCAGGTGCGACCATGCTGCTACAGACAACCCACCAAGTATAGATATAAGTCAAGACTCTCTTACCTGTTTACTATGGAGTCAGAGGTAGGAGTCTTTAAGAGATTATGTCTATGGGTCAGAGTGCTGGGGTGTACCCCCTTGAAATGAATGGAGTTATATTTTTTAGTACTATTTTATACATTATGGTGATGGGTTGGAGATTAATGAAGGCCACTGTTCTACTAACAAGGTCCTTGTTAGTCGAGCAGTGGCCTTCATTAATCTCAAACTCTCCATCAATAATTTATAAAATAGTAATAGTAAAAATGCCCCCATTCATTTCAATGGTGTACACCCCTGCAGTCTCCCTTGCCCTATGTCATAATGTGCTTGAGTGTGGGGATGTGGAGGTCAGCTTCACTGAGAGGGTGGCATAACCCTAACTATGTGGGGCTCCAATAGTCTGTGCATACCATACTGCTCAACTGTCCCTGAATGCAAGGGACCGCCCTCATGATACCCCTGAAAACTGCTCTGCTCCTCATCCATCCCTCATTGAAAACATGCTGCTCACACAGAGGATGTCCTATAAATTTGGACTTTATGGCAGTGGCACCATTTCAGATTTCAACAGGGGGAACCAACAACCAGTGGAGGTCAGGTGCTAGTTAGCCCCTAGGTGGCATGCTCTAGAATGTCTGGAACATCTCTAAAAGGTAAAACTTATTTGTCATGACTGAAAAGCGATATGTAAATCAGGAAAAATTAAAATGTATAAGATTCATCTGTCTGTACCCTGGAGAAGTGCATCAGATTTGGGCTTACCCCACCCAATTACTAACCAATTTTTTTCCTGGCTGAATTCTGACCCACCCTCCCAAAAAAACATTCAATAACCATCTAATATGGGTTGTGAAGCCACCCAAAGGCACAGAAACTTAAAAAAAAATCAACATTTCAGTCCTCCTCTTTTCCTAATCCCCCTTTAAAAAAAATATTTACTTTTACTTACCCGGCCATCTGGCTAGAGCCTGCAGCCTGGCCCAGTGTGCCACCAACCCAGTTTTCAGTCCCCTCCTCCTCCTCCTCCTCCATCTTTCTGCCAAAAGCTGGATGCTAGACCTGACCATCCCAGGTCCCCAGTGTGGTCCACGACCAAGTCACCTCACCAACTGAACCAACCCAACCTGTGTTGCTTGCTTCTTGCTTGGCTGCTGCCAAGACTGCTGCTGCACTGCACTGATCAAAGCCTATGAAGGCTGCCCACACTGCTGTCACTGCTGCTGCTAGGCCTAGCTCTCTGCCGCAGGGGGCATGTGCTGTTTTTTTTACGTGAGGTGAGCCTAGTAGACTAGGTAGGTAGCCTAGTCTTGAATTAGCTTCCAGCTCACCCTTTGCCCCTTTAGTCACCAGGGGAGATGTAGACTCACTAAGAATAGACCAATAAAAATATGCCACCACAACACTGCTATTTAGAGTTCAGTGCTCACCGACTCCTCCAAGCTGTAGTTTGCAGCCTGTCTACTCTGTGGCGGGAAAGATAGTGTAGCACTCACATGACTCATGTGCTTGGCTGGAGCTCCTCCACATTACATGTGATGGCACCACTGCTAATAGGTGGAGAGAGTGGACAACACAATACAGACACAGTCAAGTTAGGAGTGCACCTTCAGCGTGAGTGCAACACAGACAGGGGGGGCACTTATTGCGCAAAAGATTAAATCCAAATTTAATGCCATTATTGCCACACCATAAGAACAACCTAGGCACAAATGTGAGAGGTGGGGGGCAACTGACCCCTTCTGCCCTACCTAAATGGCTCCTCTGCTTTATGGTAGAAATTAATTCTCAGGTGCTAATACCAGTACAAGTAAATACAATGGTTTCCACTGTTTTCTGAGGTACTATATTTCCATGTTTCAGGATGTGTTCTGATCATCATGTGGGTTAGTGTACTCATTGTCCCTCATTTTGAGTGTCCATGTCCCTCATTTCAGTGACAAAATGTGAGGTATGGTGCATGCTTCCAAGACCCTACTCAACACAAAGAGTGCTGAGCATGGCCATAGTGTATATGCTCCATACAGAACGACAAAGGGGTAAGTGAGCCAAATCAGTCATGGAGAAACACATTTGTAGCACTAAATATGCTTAAGGGGATTTGCACGGCCCAAAACAAAAAGGTCAGGCTTCACAACACAGAAGCCGCTCTTCACACATCTGGAATGGGGGATGTTGGCTGATTATGTCCTAGACATTTATTGCATTAGAAAAAATCAAAAAATAATAAACAACTTGCAAAAGGATCAGAATTAATGAGTTTACCTAAATTTAATGGGAAACCAATAAAAAATGTATTTAAATGGCTCTGATTGCTAGTAGAAGTATGAAACACAGAAACTGATGTGTTTTTTTTATATGAGATTTCCATCAGCTTGGTTGCTGCACATGTGGCAAGCATGCAACATGTGAACCTGATGTGATTTTTAGAAGATGTTCACACCAGTGTACCTGCTGCACACATGTCAAGCTTGCAGCATGCAAACCTGATTTGGTTTTTAGACCTGGTTCTCATATGTTCACTTCGAGTGTGTGAACCACATGCAAACATTGCACAGTTAAGCATGTGGCATGCTCCCCTCAAATAGAAGGTATTCAGGTGCTAGACTCCAGATTCACATTCTCAGTGTACACAGATGGCATTCTTTTACATTTAAAGCAACCTTCAACCTCGTTGCGGAGTGCTCTCAACGCTATCTTCCAGTTTGGTTATCTCTCCAATTATAAATTAAATCTGACTAAAATGGAAATCTTTCCTCTTAAAGGAAAACTACACCCAAAACTTGAAAAAATATATGCTGTGCAGTGTTTTAATTTGTATGTGAAGTTCTAGTATTTCCTTCCCTCTGACTGGTATTAGGAGTTTTTCCCAAATTAGCTTGCTAGCTTTATACTAGTTTTACGACCCCTGGGGATCTTCATACCTGATAGGGTAATTGTATTTCTTCTTCCCACAGTGCATCTTGTCTCACGTGGACTGTGATGTAAGAGAGACCAACATTCAGCACACACATGCCCAACAAACTAAATATCTTGGAAGCTTTACAAGCTGCACAAAAATTACCAGCAGCAAAGTTTTTCAGGACAGTAAAACCTTTAGGATGAGGGTGGTCACCAAGCTGAATTCTACAGATTTTAAAATATAGCCATCTCTATTGTTGTGAACTGATTGTAATGCAATGCTTTCTGCTGGATTTATGGGCTCTGCTACATCACCATTACGTGAAGCAAGGTGCATTGTAGGCCAAAGAAATGCAATAAACCTATTTGATATGGAGATCTCCAGGGGTCGTAAAACTACCCTAAAGCTAGCAGGCTAATTTAGGAAAAACTCCTAATACCAGTCAGAAGGAAGGAAACACTAGAGCTTCACATACAAATTAAAACACTCTGCACAGCATACATTTTTTCAAGTTTTGGGTGTAGTTTTCCTTTAATCATCATACCCATAAGGCGGACTTCTATTCATTTGGCATGAAATGGGCCTCTCAGTCACTCAGATACCTGGGGATCATTTTAACCACCGACTCCTCCCTTACCAAAAAATTGAATCTGGATAATCTGGTGTCCACTATACAACAGGATCTTAAGAGATGGTAATCCCTCCCAATATCCTTATGAGGGAGAATAAACATTGTCAAAATGAATGTTCTTATTAGACTTATTGTCTGTTTGCAGATGACACCAAGATCTGCAACAGAGTAGATGATCCGGATGGGGTGGGCAGAATGAGAAGAGATCTGGATAAATTAGAAAAATGGTCGGAAGAGTGGCAACTGGGGTTTAACACAAAGAAGTGCAAGATCATGCACATAGGGAAGAGAAACCCTGAAGCCACGTATATGATGGGAGGGGAGTTGCTGGCCGTCACAAGTGAAGAAAGAGACTTGAGCGTCATCATCACCAATGACCTGAAATCATCCAAGAAGACCACTAAAGCAGTAGGTAAGGCTAAAGGGATGTTGGGGTGTATTAGTAGGGGTATCATAAATTGGAAGAGGGCGGTAATAATCCCTGTTTACAAGACACTGGTTAGGCCCCATCTGGAGTACTGCATGCAGTACTGGAGGCCACACCTTCACAAGAACATTAACCAAATTGAGGCAGTCCAGAAAAGGACAACCAAAATGGTGCAGGGACTGTGTCAGAAAACATATGAGGGCAGATTAATGGAGCTCAGTATATATACTCTAGAGCAAAGGAGGGAGAGAGGTGATATGATCGAAACATTCAAACACCTTAAGGGCATTTACAAGGTGAAAGAGTCTAACATGTTTCAATATAAGAAAAATAGCAGGACAAGAGGACACAGCATGAGATTAGAGAGAGGCCAATTAAGGGGCAATGTGAGGAAGTTCTTTTTCATAGAAAGGGTGGTGGATGCATGGAACAGCCTACCTCAGGAAGTGGTGGATATGAATACAGTGCAGGACTTCAAACAGGCATGGGATAGGCATAAGGGAGCAATACAGATGAGTATGAATAGATTGGCCACTGACAGAGCAAAGGCTGATGGTACATTCATAAGGTAGAAAAAGAAATGGGCAGACTGGATGGGCCTTGTGGTCCTTATCTGCCGTCAACTTCTATGTTTCTATGACTTTTTATCCTTTGAACATGTTGAACATCTGGTTTCCTCTGACTTTTTTCTGTCACATTCATTTCCTCATTTCCAGTTTTATCTGGTTAAACAAACACCTCATGCATTCCTATTTCAAGCTACGTCTCCCTAAAAACTCTGGCGGTCTCCGTCTTCCAAATTTCCTACTGTATTATTGGGCCAGCCACTTTGCTAAAGTCGGACAATGGCTGTTGAATACTGACAGCGAATATATCCCTGCATGGTTGCAAATAGAGAAACAACTCCTGCGTGCACATAATTTAACTGCTTCCGCCATCCTCCACCTGCCTTTGAAGGGTTTGCCGGTACCTCTCCGAAACTCGCCCATAGGTACCTCGGTTAGAGTATTTTCTCAACTTTGCTCCTTTCTTAGGATTTGCCTTCAGAAGGACCCCTCCCAATCACTCATCCTCAACCCCAATATTAAGATAGGGAGCTCCTCTTTAACACCAGGTTCGTCGACCCAATTAAGAGAGGCCACTGTGGCTGATCAGTATTCCTCTGACTCTCTTCTTTAGTCTCCTGACATCATCCTGAAATTTAACATGGATCAAGTGCACGTCTTCAAGGTCTTCCAGCTTAGACACTTAATAGGACAATTATTTGGCACTACCCCAAAATCTTCTAGCCTGTCTCCCATCCTGACTCAGTTGAAAGATATAACAAATAGACCGCATGGTATCTCCTTACCATACTCTTACCTCCTGTCTCTAGGTGTGTCCCTGAACCACCTTCAGGCTCTAAAATTTGGGAATTCCTGGTACCTGACATGTCTCTAAACTGGCCACAGAATTGGAAAGATCTACACACCTACATTCTTCAGGACAGACTTAGACTCAGACAATATCATATTCTTAATGATATGTACTACACTCCTGTTAAACTTGCCAAAATTGGACACCTTTCCTCCCCACTATGTTCTAGATGTGGCAAGGCAGACGGGAATATCTTGCACATTTTCTGGCATTGTGAGAAGGTATCCTCCTTGTGGCAGTCAATTCAATCCAAACTGGATCCCCTGCTATGTTTAGATGGTCTCTTTAACATTGAAATTTGTATCTTGGGTGTTTATGACAATATCAGAGTGAAAGAAAGAAAGAAAGAAGATACCTCATGGCCTTAATCTTGATGGCTGTCAAGAAATTAATCTTGTGCCACTGGTTGGACCAGCTTATCATCTCCTACAACAAATGACTGAATGAACTTTCTGCTTGTTTTCAAACTGAAAGATTGATAGCAAGTTCCAATAATAAACTCCAATCTTTTGATAAAAAGTAGGCAAAACTCTATGCACTGTATCTGCATTAAGATATACCTTATTTGTAACTCTCCATTTGCTTTGTTTTTTGAATAAGTGAATATAACTATGACTCTCTCTTTCTCTCTCTCTCTCTCTCTCTCTCATTTAATTTCTGAGGCAGGCACACTCCGGGGGTGGAATGGGGTGGGGGGTAGGGAGTAGTTAGATGTCATGGCTAGTACTGTTCTCCTCGACAATGTACTTATGTGTATGGATATTGTAAAATTCAATAAAGAAGTTGAATTTCAAGCATGTGGCATGCATTCTGCATGTACGGAGCACACTTATATTTCTATAAGGGCTGAGTTAGGCATATCTTCCCCAGAGTGTCTGAGCATGAGTGAGATCCCTTCATGCAGTGGTCACACTATGTGCAGTGCTCCACAATAAGCTCCCTGATTAGCAGGACTTACTTGGCACACTGGAAGTGCTGGTAGGCATCATGCAGCCCCAGCTAGTGGCCACAGGAACAGCCACCTCACTTTAATTCTCTGGGGTGCCAGGCATGAGACAGAGAATGCACAATAGCCCTCCAAGGGTGGGGGTACTGAGTCCTGAAGTGGTGACAATACTGGCTTCTAGTAGAGTCTGGCAATATGGCAACAAATGCCCTTCCTGGGGCTTATTTCCCCTTCTTCTCCAATGTTACCCCCTTTGCGCATGCATGCATTGTACACATGCACTCTCACCCCTCTCACAGCTAGTGCATGTTTGGGTGCATGCTGGGTCACCAGGCGGCATTTTGCACAGGCAGTCGCACAGTTGTATGAGCATGCACGGTCCATCTGCATCATCTTACTGAGGTACACTAACCACTGGACACCGCTGCTCATTTTAGAGCCATCTGCCTCAGTCCTTACTGCTTAGCTCTCTAATATGAGCTAGCAGAATAGGCTCTTTAAACTGCAGACCAGTCTTCCTTGATTCATTGATGCCATATTGCCAGACTCCAATCCACTAGAAGCCAGTATTGCCACCACTTCAGGACTCAGTGCCCCTGCGCTTGAAGGGCTATTGTGCATTCTCTGTCTCATCCCTGTATCACCAAATCAATGAATCCTAGATCACTGAGAACGAGTCAACTGAATACGTTTAGGCAGTATCTTAACCTGGTGGACTGGTCACCACTAGACAAGGCGCAGGATGGCAATAATGTCCTTAACTACTTCCTCGCAATGTTTAGCAAGGCATGTGATATATTTATCCCATGCAAAACCAAAAAAATCAGGGGTGCCACCAACCTTTGGCTCTCTGTCCCTCTCATAAAGCTCATGCGCCAAAGGGACAACCTATGGCGTAAGGCCAAAGCTTTCACCGGTAAAACATCTGACATCATTGCCTACAAAACAGCCAGGACAAATGCACTAAGCTCATTCAGCAGGCAAAGGCATCCTATTATAATGACCTCATAAAGAAAAACTGGGGCCATGGAAGAGAATTTTGGGATTCAGTGTAGTCCCTTACAGGGAAAAGCAACCAGAGCCCGTCAATACTTAATCATTTATCCAAGTGGGACACTACAAGATCCCAGTGACATTGCAAATGTTTTCAATAGGGCATTCACTGACCTCAGTTCAGTACTACCCAGGGACTATCTATCCCCCTCGACCCCTCTTACACCATCTAACAGGACCTCACCAACTAGCATTCCCCCCCTTCTACTTCAGGTAGCTACATAAGCATGAGACTGTAAGATATATTAAACGGGCACTTGGGAAGACTTGGATGAGTGGTGATCTCCTTGATATGAAGCTGTTAGCCTGTGCTAAGTGAGGTAGCTGAACCTATCACTAAAGTGTTCACTGCCTCACTAAGGTCAGGAGTTTCCCCAGACAGGTGGAAGGAGGCCCTGGTAACCCCTGTCCTCAAGAATGGGGATACTACCAACCTGTCTAACTACAGGTCAATTTTTATTCTCCCCTCGCTGTCGAAAGTGCTTGAATGTGTGGTATTGGACCAGCTCACTAAATAGTTATCCAAATACAACCTACTCAATCCCCAGCAGTACGGGTTCAGGCATGACCACTCTACTATCTCCACCCTGGTTGACTACACCTCCCATATCTACGATGCCTTCAAGGACAGCTTGTCTGTGTGCGGTCTGTCTTTGTAGACCTTGTGAATGCATTCGACACCATCAACCATCAACTCCTGCTACGTAACCTCCTCTCTTTAGGACTGTCTAATGACATGGTGACATGGCTCAACAGCTACCTCTCACACAGGTCTCAGCGCATTAAAATAAATGGTGTTCTCTCACAGCCAAGGGATGTGAGCCTGGGTGTCCCCAAGGGTCTATATTAGGGCCACTCCTCTTCAATCTCTTTATCAACCCATTACCTTCAGCTTGCCTGGCAAAAATAGTACTCTGTGCAGATGATGCAGTGATTTCTGTTACTGCAAAAAACCTTGCATCCATCTCCACTGAACTACAAACCGATTTCCACAGACTCAAAAAATGGTTCACTGACAACAAACTTTTGCTCAACTACAAAAAACTAAGAGCATGTTCTTCTCTGTTTTATAGAACAGGAAGAAATTTGGGCCCCTGCAGGTTCAGAATTTTAAAGGAAACACACTGGAGCAGGTGTGCACTTTTGAATATCTAGGAGTTTATTTTGATGACACTCTGTCATTTGGTACACATATTGACCATGTCGTTATATCTGCTAACATTAAACTGGGCGTCCTCTGTCAACACCGGCATTCTATGACCTTGGAAGCACTGAAACTGGTCGCAAGCTGCTCAGTCTTATCCATCATAGACTATGGTCTTGTTATCTATGGGGCCAGCACCTACACTGTCCTCAAAAAGGTAAAAACACCACTTAATAAAGTTTGCCACCTGGATCTGGGGACAGATCACAGAACGCACACATGTGCCCTCTATCAAGAGACAGGGTGGCTCCCTTTACAAAACAGTATTGGCTACCAGACATGCTTACTTGCTAAGAAGTCCCTGTTAGGGCTTACTCCTAGATCATAGTCTAGTCTTTTCTTAACTGCACTATCCTCCATAAAGACCCGAAATGCTGACAAAGGTGGGCTAGTGGTGCCATTTAAGAGAACATCCCAAGTCCAGAGATCCCTCTCCTTCCACGGCCCATGGAGGTTTAACAAATTCCCTAAGGACCTGCTTGAAAGTAGTAAAATTAGTCAATTCAAATCAGGCCTATGAGCACATCTGGCCCAGGAAAATGTATGTAAATGCCATCTCTAACCCTTACTTTCTCCTGTACGTACCTCAACACTGTTCCCTGGCCCCTTACTACCCTCCTTCATTCATCCACCAGTCTTACCTGTTACTCTGCCTCACCTGTCATCACTGCTCCTGCACCACTTACCTTCCCCCCTCCTTCCTACAGCCTCCTACGTCTCTTGTAACCCTCCCTCCCTCTCTCCCAGCCCATCCCCCCATCCCCACCCTCCACCTATTCTACATTTTCTACACCTCATTCCTTCCTTTTGGCCTTGATCGAGCTCACCCCCAAACCCATTTCTCCCATGCCTTAGCTGACAAAGCCTGTCTCTGGCTGCTCCTCTCTGATTAGCTAGTCATCTACTTCTTACTCTTGTAGTACTCTACACTTACCCTGACATGGTAATACAGTCCTATTCCGCTGAATCACTTACTGCACTCTCCCTGAATTATTTAGTATACCCTCCCTAATGCACTGATGTCTATTCAAATGATGTTGTGTCCTGAATGCCCATTTTATACTAATGTTGACATATTGGAAACTGCTATGTATAACACCATTAATCTGTGAAACTCTTTGTAACCATGTGTTGTCTGTAGGCCTTTTTTACTTGAATTAACCTGAAACCTTTGTAAATGAGTCTCTGCCTCAAAGGCAGTTATCCCAATCAGAAATAAATAAATAAATAAATAATTGTAGCTCTGCTCATGTGACAGTTGGTTGTGGAGCAACTACACTATAGGCTAGCCAGAAGTTACCCATTTTATGTCATCCCAGCAGCCATTTTTGAAGTTTCTTTCCACAGTCCTCCACAGTCTCAGAACCACTGGAAGTGTACCTCAATTTTCCACTTCCAGATGCCATTTTAGTAGTCCTCCATGCTACCACCACTGCACCTCAGAAACTGCCACATTTCACACTGTGCTAAATATGTATCTAGCCTATGGCTTGGCACCATCCCTTTCTACCTCTCCTCCATGCTCTCAGCTGCCCCCTCCCTCACCCATTATCTTAGATCCTGTGACTACCGCCAACTATCAATCCCTAGGTGGAAGACTACTGCCGGACAAGCCGCCTTCCACACCGGTTTTACTCAAGCTATGGAATGATCTCCCACCTCAAATTTGGCATTCCTCCTCTGCCCACTCTCTTTCTACTGCCCTAGATAACTTCCTCACCACTAATTGCTCCTGTACCTGATTTGGCCATGCACCAATTGCTCCCCTCCCCACTGCCCGACCAGCAGCCTTAGCTTTGCTACAAATGCTGGCATATAGCCCCAGCCTATGCACTTTTGTCCTGTGCCTTTTTGTCCTTCACCATCATATGTTCTATGTCTCCTGTTGCTTATACCTGCATATTACTGTGTGCTAAATTTTCCCTTGCATTGCTGCTATATGTCAGGTAATTGTTATATGCTCCATACAAAATCCAATGTACTCCATGTGTTGTTGATTGTAGTTTAATGCAATTGTATCCATATACTGCTGTTTGCCTCTGTTATTTGCTCAGTTGATAACCTGTGTGTTATCCAACCCACTGTACCCCCTCCACCCAGGGCACACCGGGAGACAAGCATCTTGTTGCTCAGTGTGCCTTTCCTGGTGGCACAATTTCAATAAATAAATAAATAAAAAAATGTATGGGTTCCATGCTAATAAGTCTAGAATGATCAATGTGCCACATCATTCATATAAGTATATGGGGTAACTAATACAAGACAGTGGAGCTTTTTCTGGAGGGCACCCAACCCCTGTACCTCCTAGGACTGATTATTCTTTTAAGCATGAGGTATAGACATTTTGGCCAAATGCTGATGTTGCTCCTCCCCTCTCCTATCCTGTCTATCTTTTCTAGACAAAATGGTGTGGAACAATGACATTAAGGCTTGCAGTGTCCCTCTGCTCCCTTCCAACTTAGGTTCCCTCTGTTCCACCTGCACTGAAGATTCCTCTGAGCTCTTGGAGTTGGTATTCTCCACCAAAGGCACCAGTGACACCTTACAGAAGACCAACACTCTGGCCACTGATTGCCCTGTCTCCGACAGTGAACTAATATCCTTGACTTAGTTCTCACCAACATGGAGAACTCAGTGCATAATGTCCAGGTTAACAGCCCCATTACTGCTTAGTTCACTTTAGTATCAGGGAACCACTATTTGCCAAAACATCGGGTACCACAACAAAATTAAGCTTTAGTAGAGCTGATTTCCCTAGTATAAAAAATCATCTTTTACTCTGGGATTGGGAAAAAGAGTTTAAAGATTTATCTGTACAGGGCATGTGGCATTTGTTGCTTAACAAAAATAGAACATTTTGTTAAAAAATATATACCTAGTGTCCCTAAATACAATACTGCCCAGAAAAAGAGAAAACCTGTTTGGTTGAATGCTTCAATCAGATGGCTAATAAATAGAAAGGACAAGCTGCACAAAAAGCTAAAACAAACTAAATCACCCATGATTTATCAAGCCTACAGAGATTGTGTCAAGGAGGTCAAAGTAAAATCAAGAAAGCAAAGGCACAGTTTGAAGTACTGCTGGAAAATAAAGTGCAGAATAATAAAAAATAATTTTTCTCTTATATCAATAACATGAAAGCTGGTTACAGCATGATAGGGCCATTTCTATGTGAGTCAGGTTAGACGGCTACTACCACGGAAATGGCTGATAATACAGAATAGGTATTTTTGCTCTGTCTATAATAGAAGTAATCCCATACTACTTCATGCCAAGGCAGCATCTAGTCCTGGGGAAATAATTATTGATCCCAAGGATGTTTTTGATCGTCTTACTAAGCTGGATATTAATAAATCATCCGGCCCGGAGGGCTTACATCCTAGAATCCTTCAGGAACTGGCAGATGTTTTGGCTTTGCCAATTACCAGTGTTTTCCAGGCTTCACTTGACACAGGTACAGTACCCAGTCTGTAAAATGGCTATCATAGTCCCCATTTTTAAAAAAAGGGCCTAAATCAAAACCTGATAACTTTAAGCCCGTAAGTCTAACCTCCGTGGTAGGAAAAATCTTGGAAGGGCTAATTAAGGATTTCATTTTAGATTTTCTAATGACTCAGGATCTGGTTGACCCTGTACAACATGGGTTTACAAAGTCCAGATCCTGTCAAACTAACCTTTTAGCTTTTTATGAGAGTGTCAATAAGGAGTTGGACCATGGGAACTCAGTCGATGTAGTTTACATGGACTTTGCCTAGGTATTTGACAAGCTGCCCCATAAGGAGCTATTAATTCTGCTGGAGGAGATTAATCTAAGTGTAACCCCCCTACAAATGGGGGTTCCTAAAAGCCTTCCCTGAGCCTGCCTAGATGCTCCCTGCTTATCTGGTGTCAGGCATAAGGCCGCTAAATATGGGCATTGTGAGTGCTTTTAAAGCCTCCAGTACCGTCTCTTTAAGAGCTGCCTGCTCACAGAGTTTGGTGTTTGTAAAGGGGGACTGGGGCGTCTATGCTCAACTCCCGCCCTGGGCTACTGGTTAATCGCTCCGTTTTTGCAGTCGCTAGAAGAGCAGAGGGAGCCTAGTTGAAAGATATAGCTGTTTGCTGGAGAATATGTAGTATAACTGAAAAACGTAAACTGAATAACCTGCCTTTATTTGCAGCTGGGACTCTGTGTGTTGTGTCCCTCCATCTTGGACCAGGACAGTTCAAGGGGTCCAATAGGAGCTAGGGGGTATCTAATTTGGAGTAAAAGAGCAGCCAAACAGAAACCAGGACTCTCGATGGAGCCAGATGACCAATGGAGACACCGCTTGTAGTTTTTGGAAGTGGCATTATGGGCCATGGCACCTTTTCGCACCACTGAGGGCCAGATTAAGTGACTGGCATGGGTAACCAGCCAATGGAATCGGGTAGCGCCCGAGCTGTAAGGATTGCCCCATGCTGTTAGGGGCAGATGCGCTGTGACTGTGGGGAAGAAGGGAGCTCTAAGCTTCTGCGCCATTGAGTGTTCACGCGGGAAGCGCGTGAAAGGCCTGAGGCGACCATTTTCATTGCCAGTGCTCCATGGATTAAATCCGCCAGCGTGTGGTCAGAGTAGGCTGTGTACAAGCACAGCTACCTACCAGGCTCAACCTGTAGAGGACTGGAGAATCTGCTGAATCACGCTCGGTCTGTCAGGAAAGTTGAAGCTGCAGAGAGACGCCCGCATAGCTGTGAGTTCAGTCGGGTTCTGGAAGCAGCTGCCTGGTATGGTACCCCTCTGTTGTTTTCCATATAAATGTGTGAGGAGGCCTTTGCAACCCAGGCTCAGCCCTGCAAGTGGTGAAAGAGTGGTTCTCTGTTGGAGTTGTGAGTACTGAATCAGGGTAGCTACCTGTTAAAGGTTACAAACAAAGGCAAAGTCATTTTGTTGTATTGCAGACTGTACTAATTGAGCTTACTGGCTCCATCTGATCTCTCAGGAATTAAATGCTCATTTGTGTCAGGGCCCCAACCAGCCGCATCGAGGAACCAGCCATTAGGGCTTGGGTACCCATAGACAGTAATTAAAAGGTCAGGCCTGTGCACAGAGCCCTGGGTAGTCAAATATATATATATATATTAGTGGTAAGCCAATCACCCTGATTTCCCCCGGTCCTTGTTATCTCCCCTTAAATAAATCAGACTGTTTGTTTTGCAAAAGTACCCTGGCTGGTTTGTGTTTTACTGGTGATATACTGCACAGTGAATATTTGATAACTGTATCTTACTTTCAAGGGGGTCCCCGGAATGTGCTGAGTGGTTTGAGCCGGGGTGGTACGTGTTCAGGGTGAGAACATTGCAATTAAACTGTGTGAGCCATTAGTGGGAAGGGGGGGGTTGCAGCAACCCAGAGGGCTGTGACCGAGTCAACCTTGACTGTTCTAACTCCGACCGCTGGGTGGAGGCACCCGTCACTGGATCTGGGCCCCTCACCCTGTCACAGCTGAGGCAGACAGGGGTAGTAACACTTAGGACAGCGCCCCCTGGGGGTTACATAAGTAACAGCATTTGTAACTTGGTATCAGTTTGGCTGCAGGAGAGGCAACAAAGGGTCACCATAAATGGGGTTCTTTCTGAGTGGACTCCGGTTACCAGTGGGGTACCCCAGGGCTCAATCCTGGGACCAAGTCTCTTTAACATCTATATATCTACTCTTACATTAACTAACCCAAAAATCTGGCTTTATAAATTTGCAGATGACTGCAGATTAGGGACTGTTGTAAACAATCATGTACATGCTGCATTCTTACAAGGAGCTATTGATGAGGTCTCTGAGTGGATAGTATCTAACAAATTAGTCCTAAATATTGCCAAGTGCAAGGTTATGCACTTTGGTAAACATAATGGAATGGTCTCTTATAAACTTGCAAATACAACACTTATAGTCACCAAGGAGGAAAGAGACTTGGGGATTTTGATTACTAATGACCTTAAATTTGGTTCCCACTGCAGGGCACAGGTAAAGAAAGCAAACCAAAATCTGAATTGCATCTTAAGACATATAGTTAGCAGAGACAAAAAGGTACTGATTCCATTGTATGTTGCACTAGTTAGGCCCCATTTGGAGTACTGTGTGCAGGTTTGGTCCTCACAGAACAGGGAGGACATAAATTGACTGAGGGAGTGCAGAGAAGACTAACCAGATTTGATAAAGGTTTAAAGAACAAACCGTATGGTGAAAGATTAGTATCCCTCAACCTTTACTCTCTTCACTATAGAAGGCTTAGAGGTGACTTGTACTCACTCTACAGATTAATGGGAGATGACAAACTGCGGGCAGAGATTGGTTTCCAGACCAAAATTGGATGGTGTAGTGCCAGGAAACCCAATAGGCAGCTTTTTCACTCTAGTTGGAATCATAACCAACGTAAGAGTTGGTTTAGTCAAAGAGTCGTGGTTCCATGGAATGAACTTACGATAGAAGTCGTTGATAGTCCAAGTATGAACAGCTTTAAGAATAGTTTGGATAGATACTTTAGTGAGAAAACAATTCAATTCTAACTTGGGTTGTGGCAAGCTCTAAAGGACATCTGTCTACTAGTTTGATTCCTACCTATGATACCTATGATACCCAGGAAAGTGTCTAGAATGGATGTCCTGGACTCCAACATCCTGATATTTCAGAATCAACAGATTATACAAGCTCAGCAACAGTTTATGGCTGCCATGCTAGAAAAGCTAACAGAGATTACCAGCCCACTCAACAATCCCCCAATAGATCTGGAGCCAATCAGACAAACTCCCAAACTTCTGGCGCCAGCAAACCCATGTGCAGACAGCAACTCACCAGACTTGAGAGACGAGTCAGATGGAGTGTCAGAGGGTGGAATAAACACACCACAAGATCCTCAGTCGTTGACATCAAAAATGTGTTCCCTGAAACAAGTACCTGACATTGTCTGAACAATAAAGACCACTCTCAGGCTAGAGGCAGCGACTCTATCTCCTTAATCTAAACTAATGCCATCACTTCTCCTGTCAGCTAATCCTAACAGCACCTTTCCTGTGTGATGGCTATCAATGAGGTCATGGTGAAGGAGTGGGAGGCAACAGAGCCATCCAAGATACCAAAAAAAAAAGTATTGGAACAGGGCGTGTCCCCTCCAGGAGGACAAACTGAAAATGTGATGTTCTGCACTGACTGTATGCCCCCAGATCATGGCAGTTAACAAAAAGATGGTGCTGCCACTCAAAGGAGCAGAGGGCATCAAGGACCCTACTGATAGGAAAATAGAGGACATGCTTAAGAAAAACTTTGAGCTGGCAGGCCTAGGGACCAGGGCTGCCACTACAGCCATATGCACTACCAGAGGCCAAATGGCCTGGGTACAGAATACACTGACAGCCAACTTGTCAGAGGTTCAACTTATGCAGCAAGCCATACAGTCCACAAAATACCTGGAAGACATGGCTGTTGACTCACTGAAAATAAATGTTAGAGCAGCAGTCATATCCTTTAGGGCTAGAAGGACCCAATGGTTGAAATTGTGGAATGCAGACAATGAGTCTAAAGAAATGTTGAACAAACTTCTACCTCAACAACTGGATCATCCAAATCAGATCCGCAGCTCAGTCAATAAGAGAAAGACACACACACAGTTCTACACTGCCTAGAACAACACAGCTGGGTAATAAACTGCTCCAAGAGCAGCCTGGTCTCTAGCCAAGTCATAAAACACTTAGGAATGCTCATAGACATGAATAAGGGTCAAGTAAGACTGTCAGTTAAGAGGTTGAACAGCTTCATTCTCCAAGCAGGGACTTTACAGAAATTTAACAGCTTTACAAGTCTCACAGATTCTAGGCTTGATGGCCTCATGCATTGACCTGGTCCCAAGGGCCAGAAGAACATGAGCCTACTCTTACTTCTGGTTATTGAGCAAGGATCCTGAGTAGGTTAAGAACTCTCAGTCCTAATGACTATCACACCAAAGGTATGGACATCTCTACATTGGTGGACAAATAGGCACAACCTGATCAGGGGTATGGCTCTGGACATACAGCATGACCTGGTTATCGACAAAGATGCCAGCCTAAAGGGGTGGGGAGCATTCACAGGTTCCCACTTTGTCCAGGGGATATGGTTTATCATAGAGTCAAAGCTCTCAACCAACTAATTGGAAATTGGGACTGTCTTCCAAGCCCTCATCCACTTCAGCAGCATGGTCGGGGGGAAAATGTACTGATCCACTTCGACAACAAGGTCATGTAGCATATATAAAGTAGTAAAACAAGAGGGCACCAAGAGCAAGGCAATGCAGAGAGAGACCACCAAAGTCCTCACATGGGTTCAGAAACATCTGACTCATATCATAGCCATCCACCTAGCTGGGAAACTAAACAGAACAGCAGATTGGCTCAGCAGGTAACAGTGCCACCCAGGGGAATGGCAGTAACACCTTATGACTTTCATAATGATAAACAGGCGGTGGAGTCCAATACAAATAGACCTTATGGTCACATACAAAAACACTCAAATGCTCAAATTCTTCTCCAGATTCAGGGAGAGCAAATCGATGGGGTGGATGCTCTGTCTCTGGACTGTTTTTTCGATATTGCATACACCTTTCCCCAGTTCCTCTGATACCACAAGTGCTCCACAAGATATGCCAGATCAGAGTAAGAGCGACATTGTGCTCTGGAAGATACGCCAGACCAGAACAAGAGTGATACTAATCACCTAATACTGGCCTTGTAGGTCATGGTTCACCATGGTCATGGCCATGGCGCTTGACCATCCATGGGGACTACCAGGATGACTGAGCTTTCTCCAACAGGGGCCAGTAAGACAATCCAACCTACAAAAACTCAAATTGGCAGCATGGCTCCTGAAAGGGAGAGACTGTTAAAAGTTAGATACCATCCGAAAGTAAAAGACATCATGACTTTATCGAGAGGAGGCTCAGCAATGTCCACATATGCCAGACAGAGGACAATATTCTCTACATGGTGTTCAAGTAAAGGCATATCACTAGAAGCAACCTCACTCACAGACATATTGCTCTTTCTACGGGAGGGACTCAATAAGGGTTTATTGCCTGTCTCCTTACAAGTACAATTAGCTGCCATCCGAGCAGCCCACAAGCAAATCAACATCTCGACAACTGCATACCCAGGCATATTTCACTTCATGACAGCGGTCGCCAACATATGCCCAAGACAGAGACAGCTAACACCACCTATGGACCTGAACCTTGTAGTTAGAGTCATGACTCCAGTCCCATTCGAGCCACTCCCTTCCTTGGAATTAAAATGTACAAATTTTAAAACAGTGTTAATTGTGGCAATCGGTTATTCCAAAAGGACAGGCAAGATACACACCCTCTCTTGCAGAGATCCCTACCTGATGTTCCACGAGGACAGATTATCATTAAGATCCATACACTTTTTTGTCCCAAAGATTGCATTAGACTTTCACAGGATACAAACAATCTAACTACCAGCCAATGCCCCGGACAGAAACAATGCAGATGACCCATCACTTCATACCCTCAGTATGAAAAGAATCATGGCAACTTGTAGCAACAGAACTAGTCAATTCAGAAAATCAGACAGACTGTCTGTGACCATGCAAGGCTACAAAAAGAGCTTAGTAGCATCCAAATTAACAATAGAAACATGGCTGAAGTGTGCCATAGAGGAGGCATACAAGGCCTCTGCCACACCACTACCAAAGGACCTTAAAGCACACTCCACTAGAGTGGTGGCCACCTCCTGGGCCAAGAGAAAGATGGCTACAATGGAGGAGATATGCACAGCTGCCAGTTGGACCTCAATACAGACCTTCAGAAGGCACCGCAGATTGGAAATTGTTAAGACAGCAAAAGCTATCCTTGGTCACTCTGTACTGCAGGCAGCCCTGATTCCTGACTTTGAGCATGCCCTGTTTCCCCCAACCAGAACTGAAGGTGCTGCTTCTTAACATCCTATGTGCAAGCATCCTGGAGTACCTCAGCAGTCCCCCACCCACAATGATAGTTTTCTCACCTGGTAAAGGTGATTGTCAGAGATAGACATCCGAGACACTCCACAACACTACCATGGAGACAGCACATGATTGAAACAAGGGTCACATCAACTTACTATCCTGGCATGTCGTAGAGGCCAGAGCAATTTAAAGTGTATTGGGTAGTTATTAAATCTGAAAAATAAATCTGAGAAACATTTCTGTATCGTTCTAGCTGCTTATCAGTTACAAGCCTATCTGCCTAACTAACTTTATTTCAGATGAAAAATCTTTGATAAAACATTGAATCTGAGGTCTCTGGGCCAGGCACAGGACAAAGGAGCTTAGATTTTAATTTGAAAGTCACATGTGCATCAGCAGTCCATCAGGTCAACATAACCCTACCTGTGAGGATCCTGGAGTGCCTCAGAGGTCTACCCCCTCTCACAATCATCTTTATCAGATGAATAAACAAGATTTTATGTGAAAAATTAAGCCCTAATATATGTAATATAGATTTACTGTCCCTTCCCACCCTAAATTACCCTTCTCACCTAAAATTGCTATGTTACGGGGGCAGGGGCATAATTTCAATGAGAAAAAGATGGTTGCCTAATCTAAGTCAAGCTGATCCCCATTGCAAATTATCTGGCTGAATCAGTTTCTGGAAGCACATTTTCTCTTGCCTCATGACAGTGCGGGATAGCAGACATCACAAGGAAGTGATCGGTACCCCCAATTATCTAAATCCTGACATTAATTTGGGGTGAAAAAACATCCGCTTACCTCTCAGCTACAGAAGCATGGCAGTGGTCCCTGGACACCTGTAAGACCCGGTGACGGTGGAAGAAATGTTCAGTAAGCTCCAGTTGCAAATGGCAGAAGTCACAGCACAGACCACCCAAGCAATTCAGCAGGTGGAGGTGTGGCTTTTCAGAATGGAGAGACAGGTCACCTCCCATGAGGTGGCAACACCGAAATTACAAACAAATGCAAGGGAGCAGACCACCCAGATCCAAAGCCTTCTAGACAAAGTCGATGATCTGGAGAACTGCAGCTGGAGAAACAACCTCTGGCTGCTTGGCTTCCTTGAAGGGGCAGAGCTGAAGGACACACATAATTTTCTTCAACATGTCTAGCCAGCAGTACTGGACCTGAAGGGGGATTTCCACTTTGATACTGACAGAGCACATCATGCTCTATCCCTGGTGTCCAAGAAAGACAAAAGACCAAGACCCATACTAATTAAGCTGCTTAGCTATAGCACTAGGCAATTTATTTTATCACAATCTCAGGAAATGGGGTGCTTGGAGTGGCAGGGGCACCCTATGCAAATCTACCAGGATTTCTCAAAAGAACTCTCAGCCAGATGCAGAGAGTATTCCGATCTATGACACGCAATGCAAAAACCTGGCCTGATGTATTCACTAAGGTACTCCACCACAATGAAAGTGATGCATAAAGGTACACAGCTCTCATTTGAAGCTCCAGAGGCTCTGGAAGAATTTCTACACAAGAACTGTCCAAGAGAGATGAGGACCCAAAGAGCTACTCCTGATGAACGGGACTTAGAGAGATATCAGACAAGAGTTGATAGCTCCACCGAACAGCGCCACAGTGAGGAGTTGGAGATTTGAGAGACCGGTGTGGAGGAGACCGTTTGGGCCCTACCTCACCACAACTGGAAGAGGCATCTGAGAGTATCGCATGAGCAGAGGGACCACCCACAAGACAGACACCAGGCCAACAACTGCAACATATTGAAGAAGTACCAGAGAGAGCCCTCTGCCTTGGGCCAATATGTGACACCAAACAGTTTTGAGGCTTTCTACTCTCAAGCACCTGACTATCCAACCAGGCTGCAAGCATCCTTGACCTCGCAGTGTACGCTCCCTGACATACTAGCAGATTTGTTGCCAACATCGCAGCACACACTGGGAAGGGAGGCACTGGCCACCGGGATGCATCAGAATAAGGAAGGGATATCTGAAAAGACTGCCATAGAGACAGTGGTGATAACTGCTCCTACAACAAAGAACTGCCACACAGTGGAGCAACCTACCGAGGCTGCTGCAGAATGAATAGATAAGTTGTATTTTATTTTTTCTGTTGAGGCAAATGGGTCTGGATGGGGGTTGGATAAGGAGACCCTAGAGCTACATAGATCCCCAAGTTATGATGGGGTAGGGTGCTCAGAGCCACAAAAATCCTTTCCATTCCCAGAGTGGACATAGGAGTTTATTCCCTCATCTGCCTTGCAGGTACTCCTCCATTTCCTCAACAGGGAGTCAAGGCACAATTATCAAGTTTTAGTCCTAGACTTTTTAAGATGGATTATCAACATAATGACTGTTGTTTGACCTGATCTGGCTGGCACATGGACTGCAGGGAGGGGCCACAGCTTTAAGTCTGGCAGGACTGGAGCGCTGAACTTGGGCTGCCTGGTCCCCCAACCCCTAACAATAGTATTAGGGTAAAATACCAGCCTACCTGGCCAAGGAGTAACAGGCAAGAAGCCCACTGCAGCTAATTATGGTATGACCTCTCCCCCCATGGGATGGATACTTTCTCTGCTCAGACCATTGCAAACCTGAGGGAATTAGGGCAGTTAATGGATGGCGAACTGTACCTCTGTGTACACTGGATGCCATAAGTGCCCCCCCATACCCAAAGAGCATGTGAGTCAAGTCCAGCCCTGGGGAAGTACAATTGGTAAGGCCACTAGGAACTGTAAAGGGGAGTCTGTGGACCAGGTTAATGGGCCACAGACTGGCTGATTGACCTGGACTCTATAGGTGGCAATAGTAGGACACAACAACTACATTCCTTCTGGTCCCCTGCTTCCTCTTAATTGTTTAATTAGTATTTCAGAAAGACCTTTGAGCGTGAGCTCTTTTACAAAGGTTCCACGTCAGGGTGGACAATAAGACAATACACATATTCAGTGGTTACAGAGGCCTGATCATTAGGCATTATAGAGCGATTACATGACAATTAGACAAATAGGAGAAAAAAACTGAGCAGTTGTAATTGAATACTAAGCGATTTCTAATCGGTTACCCTACGTAGCACATGCCTGGAAACCTCCAAATCCATTGATACAGTATGGCAGAGTAACTGTATAGGGCTGAACGCTATCCCAGATGACGAGAGACTGGGTGACAGTGAAACAAGGGGGATTGGGTTTGAAACCAACCACAGAGAGTGAGAGGTGGGGGGATAGTGAAACAGGGGGGCACTGTGATGGGGGAGCAGCTCCAGAGGGCTTTGTCAAGTGTGGTGTGTGTGTGTGGGGGTTGGAAGGAGCAGTACCAGCAGCGTTTAAGAGGACTGATAGCTTACTTAAGCCCTTAGCTAGAGAGCTGGAATGAGCAGGAGGGTTCTCCAGGAAGCCCTGCTGGGTGTTACCTTGGGGGAGGCCTGTCTATTAAGTGGGGCCTGATAAGCAGGTGCATTTTGAGTTAGACATTAGGTGCTGTTTGAGGCCTACTTTGAATTGAGACAGGCTGTTGTTTGTTTGTAATTTCATCGGGAGTTCATTTATCCAGAGGGGGGCCCGATAGGAGAAAGCACGCTGCCCTAGTGGCACACAGCTACGCCTGATGAGGAACAACCTCTCTCTAAGGCCAGGTACACCTTGCTCCCTCGACACCTCTAAGGGCTATAGATTAATGTTTGATGTTGCCCACCCTAAAATGCTGGCCACTGGATGGAACCAGTACAGCCAATGCATAGAAACTAAAGCGCCCTAGATAAGGATGCGCTAAGGGGAAGATAGCCTGGAAACGATAATAACAACCTCCCATAACGAGGGGCTCTCACCCTCAATGGGCCAAGGGTGTGTCTTGCATAGCTTTTTGGAGCAGCTGATCTTATACACCCTTTATCTCCTTTATTGAACAATTGTGCAATATGTATATAGTTATTGTAATTGTTTTGTTTTCACTAATAGGGTTGACCATAAATAATTGCAGGGATTGTTTATCAATGTTATATGAATGTTTGATATACAGGTGTATGTGTGGGGTGCCCTGGCTGCCATGGAGTGACAACTATTGGTATAAATAAGGAATGCCAGGCATAACCCTTTTGATGTGTAAGGTATGTAGAGCTCTCAAGAAGTCCCACCTTATTAAAAACACTGGGGCCCTGGGACAAGAGCATGGCATTTTTAGACTGGGACCATTACCCCAGAGACCACCACAGTCTCTCTATCTTAGAGCCAGCAGTAGGCCCTCCTCCTTCCTGATAGTGTTCAACCCCTTGTACATATCTTAATGACAGGGCCCTCATCCCTCCTCCCCGCAACTGTCACCCTCTTGAAAATGCCATACATGGAACATAAGAGGTTGAACACACCAGTAAAGAGGAAAAAAGTATTAACATATTTGAAAAAAGCAAAAACCCAGCTGGCCATTTTACAGGAGACAAAAATGACAAGGGCAGACCATGAGCTGCTAAAAAGAGATCAGGTAGGTCAGATATTCCATGCCTCAGCCCCCATAAAGAACAGAGGTGTGGCAATCCTGCTTCTTAAACAACTTACGTGGACCCACATCACTACCACAGCTAAACTCCAATGGAGGTGGATGTATGTGCTCTGAAACACGCCATAAGTCCATTTATTATTAGGGAACATATACTGTACATACCAAACGAGGACAATCCAGAGTTTTTTCACGAAGTTGCCCATACCCTGAAAATCATGCCCCGGGGGGGATCCCCATTATCTTGGGAGGGGATTTCAACTTTACACTGTAATCCTCAGTGGATAGGAGTTCAGGCCCAACAGAATCCTGCCCTAAAGGATGCCGGGCCCTTCAATGCCTTATGAGAGACCAGGGCCTATCGGATATCTGGAGAGTCTTTCACCCCATGGAAAGAGACTACTCATTGTACTCTATGGTACACAGCTCATATAGCCATTTAGATCTTTATCTTTATCTTACATCCCCTCAAATTACCCAAGTGGCAATAGACTACAATCCTTCCCATGATAATCTCATATCACGCCCCTGTTCAATTTATGCTGCTGTGGGGACAGCCAAACCCTTCCTCTCCCTCATGGCGACTAGACCCTCTTATCTAGAGATGTTGAGTTCTGGGAATGGGCCACTTAGGAAGCTGTTATAATTTTCAAAGAAAATCCCATCTTAGGCACTATAGCCTGGAACACGTGGGAGGCATTTAAAGCGACCATGAGGGGTAAGATTATAGAGTACTTGGTTGCCCGAAGGAGACGGAGGAAAAACTGAAACAATTGGAAATAGCCCCAAAAGCTGCAGAAAATACATTTAAAGGCAGGAAATGCCCCTTGTCTCAATCCGCACTAGGCCAGAAAATCTCAAGATTACAGCTACAGATAAACTCCATTCTACCCGGTAAAGCCGAGGTTTCCATTTTAAGAGTCCATCACAAATACTGAGAAGGGGGGAGGCAAAGTACTGACCTATAAGCTTAAAAGACAACAAATGGCTAGGCATATAGCAGGACTCAAAGGCAAGGATGGGGTAGTACAAACTTCCCCAGATTTACGGAGCACAACAATGAAGACTTGTTATGAAGCACTTTACACCTCGTCCAGGGATGCTGCCCCAAGGCTATCCAAGACTTCCTAAATGCCATTAACTTCCCCACCCTCACCCAGCAACAGGCAGACACATTAGACACACCTCTCACCACAGAGGAAGTGAAACAGGCCCTTATGTCCCTGTAACCAGGTAAGGCCCCGGGGGGGGGGATGGATTCCCAAAGGAGTTTTTGCAACTGCTATCCACAACCATATTACCCATCCTACAACATGTATATGCTGAAGTGGAATGGTGGGTAGATTTACCCCGACTCTACGAGAGGCAGTAATCACAGTGCTACCCAAAAAGGGGACGGACCCCACTCTGCCAAGCAGCTACTGACTCATATCATTAATCAGTGTGGACGGGAAGGTCTACACAAAAGCCCTGGCCGATAGACTCAATCCCTCCCCTCCTCCCACACCTAATTCACCCAACCCAAGTGGGATTTGTCCCAGATGGATACAGCACAGACCACATCAGAACTTTGGTCAACTTAACACAAGCAGCTAAGCATCTCTCTTCTGTGGTGGCCGCCGTGGCAATAGATTTCGAAAAAAGCATTTGATTCCCTAGAATGGGACTACCTCCATATGGTATTGTAGCATGTGGGTGTCGGCTCCCACTTTAGATCCTTGGCATGCTCCATATACACCCTCCCAACTGACCGAATTCTGAATAACTCAACCCTCTTTACTTTATTTATGGGTCATCAGACAAGGCTGTCCACTTTCTTCCCTCCTGTTTGTTCTTGCTGTGGAGCCCCTGGCAGCACTCCTAAGGCAAGACAATAAGATATAGGGCATCTCAACTGGGAATGAACAATATACTACGCTCATGTACACAGATGACCTATTGGACCTAGGTGCAACAAATAAACCCACTTCTCAAAGTGCTGCACAGGTTTTCTGCCTACTCCGGACTACGGGTGAACCAAGCCAAAACAGAGTCACTCCCCCTAAACCCCCACTGTAAGCCAAAGAAAGTGGAAGATACTGGTTTGAGAAGGGCAGGAAAGGGCATTATATATTTGGGCATTAAGTTTACATCAGCACTGATTAAAGTCTGGGATCTTAACATGCAACCCCTTATGGCCTACATATCCACGGATATGAACCGCTGGAAAAAACTGCAACTTATTCTTGCAGGGAAAATAGCTGCTGCTAAAATGGTGATAGCTCCAAAGATTTTCTACCTACTTTCCCACTTTTCAACAGGCCTTCCCACAACCTGGTGTTTGAAAATTGACAAGACAGTGGGCAGCTTTCTGTGAGAAAGTAAACTGCCACGATACAGCTGGAACAAGCTAGTGGCTCACTGAAAAGTGGGAGGTTGCTGTCTTCAATAGGTAGCAGGTTACAAATGGGCCTTTCAAACTGCACAAACCCTCAAGTGGCTTTGCCCTAAGGGGGAAGAGACCCCTCAATGGGTGACCATAGAACATAAAGTAAGTCAGATGCACTCCCTACCATTACTAATCTACAATACTCCCCCCACCACCTGCAAAGATCACCCCACAATTGGGCCGTTGATCAAAATTTGGTCCAAAGTACAGCAAAAATTAGACACTGACATAGCTCCAGTAAAACCTACCCCAATGTGGGGGAACTCGAGGCTGCAATGGTTCCATGCATCCGTCGATACAATGATGGCATAATGCCGCAAATTGGCATTGTGCCGCACTCCCCCACACTTTAGATAAACAACTCTGAGTCATAGAACATAGAAATATAGAATTTGACAGCAGATAAGGACCACTTGGCCCACCTAGTCTGTCCATTTCCCTACCTAGTAGATAAGCTGCTTATCCTAGTTAACCAACAGCCTACTTCCTCCTACCTCCCACTAGAATTGCCTTATGTCTGTCCCATGCATTCTTGAATTCCCCCACTGTTTTTGATTCCATGACCTCCTCAGGAAGGCCATTCCATGTGTCCACAACCCTTTCTGTGAAAAATACTTCCACGCATTACCTCTGGAAGGGTCTGTGTGAATGTGGCCGAATGCCTAAAGCGATCACCGTTATCTACAGTCAGAGTGCAAAAGATTTTCTGCAGTCTGTCAGCGATGCACAGGACAATGGTGCAGGAGAGTTTTTAATTCTTCTGTGGGGGGCTTTGCCCCACCCCTCACAGGGGGCTTTGCCCACCCGCGCGATATGATTCTCAACTCCAGGGGATGCCGTTGGAGGTGGTGAAAGCATTAAAAATAAAGGCGGGCGGGCGCAATAAAATTGCACCAGCGCATGGACCTGAACCCGGTACCTCGCCCACCCCAACCACTAGCCAACCCCGATGCCATGATGCAGCTCGGCCATCCAACGCATCACCACTCTCTACAGCCTCTCCTCCCCCTCCCAGCCCATGCTTGCCGTGCTCACTGCCCCCTCCCCGAGTGCGTACACATACCCACATCCTGTCGCCCAGTTTGCTCACCTCATCATCTGGTCACCCTACCCTCCCATCACCATGAGGGATTGTGCCAGGAAGGAGTCACCATTATGGACGGTGCCCTTCCTCATTCGCCCACCTCACGGGTTACCACCTCTGAGCCACCCCCCCCATTTCTTCAAATTATGCCCCCTTGTTCTTGCACATCTCTTTTTCTGAAAGATGCTACCCTCTTGGACTTTGTTGATTCCCTTGAGGTACTTGAAAATTTCTGTCATGTCCCCTCTCTCCCTCCTTTCCTCGAGGGTATACATATAATGCTCCTTTAGCCTCTCTTCATATGTCTTCTGGTGCAGACCCTGCACCATTTTAGTTGCCCTCCTCTGGACAGCCTCCATCCTGTCTATGTCCTTGCAGAGATGGGGTCTCCAGAACTGCACACAGTACTCCAGATGGGGTCTCACAAACTGTCTGTACAAAGGGATATCAATTTCCTGTTTTATACTGGTGATGCCTCTCCCTATGCATTCCAGTATCCCCTCAACCCTCATTACTGCCTTCTCACATTGCTTACCCACCTTTAGGTCATCTGATATGGCTACCCCAGGTCCCTTTCCATTTTTGTTGTTGTTAGCATCTCACCCCCATTGTGTACTCTTCTCATAGGTTTTTGTTTCCAAGGTGCATTACTTTACACTTCTTTGCATTGAATCTAAGCTGCCATACATTTGACCATTCCTTCAACCTTCCCAAGTCCCTTCCCATCCCCTCCAACCTTCTGTATTGACCCTGTTGCAAATCTTTGTGTCGTCATACTTTCTGTTAAAGTCCCTCCGCAATGTCACTTATAAAGACATTAAAGAGGAACGGTGCAAGTACTGAATTCTGCAGTACTCCGCTAGTAACCCTCCTTTCTTCAGACTGGACTCCATTTACTATTACCCCTGCATCCTGTTGTCTATCCAATTTTTTTACCCAGGCTACCACCTTGGAACCCACTGCAAGGTTGGCTAACTTGTATATTAATCTTTCGTGTGAGACTGTGTCAGATGCATTGCTAAAGTCTAGGTTGGCCATGTCCACAGCCCCTCCCTGGTCTACTACTTTGATCACCTAGTCAAAGAAATCTAAGAGATTTGTCTGACATGACCTTTCCACTGTGAATCCATGCTGCCTTGGATCCTGTGCCCCACTGGTCTCTAGGCACTCAACAATTCTTTCCTTCAGAAGTGATTCCATCATTTTCCCTACCACTGAGGTCAAACTAACAGGTCTGTAGTTTCCTGCCTCTGCCTTGCTCCCACTTTTGTGAAGTGGAATGACATCCACTCTCATCCAGTCCTCAGGTACCACCCCATCCTCCCATGATTTGTTAAAGAGGGTAGTCAGTGGTGTCACTAGTTCTACACTTACTTCTTTCAGAATTCTTGGGTGAATTCTGCCAGGCCCCATTGCTTTGTCCACCTTCAGTTTTAAGAGTTCCTTCAGAATGCTTTCTTCTGTGAATGGACTAGTATCGACCCCCCTATCCAGAGTGTTTCTATTGTATGGTTTAGGTACCTTCCCCATCTCTTTCTTTGTGAATACTGAGCAGAAGAATTCATTCAGTATCCCTGCTTTTTCACTGTCACCCTCTGCCCACGTTCCTTCCCCTTTATTAAGCCTCAGTATTCCTCCCTTGGTCTTTCTTCACTCCCTAATGTACCTATAAAAGATTTTATCCACCTTCTTAACAGAGTTGGCTATCTTTTCCTTGGTTTGGGCCTTTGCTATTCTGACTGCCTTCCCTGCCTCCTTCTGCTTTAACTGATGTAGCTCTCTGTCCTGCTCCTTCTGTGTTTCCTTATATTTCCTGAGTGCTATTCTTTTCTCATTAACCTTCCCTGCCACCTCTTTTGACAACCTTAGTGGCTTTTTCATTCATTTTGTTTTGTTGATTTGCTTTACTCAAAGGCTTGTTGCCTCTGTGATGACAGTTTTCATTTTTCTCCATTGTTCTTCCATTCCTCCTTCTTGCCTGTTTGCTAGTGCTTTCCTGAAACACTCTCCGATTTTGCCAAAGTCAGCCCTCTCAAAGTCCCAACACCCTTGCTTTTGTATGGCTTGACTCTACAGCTGTGTTTATTGTGAACCACACTGTTTGGTGATCGATTGTTCCCAGATGGCTACTCACTTCTAAATCTGAGATCTTCTCTCCATCTCCATTTGAAGGTACCAGGTCTAAGATTGCTCCCTTCCAAATGGGTTCCAATACTTGCTGTCTGAGGCATGCCCCCTATAGGGCATCGAGAATGACCCTGCTCTTGGATGTGGCTGCAGTAAAGGTGCTCCAGTTAACATCTGGCATATTCAGGTCCCCCATCAACAATATCTCTCCTTTTTCTGCCATTCTATGGATTCTTTTTTTCATTTCCTTGTTCATTGCCTCCCCCTAAGACGGGGGGGGGGTCTGTAAACAACCCTTGTGCAGATTGTGGTGCCATTTCCTGTCTCCAGGTGACCCACAGTTCCTCCTCCCCCTCCCTGTTTATCCTTTAGTTCTGTTGCTTTGATTCCTTCCCTTATGTAGAGAGCTCCTCCTCCTCCTATTTTACTCTCCCTGTCCCTCCTGTTGATTGTATACCCTGGTATGTTGACATCCCTGTCATGGTTCTCTGTGTACCATGTTTCTGTGACTGCCATGATATCCAGGCATCCCTCTTCCATCAAGGCCACTAGTTCAGGGAGCTTGTTACCCAGGCTAAGGGCACTGGAACTCAGCACCCTCCATTTTTTGATGGCCTTACCCATTTTAGGTCCATCCCTGTCCTTACTTCCTTAGCCTTTTTCTGGATGTATCCCTGTTCTTCTCCCTATTGACTTCTCAACCTTTGTGTGTACTTCACTAACTACCCTGTTTTGAGGGGGGGCAGGGATTTCCCTGCTTCTCTTCAGTGCCTCCCCCCTTAGTTAGTTCAAATGCTTGCCAATGAAGCATTTGAACCTGTCACCTAGGATCTTGGTTCCCCTCCCGTACAGATGTAGACCATCATGCCAGTATGAGCCTATATCCCTCCAGGTGGACCTCCAGTCCCCAGTGAAGCCAAATCATTGAGCTCCACACCAGTTTTTCAACCAGTCATTGAATCCCATGGTGCAGAGTACCCTAGCCTCACCCATGCCATAGACAGGTAGCACTTCCAGAGTTGGTTTGGGGAGGGGGAAAACACCCCAGAGACAGCAGCAACTGGAACCCAGTGGACCATCACAGTGAACTGTCGATAATGTTGCTGTGATGGTCTTCACTGTTTTACCATTGTTGTGGCAATGTGATACTGGCTGCAATTTGGAGGTCAACCAATCATCTGGCTAGGTGGGTGTCTAAAGGCATAAAAATTATCCAGGACCTACTAGTCCCAGACACAAGAACCATAGATACATTTCAAAGCCTGCAGGTCTGCTGGAGCTTACCTTCAGCTGATTTCTGCAGGTATCTGCAGATACAAAGTGCCCTGCAGACGTTTCTTAGGAGAGTCCAAGTAAAGGTAAACTCACTCTTCTGCCCTCCTGGCTCACCTGCTCCAAGCATATGGCCAGTAAGATCTATTTGGCCTTGAGGTACCCCATGCCCAGCCTGTCTGACACCTCAAAAACTGGGAGAAAGCACTTCAGCTTCCCATGACACACCAGCAGTGGACTGAGTGCTAGCAATTTGTGCAAAAAGTGCTCAAAGACACTAGAAGCAAGTTAATTCAGAACAAAATACTTCATTCCTGGCGTCAGACCCCCACTGTTCTGTATGCTGCTGGTGTCCTGAATTTGCATCTTTACTGGAGGTGTCACCTACAAGTAGGGGATTTGCTTCATATCCTGTAGTTATGCCCCAAAATACAACAGCTATGCAATTAGGTGTATCATATAGGCACCCAAGTGCTCCATAAGAGTATTCATCCCTCATCTCAACTATTGATCCTAGGTATGAAGTCTGCAGCACCACATCTGGCTGGCCTGGAGCACAAATGATTGGCCTTACTGGCTATGCAGATCAAACACCTTATCCTCTTATCTTTTGTAAATGGAGGACACCCATAACCCCCTTGCTCCAAGAGGTGATGTCCTCCCTACTACAAATAACATCTCTGGACCACCTCTCACATCTGGCGAGCAACACTCCTCTTCTATGAAGTGTGTTGAACACTCTTTCACACTTACAGCACTCCAAAAACTGGGATAGGCTGAAGTAAGGGAAAAGAGAACAAAAGGCACCGCAGACTACACTTACTCTTTATTAGAACAATGTAGCATTGAATGCTCAGAATATGAATACAGTATGAATATACGAACATACGAAGGTGCCAGCAGAACAGACCTACTGGTCTATCAAAGTCTGCTCAGTTGTACAACTAGCTCCCTAGCAGGCAGCTGCCCCTCCCCCATCTCACTTGACCTCCCATTGTTGTCCTCTTCACCCACCCTAACCCACCCTGTACCCTGTCCCAGCATTCCTAAAACCAACCACATTTTTGCTTGATATCACCCTTCTGGTAGTGTGTTCCACCTCTCAACTACTATCTCTGTGAAGTAATGCCTCCTCATCTCCTTCTTGAATTTCCCTCCTTCTATTCTTAGCCCAGGCCCCCTAGTCTCCCTCCCACTCCTTAGTTTCAAAGCCCCCTCCTCCCACCCCTTGTTGACACCCTTCAGGTACTTGAAGGTCTCGATCATGTCCCCCCTCTCCTGCCTCTCTTGCAGTGCATACAAATTCAGTTCCTTTAGCTTCATCTCATAATCCAGTCCCTCCTTCCCCTGAATCATCCTTATCACCCTCCACCACACCCCCTCCAGCAGCTTGACATCCCACCTCAGGTTCAGCCTCCAGAACTGCAGACAGTACTCCAACTGTGGCCTGATCAGTACCCCGAAGAGGGGCAAGATCACGTCCCTGCCCCTGGATGTGAATCCCTGAGCTATGCACCCTAGCATCCTGTTTGCTTTTGCTGCCGCTCTCCTGCATTGGGCAGTTTTGTTCATGGTCACTGTTATCAATACCCCCAGGTCCTTCTCTTCAGTGCTCCCAAGCTTGATCACCCCAGCCAATATTCTCCCCTCAGGTTCCTTGCTCCCAGAATGCAAGACCTTCATTTTTTTGCATTGAACCCCAGCTGCCCAGCTGCCACTTACCTGACCATTGTTCCAGCTTGGTCAAGTCCCTTGTACATTAATATATGTAAACACAGTATATAGTGTGTGTGTAATATATGTGTGTGTATATAGTATACATACATTAATAATTCTTCCCTGTATGTAAATAGTTGGTTTAGGTACTGTATAGTAGAACTGTTGATATTTGTGGATGTTTGTTTTGCTTCACGGTGCAAGATGCCTTGACTGTTCACCCATTTTACAGGAATGTCAGGCACTTGACAGTGGTAAGTTCTTGTTACTTTTCCTCCTACTGTTATTATCACTATCATCATCATTAGCAATATTGTTTCCACCAGGCACTAATCATTAGCTCCTTAACTGATACAGTAGTAAAAGACATTATTTTATTCTGCTATGACATTTATACTTGGATGCTGTTATTATGAAATGCTCAATAAAAAGTTTAACTACAAAATAAATTGCTATGTTACTGCAAATTAATATCCTGAAAACTGTAAGGTTTGGTTTATGTGTGCTTCATGTTAGGTGTTTTACAGTTCTCATTTCATTTCATTTATTTAAATTGCAATTAGGTACACTGGAATAAAACATTCCATTTTCAGGTATGACCTGAAGTCAAGATAATACATACAAAACAACATACAGCTTATATAACATTACAAAACAAAACATTAATTGAAACAACAATGTAAACAAGTTGTTTACAACTTACGTGAACAAACATCATTGTTTTTGAAATGCTGTATAACAGATAAAACAAACAATTTAACATATGGAAGGAGTTTAAAGTTTGTTGGTAAGTTATTCCACAGTGAAATGGTACAGTATGCAAAAGTTCTTTTGCCAGTACGAATAAATGGAATAACTAACTGAAGGTTTTCTGATGAGTGTGAGTCATATGCAGAAGGTAATTGTAAATGGAGTCCACTCTGAAGAAAGAGGGGTTACTAGTGGGGTACCGCAGGGCTCAGTACTGGGTCCAGTCCTTTTTAATGTCTTTATAAGTGACACTGCAGAGGGACTGGAAGGAAAAGTATGCCTCTTTGCAGGTGACATAAAGATCTGCAACAGGGTTGATACACAAAGAGGCGTGGAAAGGATGAGAAGGGATTTGGCAAGGTTGGAGGAATGGTCGGAAGTATGGCAGCTAGGATTCAATGCAAAGAAGTGCAAAATAATGCACCTGTGTACCAAAAAACCCAGGGGAAGATTACACAATGGGGGGGTAGTAACAGAAACAAAAAAGGAAAGGGATCTGGGGGTAATCATATCAGAGAACCTTAAGGTTAGCAAGCAATGTGAGAAGGCAGTAGGGAGAGCTGGGGGTATACTGGGATGCATAGGGAGAGGCATCACCAGCAGAAAACAGGAAGTTGTTATCCCTCTGTACAGACAGTTGGTGAGACCCCCATCTGGAGTACTGTGTCCAGTTCTGGAGACCCCATTTCTGCAATGACATAGACAGGATAGAAGCAGTCCAGAGGAGGGCAACTAGAATGGTGCAGGGTCTGCAAGAGAAGCCATATGAGGAGAAACTAAAAGAGCTTAATATGTATACCCTTGAGGAAAGGAGGGAGAGGGGGGGACATGATACTAATGTTTAAGTACCTCAGTGGAATCAACAAAGTCCAAGATGGTAGCTTCTTTCAGAAAGAGAGGCATGCAAGAACAAGGGGTCACAATTTAAAGATAGAGGGCAGCAGTTCAGGGGCAATGTGGGGAAGTATTTTTTCACAGAGAGTACTAGATGCATGGAACAGCCTTCCTGAGGAGGTTGTGGGGTCTAAAACTGTGGGAAAATTCAAGAATACATGGGACAGACATAAGGCAATTCTTGTGGAGGGTAGGAAAAAATAGGCTGTTGGTTAACTAGGATCTGCGGCTTATCCTGTAGGTAGGGAAATGAGCAGACTAGGTGGGCCAAGTGGTCCTTATCTGCTCTCAAAGTCTATGTTTCTATGTTTCTATGTTAAGTATAATGATTCAGTAAACTACGTGGAGACTACAGTTCATTATATTATACGTCAAACGTGCTAAAGGTATTTTGTAGTTGTTCAAAACCAAAGGACAATTAAGTCTGTCCAGAATTAAACAATGATGAGTCCCGTGTGGTGCTAAAAGTACAAATTTACCTGTTTTTTTAAACAATTCCTCCTTCCTCAAAGAAACGTAGGAAGGTGCAGTCTCAATAATAATAGAAGTGTAATTTAAGGTTGGTAAGAGATTTTATTGAGCTATGGACCTGGTTGGTCTGAATTTCTATTGATGCCAGAACTCAGGCTGTTTACCTGTACCTGAAAGGAAGAGGAAGGCTGGGACAGTGAGGGGCCTCATTAACAATGGGCTGGGATCTATGTTACAGGGACGCTAAGGTAGGTAGTGTTTTTCATTTTAGGAAATGCTCAGTGTGTGGACACAGATCCAGAAGCAAATGGTTTGATACCTTTTATTTGGACCAACAAAAATGTTACAAAAAGAAAACAATGTCTAAGCTTTCGGACCAATCAAGTCCTTCCTCGGACACTTATGACAATTGTTCAGAGAGTCACATTTTATTAACACCCAGATCATACATAAAAAAACACAGAAAATTCTCATTGTTTAAAAGTACCTATTTCAAAAAATCACAAATTTAAATGGAATGAATATCATCCCATTGGCTTCCTATTACTGAGGAGCTTTTCAAGGTCACATGACATCCATTAGATAAGCTGAACACTCAAGCAAGCAAAGTCTGTAACTGACATTTTTAATGAATGTGTGTTATGAGAATACATTCAAAATTAAAAGCAAAATCTTTAGATTTAATACCACAAATGTCCAAGTTAAAACAAATAAACAGCATTACATGATGTACAGGTATAATACCCCTGTATCCTGAATAGTTTGTTTCATGAGGTAACCACACAATCTGAAGTGGGAATGAGTTCACAAGTCCCACATATGGGTAGATTACAGGGCTGTGTACCATTTAGTGTCATGGTACCCTGTTCTGGTGCAAGTTTTCTCCTAACAATCAGGTTGGCTAAATTAAGTGGTTGCTTAAACAATAGTAGAGGTAGTTCTTGAAAAACACAATTTAGGATCTCCTCCTCCCTAAATATAGGGTGGAGGTTCTTAATAATTTTATTTAGAAGTTCAAGGTCCGGATGATAAGTGACTACTAAGAGTATTCTGTTGATAGTGGTCCTTTCCTTGTACTGAAGTAGTTGCTCTATAGGTACCAGTGTTGCATGCTCTATTGTTCTTTTTCTCTGGAAGAGTGTCCCTGCTCCATAAAGGCATTTTTCAACATAGCCAAATGTGTACCTCTGTCTTCCTCATTTGAACAGATACAGTGATACTAAAGTGCTTGACTGTACATGACAGATTTTTTTGTGTGGCTCGGGTGATTACTATTCCTGTGTAAATATCTCTGTCTATCTGCTGGCTTCCCATAAATAAATGTATCTAAGGTTCCAGCCTTAATGGTGACAGTGATCTCCAGAAAATTAACACTGGTGGCAGAATATTCCAGGGTAAGCTTTATGGTAGGGTGGAGGTTATTAAGTTTCTGATGAAAATCTTTAAGTGCATCGGTACCCTCTGTTCAAATTATAAACAAATCATCAATGTAATGGAAATAAGTGAGTGATTTGTGGGGACAGTGCCTTAAAAAAAATCCTCCTCCAAATTCACCATAAAGAGATTAGCGTACTGTGGAGCCATCCTGGTGCCCATTGCTGTTCCCATAGTTTGAACACAATGTTTACCATTGAAGCTGAAGTTATGTGTCAGAATGAATTCAGTAAGTTTCCCCACCACTCCAGGGTTGATGTTTTGGTCTAATCCTTAAGGCAGGCTGAAATGCCATCCATGTGTGGAATATTAGCATAGATGGATGTTACATCCATTGTTGCTAAAATGGTGTTAGGCAGTAAGTCCTTTTAACCAGAAAGTTTATGCAGGAAGTGTGTGGTGTCCTGGATGTAACTGTCCCTTTCTATAACCAGCTGTTTTAAAATGGTTTCTACAAGTCCTGAGATCCCCTCAGTCAGGGTACCATTGTCAGAGACTATGGGTCTCCCCAGATTGCCCGGTTTATGTATTTTAGGCAGCATGTAGACTGTCCCTGGCTTGGGTTCAACAGGGATAAGATCCATTAGTCTGCCTTGTACATCTTTAGGAAATGATCCAACTAAGTCCTGTAGTTCTCTTTTATATTCTGTGGTGGGTCACTTTCCAGTTCTCTGTAGTAGGTAAGGTCAGTTAGCTGTCTATTGGTTTCATTAATATAGTCCTCTCAGTTTAATATCACCACTGCAGAGCCTTAATCTGCTTTTTTAGGGCAATGTTGTGGTTTTGAGTTCAGTGTTTCTATAGCCCTCCGTTCCAATGGAGAGAGGTTGTAATAGGCCTGTTTTTGCCTATTAAGGATCTGATCAGTCACTCTCTGGTGAAAGCAGAGAATGTAATTGTCCGTTTCTTATTACGCCCACTTGGGGGGTAAAATCAGATGATTTCTTTTTATTATCCATTAAATTGTTATTGTTTGTGATCTCTTCTCTGCCTGTGATTTCTTCTCTGCCATGAAAGAATTCTTTTAAGTCTCAGTCTACAGAAGTATTCCTCCAGTTCACCACAAAACAGTATCCTGTCCAGTGGCTTTGTTGGGTAGAACATGAGTCCCTTAGAAAGTACACTTAATTCCCCAGTAGTCAGTGTGTGGTCGGACAAATTAACCACTGAAAGGTGGCCATCTGTGTGGCTATGTTGTTCAATCACTCTATTCTGTTCTTCATGGTAGTTAGGAAATATGGTATGTTGACGGGTATCTAACGTTCTGTTTTTAAAGAGCATGGCTTGTCTTAAGGTCCTTTGGTAGTTCATGTATATCTCGTGCAGGGTGTCTGTAATAGGCTCACCAGACATCCTCTTCAGCGTGGTAACAATTCCTTCAAACTGTTCAATCAAAAATAAGCAAAAATGCTTTCTTGGCATATGATCTATGAATCCTGTGATTTCTCAATTTTTCAGAGGACCTACGACAGAGTTGTCCAGCATACATATAATTATCAGTGTTCTTTAATGGATTACAAATAGTTAAACCTTTAGTGATAATGTTGTTCCTCTTACACTGGGTTAAAAAATAGATGTCACTGTCTAAATGGGTGAGTTTCTTCTTTATGTTGTGCAACTACCATATTCTATGGCAAACTCTAGTATCTTCCATGATGACATACACAAATAGATTAGTTGCCATATTGGTCCTTGTAAGAACAGATCCAGAAGCAAATAGTTTGATACTTTTTATTGGACTAGAAAAGATGTTACAAAAAGAAAACAGTGTTTAAGCTTTCGGACCAACCAAGTCCTTCTGTCGGAGACTTATGACAATTGTTCAGAGAGAGACACATTCTATTAGCACCCAGATCATGCATAAAAAAAAACAGGAAATTCTCATTGGTTAAAAGTACCTATTGCAAAAAATCACAAATTTAAATGGAATGAATAGCATCTCATTAGCTTGCCATTACTGAGAACCTTTTCAAGGTCAAATGACATCCACTGGTGCCCAGCATCAAAGGCAACATGGATTCACATCAGGAAGGTTGTGTCAAATGAATCTGATAGATTTTTTTGACTGGGTTACAAAAGAGGAAAATCGGGGGGAGCGGTGGGCGTCGCCTACCTCGATTTCAGCAAGGCCTTCAACACCATCCCACATAAAAGGCTGATTAGTAAGATGGGTAGTCTGGGCATGGGCCACAAGATGGTAAACTGGGTTAGAAACTGGTTAATGGACAGGAGGTAGAGGGTGGTGGTAATGGGATCCAGTGTGGGGAGAGGGGGGTGAACAGTGGGGTGTCTCAGGGATCAGTCCTTGGGCCAGTCCTGTTTAATGTCTTCATCTGTAACATAGCAGAAGGGCTGGATGGAAAAGTCTGCCTCTTTGCAGATGACAACAAGATCTGCAACAGGGTTGATACTCCAGATGGGGTGGAGAAAATTAGGAGGTCCCTGGGGAAGTTTGAAGAGTTGTTCGAGATGTGGCAGCTGAGGTTCAGTTCAAAGATGTGCAAAATAATGCACCTGGCATGAGGGAACCCTGGAGAGAGCTACAGGATGGGGGGGTTGGTGACAGTCATCAAGGATGAAAGGGATCTTTGGGTTATAATTTCAGACAACCTGAAGATGTCTAAGCAGAGTACAAAGGCTGCAGGGAGGGCCAGTGGTATGCTGGGCTGCATAGGAAGAGGTATCACTAGCAGAAGGAAGGAGGTGGTAATTCTATTGTATAAAACACTAGTGAGGCATCACCTTGAGTACTGTGTACAATTCTGAAGACCTCATCTTCATAAGGACATTGACAGAGAGGAGGCATTCCAGAGAAGGAGAAAAAGATGGTACAGGGCTTGCAACAGAAAACATATGAGGAGAGATTAAAGGACCTCAAATTTCTGGAGGAGAGGAGGAGCATGGAGACATGTTAGAAACCTTCAAGTACCTTACAGGCATAAACAAGGTACAGGGGTAGGCGACATCTTCCAATATAGGAGGAGTAAAAGAACGAGGGGCATGATATGACATTGGAAGGTGGCAGGATAAGGGGAAATATGAACATAGGAACATATAAAAATGCCAGCAGAAACAGTCCTCATGGTCTATCAAGTCTGCTCAAGTGTGCAGCTAGCACCTTATAATGATGCTTTCCCTCTCTTCCCCTCCATCTTATTGTCCCTTCACCTTACCCAGTCCCAACCCCTTTTGAAGCTATCGTCTTGCAGCCACTACCTCAGCCAGCAAGGAGTTCCACTTGTGCACCACTCTTTTTTGTGAAAAAATATCTCCTAATCTCTCTCCTGAATCTACCCCCTTCCAGTTTCAGTTAGTGTCCTCTTGTGTCCCTCCCCTTTCTCCTCTGGAAAATCCTCTCTGTATTAATCTTGTTTCAGGTACTTAAAGATCTCAATCATATCTCCCCTGTCCCTCCTCTATTTCAGAGAGTACATATTCAACTCCCCCAGCTTTTCCTCATATGACTTGTCCTACAATCCCTGGATCATCTTTGCAGCTCTACGGTGTACCCTTCCAACAATCTGATGTCCTTCTTCAGGAACGGGTGCCAGTATTGCATGCAGTACTCTAGGTGGGGCCTGACCAGCGACCTATACAGGGGCAGGATAACCTCCCTACTTCTGGAGGAGATCCCTCCAGCTATACACCCCAACGTTTTGTTGCCTTTTGCTGCCACTGTTCTGCATTGAACAGTTGTTCATGCTCCCTGTTATGATCACCCCTAGGTCCTTCTCTTCTGTGGAGCAACCCAACTGAACCGCATTTAAGTGATAATCCCTCCCCTGGTTCTGGGCTCTGAAGTGCAGAACCTTGCACTTCTTGGTGTTGAACCCCAACTGTCATTTATCTGCCCACACTTGCAGCTTATTTAGCTCCTCCTGCAACCCCTTCCCCACCTCCGTGTCATTTACCACAGCTCCCATCTTGGTATCATCTGTGAACAGACTGATTTTGCTCCGGATCCCATTCAAGATATCTGCAATGAAAATCCTGAACAGTACTGGTCCCAGCATGGATCCCTGTGGCACCTCACTCATCACTGCTCTCAGTGATGAGAGTTCCCCCTTACCACCACCGTTTGCTGTCTCCCCTTCAGCCAGTTTCTGATCCAGGTTACCATTTTTGGTCCTGCCCTCACATACTCCAATTTTCCCCCAATCTCCCATGCAGCACTGAATCAAAGGCCTTACTGAAGTCCAACTACAGGACGTCCACAGCATGGCCCTTGTCCAGTTCCCATGTCACCCAGTCATAGAACTCTACCAGGTTTGCCTGGCATGATCTGCCCATGACAAACTCATGTGCTGGTCGTCCTGGATATTGTTTGCCTCCAAGAAGCTCACGAGTCTCTCCTTTAG
Source organism: Neoceratodus forsteri (assembly GCA_016271365.2). NCBI lineage: Eukaryota > Metazoa > Chordata > Ceratodontiformes > Ceratodontidae > Neoceratodus > Neoceratodus forsteri. The sequence goes on along the minus strand of CM057450.1, from coordinate 227,834,552 downwards.
GATGGTCTCCATGAGTTTGCTCACTATAGAGGTGAGGCTAACTGACCTGTAGTTTCCTGGTTCATCCTTTGGTGCATGTTTATGAATGGGCACCAAGTGGGCCATCCTCCAGTCCTGTGGTACACATCCTGTGTCCAGGGAGGTATTGAACAGGTCTGCCAGTGCCCTGCAAGGACCTCTGCCAGCTCCCTCAGTACTCTAGGGTGAATGCCATACAGCCCAGGCACTTTGTCCACTCTTAATGCCCTCAACCCTCCAGCACCCTGCCCTCTGTAATCCCTATATCTGTCGTCCTCTTCCCCCTTACCCATCCTCCCACTTGCCTGAGGTATTTGCCCCCCTTCTCCTGCATGAACACAGAGCAGAAGTGCTTGTTCATTGCCTCTGCCTGCCCAGCCCCCTTCTCCACCCACCCCTATCTTTCTAGCTGGTCTTTGCTTCTCCTTTTCTCACCTATGTAACAGAAGAAGTCTTTTTCTCCTCTTTTGATCCCCGTGCCAGTCTCAGCTCTAGGCACTTTGGCCCCCCTGACCAACCTGGTGACCTCCCTAGACTTTTCCCTATATACATTCATTGTTCACTTGGGAGCTTAAGCATTCATTGTTCACTTGGGAGCTTAAGCAGCAGCCAGGTAGGAAAGAGGGCTGGAGTTATATTCTGTTTTAACTGAAATATTTGAATAGTTTGTAAGTGAAATTAGTTTTATGTGTTAAAAATTATTACCTTGAATTAGAACTGTTACATTGGTGGCTTGTGGATAGTTGTTTGGCAGGAATACTTAGAGAAATTTAAATGTGTTGTTTGCCTGGTGTTTTGGTAAGAGCCCTCCCACCACCCTGTTTTGTATGCCTTCTTAAATACTGAAAAGCCACTGGGGTTGGGATTGAAGGGCTGAGTATTTCTGTTTGGGACTGAAATTGAAGCAACAGGAGCTGGTGGCCTGTGACATCAGTATGGTACCTGATGTCTGCTTACATACACTGTTAGTGGGACCGAACACACACTGGACTGTATGTGTTTGTGAGACTTGGGAACGTTATTGGTGGGGTTGAGAGTGGGTTTGTAAATAACTACAGTCAGTATGAGAGAAACTGTACTCAGGGAAAGGGACTGAGAAAAGGGGTGTGCTATTATAAACAGAGGGAAAATCAGGGTGGCCATATTCCTACATGGCAGGCATCTTTGGAAGGGTTGTAGGCTGCACAGGCTGTGGGATAGCAATAATTCCTAAATGGGCCTGGAGAGGGAGGCTGCCCACTCTGTAGACAGCTATCTTGTATCAGGAGTGAGGTATATTGGTTAAGGAGTAAGCTGTGGGAGCTGGGGTGTCCAAGGATAAGGGGTGTGGATATGGGCAGCAGAAGGGTGGGAGCTGAGGGAGGCTGAGGCAGCGTCTGAAATTACAGGACGTTTATGTTACAGCAAGCAGGAGGGGATATTAGGACAGAGGACCCTTAGATAGGGAAGTTGATGCTAAGGGAAAGCGTACAGGGTGAACATTGTGAATACAAAGAGACTGGAGGGGAAGAGTCAGGAGGGCTGTTGTGCGAAGCCTAAAACAGCAGACTGTGGGAAAGGAGCTCCTAAGGTGAACAGTGCAAGAGAGGAAGAAGAGGGTCAGTTTAGAGATGCAGTCAGGGGAAACTCGGGTTACTTGATGGAGGCTGATATAGAGTGTCACAATAAATTTGAGCTACTAAGCAACCTAGAGGGGGAGGAAGGGGATGGTGGAAATGAGGAAACTTATACAGAGGCTGGGAGGAGGGAGTCGGATACCCATAGGGCATCACAGACCATCTATGGAAAGGATAGACATAGTCCCAGAGGGAGAAGGGGAAACATATATGTTAAGCAAATGGGGAGATGCAACATATTCCAGACATGAGGAGGAGAGCATGATTGGAGAGAAACTGGGAGACAAGGAGGTGGGAGAAGCCCCCTTCAGCTGGGAGGTCAGTACCAAGGATGGGGCCTAGCTAAAGGGACCCACAGAGAACCTCTGGAAGCAGGGGTACTATTACAAGGGGAGGATGGTGGTGTGGGGAAGGGAAACCATCAGGGCCAGGATAAATGGTTCAGATAAGAGAGGTTAAAAGGGACACCTATTCAGAGGGTTTGGAGTTAAGTGGGCAAAATAGCAAGGAGGCAGAAAGGGGAGGGTGACAAGGGGGTCTCTAATAAGGCAGGAAGACTCCTATGAAATTGAGATCATGAATAAAGGGGGGAAGGGGGGCTGAGAGGGCATAGTGGAGGTAACCATAAGGATGATGGCGGTGTTAAGGTTCTGTTACTGGGAGACTCGATGATTAGGGTATCCATTGGGAGGGACAGGGGGGTGGATGCCATAGCCAGGTGAAGGTAGTGAGTATCACTGGGCTGACAGTGCACAGAGCAAAGTTCATGGTGTATGAAATGGTTAGGGATTGTGGAGGAAACCGGATTTCCTGGTGCATTTGGGAACTAATGATCTAGAGGAAATAGCATTTGGAAATCAAGCAAGGTTCCAAAAATTTGCCCAGAGTCTGTCGGGATAATGGATGCAACATTTCCTTTTAGGAGATATTGCCAGTACCAAAGGCCTCAGTGGAGAAAAAAGCTCACAGAGGTTAATGACTGGCTCAGGAAGTGGGGTGAAGAGAATGGGTTGGGGGTGTTAGGGAACTGGAATGGAGTTTGGGAGGATAAGGGACTATATGCCAAGGACAGGTTTCATCTTGCCCCATTAGGGAAGGAAGTCCTTAAACAGGGAATGGCTGACTACATACAAGAAAGGTGGGGTTTAAACTTGTAAGGGGGGGAAGGGATGAGGGAGGGGCTGACCAGAAGCCCTCTCCTCCAGATGAGGGGAGTAGCCGTCAAGCCCAAGAGGGAGGGGAAACAGACTGGAGGTGGAGGTTTCAGGAGGAGCAGGGGGAGGATGGAAGTATAAGGAATCTGGGTGGGGTTCGACAAAGAGGATCAGGGATAAGGGGTGGGGGTTGGTGTTAGTAAATGCCAGGAGCTTGGAAACAAGTTGCGGAGTTCCAGGCCATGCTGTTCGAGGGGGTGGATGTGGCGGTCACGGAGGCGTGGCCAACAAAAAACCACGACTGGGACCTAAATGTACAGGGTACACTATGCTTAGGAAGGATAGAAAGGAGGTCAGAGGGTGTGGAGTGGCTATGTTCATTAGAGATGATATAGAAATTGCTATGGTAGAAGAGGCAGAGGGAAACGTGGAGGCCTTATGGGTCACTCACGATCCCCAGCAGGAGATAAGGTCAAGTTGAGTAGTATATAGGCCTCCGGGATGAGTGATGTTCTAGAAGATGGTTTGCTGGACAACATAATTGCCCAGTGTGGTCCAAAAGGGAAGGAGTGGTGTTGATGGGGACCTTAATATGCCAGGTACAAACTGGGGAACCATGTCCTCTAAGGTGGCCAAGGAGCAGAGGCTGCTGGATGGCTTCCAGGATGTGTTCTTAACACAGCATGTGATGGAGCCCACAAGGAGGGGCATGTCCTGGATGTGGTTCTGGCAGATGGGGATCTGGTAAGGACATAGCTGTACAGGACCCTGACTGGGAGTGACCACAATACTGTCTGGTTTCAAATAAGCATGGGGGAGTGGGGGTGAGATCTGGACACTGGCAGTGGACTTCAGAGGGCAGACTTTATGGGCATGGGAAATATTCTCAGGATCACTTGAAGGGATTAGCTCAATGACAAGTGTGGAAAAGGAGATGGAGGTCATAAAACAGGGACTTCATGAAGCAGTCAGGATCTGCTGCTAGGTTGAAATGTAAGGGAGCAAGGTCACGTGAACCATGCTGTGGTCCAGTGAGGTACAGGTAGCAGTCAGAGAAAAGAAGGCGCCTACAAAATATATAAAACAACAAGAGGGATAGGGATAAGGAAATGTACCAGCTTGCATCTAGAAAAGTCACCCGTATGTGAGGGGAGCAAAGTCCAGAAAGAGCAGCGGCTGGCACAGGGATACATGGAGGGAAAAGGGGTTCTTCCGTACATTGGGGAGTGGAGAAAAACTAAGGGCCATCTCAGCAGATTGAGATCAGAAGGAGGGTGGGTGGAAGAGGCGAGGGACCAGGCAGAGGTATTTAACGAGTACTTTGCCTCTGTGTTCACTAGGGAGGGGGATGGGATATCTACAAAACAAGGCATGAAGGGGATGGAAGCAGCAGGGAGTGGGATCAGGGGAGCAACAGAAATGGAGCAAGAGGGAGGGAAAGGTACCCCCGGGGGGTCACATCTGGATAAGGATAAAAAGACCAGTAAGGGGAAGGGGACGGATGATGCTATCTCCACCAAAAGGGTGTGGTTAGCCCTCAAGGCCCTAAAGAAAGACAAATCTCCTGGGCCGGATGGCATTCATCCAGAGTACTATGGGAATTGGTGGACATACTGGCTGCACCCTGGCGGAGCTTTTCAGCAGGTCACTTGAGACAGGAGGTACCTAGGGATTGGGGAGAGGCACATGTGGTACCAATCCATAAAGGGGGTCGAGGGCGGCCAGGTAATTATAGACCCATCAGTTTGACCTCGGTGGTGGGAAAATTAATGGAGAGTATTCTAAAGGAAACGATTGGGGTGTACTTGAGGAGGTGGGAGGTCTGGATAGTCGGCAACATGGGTTTCGCCAGGTAGATCATGTCAAACCAACCTTGTGGAGTTCTATGAATGGGTAACATCAGAACTGGACAGGGGTAAGCCTGTGGATGTATTATTCTTGGACTTCAGCAAGGCGTTTGACTCTGTCCCCACAATGGTCTGGTGGAGAAACTGATGGGGTTAGGAGTAGGCCCTTTGATGGTCAGATGGATTGAAAACTGGCTAGCTGGACGCACTCAGAGAGTAGTGGTCTGTGGGGAGCTCTCGAACCTAGAGAGGTTGGTAGGGTACCACAGGGCTGGTCCTGGGTCCGATCCTGTTTAATGCATACATATCGGACATCAGGAGGATATAGGGTGTGAAATGAGTCTCTTGCAGATGACTCCAAGATGGAAGCAGTAGTTGAGGGAGAAGAGGGAGGGTGGCCCTGCAAGGGACCTGGACACCCTGGAAAGCTGGGCTCACACATGGAAATTAAATTTCAATATCACCAAGTGCAAGGTGTTGCATCTTGGTCGGGAAACCCAAACACAGGTACACCCTGGGAGGAGACGCTGGAGGCCTCAATAGGGAAAAAGACCTAGGGGTCATGGTGGATACATGTATGAATAACTCTGAGCAGTGCAGGAGGCAGCTAGCAAGGCAAACAGGATGTTGGGATGCATCGTGAGGGGATCACCTCTAGGAGCAGGAAGTGATTCTGCCGCTGTACAATGGACTGGTTAGACCACACCTTGAGTACTGTGTACAGTACTGGAGACCACATTTGAAGAGGGACATACAGCTCCTGGAGAGGTACAGAGGAGGGCAACAAAGATGATCATGAGGGCTAGGGATTTGACTTATGAGGACAGACTTGAGGAGCTCTGCCTGTTTTCATTGGAGGAGAGGAGAGACGGGGACATGATTGAGGTCTTCAAGTACCTCAAGGGAATAAATAGGGTAAACATGGAGGGATCTTTGACTAAAGCAGGGAGGTATCACCAGAGGGCATGGTTTGAAGTTGGAAGGTGGAAGGGTGAGGGGGAAAAGAGGAGGAGGTTTTCACCGAGAGGGTGGTGGACCCTTGAATGCACTGCCTGGTGAGCTGGTTCAGAGATCCACAGTGGAGGGCTTCAAGAGAGGTGGGACAGACACAGAAAGTGGATGTATCAGATGATGGCCTGTCCCGGGGGGGGTGGGGATGGATGATAGGGGTTTCTAGAGAACAAGGGATGGGAGGATCTCGGCACCCAACTAAGGATCTAGGTTCGAGCAGACTCGATAGACCTTAAGGCCTAATCTGCTGGCAAACAGTATGTTAGTATGTTAGTACATCTTATCTTCTCCCTTCCCCACTTTCTTATACTTCCAAAATGCTGCCCTCTTGACTCTGGCCCCTTCCCTGACCTCTGGTGATAGCCAATTGGGTTTCTTTGCCCTGTCCTTCTTGGTATTTTTCCTAGTACAGATCTTTGTTGCCTCTACCAGCCCTCCCTTTATTATATTTCATTTCTGTACTGCATCCATGTGTTGTTGGATGTCTGCCAGGTGCTTGCTCAGAATTTCCCCCATCATCCTAAAGTCCACCCCCCTAAACTCAATCACTCTTATACCCATTCCCCCTGTGTCCCTCCCCATGTTTAACGTGAAACACACAGAGTAGTAGTCACTCACAGCAAGCGGTTCCCCCACTTCTACATTCCTTACAGCTTCCCCATTATCCAGTACAAGGTCCAACATCCTTTCCAGCTGTGTCGATCCCTGTACCAACTGTGTCAAGATGCTGTCCTGAAAAGCTTCTAATAGGACCCACTCTCTTGCACTCATGGTGGCAGTTGTGCTCCAATCCACCCCCGGTAGGTTGAAATCACCCACCACCACAGTGCTTCCCTTCCTGCTTGCCCTTCAAATTTGATCTGCCAGTTCCCAGTCCGGGTCACAACCCTGTGATGGTGGCCTGTACACTACCCCTATCCTCAGTGTCCTATCCCTCGCATCCTGTAAATGCATCCAAAGAGCTTCTGTCCTCCCCTACTCCTCTTCCTCCCTTATGCACTTAATCCCTTCCCTCACATAGATCGCACCCCCATTCCCCTTGGCACTATCCTTTCTGAATAGTCTGTACCCTGGGATCATCGTATCCCAGTCCTGGTACTGGGTTGCCCATGTTTCCATGATGGCTGCTATGTCCACCAATTCCACCACCAAGAGAGCCTGTAACTCCGCAGTTCTGTACCTTAGGCTTCTTGCATTCAGTGAGACCACCTTCCATCCTGTTGCCTCCCCAACCTTACCATTCCTCTACCCCCCCTTTGGTCCTATCTGTGCCCCCCTCACTGCTTCACTTCTAACTAGGGGGGTGAGCACCCTATGCTCCCCTTTCAGAACATTGGTTCTAACGATGGTCCCCTTGCCACCCCCTTCCTAGTTTAAATCCACCCTTGTTGAAATATACCCCTCCATTCCCTGTTTGGGTACACTCTTCCCCTCCTTGCTCAAATGTAACCTGTCCCCTGCATATAGGTCACTGTTGTCCCAGGTCCTGCCCCAGTCTGACACCAGTCTGTATTTCCTGGTTCAGCACCAATCCCTCAGCCACCCATTGAACTCCTCTATCCTTTTCTTTTCTCCTTGTACTTGCATGTGGTACCGGTAGCACCTCAGAGAATGCCACCAACACCCCCACCTCCTCACACTTCCTACCCAATTCCTCGAACCTCCCCTTTACCACCGCCACTGTTTCCCCAGCCATGTCATTTGTTCCTACATGCTCCACCATGTGTGGTTTCATCCTCCCTCTGCTTTCGCACTTGAGAAGCGCCTGCCCTGCCCTGCCTGCAGTCAACCCCAGAACTGCCTTGACCCAGATACAACTGTGCCTTCCTCCTTCCTTCCCATCTGATTCCCTTCAGTATGTAGTCCCCCAGCATCAACACCCCCTCCATCATTTTGATCCTGAACCCCCCACCACTGTGATCCCTGTCCACTAGCCCAGGAACCCTGCTGCCTCCCTCCCTACATCCCTCATCTGCACCTTTTGTGCTCCTTGCATCATTCCTCCCCGCTGTCTCCCCTACAGTTACCACCTCTCCCTCCTCCTCTACCCTACAATTCCTCTCCCATCTCTGTTTCCCATTGTAATTGCTGCCTCTTAGACCTTCCCTAGCTGCCTCCCACCTCGCAGCTCTAAAACCTCCCCTTCCTCATCCTCTGCCAACACTGCAAACCTATTACTTGATAACACTGCAATGGTGCCTACCGCCTCCTTCCTTGATCCCTCCCTCCTCCTACTGCACCTCTGCTCACCTCCACCCCATCCTCCTTATATCCCCATCTTTAGCTCTGCAGTTCCCTCTCTGCATCTCCCTGCCACTCCTTATTGGGGTCATGCCTGCCTCAGCTCCCCCCGCCCTCACTCTCCTTAGTTCCCTCCATAACCCCATACTTCATCCTCCAATTTCCTTAGCCTGCAGCAAATGGGACAGCCTCCCAGTTTCCATAATAAATTCATCCAAACAGCCACCCCACATCCATTGCAACTCACTATCCTCCCAGTGCCTTTCCCCTCCTTCCACAGTGCCCATCATTCCACCCTCCATTCTGAAGCCTCCACCCACCCTTATCCATTTCCATCCACTTCCACCACCCCTCGCTTCCCCCCTTGCAGTTCTTCACATCTACTCCCCATTATTCGCGTTTGGCATAAGTGTATCCAAACACCTGTCCCCCCACGATTGGCTTAAGTGTTTCCACACACCTGTCCCCCAGTCCTTACTCTCGTACTTATATGCTTCATTACTAGTCTGATATCAGCCCTTCTTCAACTCCTGGTCCTTATTTGATGGTCTTTACTCAGTAACACATTAATACAATCCCCTCAGTGTACTACATTAACACAGTAACACATTAGTACAATCCCTTCAGTGTATTACAGCTCTTACAAACCCTAAATACTTATCACAGCCCCGAGTATGCTAGCTATGTAGCTTACTAATACATTACCACCTTAATATATATGAAATCCAAATATGACATCGTATGACAAGGCTAGCTTTCATATCATATCATAACAATCATTGCAAGAGACCCTGTGGGCTTGGTAAACCTTTGTATCTCCACCCACTTACACCCCCTGTCTCTGAACTTTTACAACCAGACTATTAGTTTTAAGAGTTAGTTCATGTGGGCAGTTTGTATCTCCACAAGCTCCTCCCTCACAGCCTTCAAGCCCAACCCCCAGTAGCTTTTCAGTATTTAAGAAAGCCTGCAACACAGGATGGGTGGGAGGGCTTTAACACAGCCATCAACTGTTCCCACAGCCTGCACAAGCCACCAGCAGTTACAATATCATAGCCCAAGTAACAGTTGTAACTCACAGAACAGTTGTAAGTCACAGTACTAATTTAAAGTACAAACTATTCAAATAACACAATTAAAACAGAAGAAAATAAAGCAGCCACTTCCCTGAGCACTCCTCCCTCTTCTGTTCCCCAGTGAATAATGCAAGACAGGATAGTACCTGTAATTACCCCTCCACCTCTCACCGGGCAAACAGCACAAATTTAAATTTTACTTTAAATATCCTAGCCATCAACTGTTCCCATAGCTAGCACAAACCACCGGCAGTTACAATATCACAGCCTAGGTAACAGTAGTAACTCACATAACAGTTGTAACTCACAGTACTAATTTAAAGTACAAACTATTCAAATATCACAATTAAAACAGAAGAAAATGAAACACAGCAACATCCCTGAACACTCCTCCCTCTTCTGTTCCCCACCGAATAATGCAAGACAAGATGGTGCATGTAATTACCCCTCCCCCTCTCACAAGGCAAACAGCACAGATTTAAATTTTACTTTAAATATCAAAGCCATCAACTGCTCCCACAACCAACACAAGCCACCAACAGTTACACTATCACAGCCCAAGTAAGAGTTGTAACTCACAGAACAGTTGTATCTCACAGTACTAATTTAAAGTACAAACTATTCAAATATCACAATTAAAACAGATGAAAATAAAACACAGCTACTTCCCTAAATACTCCTTCCTCTTGTGGTCAATGTGAAGAAGTTTTTCTTCACTGAAAGGGTGGTAGACACATGGAATAATCTGCCACAGGAGGTGGTGGGAGTGAGCACAATGGAGGGATTTAAACATGTGTGAGACAGGCAAAACTGGGCCCTAGAAGTGGGAAGGAGAGGAGAAAGCTGTTGATCAAGTATGGTCAGAGGCCACAAACAAGGGTAAGACTTACGGGGAGACTGGATGTGCCAAGCGGTCCTTATCTGCCAACAATTTCTATGTATCTATGTCTCTGGACATCCACTAGTAGGTTAATGTCCTTTGTCAGGTAGAGTCATAAGTACTGGCATGCTACACTCCAGGTGCAGCCACACTAGTGATCTGTTTCACAGCATTATGACCTTCTCCCTCCTATTAGTGATTCCCCTGGTAATGCAGCACAGAATTTTAATGGCTTTGGCCACTGTTTTACTGCAAAGTGTGGAGGGCTTCAAGTCACTAATGCTAGGCAACCCAAGTCCTTTACTTTCTCTGATTTAGTTGCCAGGCCTTCCCTTCTTTTGTAGCTAATTGTATGCAATAATGTAGATTTTTTGCTATGAATATTCTTACTCCTTGAAAAAGTAGAGTTGTTACTTGTTTCAAATAGGGCCATTTGGATCGAGATGCACATTCCCTGCATGAAACAATACCTGAGTCCTGATTTGCAGGATATGCAGAGCCCTGCACAAAACAGAATCTTAGTCCTAACCTGCGTTATGCAGGATCTGACTTGTTATCTTGCTTTTGGTGAATTAAAAAGGTGCCTCTTATATAGTCGTGAGGTATGGTGGCTTCTTTGTCACACTTAATTAAATGCAGCCCCAGAATGGCTAAAAATAACCATGCTATGTCCAAAAAGCAAACAAATGGGGAAAATAAACTACATGCACATGCACAGAATGAGAATTGCTTGACTGCGTTTATGTTCTGCTTTTCTCTTAGTTATTGCAGGTAGAGGAGCATGTCAGAGAACATTGAGCATTTGCAACAAGGGCAGTTAGTAGTTGCTGGTGGAGGGGGAGGAGAGTAGCATGGGTGCTAGAGAGTGGTCAAAGTCATTTCATTAATTGTGGGTGAAGAGAGTACTGGTGGTGGATTGGGTACCTACTACAGGTATAACAGAAACAGTATTTTAGAGATTGGGAGGAATGGGGTGACTGGGGGCGAGATTGGGCACCTGCTACCAGTCATTAATTAAGCAATAAGGCACAACAGGGTGTAGGTTATGATGGAATAATAGCATATTTCGGGTGGGTTGAAGCAAAAGGCTGAATGTCAAGGGCTTCCACCACCTGAGACGTGCCATTAGCCCCATACAACACACATCATGGAATGTCTTATTATGATAATGAAATGGTCCCAATTCCATTAGCAAATAAGTTATTAAAAAAAAAAACACACATATTATCAAAAATAATATAAAATGTAAAAAAGCAGTTTGAAAGACAAAAAAATAGTCTTATTTTTGACTATGTAATGCTACTATCTAGCCAATAGGTTGCACCAACCATTTCACTGGTAGCTATATTTCCATGAATGTAAATTCAGGCAACAATGAGAGCAGCCATTGCATGAGTGTCGTATCTGGTTAGGCACAGCCAATTTAGCATGTCGCTGCGTGCTGGAGGTAATGCCTGCTGAGAATCTGCTTTTCAAAATGCCAGTTATGCAAGTTCTGCAAAAGAGAGAACCCCATGGAACCCCCTGGAAGCTAGGCCACTTCTCTAAGCCCAATTGTTGCCAATAATACTTATTAGCCAGATGGTCATTCTGGAAGAGAAAGAAAGAAAGTGGGCTAGCCAGGGTTATGGCTCCTCTTAAAGCCCTTTCTCTCCCTCCCTCTCTCCCAGCCACAAATCTTGCCCTTGAGGGGCCCAAAGACCACACACACACACACACACACACACACACACACACAGACACACATATGCCCAGGTACCTCCCCCTTTACCTGAGAAAGGGCGGTATCTGGCCACAGCCCAGCCTATGGTAGAAGTTGAGTTCTCCTACCTGATGGGGAGGGGGGAGAGGAGCCATTCACCTAAGCCATCCCTTGCTGTAGTTCCTTGCAGATCTGGTATTGCTAATAATAACTTATCTAATAGTATTTATTAATGCATTGCAATCAAGTGTAAAAACCAGATTAAAGTAAATATAAGCAAAAAAAATACACAAATGTATTATATTATACATAACAGTACAGTTGGTCTTTGACAGAAGGAGTGGGAGCACGGAATAGCATACGTAATTGAAAGAAACATTTAGTTGTATTCTACCAACTAAATTATGTATGAAAATGGTGTGATAATTGAGCCCTTACAGGTTAGTCAGCACAATGTTATACACAATTTCTTTTAAATGCACTCCCTGAGGGCATCTGAAGTGAGATCACAATGTTGCATACGGGTATGGGTAATAAGCTTGGTACCCAAACTCAATTGTGAATGCTTCCCATTTCAACCTTAAAAGGTATCCATTAACACAGCAACGTCAATTATTATGTGCAGAATAAGAGAAGGCTGGAAACTGTGTTATCCAGCACCCCTACAGCTCCATGACCAATTCCAGTTGCAGGGAAGCCTAAGGCTTGAAATTAGTCCACCTCTCCCAAGAATGGTGGTTGCATGCAGAAACCTGCCTTGAAGACAAAGTGGTGGATACACAGATCAAAAGCAAATCCAAGAAAAGTTGCAAATGAAGCATCATTTGTTTTCTTAGCACAGCCCGATCTTACCAGGCTTTTAACTCACATATGGATTTAAATCTAGAAAAAGTGAAAAGGAGGGAACAAAATTCCTTCACAGTCAAAGATGCAATGAATTTCGGATACCATCCACTGCCTCAGCACCCAAAGTATAAATATACAGTACCTACAACAAATGAGTCTGTGAAAACCAGTGCAACACCAATATTATACTATATTATCACACTTCTTCCCTCTTAACTCTTTCTCACAAGCTGCACTGCCTGGCTCAATGGCCATCCATCTTTCCTCTCTTGTCTGTCACTCTCTCTATTCATTCATCTCAGCCTGTCTGTTTCTAATCTGTCACTCACAGAGATCAATGACCTCAATGAAACTAAAGCTTTTACTCGGGCTTGTAACCATTTCAGAACAAAGTGGCAAAGATGCTTGTGAGGTCTTCTAAGTGTGCATCATCACTTCTCTTTAGATTGATTGTCAAGACCTGCATGTATACTGCACAGTCTGACATGAGCAGCATATCTAGCAGATAAGGATACAAACATGGGGCAAACATGCCAACTCCTGAAGTGAGGTAGCCAAGCTGCAGGATGTGAATCATTTGGTAGCACTATCACTTCTGGTGCACAGGTTTGTGAACTCAGGTCCCCCATGCTGAGTGCATGAACCGATATGTAACACAAACACTGAAATGTATTACTTGGGGTGCTGTTGCATGGCTGGGGAGATTGTCAGATTACATATTAAAGTGAGGTCTCTTATGCCCATCTCCAGGTGTAATGTAAATACCCCGTGACATTTTTGTGGTATATTCTTGACGTCCTGGGCCAAGCCACATTTCCTCTTGATGAAAAATAGGATGCTGTCATACAGTTGTCCATGGTGGTGTTTGGAATTCTTCCTGAATCAAAAAGTTCTGAATAAAATCACATTCAGTTCTATTGCATAAGTCTAGGACCCATGGTATAATTCCCAGTAGTAAAGTTCCACTAAGGGAGGATGGACTCAGTGTCAGATTGACAAGCAATTTATGAGCATGGCTAACACCTGCAACACTTGTTCTAGACATAGATTTTAGCCACACTTAAAATAGATGCAAAAATAGCTAAGGCCAAACATTGTAAATGTCCCAGCTGCTTACTTCAAGTGCTGAAACGGTCTGCCATAAAACACAATACAACACAGTGCGAAGACAGTATAAATCACACAATTTGTAAAGTCCAGGCTTTTCACAAATGCCCTAGCTCATGCAGAGCCTTCATCAAGGACAGGGCTTGCAAGGACACCAACCATCTGTACACTGCTGAACTCTTAAATTTATTCAAGAAAAAAATCTATAATAAATAACAGTGGCTAGAGTGCCAAAAGATAAGGTGTTAAGTTATTATAACAGGGGGAGAAAAAAGGGAGGGGGGGGGAATTTTGTTTAAGTTTTTAGAAAATAGAAACAAATGAATATCAAGTTATAATTTGATAATTCTTTCAAAAAAGTTAAAATAGTATGAAAGAAATAATTATGAAGTTGGGTAATGTGGTATATTATAAGAAATATAACAATTAATACCTAATCTTTTGGCACTCTGGCCACTGTTATTTATTATAGAAGAGATTTTTCTCGAATAAATTCTGGTCTAAATAAATTGTGTGTCCACCTTGGGTGGGATTTGATGTTTTTAGACTGACTAGTTAAAGGCATTTGTTTTTAGCCAATAAGCACACTGTTTTTGTATAGGCAGGAACTGAAGTCTGTCTGTTCGTATGTCCGAATAAATGAATCTCTGAGAAACAACAGGAGGCTTGGAGTCCCTCTCATGAGTGCATGGAATTTGGAGTTGTAGAAGTTTATTTTTTGTTTAATAGAAACATTCACAGAAATGGTTTAAGGTCTAAATCATTGTATAGACCATTCAGTTTTTAAAAATGTAGGACAAATATCTACCTGCTTTCTTTTTGGTAAAAATTTCTTTGTCTTGTCCCATCCTCTTTTGAAGGTTGCCACCTCTCAATGTCAGCAAAAATAATAAATCTGGTACAACTATTGTTCATTTTCTGAAAACTAAGTAGACTGGAGACCTAAGCACGCCTGTGTGCTACTGGTCAGGAAACTCATTCTGTCGCTGACTAACTCATGGTAAGTGGGATGATAGAATTTATGTAACTGATACCAGCTCTGTGTGCTCAGTGGTACACCTCATCATATTGAGCTTGTTGGTGATGACGATATGAAAGCTGTTGTAGTGTCATTAGGAGGAGGAGTTGTGCTGCTACTGCAGGGATCAGTGAGTTAGACTGTGGTACCAGTGACAGTGCAAGAGTCCCAGGGAGGTGTAGGAGTGGGAATAGTAGTAAATGTCACTTGTTGGATATGGGAATAACCAAATGAATAGTTACAGCTGATGCTCTGTATGTAAGCAATAAGACACAATGGGGTGTGCATGGAACAGATATTACTGTATGGGCAAGGACAAAGTAGGGCACAAAGATGTAGGCTGAGTGCCTTCTGCCCCTGGATGTGTGGTAATATCTGTTCCATGCACACCCACGGAGTATCTTATTGCGCTTATAAAATGAACCACATTTTTTTCACCTTTTTATGTTACAAAAAAGATAACTAATATATAAAAAGGCTATTATTATGACTATTGGTCATAAAATAGTCCTTCCGCACCAGCAGCATGACATCATTTTCATATGCGAGTTTGTTGCCATTCAGATGCAAGAGCGCACACACACACACACACACACACACACACACACACTAGTTTTGTTGCCATGGGAGGTGGAGGATACATTGATATTTTTTTGGCGTCTGTGTAATGGGAGAGCCAGCAGCTGTTGACAGGTGTGGAATACATGCAAAGTCCTTTTTTTTTTTTTAATGTAAATGCTGTTCATCCTGGACAACCAACCCATCAGGGAAACTCCATATTCTTCTATTTAAAAACTGGGCAGAAAAAGAAGAAACAATTCTTAATGTTCTTTTTTTATTTATTTCAGTTTAAAATACTGTCATGGGAAGGTAGATCTTGTAGTCTCAGTTAATGTTACCTGTTTATGATCTGTCACTTCAGGAATGTGGTAGCATCATGCCATCTCCCACTGTCTTCCTTCTGGTTGGGGCTCCCAGTCCCCACAGGTTTTTGCAACATAGACATTCAGTTAGGAGATGTGCTGTGGGACCAGTAGAGTGATTAGATTTATAAATCAATGCATTCAGTTGTTAAATGTTTTTTGTAATTTTAGTGTTAATAAATGAGAGAGATATGTAATGTGGGAGGCAGAGAAAGAAATTGGGTTAGAAAACAAAAAGCAGTTTATTTCCATTTTTAAATGAAGCATTTCAGCTGGGGGCAGAGCCAACTGACTAGCTGAACAGATGTGTTTTGTGGAGCTTCTCTCTAGAATACTAATTTTCTTAAAATTTCATCATCTCTTTTTTGTTGTGCAGTGATATCAAGCCCTCTTGTTATTATAAAAGTTTTCTCCAGTAGCTATGGGTCCCAAAAAGGTGAATAAAGTGGGTGCCTCTTTGCCGAAACCAGTGAAGGATTTTCTGTTACTAAGATCGAGTGCTGTACCGATGGCGTCGGCAACCTCCTCACAGGATCTGATGACTAAACGGATTTTTGAGATCCTACAAAAGATCAAATAAAAAGTCAACTAAATGAATATCTCACTGGTGTCTATGGACCAGAGGGTTATACAGCTGGAGCAAGGCAAAGAGGAGACTACTAAAGCACTTGAGGAATGTTCTGCCCATTAAGAGCACTTTGCTGTAGTCCAGGCCCGTGACTTGAAATTTCTCCACAATAAAGTAGAGACACTCGAGAACCAGTTAAGGGCTGCTAATATTTGGGTCATAGGAATTCTGCTTTCTATTGATGCTACAGATCTACAGAAAGTGCTGAAGGATGTATTTCTGGACTCATTGGGACTGGCTGTGGATATGGTCAATATTGTTTGGATCTTTTGCTTGGCGCACTGGAGGAAGTTACCGGAGGGTGCAGAGTGGCAGGCTACAATATTAGTGGCTGTGGGATCGGTGGGAGAGCATCTAAAGGTGCTGGCTGCTGCTCGGGATAAACTGGATATTTTTTATCAAGGCCACAATCTCTCCTTTTTTCCAGATGTAGCATGCCATTCGCAATCCCGGAGGAAAAATCTACTTAAGTATCATCAACTCTTGGCCAACCACAGTGTTGCTGCCAATCTATTTTTTCCTGCAAGGTTGCAGTTAACTTTCAAAGGTAAACTCTATATATTTACGGATGTTGACGAGGCTGAAAGATTTATAGAAGGATTACCTCCTCAAGAGGATAAGGACACGTGATCCAGATGACCAGCTTGGTGTCTCCTGAAAGATCTTTTACAGACTGCCTTTGGGACTGCACTAAACAATTGTTTTCACTCTGTTTGTTCAGCTATTTGAGAGGTTATCAGGTTAATACTCTATTAGATTTTTCTAGCTGGCTGTAAAAAATTAGGTGGACTTCAACGAGGTGAGAGGTTTGATTTCCTTATTTATGTCCTTTTTGAGCTGGGCTCTAACATCCTTTAGTTTATGCCTTCATCTGTTGAAGCCATATGTTAATTTTTGGTAACGTTAGTCAGAATTATGTTGACAATGTATTATGTAATATTATTTACTTAATGGCTTATAAGATCCTTTAGGATATTTTTATGCTATGTTCATCTTGATATCTGGTTTAGGGGGTGCCTGGTTTGTATTATTCGGGGCTAGTTTGTAATGATCTTTATTGTTGCATTACAATATGTTTAGTTTTACTTGGGAGATTTTCCCAGCCGCTTTCTGAACTCCTACAAGGGGGCTGAACTCACTTTATATTTTCCTTTTTTTCTTTATCTCTAAGTGAGAGTTGTATCTGAGTGTGGGGGAATGTTGGAATTCTTATTATTCTGTGTTATGTTTGTGAGACGTTCTATATTGAGAATATATTATTCTCCTTCTGTAATGTAATGTAATGAACATTTTTAATAAAAACAAAATTAAAAAAGATGTCAACTAAGGTTATTGGAGTTAAGCTGTTTTAGTTTTTTTTTAATAATTAAGTATGCTTTATTAGAGTTTTCCAAAAAACAACACTAGAACATGAACATACAACAAAGATACACAGCAACACTAATCCCACATATTAACAACAATAAAAAGGAAAAGAATACACTCCCCAATATCCTGCAGTAACCCCACCCCCTCCCCAGTCCTAGAACACAAGAAGGAATAAAAAAAAAAGGAGGGGCTTCCAAAGTTAGTAATGGCAAAAGCAGAGAGATGAGGGGAAACAGCAGAGGAATCCTAAGAAAGAACCCAGGTGTAGTCCCCGGATTGGTTACTAGAAAATGCCAGTATGCATCATAAAGGGACAGCTGAGTCTTGGAGTTATATAATTGAGAGGTGTGGAATAAGGGGACACACAAGCAGGGCCATATTAGGAGGCAGCTCCATCATTAATTAATAATAAGGTGTGCAACAAATCTAGGCTTTAAGCATAGGTATTCCCTCCTTGATGACACTTTATAATTTGCCTTTCCATGGCTAGGGCCTGAAGAAGCTCCCTGTACCACTCATCATAAGATGGTGGGCTGGCCTCTAGCCAATGCCATAGAATGACAGCTTTCATGCAGATGGAAATTAGATTTCCTTGGGCCTCATGGGAATTGCAGAAAATGGAGGAAAAAAGCTTTCTTAGTTTAAAATTATCATTACGTAATCCATGACACTTAGGGAAAACAGAAAGAAACTTCATTTTTCTGTTAAAACCTGCGGGGATCAGGAGTGCTTTTCCTAAGGGCGACAGTGGGAGATGACATGATACTGCCATGCTACCACACTTTTGAAGTGACAGATCGTATGCAAGTAACATTAATTGAGACTACAAGATCTACCTTCCCAAGACAGTATTTTAAATTGAAATAAATAAAAAGAACATATAGAAATGTTTTTTTTTTCTGCCTGGTTTTTAAATAGAAAATATGTAGTTTCCCTGATTGGATGGTAATCCAGGATGAACAGTGTTAGTGAGAAAAAAAAATAGTGTTTTTTAAAAATCCAGTGTTCTATTGGCACAGTGATTTTTTTATGTTGATTGCGCGCATGCGTAAGAAACATATTCCGGCAGCTTTCTCCACAAGCAGGTTGTGGAGGCACGGCACTGTTGTGGCCAATGCCCCCACAACCTGCAAAGGCTTGTCCAGCATCCCCCAATGCCATGGCATGCTGCTGCTGACACTAGTTCAGCCAGCTTGCCACCAACTTGTAAAAAAACAGTGGCTGCAATCAGGGGCCGCCTCGTCATTGCAGCGTAAGCCGTTCGCTGCAATGAGGGGGCAACCCATCATTGCAGGGTGGGATCTTCACAAACAACATTAACCCCCCCCCACCATGTTTGCTTGCCGACAGGGGCCCCAATCCTCATCGGCTTCATTGCCCCAGTGTTTCTGTTGCCGACGGGGGAGCCCACTCCCCGTCAGCATTAGGTAAACCCCCCTCCTCCGAGTATACTGTCTGCCGATGGGGTGCCCAATACCTATCGGCATAATGTAACAACCTGCCCCCCTTTCTTGTGTGCCGATGGGGGTGCCCAATCCTCGTCGGCATAATGTAGCAACCCACCCCCCTTCTGTGTGCTGACGGGGGTACCCCATCCCCTGTCTGCTACAGCGGACCCCCCTAGAAAAAGGCAAGACTCCGTTGGCATGCTGGGAGCCCATCCCAGCATGCCACATGCCCCTGTAAAAGAAAAAACGGCCCTGCGATGTCTTTTTTTTTTACCCTGTAAAGAAGGAAACGGTCCCTCGCCAGTCTCCCTGCCCCCCTCCCATAAACCACACCCACTCACTGTGCACCCTACCTCCCCACACCCCCCTCACCACATACTTACCTCCGGAGCTCGGCGCGATGATCTTCGGTGGACCAGGAACATGTCTGCACTCTTCAAAGCTGACCGCGAACTGAGGAAATGCCAGTAAGCTGTATAATGGAATAAATGCTTTTCTTCCCAACTTTAATGCATATTGCAGTCATTTTTGGAATTTTGGCAGCACATGTTCAACATGGGGTTTTTAGGACCCCTCCTCATGAATTCTGGAACTGTCATGGTGTTAATCGGCCCCAAAAGGTGATTTCGCAGTCACTGCGCAGAATCACCTTTCAGGGCTGATTAACGAAATGACAGCACCAGTTTTCATGAGGTGGGCTCTCAAAAAGCCTATGTTGCAAATTTGGTTGAATAAATAAAAAAAATGACTGTTTTACCAGTGTGCATTGCGCAGTTGCAACGCATGCTCATAACTTCGTGAATTT
Organism: Neoceratodus forsteri; assembly: GCA_016271365.2. Lineage (NCBI taxonomy): Eukaryota > Metazoa > Chordata > Ceratodontiformes > Ceratodontidae > Neoceratodus > Neoceratodus forsteri. Next base: position 227,814,864 of record CM057450.1, on the reverse strand, counting down.
GCAATATTTTCATGCCAGATTTTCAACATTGGCATTTTTTCACACCTCCTTGTGAACAGAACAGCTATCATTGTTCACACCCTGGCTGAAATGTGTTTTCACAGTTCCGGCGCAGAATAGCGTGGTTGCTGTGGGAAATTAGTGTTCAGGACAGATTAAGAAAATGACAGTGACACTGTTCATGAGTAGAGGCCTTAAAATGTCTATATTGAAAAGTTGGTGATGATACTCCATAAAATGACTGTGTTACGTGCGTGCGTTGTGCAATTTGCACGCATGTTCGTAACTTCACGAATTTGTAATATTTTCACTCCAGATTTTCAACATTGCCATTTTCCCACACCTACTTATGAGCAGTACAGCTGTCATTTTTCCCATCCTGGCCAAAATATGATTTCACACTTCCGGCACAGAATAGGGTGGTCGCTGTGGGAAATCACTGTTTGGGACAGATTAAGAAAATGACAGTGATACTGTTCATGACCAGAGGTCTTAAAATGCCTATGTTGAAAATTTGGTGATGATAGCCCATGAAATGACTGTGTTACAAGTGTGCATTGCGCACTTTTCACGCACTCTTGTAACTTCACAGATTTGTAATATTGTCGAGCCAGATTTTCAACAGTGGCATTTTTTCACACCTCCTTATGAGCAGTACAGCTGTCATTTTTCACATCCTGACCGAAATGTGTTTTCACAATTCCGGCGCAGAATAACGTGGTCACTGTGGGAAATCAGTGTTCGGGACACATTAAGACAATGACAGTGGCAATGTTCATGAGCAGAGGTCCTAAAATCCCTATGTTGAAGATTTGGTGATGAAACTCCATAACAGGACTGTGTTACAAGCGTGCATTAAACTGTTTCCACGCACCCTTGTAACTTCACAAATTTATAATATTTTCATGCCACATTTTCAACAGTGGCATTTTTTCACACCTCCTTTTGAACAGTACAGCTGTCATTTTCCACATCCTGACTAAAATATGTTTTTGCACTCCTGCCGGAAATTAGCACGGTCACTGTGGGAAATCAGTGTTTGGGACAGATTAAGATCGAGCCAGTGAGAGGGGGGAGAGACCGAGGTCAACTCAGCTCTGTCAGGACTGCTGCAGATTTGTTTGTGGGCAGAAAAAGGCCTCAATGCAATAGCCCAGTACAAAAGGGCAGCCTGCAGCACTAGGAGAAACAGAATGAGAGAGTGAGGGAGGGGGAGTGAGCGAACTCGCCGGAGCGCTGTCAGGACTGCTGCGGATATCTTTGTGGGCAGAAAAAGGCATCAATGCAGGCAGGGACCTAGTACAAAAGGGCAGCCTGCAGTGGTGGGAGAAACAGTATGAGTGAGTGAGACAGGGAGACTGAGTGAGCTCAACGGAGCTCTATCAGGACTGCTGTGGATTTCTTTGTGAGCAGAAAAATGTGCCAATGCAAGCAGGAGCCCCATACAAAAGGGCAGCTTGCAGCGCCAGGACAAACGGAATAAGCGTGTGAGAGAGAGACTGAGTGACCTCAACGGAGCTCTGTCAGGACAGCTGTGGATTTCTTTGTGGACAGACAAAGGTGCCAGTGCAGCCAGGAGCACAGTACAAAAGCGCAGCCTGCAGCGCCAAGAGAAACGGAACGAGTGAGTGACAGAGCAGTAGTGAGTGAGCTCAACAGAGCTCTATTTTGACTGCTGTGGAATTCTTTGTGGGCAGAAAAAGGCAGCAATGCAGGCAGGAGTCCAATACAAAAGGCCAGCTTGCAGCGCTGGCAGAAACAGAATGAGTGAGTGAAAGAGGGGGAGTAAGCAAGCTCAATGGAGCTGTGTCGGGACTGCTTCAGATTTCTTTGTGGCCAGAAAAAACCGCCAACGCAGGCAGGAGCTCAGTACAAAAGGCAGCCTGCAGCAGCGGGAGACACAGAATGATTGAGTGAGGGAGGGGGGTTGTGTGAACTCAACGGAGCTCTGTTGGGACTGCTGCAGATATGCTTGTGGGCAGAAAAGGGCAGCAATGCACGCAGGGCCCCAGTACAAAATGGAAGCCTGCAGTGGCAGGAGACACAGAGCAAGTGAGTGGGTGGGGGGAGTGAGTGAGCTCAGTGGAGCTCTGTTGGGACTGCTGCAGATTTGTTTGTGGGCAGAAAAAGCCAGCAATGCATGCAGGGGCCCAGTACAAATGGGCAGCCTGCAGTGGCAGGAAAACCAGAATGAGTGAGTGAGAGAGGGGGAGTGAGGGAGCTCAATGGAGCTCTATTGTAACTGCTGCAAATTTCTTTGTGGGCAGAAGAATGCAGCAACATAGGCAGGAGCCCAGTAGAAAAGGGCAGCCTGCAGCACCGGCAGAAATGGAATGAAAGCGTGACAGAAGGGGTGTGAGCGAACTCAATGGAACTTTGTCGGGACTGCTGCAGATTTCTTTGTGGGCAGAAGAAGGTGCCAATGCAGGCAGGGGCCCAGTACAAAAGGGCAGCATGCAGCGCCAGGAGAAACACAATGAGCGAGTGAGACAGGGGGAGTGAGCGAGCTCAACAGAGCTCTATCATGACTGTTGCGGATTTCTTTGTTGGCAGAAAAAGGAGGCAATGCAGGCAGGAGGCCATTACAAAAGGCCAGCCTGCAGCGCCGGCAGAAACGGAATGAGTGAGTGAGACAGGGGAGTGAGTAGGCTCAGCAGACCTGTGTCGGGACTGCTGCAGATTTCTTTATGGGCAGTAAAAGCCACCAACAGAGACAGGAGCCCAGTACAAAAGGGCACCCTGCAGCACCAGGAGAAACAGAATGATCGAGTGAGAGAGGGGGAGTGAGCCACCTTAACGGAGCTCTGTCAGGACAGCTGCGGATTTCTTAGTGGGCAGAAAAAGCTGCCAAAGCAGGCAGGAGACCAGTACAAAACAGCAGCCTGCAGCACCGGGAGAAACAGACTGAGTGAATGACAGAGGGCCAGTGAGCAAGCTCAACAGACCAACGCAATCAACATTCGGCATTGACAAATGCTTGTTTTCAATGCGGTCCTGCTTTTGAGAACTTGTTTTTACCTGTGCATCAAATAGATTTGATACACAGGTGAGAACCAATCAAAATGCAGGATTTTCTTTCCCCATTTTATAAGTTGAGTTTAAGAATGGCTAAAATTGAAGGTTCTTAGGTTCTAGCCTTGACTACTATGGTGAGGCACACTCCCCACTTTTACTGAAGTATCTTTCTAAAGCAACCAGTGTTGGAGGGCATCCATGAAAATACAAATCTACTTGAGACAGTGCAGGGTAAATGAGTTTCCTGTCTTGCCAGAATTTTATTTATCACTATTCATGCTAATCAGTGGCTTTGCTAGATAAGCCTGAATCATGTACTGTGGTAATATCCATATCTTCACCCAAAATGTCTGAGTGGTGCTGGCATTCAGTATTGCAATTCTCCCCATTTTCCTTGGTTGTCTCTGGATCATCACTATCAAAGCTTCTGTACATATCACACTGACTAACACCTAGCACTGGCACCACATGAAGTCAGCAGAAGAGGAGGAGGAGTATTACTAGGAGGTTATGTATACACATTTTTGTTTGTTTCTTCAAGCTGTGTTTTCTACTTCACTGTACATGCACACGATTTTCTCTGTTTAATATAGTCTTTAAGTCCTAAGGAATGAACAGATCTTTATATCTGGAATCCAGTAGTGTTGCCATGACAAACTTTGTTTCCAATGTGATGCTGTCAAATCTGTCTGTAAGTTGTGACACAAACAGTTCTACCACTTCATTAATGTGTATTGCATCCAGCTGCTGCTACTGCCACTGCTTCTGCTGGGAGGACTCCAGTAATGAAAGTGAGAAGGAACACATAGGAACTCAGTTACCATACCTTTCTTTGTAGCAGAAACAGAGCTCCTGTACTTCTTTCTACTGATATTTGAAATTAAATTCATACAACAGTAACATAATGACAATTTCTTGGCCTATGACTAGTGGTGGGTGAAGAACCCACAATCCACTCCGCGAAGTAATTTGTGGAGTAATGTGGAATCCGTGAAGTACTCCGCAATGCGAAGCAGAGTACTTCACATCATAATGAGGAACGTGAAGTCTACTGAAAGCAATGACTTCACGTTATTCTGCCTTCCCAAAACCACTACTCCACTAATTTTAAGGTGAAGTACATTGAAATCAGTGTACTTCGCATCACTTCGCCTTGTTGGTGAGCTCCAAAGTCAAATTTTGCAGTGATTCATGGGATTGCAGGTCACATGGGCTCTAGATTGTTCTGCATGGCCCCAGTTCTGGGTAGTGTGTGTAGGTAGCTGTAGGAGACAGTTTGCTCTGAGAGCTCTCTGTGATTCAAACCCTCTAAAAGCTGTTAAAAAGCCTTTCTGCATAACTTTTTTTTGCTCAAACTTTAGTGCATCTATTGTAGTAAACCCTCCTGTGCTTATGTCATCCAGCGTTTATTGCTTATGTGTGGATTTTGAATGTTAATGTACAACATTCAGTCTGTGTACTAACAGACAGTGGAAGTGTGCTTTTGGGGAGGGGCATATCTGTGGTATAGGTAGATTATAAGTTGGAGAAATAGGGAGTTCTTTGTTTTTTGGTTATATTTTTCTTGTCTAACTCTGTTAATATACACACATTAGTAATATTTTCAGTAATTGTTGACATTTTTTTGCTGATTGTGTTGTGGACCTGGTGCAGGAGTGTATATTTTCAGGTTGTTTAAAATACATGGTATATTACTGAAGTTTTCAATTTGCACTATTACTTGTAGATAAAGTGTGTGAGTGTGTGTGTGCGATGCGTGACATGAAATAATACACCTTTTATTGTGCCACAGTGTAATTGCAGCAGTGTGAACCTGCTATCCACTGCACCTGTGTGATTTTGTACTGCTTTGTAGTATCTTGGTTTTGCACTGTTACTGTAATCTGCAGTCACAGTGCTCTCCCCTGCAACCAGCAAAAGGTATTCTTTTCCAGACTGGATTGTGACTTGAGCACCACTGGTTAGTTAAGGTGTTGTTGAACTTGTTGTGACTTTGTGTCTGTATCTCTTGTTGAAGCAACAGTTGTTTTTTTTGGCTTCACATCCAGCGGCCCAGCATGAACATTCCAAAATCTAAATTTGTTTAGAATTTTCTTGTTGACCCCCAAAATGCCAGCAAAGAGACGTGTAAGCAAAGCTGTTTCTCAACATGGCACTGCTGCCAGTGGTAAGAACGTCTGTGGGCATGGTAGTACGCAGAAGTGCATTGCTGATGTGAGGAAAGGTATTTATCCTTCACTGTATTTTACAACGCAATCGGTAGCTTCACTCATAGTTGGAGGAGATGATGTTGTCCCAGCTGGTGGTGTTAGTGCTGTTGCTGGTGGTATGAGTATTGCTGCCTCAAGTTCCACTTCTGACCAGTTGACCATGTCCAAAAATATAGTTGAGTGTAAAGTAATGAGTGACAGTGTAGATGATGTCATACTCCCCAGTAACATCCCATTGGTAACTGAACATGAGGATTCTAATCATCATGGCAATGATAACACACAATGTCACATTTCTTCCACTCTGGTTCAGGTCACACATTTGCCATGCAATGATTCATAGTGTGGTGAAAAAAAATATTGGGTGATGGTGGTGGTGATGATGATGATAAAGCTGATGATGATGGTGCTGTGGTTGCAACATGCAGTCCACATGCCAGCATCCAAGCAGAAGATGTGGATGTGGATGATGTTGATGAATATGATGATGATGTAAGTGACCTCGGTTGGGAACCGGACAAAAAGAAATGCAAGGTGGCTGTGTCTAGGTCTGTTTGCATTAACCCCCCCACCCCAGTAAAAAGTTGTGATTTAGCAGTTTCAGTTGATGAGGACCCAGTAATAATGATAGGTAGTCGAGGTGGTCAGTTGCAATCAAAGTGTTTTCTGCCTGAAAAATCATGTAGCACACCCCCCACTTCAGGGCTTAAAAAAACAGAGTCCAATAAGCAGCATCAAGGACATGTTAAAAGTAGGGGATCACAGTCCCTTGTTTGGGATTTTTTTGTGCAAAATGCAAATGATGAGTCAGTTGTAATCTGCCAGCTTTGCCATGTGCGTGCGAGGCGAGGTAAAACGAATAGCCATCTGGGCACAGGGGGACAGCAGACACATCTTAAGAACAGGCACATGTCACTGTGGACCCAGCACAAGATGGCAGCTAATACCACAGTGGTGCCTGCACCCTCATCATCAACCATAATGAGCATGTTATCCCCTTCCATGACTGTAAGATCAACTAGGAATGTGTGCAGTAGTGATGAAATAACAGCAGAAGATTACTACAGGCATGATGAGGTGGAAGAGCATAATGATTTTGAAATCTTGTCCAGTGGTGGTGAGAGTAGCAGTTTTGGTGGTGGTGGTGGTGGTCTATGCAGTATGTCTAGTAGTGCAAGTGGCACATCAACCCCTGTTCATAAATCTGGAAAAATAACTTCATTTGTGGATTTTTCATTACCTGTGCAACCGTCTTCATCACACATCCACACTTCACCCCCTGCCATTCGCAGATCAGAACCATTTGACATCACAGCCCATGTATAACGTTTAAGTCAGCCCACATTACAGAGTGTTTTTGCCTATAAGCTGAAGTATCCACCCAATCATACAGTGTCTAGTGAACTTAATGCTACCATAGCTGAAATGCTGGCAATTGATCTTTTGCCCTTCTCCTTTGTGGAGAATTCTGGGTTCCGGCTGTTTGCAGCATGTGCTTGTCCAAAATGGAAAGTCCCATCCAGGACATACTTTTCCACCCATGCTGTCACCGAGTTGTACCATACTGTGTCCGACTCTGTAAGACATGCCCTTCAACATTCTTCCTCTCCATTGATCCTTTTACATATGATATGTGGACAAGTGGCAAAACAGCGGGGAGTTCATATTTGTGTATAACTGCACATTGGGAGCATGTGCCGGGTATTATTTATGCTGTTGGTAGTGTGAATAATCAGTGTAGTAAGGTGGAGTGTCATGGTAGCAATCTTCCAGGAATTCGATAGCACCCAACGATTGCGATGCACAATGTGACCTGTTCACACACTGGAGAAAACATGCTGAACTTGGTACTGACTGAAATTGACAGATGGCTGAACCCCCTGTCCCTGACAGCTGGGTTCATAGCAAGTGACAATGGGCCAAATGTGGTTAAATGCATCATGAATGGTGGCTTTATTCGGGTTCCATGCATGGCCCACTGTTTAAATCTTGCAGCGTAGGACTTTCTGCAGCACTTTGATATAAAGGAAATGCTGGTAGCTGCATGCCATATCTGTTCTCACTTTTCATGCTCTGCAAAGGCCCATGACCAACTTCGACAATTGCAGATCTGAAACAGCCTCCCGCAGCACTGCTTGAAGCTGGAAGTTGTCACCCAGTGGAACTCCACTTTATACATGGCAGAGAGGTTGTATGAACAATACAAAGCCATCTCAGAATATCTTGTCATGCACACTAGCCGAGACAGTTCTGGGTCCTCCATGTCTAAGACAACTTAATAGTGGCACCTCATGGACTCTGTAATAACAATTTTAAGGCCTTTTGAACTTGCCACACAGGCAGTGAGTGGCAAGTCTGCCTCCATTAGCTAATCAATTCCACTGCTGAGGCAGACATTGATGAATGTACAGCATAGCCTTGTCGTTGCCGGAGACTGTGCTAGCAGTGTGTTGCTGAAACACATGCTGACATTATTTGACCAGAATCGTCACATCTTGAGCATTAAGCATAGTGACAACTTTGCAATAGCAACAATGCTGGACCCACGATACAAACGTGGAATTGCCTCACTACTGGAGGGGAGGCCAGAACAGGTAAAAAATGTCAGTGGGCAACTGGTGCGCTTGGTTCATGGGGCACAGAAATCACGTGCCAAGGTCAGCAAACCTCTGCAGCATAATCATGCTGAAGGTCAACCTGGAGTACTATCAAGCATATCCTGTAAGGGGAAGGAGACTGCAGTTCCAGGTAGTCTGTCATCAAAACCAGTTGGCATTAACCCACTTTGGGCGGCTTTGTCCCAAGTGGGGATTTGTGACACAAATGATTCCAGAGAACAGGATGATGCATCACCCACTAGACTTAGTGCAGCACAGCGAATGGTTGAGTCATATTTGTCTGAAAACAGGCATCTGTCAATAACTGATGATGCTCTTTTATACTGGAGTGGAAAGGTCAGTGAATGGCCAGAGCTGACCGCAATGACACTGAAGTACCTGACATGCCCACCCTCCAGTGTAAGTGTCGAGAGGGTATTCAGCTCAGTAGGTACAATAGTTCGGGATCATCATACAAACTTCTCTCCTGCAAATTTCAGTTTGCTGACATTCATAAACATGAATGAGAGGCACATACCAGCTCAGACTGCAACCTCAGTATTCGTACCCCAGCCTAGTCATGGTTTTGCTGATTTAGAAATGGACCATCCTGGTGGCACTGGCAGTGGCAGCATGAGACGGCCTACCACTGATGTAGCTGATGACACAATGGAAAAAGAATTTCCCAGTGGGCAGAATTCAGACATAGATGACTGCGAGGGCAGCTTTCTTTATGAGGATGATGATGAGGTTAATGTTGGCAGGTTTTAACTTAAGTGGTTAAAAGGCTGTCACATTTGTTGTATGATACATGTTTCCTTTTTCATAAAGTTAAATCAGTGTCCCACTCAGAGAGACTCAAATTCCATATGTCACATCACATTTGTAACACAGAGCACAATTTATCCTGGCCCCTGGATCACCACCATAAAACCACTGTTAGCCAGTGCCACCATAGGGAATGTCATCATGTGCCCCCGGACCACCACCATAAAACCACTGTTAGCCACTGCCACCAGGGGGAATGACTTTGTGTGGCCCCCTGGACCACCACCATAAAACTGCTGCTAACCACTGCCACAAGGGAGAATGACTTTGTGTGCCCCCCTGGACTGTCCACCACCATAAAACCACTGTTAGCCACTGCCACCATAGGGAATGTCATTGTGTGCCCCCCTGGACCACCACCATAAAACTGCTGCTAGCCACTGCCGCCAGGGGGAATGACTTTGTTTGCTCCTGTGGACCATCCACCACTATAAAACCGCTGTTAGCCACTGCCAACACTAGATGCAGGAAGATGTGAGAGGGAATGTCATTGTGTGCCCCACTGGACCACCACCATAAAACTGCTGCTAGCCACTGCCACCAGGGGAATGACTTTGTGTGCCCCACTGGACCATCCACCACCATAAAACTGCTGTTAGCCACTGCCACTATAGGGAATGTCATTGTGTGCCCCCTTGGACCACCACCATAAAACCACTGCTAGCCACTGCCACCAGGGGGAATGATTTTGTGTGCCCCCTAGACCATCCACCACCATAAAACTCCTGTTAACCACTGCCACCATAGGGAATGTCATTGTATCCTCCCGTGGACCACCACTATAAAACCGCTGCTAGCCACTGTCACCAGGGTGAATGACTTTGTGTGCCCCCTGGACCGTCCACCACCATAAAACCACTGTTAGCCACTGCCACCAGATGCAGGAAGATGTGAGGGGAATGTCATTGTGTGCCCCCTGGATCACCACCATAAAACTGCTGCTAGCCACTGCCACCACCAGATGCAGGAAGATGTGAGAGGGAATGTCATCATGTGCCTATGACCACCATTCACCACCACCATTCTGACAATGTTTTCCATTACATGTCCTGATAATGCCAAGGCAGAGGGAGTCGGACAGGAGACCACATCCATCAGCCAGAGGCACAAGGCTTCTTACTATCAATACTTTAAAGTGAGTATGTGTACTAATGTTTTTCATGCTAGTCTGTTTCCTTTAGCTGTGTTTTGTTTCCTGTTGCTTTTCTGACCTGCAGTGGTCTAACACATACGGTCACCTTATTTTGTTTTTTACAGGTTAACAAATGACTCTCCTTCACTGAAAGTCTGTATGGTACAGCATTACTGTCTACAGCAACCATCAGGATATCCATTTCCATACTGGTAAGTATATCAATTTTATTTCAACTGTTCCTTTTTTTCATAAGAGTGCAACTCCAACTGGTGATTCATAAAGTAGGTGACATGTACACCACATAATATTTGTCCAACACATCATACACTGTATTGCAATTTGCAGCAGCTGCAGCCATGCCATGCCAGTGTTGAAAAAAGTTTGACCCAGGTCGTTCGACTTGACAAGATGTGGTTTTAAAATGTAACAAGTTAAGATGCAGGGACACTGACACAGTGTATTGGTTACAGTCTGGTACTAAATTTAATTGTGATGTGATGATTTGGTCTTTATGTGGCTTCAGTGGGACAGTGTGCTATCTGCTAATCAGCATATATGACGGGGTGGAACAGCCATGGCTTAAACATAAAGTGTTACTACTGTAATCAAGTTTAATAAGTCCTTCATTTATTTTTTAAGGAAACTTCCAGATGCTTTGTGGTGTCATAGTTGCCTTATCCAAATAACTTGTTCAACATCATACCTCCCCTCCCCATGCTGGCAGACATGCAACAAGTAGTATGAATCGATGATGACCATGAACATCATTACTGGACTGGAGAAGGATGCAGATAATATCTGTGAAGAAGTAACCAAACAATAAACCATTTATGAGACCTATACTTGCAAATGATAATCCCCCCCCAAAAAAATACTTACCTTCATTGACTTGAGAGTATTCCAATTCCATCACCACAATTTCTCATCAAGCACAGGAATTCACACATCAACAGTATGTGAGTGAGCTGTGACACAAGCTAATACAGTGAGTACATTTATATATATATCATATATGTCAACCCCCCAAAAAATAAAATATATGTATATATATATATATATATATATATATATATATATATCAACTCGCCAAGGATACTATTAGTGTACACACAAAGGGTACCCTTCCTGTTGTGGTGATTTCAGCACACTTTGGACAACCAACAGTTCTCACCATCATCATATGGGACAGTAAACTCAATGTTATCCCTCTTCCATTTGGTTTGGCAAGACACTGTGCATCATCATATCATCATTGCAGTAAGGTCATTTTGGGGATGCACAATAATTCTGGTGACTGTGTGTGAGCACTGCTCGCATAAATGAGTGCGCCATTAATTCTGGGAGACTTTGCTATTCTTGTCACACTACAATTTCACTTCATCAGCACTGGGGAATTTTCTGGACACAAGACAGTTGCATTTTGGGGATGCACAATAATTCTGTTGACTATGTGTGAGCACTGCGCACATGACTGAGTGCACCATTAATTCTGGGAGACTGCAATTCTTGTTACACTACAATTTCACTTTGTCAGCACTGGGTAATTTTCTGGACACAAGACAGTTGCATTTTGGGGATGCACAATAATTCTGGTAACTGTGGGAGCACTGCGCACATGACTGAGTGTACCATTAATTCTGGGAGACTTTACTATTCTTGTTACGCTACAATTTCACTTCATCAGCACTGGGGAATTTTCTGGACACAAGACAGTTGCATTTTGGGAATTCTGGTGAGTCTGGTAAATATTTTTGGATCCTCAGTAATGTTTACTTTCTCTCATGCTATCGTGAAGTGTTTGTCAAAAAGCAGGGCTGAGCAGTGCAATTATACTGTGCTAAACTGTATGTGTGCAGTCCATGTTTTTTCCTGTGTGTGGACTACAGACACTGTCCAGCTTCTTGCAAACATATATATATATATGCTGACTTGTTGCAGTGTTTATGAAATAAAGAATAAAGATAAGGATATATAATGTATATTTTATTTGTACCATCAGCAGCAGACAAAGTGATATGATATGTTTTCAGAGGTCTCTGGCCAGTGTGCACCTCAGTTACTCACGCAATGCACACATGACTTTGCAGAGATAATAGAACAAGAAAAATCATGCTTTTCAACAAACCATACCCAACAGACATGAAATATTGCTGAGGCACTCAAAATATTTTATGGTGTACAGGCATTTTAAAGTTGGAATATATAACAGGCCCTGCAGTCCACTGCCACCATACTGTGCTATACCACTGGTGCTGTGTCATGTTATGATGTACATCAACTTGCTGTAAAACTGACACTGCCAGTCTAAATTAGAAAGACATCACTTATTCCAGAACAAATAATGAAAAGAAAAAATGTGGTAGCACAGTGTGGTGGCAGTGAACTGGACCTTATATGTTTTCTGACTTTATAATGTCTGTACACCATGAAATATTTTGGGTGCATTAGCAATACTTCATGTTTGTTGGATACGATTTGTTAAAAAGCAGGATTTTTTGTTGCTATGATTTCCGAACAAATAAAATATACATTATATATTCTTATCTTTATTGTTTATGCCATAAACACTGCAACAAGTCAATGTATATATGTTTGCAAGAAGCTGGACGTGTCTGCAGTCCACACACAGGAAAGAACACTGACAGCACACATGCAGTTTAACACAGTACATTTGCACTGCTCAGTCCTGTTTTTTCCACAAGCATTCCACGATGAAAAGTAAACATCACTGAGACACCAAAACAGTGCACACGCATACACACACACACACACACACACACACACACACACTTAACAGAAGAGGGGCAGGATACAAAGTGTGATGCATAAAGAATAATAATAAAAAATAATAAATCTTTATTTATATGGTGCCTTTCAGCAATCATGATGCTTAACAATCATTTAAAATAATGTATTAAAATTCACACCATCATAAATAGTATACAAGCAAGTAATCCAACTCTAATAAGGTTTAAATCAGTTACCAAAAGCTTGATGCCACAGATGAATTTTTAGGGCCTGTTTAAATCCCTCCATGTTCACGCACTCCCATAACTGATGGGGTAGAGAATTCCAAAGGGTAGGGGCCACAAGCATAAATGCCTGGACCCTGGAAGATTTTAGACACACCCTTGGAATCTCCAGCAACCCCTCCTCAGCTGAGCGGAGCGATCACCCAGGTCAGTAAGGTACCAGAAGCTCTTTCAGGTAGTCCAGACCCTGTCTGTGTAGGTCTTTATAAGTCAGAAGACCAACTTTAAAAGTGAGCTGCCACTGTACTGGCAGCCAGTGCAGCCCATGCAGCACCAGGGAGATATGACAGGACTGAGAGGTTCCCATCAAAAGCCAGGCTGCAGCATTCTGCACCAGCTGCAAGGGGCATATTTCTACCCCGGTAGCCCTAGATACAGGGAGTTGCAGTAGTCCAGGTGCGAGGACTCAAAGGCGTGGACCAGTGTGGGAAGATCACCAGATGGAACAAGATGCATAACCCTGGAGATATTCTTCTGATGGTAGAAAGAGGATTTGACAATGGCTGACACCTGCAAACATAGTGTCAGCCCTTCATCAAAAATTACCTGCAGGTTTCACACCTGTTCAGAGGTCAGGACTGATAAGCCCCCGAGAAAAAGTCCCAAGGGCGAACCTGCTCCCAACCCCCCTATCTGGCACCCTGGGTCCACAACCAGCACCTCAATTTTTTCCAAGTTCAACTTCAACCAGGTTGAATCCATCCAATTCTGGACTTCTGTGAGGCAGTTGTTAAAGACTGAGAGAGCGCTATCATGGTCAGGTGCAAAAGAAAGGTAGAGCTGGATATCATCAGCATAATAGTGAAACCTCAGCCATGCCTTCTTACAATGTCTCTGAGAGGCAGCATGTATACTGTGAACAACATGGGGGACAACACTGATCCCTGGGGAACCCCACATGACAGAGGGACTGGGTCTGAGGAATAAACCCCTGACATCACCCTATGAGTTCTTCCTGTGAGGAAAGATGTAAACTACCTGAGGACTGTACCTGACAGGCCATAGATGTACCTCAGGTGACCGAGCAGGACCCCATGGTCCACAGTGTCAGATGCCGATGAGAGATCTAGAAGAACCAAGATGGAATGGTTTTTCCAGTCTCTTGTCATCAGGAGATCATTGAGCACATGAAACCAGCAACATCTCAGTACTATGCCTCATTCAAAAACCAGATTGAAAAGGTTCATAGATGTCATGGATGGTCAAATGGTTCTCCAGTTGTACAGCCACTACTTTCTCAGTCACCTTCCCTAAAAAGGGGAGGTTTGAGATTGGTCTATAGTTCACATAGCAGTCTGGGTCCAAAGAAGCTTTCTTCAGGATGGGTGTTACCACCACCTCCTTCAGGGAGCTAGGAAACTCTTCTGTTTCCAAAGAGCACCAGACTATCCATGCAAGGACTGGACAAATGATGTCAGTACAACCCATAATCAGGGAAGTTGGTCCAAATCCAAACTACAGCATGTAGGACGCATACTCTGGACAATCCGCATGACATCCATGACCTCCGGCTGGCAGAAGGTACTCCAGGAAGACTGAGGGGCAATGGCCAAGTGCCAGTCCAAAGCAATGCCATAGTGCTGGCCCGGTGGCACTGAGGGCTGAGGCGCTGGACGCTTTACCTCGCACTACGCCGGTGACCCATATTTGGAAATGAGCACAGACCGCCGGGGAAGAGAAGGATTGAGCACCCGATGGCTGCTCTCCTTCTCTAGGGGAGTCAACCTGCAAGCTCCTGCCGCAGTACCGCCTCCTGGGGGAGATCGGGAGGTAGGTGCGGTAGAGGGAGGTAGCAGCATGGGTTCCGGGACAGACATCAGCAGAAGGGCAGAGCAAGAGGTGCGTCTCATCGTGCCTCCTTGCTCATTGGCTCTCACTGCACGCCGGCGCTGGGGGAAGAAAACAGAGGAAAATCACCCTCTCCTCACCTAGGTGATGACTCCTCACTGCATGCCCTCAGATCATCGGGGCAGACTCTGCTGCACAGTGTCCACAATCAATGGTCGGGGGGAGTAGGGGGCTCCCTCCACCCCACCAGGGGGTAATCCGGCAATCAAGGATATATATGGACCAAGTGCTCTAGGGGCAGACTCCAGTGTAAAGAAGGATAGCGCAACAGAGGAAGTCCGATTGAGTGGTAAGAAAGGGCAGTAGGAGGGATAAATACTATGTAAAAAAAAAAAAAGCAATGCCATAGAGTGTGCTGGCTAGAGCACTGCCCTGATGTCAGCTACCTTAGTCATAAAACATCGAGCAAGCTCATCGCACTCTATTTGAGACAAAGCTTTTTGAACCTGTAGACAGGCTGGGTTGCACAGTCTGTTCACAGTTCAAAAAGGCTGAGCTGGTCAATTCTGAGTGGCTACAATCTCCCCAGGCAGGAAGTCTGTCTTCTTATGGGTGATTGCAGATTGATAGGTTTGATAATGGTCCATCAATCTAATGCGGTCAGCATACAGGGAGGATTTCCACCAGCAACGCTCTAACCTTAGTCCTAATCACTTCATCTCTCTCAAAGTCCCATCAGTCCAAGGGGACCGAGGGTGATGGGAGAGAGGACAAACACGGACAGGGACAATGAAATCCAGGGCCATAGAAACAGCCATGTTATAGGCCATCACTAGGACCTTTGGATCGCTGCTTGCCAATGGAAGAATGGATAGGTCAAACTCCACTGCCAGCAACAAAAAAAGGGAATAATTACATACAGGGGTCGGGGATGATGGAGGAATACATTTTATAACACAGTAGGGAGGATGTGGGGGGGCACATGGTATGAGGAAAACAAAACTAGTGTGGGGTCCTCTGGTGGTCCAGAAGCAGTTAGAGCATGGACATAATCTCCAGTTGATGTCCCTCTATCCAGTCCAACTGCTGCTGGACAGCACTTACTCTCTGATTGTTCTCATCTACAGCAATCCAGAGAACTGCAAAGTTAGCCTGACTTACAGGCAGTTCTCTGGGGTCCACAGGTGCTACAGGCTCTGCTGCTGGTGGTGGGGGTGGTGCTGGTGGAGCAGCAGGTGCTGTTGTGGTCCTTCTCCTCTTAGAGCTGTGCACAGCTGCACCCTCTGCCACAGAATGGCAAGCAGGTGCAGGCCTGGCCCATTCTGTGGCAGCCTGCCACTCCACCTCATGGTGGTTGATCAGATGGGTGCACTGGCCCCTAGTCCCCAGGTGAGTCCCCCGGGGGCCACAGTGCTCCTCCACCCGACAGATATGGCACCTGACCACACTGTTGTCCCCCTCCAGTGCAATCAAAAAACTCCCAAACCAGGGAGTTGTAGGGTGGACCAGGCACAGGCAGGGGAGGGCTAGATGCACTGCCAGCCTGATCACAGTGCTCAGAAGGATCCACACCTGGGCCCGGGGGCAGAGGCACATCCTGCTCCAGATAAGCTGGTGCTGGAGCTATTGCTGGAGGTGGTGGTGGTTCAACTGCCTGAGGAGGAGCTGCTGGTCCTGCTTCCGGGGGGGGGTATGTTCCAAGATTTTGGTACAGTCCAACATGAACTGGCCATGCCCATGCCTCCCACGCGTGTGCACTCCTCCCATGCATTGCCTACCGTGCTCTCCCAGAACTACTCCCGCCCCAGACTTTCCCTCACCCTGGTCCATCTCTGCTCCACCCATAGTTGACTGCCCTCCCTTCCATCCCAGCAATGAGTCAACACAAAACACTTACACTCAACGCACTCACAACACAGTCAGGCACACACACACAGTCAGACAGACACAGACAAACAACAACTTGTAAAAATAAGAAAAAAAACTCACAAAAAGAAAAAATTAAGTAAAAAAAGTCTACACAAAAGATAAAAAAATGTAGCTTTTAAAAAAGCTGTTGGGTCTCAGACACTAGCTAAATCTCCTCTGCTCTCCTCTGACATTGTCTCATGCACTCCTCTCTCTATCTGCACAGGAGAAAATGAAACTATCTCCTTGGCAAGCCACTTCCTTCCTGCCTGGCTAAAGCATGTAACTTACTGTTCAGTAAGCCTTGTGATTTGTGGGGGGAGGGGCTGCCAAAGCTTGAACATGAAGTGGATCACTTTGCATCATAACGAGGAACACAAAGTCAATTGAAAACAACAACTTCACCTTACTTTGTGTTAAGGTGGAATGCTAATGCAAAGTAATAATGACGAGGCAAAGTGAGCATTTTCTATTACTCACTCCGTGTAATGGAGTGACAATGCAAAGTGCCCACTTTGCGGACACTTCACCCCCAAAATTTAAATTCGCTGCATCTCTACCTATGACTTGAGATCAGTGGATTCCATCACAAAATTTGACGTGCAGAATAATTTAATTTGTTTTAGGAATACTTTGACATCTCTGATTGGGTGCACCATTATCTATAGATATGTCTGGATTGAACAAAATATGGAAACATAGATTTAGACAGCGTTAAAAGGTCCAATGGCCCCTCAAGTCCAAAGAGTTATCCTTTAGTGTGATGATCTTAATTCTGTTTTTCATTTGTGCCAGTGTTTGAGTTCCTGTACTTCTTTTTCACCACTTACACAACTGGTTGACTCAGATGAATTAGTGGTGTCACCACCTCTTTCCCCACCATCATTGTCATACTCCCCCCCATGCTACTACAGCTTAAACCATCATCAGACTTTCTTTGTTGAATTTCTGTGAAAGATTGGAAATAAAGAAGAAATTCTATCAGACGTATTGTACCATAATTTATTTTTCTGTAAGATCCAGCAGTGTCAATGGGTAATCTTTACACATAGGTATATATGCACCCCACTTAAGGGTCACTGGTACAGCCGTAGCTGAATAAGCTATGCCTAGCAGCTCAGAACGTTGGTGTCTTCAGTGTTCCAACACTCCATTTACCTCAGTCAACACATATTGTGATGCAGTGAAAAAACAGCTTCCCGGAACACTTCTAACTATAAATGACAACCAAAGACTCTCTCAAGTACTCACGTAATGAAATAAAGAAACTATTTATTTTTTTCTAAAGTACTCTCATAAATTAAGGGGAAGTCTGTCTTACTTTGATGTAGTCAAATATACAAAGAAAAAACAAGTCTGTCTTACCTTGTTGGAGATGAGGTGTCCCTTCCCCTCATAGCCTCTGCTATGAAATGGAGTCTGAATGACATCTCATTGTTCTGTCTTGCATCCAGTCCTGAACCTGTTAGTGGCAGCCATCTCAATGTCCACTGTAAAGATGTTCCTTCAGTGGAAACAAACTGAACTGTTTGACAGAAGGGAAAAAAATGTGCCACATGTTTGTTAGTAGACAGTAATAACAAACTATGACTGTAATTTGTACTGCATCAATCTTCTGAAGTTCTCCAACTTTTATAAATACAAACTCATCAAACAATATTCACCAGGAGAGTAATGATAACTCTTAGGCATGGTCCCATTGACCACACTGGAGCTAACAGAAAAAGAAATTTCAGTACTTCTGATGGGATTTCTTCTTTCTGTGTGACTCCACGTTGTCAATGGCTAATCTTCACACATGGGTTCTAAAAAGCAGTACCCATCTGAGCATATGGAAAGGGAGAATATTGGCCCATTTATGACCCTGTAGAGCCAAATCTCTTGTCCATAACTTTACACAGCCTCTTGATTTGAAGGTCCTGATGTCCTCTCAGGAGCTAAGAAAACTTGTCAGACTCTTGGTGGAGGGTCAGAGTATCAGGAAAACAGAAAAAATGTTCCCCTGTGAGAGGGGAGACGGGGCAACTCTGCCCAACTGTAGACATGAGCAACCAAGCAGAGTCTTATGAAGTCGTTAGTGTCCTCTACAAGGCCCATTGTTAGGTGCTTTCATAGCAGTCATGGTGTCGGTTGTTATGGATAAACTTCAGTAACATTTACAATAGACTAGTGAATTAAACCTATTAAAATTACATTATGCAAATTAAAGGCCTCCCTCCCCTAACATGAGGGAGAGGTAGAATGACTGTGTTACCCAATACAATCTCACTCTGAAAATTCAAATTATATGAAAACACTGAAAAAGAGCCTGTTAATCTTGCTAACCTCATGTTTCTTGCAACTTGAGAAAATGTAGTAACCAAGGTGATCGATTCACAAAGGGGGCTTTGATCAGTGCAAGCTGCAGTAAACAGCAGTTTGTTCTGAAGCCCGGTGCACCAGGGACCCTGCACCAGATTCTGGTGCACAAGGGGTCCCTGTGCTGAAGTTCCCACACTTGTGGCAACCTCCTATGTGACAAACACATGGCACATGGATGGATTTGCTGCAGGTTCCTGGAGCAAATGCAAGCAGTCCCTGACCCCCGATCCTCAGGTCAAATAAAGAATAACCCTTCCCTGGTGATCTAGTTACCCCTTCATGATCCCTGATGTCTACCATTTTGATAATACTTAATAACTCTCCCTTCCTGATCCCCATTGTCTTCATTATCAAATTAAAAAGATGAGGCCCTGTCATTGGGGATCTGGTTTCCCCCGATCCCTGATGTCCCTGTTATTTCATTAAAATGAAATACCCATTTTATTGGTGATCCAGTGTTCCCCCCTCCCTGATCTCTGATGTCCTCCTTATTAAATTAAAATGAAATACTCATTTCATTAGTGATCCAGTGTTCCCCTCTCCCCAAACCCCAATGTTCCCATTATGAACTCTGATGTCCCCGTTATGAACTCAAAAAACCCAAGCCCCGTTCATTGGTGGTTGAGTGGCCCTCAAACCCCCCACCCCATCAGGAAGTGCCCACCACCCCACTCCTCCCATCCCGAAACAGAGTCAGCACTGGCACCGTTATCCTCTCACCTCCACAGCCGGCACCAACTGACCTGTCATTGAGTTCTGTACAGTGTATGTTCCTACATCTCTACATGCAGATCTGGCTATGATGTTATGTGATGTGGCTGTGATGTTCCAGAATATCCCTCCATATATATTATATAAGAATCAAATACATAAATGAAATGAAAATCAAAGAATGGCATAGAGTGCAATTGCAAAGTCCATATTTAGTTAAAAATAAATTGAAACAAATGTGTCTCCATATCAATTGAGATGGTGTAAGCTGTTAACATGGGCTGGCACATACTGTAACAAAGTAAATAATGTTCAGTGGATCAGTGATAGTTCCCATATAAATTATCAAAGGAGCCAAAAATAGGGAAGATTTATAGTGCTAAAGCTGGGTGCCGTTTGTAATAAATATTAGGTTCAACATAAAGCGGATGCAAATGGGGATTCCATACCAACCGAGATGTCTTGAGCCATTAATGTAGGCAGCACATAGATAAGTAAATGTTGTGCAGTGGCTCAGTTATAGTACTAATATAAATTTAACTTGAAAACAGAGCCAAATACAGGGAAAATTTATGGTGCCAAAACCAGGTGCCATTTGTGAGGAATAAAATAAAATTATCAGTATCTTGATGTTAACAAAGACGAAGTAGAAATAACCTGTAAAAAATAAAAAATGATATTAATAAAGTAAAATGAATCAGTGCTATCAACAAATTACTGCTTAAGTCATTCTAAGCACTATGAATAGGAATATAGGTATCACAGGTATCATAGGTGAGTACAAGCTCTTAGACTTTTATCCTTATTGCTGGCCTTCTATCAATGGATGAATAATTTATTAGAACTGTCAAAGAATTTTTTTTGAAAGTATTCATTGACTGACTTGTGACTATTTCTAATGGAAGTTTGTTCCACAGTGGAACCACTGTCTGACTAAACCAATGTTTCTGGTTTAGCAAGTTTCATTGTTTCAAAGTTAGTTGCAATGGATGAACTCTTGGCTCATATCTGCAGTTTTTTAAGGTCAGCCCCAGTTCTTCCCACAGTGCTTTGTCCTGCAATGCCCTGTATAACATGTATATATCCCCCTTATACATCTGTATTGTAGGGTAAAGAGATCATGTCTGTCAAGTCTCTCCTCATATGGCATATTATTTTGCCCCATAACAGATTTTGTAGCCCTTCTCTGAATGTTTTCCAGTTTGAGAATGTCCCCTTTCTTATAAGATGCCCAAACCTGCACACAGTACTTCAGATTTGGTCTCACCAGGGCTCCATACAGTGGCATTAGAATCCTGCTGTCCCTGCTATCAATGTGTCTGAGTATACAGTTAAGGGTTTGATTTGCCTTTTTAGCTATTTTGTCACAATGTGTGCTGAATTGTAGATCTTCACTTATTATGACTTCCACATCTCTTTCTTCAGCTGTTTTCTCCAGTTTCTTATTCCCCATTTGGTAGCTAGTTTTTTTTTTTTTTATTTCGCCTCCCCATATGCATTACTGTACATGTATTCATATTGAGCTGAAGTTTGATCCTGACTGTCCACCTGTGAATGTTGTCCAGTGCATCTTGTAGTATCAACCTATCAACTTCCATGTTAATGATAGCTCCTACCCTACAATCATCAGCAAATGTTGTTAGCCAGATGTTCTGATTATCTATTTTCAAAGATGTTGTATACATATTGAACAGGCAGGGTCCCAACACAGAGCCCTGTGGGACACCACTTGTCACTTCAGCCAACTCAGAAGTTCTCCATTTACTGTTACTCTTTGTCTTCTCTTACTCAACCATGCCCCTATCCAATGTATTATATTTATGTCTAATTTCAACTCCCTTAGTGTATTTAGTAACTCTGTATGTGGTAGCTTGTCAAATGCTTTGGAAAAGTCAAGGTAAACTATATCAACTGAACTCCCATCATCCAATGTCTTGCTTACTTCCTCATAAAATACCAGCAGATTTGTTTGACATGATCTTGATTTTTTAAAACCATGCAGTACAGGATCTTCTAAACTGTTCCAAATGACTAAGGATTTGCTCTTTCAGTATTGCCTCCATAGTTTTGCCCATTACTGATATTAGGCTGACTGGTCTAAAATTTTCCAGCTTGGTTTTAGATCCCTTTTTTAAAATGGGCACCACAGTGGCTTCCTTCCAACCCTGTGCCACCTACTCTCTGTCCAAAGAGGCCTGAATGATGTAAATGAGTGGTGCAGCTATGAATTCAGTGAGCTCGCAGAATACTCTCAGATGAATCTCATCTGGCCTAGGTGATTTGCTAATATTAACTTTTCTTAGTCTGTCCAGTATGTCCTCTACCTTGAAGTTAATGCGCCCTGGTTCTAATGTATTATCCCCTCCTTTACAATCCATATTAGATTTATTAAATACAGAGCAGAAATACTCATTTTGAATATTAGCCATTTCTCTGTAGTTTGTTGAGTTACCCTCCTTGTTTTTAAATGGACCTATGTTATTTGTGCTCCTTTTTGTATTATTTATGTAAGTGTCAAATGTTTCATAGTTATCTGTAACTTTTGATGCTAGTTTGATCTCATATTCTGATTTTGCCCTTTTTATTTCCCTCTTCACCTCTTTAACCATGTCTCTGTATTTCTTTATCATTACTAGGTCAGGGCTATATTTAGATTTTTTATAATATTTATTTTTATTTGTTATTAGTCTTTTCAACCAAGGGCTTAACCACCCTGGAACTATTTTCCTATTACTGTATTTCATTTTTCAGGGTATATGATTTTGTATTTTCCTCCTTATTTTGTCTGTCATGGTCTCCCACATTTCATTTACAGATTTCTTATCTAGGTCCTTTTTCCAATCCCATCTAGCCATACTTGCTTTCATCAAAGTGAAGTCTGCCCTGTTTAAATTTAATACACTAGTAGTGCCACTCTTTGTTACATTTTGTACCTCCTGAATTCTGAAAAACACTGTTTGGTGGTCATTATTTCCAAGTGGACTGTCTACTACTCCCTCCTTTAATGTGCTGCACATATTTGTCAGTTTAACATCCAGTATGTTGCTTGCTCTAATGTTTTCTTCAAAAAGCTGTGCCAGTCCTACCCAATTTAATACGTCCAACAATTGTTTCTCAGTTCTTGTGCTTCCTTTTAATTCGTCCTAGTTGATATACTGGCAAACAACTTCCAAGAATGGGAAGTTATAAATACAGGACAAAAATCTCGATAGAAGATCATAAATAGAGATCCCGGTTCCAGTGTTTATTTAATCCAAAAGGCTTAACAGTTCTCAGTTTAAATATCCAAAAGCTCTCTCTTTTGAGAAGCAAATGTTACTTGTCAGCTCCATTTCTTGTGGTGGAAACACGTTCTTAGTTCACAAATGTCATCTCATTTGGACTTGGTAGCAGGGATCGACAAATTTTAAAATCTCATGCTAGTCCAGGACAATTGGCCTTGACAAAAATGGTAGTCCTCGAGTTCAGAGTGGTAGTTCAGTACATTTCAATTGAAATATTCAACCGACTTAACAGAAATAAGTTAAATGGTGTGGCTGTGTGGCAGTGCTTATATATTGTACTATTATTTCATAGGATGGATGGAGAGATGTAGAAGAACTTCATAAATTAGGAAAAACAATATTTTCATATTTTTTTTGTTAATACAGGCTAGGGTAGTAGTACAGGCCAGACACTAAGGCACCCCAGACAGAAGTCTGTATTAGAAGAGATTGGAGAAATGTTTCAGAATTAGTTAAGGACAAGCCAAAACCAGCTAGGCTGTTGGTCGAGAAGAACATGAAATGGTGATTAAGGGCTAGGCCTGGAAGAAGATGATGGGGCACTGGGAGCAGGAGTACTAGCATCAAGAAGATCATCAGCAGCAGAAGCAGCTAAACCAGAAGATAATGTATCAGCAGGAACAGCATGCCCACGAACATGTCGAGTGCCTGGACCAGAGAGCAGCCAGTGGTTAATTGCTGGATCCGGATCAAAGTCATGCAGTTCAGGACCTTCTGCTATCTGCAGGAGAGACTGTAGTGAATCCTCAGTCAGCCTTGTCCTGATTTTTTGTTTTGATTGGGTTCTGAACAGAAAAACTCTCTCACATTTTTGGTCGATACACTCATTGCCATGAGTATTTCAACTAGGTCAAGAATGTGTATAATCTGGGGTGGTTTTTCTTTTAGTAATCTGGTATATACCTGCAAATAGGGTTTTTCAATGGCAGATTTCAATATTGTTTTAAATGCAGCATACTCTGACTTTATATGTTCCTGCTGCTCCTCCATGAAAAAGTGAAAATATTCTGCCAGGTTTGCAAGTTCAGAGGTCCCAAACACTGCTAGTTGGTCTCTTAGCAGATCAAACTGCTTAAAATCTAAGCAGTTGAACCATTTGAGAGGCACCTCTGAGAAATATTTAAATCTGTTGTCAATATACATTATTGCTGCATCTATTATTGTCTGCAGTTGTCCATCTGTCACAAAATTGATTTCTGGGCAGTTGCCTCTGAATGGGAAATGAACAGTCTTCTCCTCCCCTCCTCTCTTTGTCACAACATATTCCATACATTTCTGTTCTGGTTTGTAATGGCTGAGGAAAGCTGCCATGTATTGCCTCGGCATGGTTTTCGGTTCCATAAGCTGGAGTAGGCAGGTCTCAACAAGCTGTGGAACTTCTAGTATTACATGTCATCTCGTTGAAACTGCAGTGACAGGTTTTTTAGTATTGGCAGGAAATCTTGCAGTATATGGATAGCTTTTACAAACTGCACACTCTGTGTTTCTTTTAAGAGGCCCTTTGTTTTTGAACTTTCATCACCACCAGCAGTCAAAGATGCATGTAGGTGTTGTACAACAGTAGGTAGGTTAACCTGAACTGCATGTACCGAGCGTGACCTACTGGCAAGCCATCTCACTTGTTTAATTGCAGTAAAGTGCGCCAGATCAGTAACCATCACGTTAGCAATTTCTTGAGCTCTCTCATTTTTGGGACTATAGTGATAAAATTTAAATATTCCTTGAGAGTACTTTCCAGCTCGATACAAATGGATTTTTAACACATCGAACTGCCAGCTCTAGCTTATGGGCAACGCAGTGCATCGTAATTATTTCAGGACGGCAGTGTTCCTGCAACTTTGCTATGGTTCCTCCTCTTTCGCCCATCATGACACTGGCCCCATCAAAATTTGCTGAAATAAGAAGCGGTCCTGGATTGTTAACGTTTTGTAGGTTACTGAGAGGAAGATTTACTGACTCCAATGCAGTTGATATTGCATGGAATACACCTTTTGCATGTGCATGTTTCAGTGGCACAGCTTGGATAAGCAATGTATGCACCTGTCTTGAATTAGGTTCAACAAACCTTAAGAAAACATTTTCCCACTCAGTTATACTGTAATCAGTACTGCCGTCAGCAAGAATTGTCACATACTTAACATTAGCAAGAGTCTGCATCTGGGTTCTGGGTATAACTGCTGAATTAGCACTGCAAAAGTCCCTGGCTTGCTTATCGTTAGTATAATTAGAACCTAGCTTAATGCCATTTTTTTTCTGTAATTCACAGAGCCACTCCATGTCTGAGAAAGGGCGAAGATTTTTGGCTATGGAATATGCTGTGTTAAACAGGCATCTCATCTTTGATTTTGTGGCCTCTTCCAACTGTGCAAAGGCTTGGTAGTGGTGATGCACTAATCTCACAACATACTGCTCATTGGTCACTTTCCAGAATATGTTGGTACTGGCATAGCACATGTGGATTGGATTTTTCATGTGCATGTAATGACGCAATGTGAACGTTGATAGAGCCTGTGGCAAAGAATTTGTTTTTTTTGAAAATGCTGGAGTTGCAATAGTGGGATACTTTTCACATAGTGTGCAGTACACAAGCCCCTTTTTATCATTGTATCTCAACCATTTATAAGTGGACAACCAATGACACTGAAATAATCTGGCCCTTTTTTCTTGGTCATATTTCTTGTCTTTACTACTCCCAACTGCCACCTCATTATCAAGCAGTAAACTACGTTTCTTAGCAAGTGACACAGGGGCTTTTTGAGATAAGGCTACTACGGCTTCTCTGTTTACATCAACTACCTGGTCAGCAGTTATACCCACAGATGCAGATTCAGTTTCATGACTTTTATCTGTGGAAGTAGTACCAGACTGTGTTTGTCTCGTAAAAGATGATGCTGCTGCTGACCAGAGAGACAAGAGACTTTGTTGTTTGGCTTTGTTCGTCTGCATATTGTCCATATAAATTTGGTGGTCACTTTTTTTTTAAAGACTAATGGAACCAATAATAATAAACTTATTTTAAACACTGGTGTCTGTGTGTCCTTTTTTCACTGGTGGTTAGTGTGGGCTCATCATGGGCTTGGTCACCAGGGGACATATATATGCTTTTTTTCTATACGCTGGAAGTTGTCTAGTCCTGTAACAAGTCAGGCAGCTGGCTGCAGAACACTCTCCTCCACACAGTCACTCACTCTCCTCTCTCCCAGCACAGCCCCCCCTTCCCGCAGTTAGGCTCCCTTATTTTATTTTACCGTTACCTACACTCGTCTTATGTATATTTTTTTTACTATATTTCTCTTTTTGTTTCTTGGGTACTTCAAGCCAAAAGCCAGCCAACCGGCTGCAGGACACTGGGTCCTTACCCTTTTCACAAAATCTATCTCTCCCAACAGCCCAACCAAGCCGGTTTGAGTTATAGGCTTATTTCTTCTAAGTTCTTATCTTTTTTTTTTTACTAAGTTTCTCAAGTCAGTCTTTCCTTCACCCTGCTTCTCTCCAAGCTCCTCCTTCACTCTTTTACACACAATCTCTATATCTGCGCTCTCCTCTCCCAAGAGCCCACCAGCCTCTTCTCTTATTTTGTTTCTTTTCATTTTTTCTTTGTTTATGCAGCTAAACTGCTGTTTTTACTGGTGGGCAACACAAAGCTCCCCGCCCACAGTAGTAGTCCCCTGTCCTTTGCTTTCTTCCTTTTTATTTTCTGTAGTCAGTGACACTTTACGCTGCTGCTAGTTCTCAGTTGTCAGGGGTTCCCAACTTCCCTCCCTCTTCCACCCTGCTACACAGACAGCAGACAGTCCCCCCCTCCCAAGTTTCTGTTTTGTTTCCTTTTGTCCTTGTTTCAATAATTTTTTTTTTTTTTACTTAGTTGTTTGAATAGGTATAGCACACTAAGCTGAAAGCTTTTTACAGGAGTGACCTGGGAGCACACAAGGAGGTTAAGTGACTTGCTCAGGCAGTATGCAAGTGGAAGCTGTGGGATTCAAACCGGTATGCTGGATGTCACCAGATTTGCAGTTCAGAGCCTTAGACCACTGCACTATACTGCCTACTTAATTTATTTTATATGCTCCTAGTCCTTAGTTTGCTTTCACCCTGTTATGCCCAGTTCTGTGACAAGCCCAACCTAACCCTTCTCAATATTTTATTTACCCTGCCTGCACACTCCTTATTTACTCAGATTACTCTCTTCATTAATTTTGCACTTTTGGCAAAACTGGGATGGCACAGGGCAGGTAAATTTGCTTGTCTGCTGCACTAATGCACTTGTGTGCAGTTATCAGTGCCTGCTCAGCCACGTTGTCCCCACTCCTTAGTCCTCCTAGCTCCTGCCTTCCTCCTCCCCGCTCTTCACTCTCACCAACTCTCCCTTCTTAATTCAGATTAAAATAATATTTGTTTTCCCGAGTAGTTCACTCCACACACACAAAGTAAGGCAGCACTGGTTGCACTCGCAGTCCCCACTCCCCGATATCCACAACAACGGACTGTGTAATTTTGTGTATCCTCTAGTCTCCACCAATAGACAGTGAATAAGGGGCTCTAACGCAATGCACGTCTTTACTCTCGTCTCCACTACATGCCAAATCACCACCGCAGCCAATGGGCATTCTTTGCATGACTTACAGCTTAAGATTGTTTTCCTCATTTGGCCCCATGCTGCCAGTCTGACAGCTTGCTCCTCCTCTGTTTTCCTCCGATGAGACACTGCTCGCGCTCGCACTTGCTCGCGCTCGCTCCTGACTCTGAGGCAAGCTCACACACTCACCGCTCATTCCCAACCAGTAGGTGCACTGCTTAGTAGGTCAGATGACCACCGTGACAGCCAACGCAGTGAGCACCCTACTGGTGGAAGGTAAAACTGCAGCAGCAAAGATTTAAATCAGTGCTAGCCCGTGGACAGGTGGCACAACAGAAAGTGCTTGTCCGTGTGCTGTAACTGGTAGCCCGGGATGTCGGGCAATAGGATTTGTCGAACCCTGCTTGGTAGGTATATTTTTTTTTATTGTTCGACTAAAAGCAATACAAATTATTACAACATGATAAATACACAAATAATTAAATAGACAGACAGGCAATATATTGCACATTAATCATTTATCTAAAACACAGTATAATTAGGGTGATTTCCCACCATAAAGACACAAAGCTTTGCACATCAGAATAAAATTATTCCATCAGTTAGTTCAAACCAACTCATCATCGTTTGACAGCATGTACAAATTTATAAAGAGAGTTAAGAATATTTTTGTCATTTGAGTTGAACAAGAAAATTATAAGTTCTTCGGAGGGGAGGACAAGTGTACCCAATACGGAAGCCAACCATTTTTTCCTTGCAAGTTCATACTGTGGACAGTGCAACACAATATGTCTAAGATCAAAAAATTCCAGATCTTTTTTGATCATTTAAAATATTTTCGGAGTATAACTCTAGCCTGCATCTTGTAAATATTTTCCTTTCCTCAGGATTAGTCATAATCATTAGGTAAAGTTCCAGTCTGGGTTTTGTTTTAATAATTTTGAACCTTTGGTAGTGATGTAGTTTGTTAAATTTTTCCTTTTCCTGTGATATAGAAATATTCCTAACTTGCCCCTTATCCTGCTCAGCTATCTGGGAAAATGGGATGACATAAATTTTGTGGAGCAAATTCCCCAACCCCCATTGAAGAATATTTTCTTTTATGGTTTTAATAGTGCTTGATGTAAAGTTAGAGTTATGGTATTTTATTTGTTCTCTGAGATATCTGGACTTGACTGATGTATGTTCTTGAAATGGACTCCCACTGGGGTGTCCTGGCTTTCATTTATGATGGATCTAACATATTCCTGGGTCCTAACTTTGAGGGACTTTACTGTTTTCCCACATACAAAAGATGCATGTGTACCATAAGATGTATACTACAAAAACCGTATCACATAAAAAGTATTCTTTTATGGATAGTTTAACATCAGCCTTCACAGAATGTATGAATTCTTTACCCTGTAATCTGTATTTGTAAATATTGCACCACAAACATTTGAAAAAACCTTGTGGTTTGGAAGGGAACCAGCTACAACCCATCCTTGTCTCAGGCTACAACCTACTGTGGACTAGCTGATCTTTTAGATTTCTAGCCCTTCTAAAGGATACCCTTGGTTTGCTGCCCACAGATGCACTCACTTCATCATCTGTCAATAAAATGGGCCAAATCTTATGTATAATGTTGCCTATATAGCCTGCCAGAGCATTATACCCAATGATTAATGCAGTAGGTCTGAACTCTCCATGTACTGTAAATTTCTTTTGTAAGAGTAACTGCTGCTTATACCTTGCTTTAGTTCTATTTTTTGCAGTAATTCTTCATCATACCCTCTCCTTAAAGATCTCTCTTTGAGCTCTTTGCCTGATTTTCAAAATCAGTTAATGAGATACAGTTCATATGCAATCTGAAGAACTATCCTTAGGGTATTGATTTCTTAAGGGCAGGAGGGTGTGCACTATTTGCCTTTAATGAGGAATTGATAGCAGATATTTTTTCTGTAACTTTGTTTCCACTAGATCTCCTGGTACATCACACAATGTGAGATTTAAGAAGTTGATCTGCTCCTTACTAGTGTTAAAAATGAACCTTAAAATCAGGTTGTTATTACTTAACCACTGCATAAGTTCTGTAATCAGATCTGGATTTCTTTCCATGCATAAACTGGGTCATCAATAAAACAATACCAGTGTGCAATGTACTGAAAGTATGGGTTATTGGCCCCATTTAATAATATAACTTTTCCCCACAAACAAAAGAAAAGATTTGCATAACTAAGGGCCATGGCTGCCCCATTGCTGTTCCATAGGTTTGCAGATAGCAATTCTTCTCAAACTCAAACACATTATGTGTTAAAATAAATTCCAGTGATTCTAAGATAAAGTTAATGGGTCTAGGTCAAAAGACCATATACAATATAGCACAGTCCAATACCGTGCATGCAAAACCATGTAAATGAAGATGGTGCTCACAAATAACAGCGACAGCACAGACAGCACAAATAAAGCTGCAGAGAAGCAGACAGCATCAGAAACCAGAAACCTGGCTGAGGGATTGTGAAACTTCAGGGGTGGGCACATGAAGTAAGGGGGGAATGCAAATGGGATGGGGCAGGACAAACTCGGAGGGGGCACATTTACTAATAAAACTCTGCAGTGGAGGCTACTCGGGGGGGTAAGGTTGGCTGTGGAGGCATATTTAGGAACTGACCATGGTGCACACTTCAACATGCCCATCAGTAATTTCCTATGCAAGGGACTATGAAATCCGCACCCCCCTTAAAAATATATATATAATCAACTTAGGGGAGGACAAATTTTGGGGTGGGGAAGATTTACTATTATTACTAGGGTGGGCCGACAACGAAAAATAGAACCTGAGATTTGAATCTCAGTCAGCTGGATGCAGTGAGATCCTTCACAGCGGATGACTCTACTCTGCACACCACGCCATTAGCAGAGTCAAGCACCACATAGTCATGGGCTTGTACTGCTTGGCATCACTATGAACAGCTATGTGTAATGCACTGTAATGACCATGCTATTACTGACATGTAGCTGTTATCACACAAGCTGTTTTCTCTGTGTGGTTTTTGCTGAACTCTTATTCACACTCGCTTTTGACCTGATATAAAAAAGTTAATGGGCATAAATTCACTTTCACTATGATTTTTCAAGAAATATCTACAGACATGTATGCCTGCCGTATATACTAGCATATAAGTCAGTCTGCATATAAGTTTTGGGGGGGGTATTATTCAAGTGTATTAACTGGCTGACTTTTCATGAACCCATGTATAAGTCAGTATGCTAAATTCTGCTTCTGTCACTAACAAGAAACCCCAGTGCACTTATGGAATAATTTAATGTTTTATTTTTTTTAATCAAAAGTAAAAAAAAAAAAAAAAAAAATTTAAAAGTAAGCAGTAGTACCAGGACTTCTGTGCTTCATGGACATAGGGCACTCAAGGAATTCAGGTCTGGTCAGGTCGCTGTTTGAAACTGCAGAGCTGTGGAGAAAAAAAAAATGAAAATAAATCAAAAGCAAGTTGTGGAAAAAAAATAAATACTATAAAACCCAGTTATGCATACCACTTCGTTCAAACCTCCAAAGCTGGTCATCAGCTTCATTGTCTGAGTTAAACAAGGTCTGCTGCTGAAGCTCAGACAGAGGCATGTCATCATACATGTCTTCTAGCTCATTTGATAGTATGTTCTTTTTTTTGATATTTCTATTTTTCCCCCACCTGCTATCCCACTTGAGCCACACCATTAGGAGTCGCCCCTCCAAGCCTGTCCCTGCCAGTGCCTTACCTGTCAGTCTGTGGTCCCTCCATCAGGCCTCGGATTCCCCCCTGTTGGGGTCAGGTTGGGGACAGAACCTTGAATCTTGCTAGTCTAATCAGAGTCCAAGGCTGCAGGCAGGCACTGGCACATCAGGACCCAGCTCGACACTCCATCTTCCTGGCTCCAGTGGGGGTGTTTCCACATTTCTGTGGAACATTGTGTCCCAAACGTCAAGGCTCAAGTGCCGACATCAGCAATGTCCTTCCCCTCTCCTTTCCTCAAAGGAGTAGCCCCTGAGTCTGATTGGTCACTGGCCTACACCCTCATCCAATTAGACCCCTGAGACACCAGCTTTCTGTCATGCCCCCAGATTCCGCCAAGGGTCACCGCACACCAAGTTGAAAGACCCTCCCTCCACCAGAGAAGGCGAGCTGTCATCAGACACTCCAGCCTATCTCTCTCCAGCCAACCCCCGGTGGCCCGAGCTTGCTCCTGAACTCAGGACACCGGTGTGGTGCGAGGTGTGGCGTCCAGCACCTCAACCCTCAGCACCACTGGGATGGCTTTTTGATGGTATGTTCAACTCTTCTTCCGAACTGTTATCTGTACTTGTTTCTGGTGGGCCCTTAGTGTCAGCATGAGGATATCATATAAAAGGTGGTCCTCTGTAGCGTGCATGGCATTTTAAATTCTGCACTTTTTGAAAGACTTAATTGCTGCCTCAGACGATACGGAGTGCCAGGCATCTTTCACCCACTAACAAACAAGGCTGAGACATGGCTTTCGGATGTTCCCACTAGCTGTAAACTTCTTCTGCCCCGTAATCGTCCACATCCTCCACAGCTCTCTCATTTTTTACTTGAACGGTTTATTCAAACTAACATCATGTGGCTGCAGTAATGCTGTACAACCACTAGGTATTACTGCTTGATAAGTCTTTTGTCTCTGCAAGTTATCTTTTACTGAGTCCACCATGTGCTCTCTAAACATATCCCACACCAAGAGACTTTTTTATGAAAGAGAGCCCCAGACCTCTTAGCCCATATTTCAGTTAACCATTTGTTGACAAGTGCTTATCCATCGATCTTTTGGGTGCACTTCCACCATAACGCCAGGCAGCATCTTATCTTTGGGGTAGGTCTTTAATTTGAAAAGAACCACAGGTTTTAATTTTGTCCCATCTGCTAGCCATGCTAAAACAACAGTAAAAGGTGATTTTTCTGCCCCACATGTATGCACAGTTACTGTTTTCTTCCCCCTCCAAACAAACTGTCCAGCTGGATGGGAGATCAAAGCTCAAGGTGGTCTCATCCATATTTCTGATAGCTGATAGTGGGAAATCATGTTGTTTGTGCTCCTTCAATACAAAGTTAAGAAACTATCTACCTTGGCATTAACATCTGCCTGCTGTTTCTGGGTGATGTGTGTATGCTGCCTAAGCGCAAGTCCATGCCGTCTTATAAATCAAGTACACCACCCAGCCAAAGCCTAACATTTTTTACTAGTCAGCAAGCCTTCTTCTTTCTTGGCCAGTGCTAGTGCTTGTAGGCCTATGGCAGTGCGAATAACAATGTATCCCTGTAGCATCAAATTGATGACTGGTTGCTCAATTGTTCTTCTGTTGCAGACATGGGGGATGGGTTCAACTTTATTCACTTAACTGACTTCTCAACTGCCATTAGCTCAGCCTTTTTTGGATAACTAGTCCCTGACCAACTTCTCATTTATGCCGTAATGTCTTTCAATCTTTCCCACTTGAGTGGGACTCGGCAAATGCAATAACAGTGAGTTTAAACTCAGCATTGTATGCGCTTCTCTTTCTCCTGTGTATGGACATGTTTCAAAAGTGGTGAATACAGCAAGTTAACATAAATACTATGCCAGTAATTAATGGATTGAGCACAGTTGCTGCAAGGCAGAAAGGGGTCAATTAGGTGCGAGGAGTCAGTGCTACAAAAAAAAGTTAATAGTGTGGCCACAATTACAGCTATTAAGAAGTGTTACACACGCGAGCAAAATTCAGTGTGAACTACTGAAAGTGGGGAATGAGGTGCAAACTATCAAGCTGTGGGGAATTAGGTCTGAACTGTCAAATGTGCAGCCATTGTAAATGCCGATTTTTTACTTCCATGGTGATGACTCACGTATAAGTCAGAACTGCTGTTTGAACACTGATATCAGTTTCCAAAAATCCAACTTATACGCAAGTATATATGGTAGTTCATCTCTGATGGAGGTATAGAGTGATTCTATGTCTATGGCTAACCATACAAGATCCTCCTCCCACTACAGGCTGTTAAATTTTCTTATGATGCCAGTGGAATCTTTAACAAAAGAAGGTAGGCTGGGTATACATTTCTGTTAGAAGAAATCTACAAATTTCATCACATTTTCGATTATGGATCCATTACCTGAAACAATGGGTCTCCCTGGTGGGTTTTAAATATTTTTAGGTATTTGGGGGGGAATGTAAAAGCCAGGGGTGACTGGATTTTCTATGCAAATGAACCTAACTTCATTTTCTAAAATTTCCCCAGTTTGTAATGCCCTATCCAGAATATTGTAAAATTTATTTTTTAAAAGTTCCAATAGGATTTAGTTGCAATTTGTAATAATTACTTTCATCTTCAAGTAAGGACAACACAATTGACCTATAGTGACACCTATCCATCAGGTCAATGTTACCTCCCTTATCAACCTGTTCCTTAATTGACAATCTCTCTGTCTTTGCTAAATTATAACTCTTGGTTGGACTTGATGTATCAAATAGTTATTTTACTTTAGATACTGTTTTTTCAAAAGCATTAACGACATTGTATGTGGTTGGACTTAAAAAAAATAGATTTACTTCTAAATACCAGCTTTCTCTGCTTTTTAATCAGTTCCCCTGCTCTTAAAATGTTAGGGATGTCCATATTATTCTGTTGGTCTGTCACATCAAAATTAATGTCCAAGTTGGTATTTTCCTCCATCTGTGAAGCTAGGGTCAACATGTCTTCTATTGACCTGGGATCACTTTTAGTGTTGTCATGGTCCATTTGCTTCCAAATGGTGTAGGTCCACTACTCCATTTCCTTCTGCTAGTGCATCCAGGAGGTAATCCTAAATCTTCAATTTGAGTTGGTGCTTGTTCTTCTCAGAAGCCCATAGTTGTGCTTTCCACAACAATATCCTTGTTATTACCAAACTGGTGTCATAGTTGAATTTTACAAAAAAAGTTTGTAAATCCACAAATATTTCAGTCATTCACCTTGGGTGTTGGAATGAATGAGAGACCTGTCTTAAAGACAGAGGACTGGGGAGCTGTGAGGGTGATACTGGCGAGATTAACTATTTATAGTTCTGTTCTTGGTGCTGCTCCTCAGAACTCTGTCTGTACTTGTGTTTGACCCCTCGTCTCTTGCAATTCCTTGTTTTCTGCCATTTGCTTGATTTGCAGTATAGCCTAGAGGTTAGAGTAACGTGCTGTAAATAAGCTTGGTACCTGCAGACCTGGGTTTGATTCTCCTAGCCTCTGCCTGCATACTGTGTGACTCTGAACAAGTAACTTAACCAGAGCAAAGCTCCCAGGTTGCCCCTGAAAACAGGCAGTTGTGCTTAGTGGGCCTTACCTGGTTACCAAAGAATTAAATAAATAAAATGTATTTTCTCTAAAAAAAGGCTCCTTTTACTTAGGTGTTTGTTCAGTAGGGGTGCTATTATTTCTCACTCTGTCTTTTACTTGTCTGTTTCTTGATCTGCTGCGGTCTCTAAATCAAACATTTGACCTCTCACGTGACCTCCATGTGCTTCTTGATCTTGGTCTTGCCCACTATAGTATAGTGCCTTTTTCACAGACTTCCTCATCCCTTTTGAGTTTATTTTGTTTCCTTTGAATTATTTTATTTTCACATTTATCAATCTTCTTTTGAAGTACTCTATCTAATTCTTTATATCTAGAGTCTCCTTTGTGTGACAGCACTTGTGCTTACTTCATTAAGTTCAGTAGCCAATGCTTCATACATTTTTGCATCTTTCTTAATAATAAGCTCAATGAATCTCTTTGAGCATTCATTTGCTGCTTCCAGCCACTCTTCTTCATATGCAAAACAATCCAAGCCACTTGAAGGAGTTACAGTTACATGGAGGCCTCCTGGTGCCTGCTCCTTCACAATATACTGTTCTAGTGTTGTTATATGTTCATTCTAATTCCTTGCACAGTAGCTTTTCAAGTTTTGAAAAACAAAGTTCAATATCACCTGTTTCTGGTTGTGTATCTTCAGCCTGTGGAAGTCTCCTTTTAGCCTGTTGTCTTTTATAATTTCAGCTCTCATGTTACTCCCAGCTGGAGCAACCTGTGTCACCAGAAGAGGTAGCTCCCTCAGTTCTTTGCATCACCGGTTACTAAAGTTAATTATGCACTGTTTAACACAGGTGATTCCAACTGCAAGCAGCATCTTCACTGATCACTATGGAAGCTCCTGAAATGACCCACAATGCCTGGACAGGTACCTGTGTTTCAGCTGGATCAAAGGCTCAAATCACAAAACTCCAACTGCTGGATCCACAAAAGACCACAGTGCAGAGTCAGTACACAAGGAAAAAGGGTTGCCAGCTGTTTATGTTGAAACAACAGCAGAACTTCTGTGCACTTAGACAGGGCTCTGAAATAAATGGCGAAGAATCGCTTGTGTGTTTCCAGACAAGAACGTTTTACTTTACTCACTTACACTTGTAGAAATAAAAGAAGAAACCACACAATGGAAAAATGAACAGACGCTGCCAAGCCACATGAAATCCCATCACTTAGAGTCCACCAACTCTGCCTTAGGGAGTATGGCTAATCTGGGAGAATGTCACACTTAAATACATCACACTCATTAATGTTGATTTATATATTTCAAAGCCCCTTTCATATGTTGTTAAAAAATAAAACAAAACAGTGCATCTTCAAAGTACAAAACAGCAATGAATAACATAAATTCATGTTGTATACAAAAAATTTTGTACAGAGCACACTCCTATGTATTGTACTTCACACATGTAGTTCAAAAACATATTAACAGTTTTCATTACTGATTAAACAGAACTTTGTGCGTTACTCAGTGTCCCTGCATATATATATTATATAAATTGCAAAAAACTGCTTTAATGATCTAGTTTGGGTTACATCCACAAAATTAAGGAAATGTGGTGTTAGGATTTCCAAATCTAAAACCCCATCCTCACGCTGTGCACAACAACAGGCACTGGGGTGTGACTTGGGGTTTTCTGCACTAACGTTCACCCAATTCCATAAGTAATTAAGCTGAGATAGGTACAGTATAGAAGAATGGGGTGAATATTAGGGATGACAACCTCAAGGCACACCCCTGACACTTGTAGGTGTGTGCAGCATGGGGGTGGAGTGTTAGGTTTCGAAACCCTAATGCCCTATTTCCCTACTTTTGTGGCTGTAACCCTGACTAGAGCAATAATACAGTTTTCTGCCATTTATTTCCTTACTTTTTGAGATAGTTTAATTATATTCTTATTTGCCTGTGGGAGTGCATGGCCCTCCAGGCTCTGCATTCACATCCCTCTGTAGATTCGTATATGTATGTAGCTGTGGAATCACTTGGCCCTCCAGGCTCTGCACTTCCATTTATAGGACAACAGTGACCAAATTGTCAGCATAGCCATAGTATTACCCCACCTCATGTACCTGGTACAGAAAATTGTCAAATCCCTGCCAAAACGTAATTCTGTGCAACTGCAACACCATTCCATGCCACATTTGTGAAGACACATTTTGGGCAGGACTTGAAACATGACAGCTGTGACATACATGACATTGGGTAATAAGAAGGCTATGCTGAAAATCTGGGTTCAAAATATTTAAAATTTAAAAAGTTACAAGAGTGGGCGTAGCAAAATTGCAATGAATGGTCATACCATTGGCATTTTTTCATATTTTGACCCCAAATTTTCAATATAGTCTTCTTGTGACCTCATCTCATAAACCTTGTAGGTGAAATTTTTCAAATCTGTGCTAAAACACCATTCCACACCACAGATGTGAAAACACATTTCGGACAGTATATGAAAAATGACAGTTATACTGTTCATGAGGCTGTGTGAAATAATGGCCACGTTGAAAATTTGGAGTCAGAATATTGAAAATTGTCAAAGTTATGTAACTGTGTAGAAAAATTTAAATGAATGCTCATAACTCAGCTATTTTTAGGAATTTTCTCATCAGATTTTCAACATGACCATTTTGGGACCACACCTCATGAACACTGGTGGTGAAATTTCATTATTCAGTCCTGAAAGGTGATTTCATGCATTGACCATGAAATCACCTTCTGGGCCCAATTAATAAAATGACAGTGCCAGTGTTCATGAGGTGAGGTCCCAAAAAAGACATGTTGAAAATTTGGTGAAATAATTCCTAAAAACAGCAAAGTGATGAACATAAGTTCAAAACACAATTGAAATACATTATATGGCACTTTCCTTGATTCCTCAGTTCACAGTTTGACTTAGAAAAGAGCAGATATGTCTCGGTCCACAGAAGAGAACATTGCACAACCTCTGGTGGTAAGTATAGGGTAAGGGGGAGTTGTGGGGTGGTAAGTGCTCAGTGGGAGGGTCGGGATGGGGAGGAGGATGGTGGGGAAGATGCGGGACAGTTTTATTTTTTTCTGGTTTAAAAACAAAATAGTTTTGGGTACTGTTTTCTTTTTATGGGATAAGAGTAAATAAATATTTTGGGACATCGGGGTGGGCTCCCCAGTGTCCCACGTTGCTGGGGGGTGGGGCTTGTAATGCTGACACGGGGATTGGGCCCACTGATGATGGCACTAGCAATAAAATAGTGGGCTGGAGACATCTGACATCAGGGGTGGGCATCCCAGTATCAGAATATATAAACAGAACTAATATAAGAATAACTGGGATGGCGATCAGAGGGTGGGGAGTGCTACTAGACAACAGGGACTAAAATAAAAATTAACGGACATTGATTGGAGAGTGGGGGGTGCCACAAGACACCAGGGAATATAGTTTTTTTTATATGGACAGCGATCCATGGGTAGATGGTGCCACTAGACACCAGGGAAAAGGACTGATCACAGTTAACACTGCAGCCAGCAGCATGACTTCAGCTGCAGCTGCAGAAGTCAAGAAATTACCAGTGTTCCCATACAGAGAACACTGGGGAAGTGTGCTTCTCACTAAGCTGAGCACCTGGGATTTTGGGTGCCCAGAAAACATATTATGGGCACTATGTTAAAATACAATCATCAGAATCTAGCTAAACGGGTCCTGTTTAGTTTGGTTCTGATGTTTGTTTTTAAAAATCTCAGCAGTTTTATGTATTTGCCATGTTTGTTAGTTAGTAGAAAAACTGAGCAAGATGGCAGTTGGCATGGCACCAAAAATGTTTGGTGCCCTGCTAATTCAGTGGTGAAACCAAAACCCAGCATTTGCAGCATCATCTTTTTATTCTTGCATTAGAATGCTATCTGAAAAAAACCTACTGCGCATGTGCAGGTCAGAAAACACTAAAGTTTAAAGCCTAATAACTCTGAAACGCTTCGATATTTTATCACCAGACCTGTCAAATGCACTGCTTTGGGATATGACACATGTTCCCTGCAGGTCTGGGGTAAAACATTCTTTCCATGTAGTCTGTAGAAGAGAGCAAAAAAAATGTTATGTATAAGAAAAAGGTTTTTTTTTTTTTCAAAAAATGACTCATGCAGATCTCAGAAACCACACAAACTGCCATCACAAAAATGTCACACATCAATACCTTTCCTCCTAGACAACACATACAAAATTTCAGCTCATTTTGCCAAAGAGAGCCAAAGATATTAATGTGCAAAATTTGAGGTTTAACATTAAACAGGCTACTCAACCCTAATTATAGGGGTGCTACAGCACCTCTATAATAAGAATCAAATACATACATGAAATGCAAAGTGGAATTGCAAAGTCCATATTTAGTTAAAAATGGATTGAAACAAATGGGGACTCCATATCAATTGAGATGGCATGAGTTGCTAACGTGGGCTGGCACATAAAGTAAATAATGTTTGGTGGTTCAGTGATAGTTCCAGTATAAATTTAACTTGTCAAAGAAGCCAAAAATAGACAAGATTTATCATGCCAAAGCCAGGAACCATTTGTAATAAATATTA
This sequence comes from Neoceratodus forsteri, assembly GCA_016271365.2. Classification (NCBI taxonomy): domain Eukaryota; kingdom Metazoa; phylum Chordata; order Ceratodontiformes; family Ceratodontidae; genus Neoceratodus; species Neoceratodus forsteri. The sequence continues at coordinate 227,775,528 of CM057450.1, read as the reverse complement.
AGTTCAAAATGAAGTGGAGCAAACAGTGACTCCATACGAATTGAGGTGACTTGAACCACTAACGTGAGCTGGCATATAAATATATAACTTACTTAACATTTATTTCAATTGGTATTATAAATCTTCTCTATTTTTGGCTGCTTTGACAAGTTAAATATATATTGGAATTATCACTGCGCCACAGAACATTATTTACTTTTTTATGTGCCAGCCCGCGTTAGCAGCTCACACAATCTCAATTGATATGGAGTCCCCGATTTGTTTCAATCCATTTTTAATTAAATATGGACTTAGCAATTGCACTCTGTGCTGTTCCCTTCTGATTTTTGTTTCATTTATGTGTTTGGTTCTTATGTAATATATATGGAGGGACATTATGTAAGGTACAAAGTACTGTTTAAGCAATAATGAAAACTGTTGAAAATATGTTTTTGAACTACCTGTATAAAATATATTAGGAGTGTGCTCTGTTCCCAATCTTTTGTACACAATATGAATTTGTGTTATTCATTGATATTTTGTATTTTGAACAAGTATTGCTTTGTTTAATTTTTTTAACAACATATAAAAGGGCTTTGAGATGTATAAATGAATATCCATGAGTCAGATGTATTTAAGTGTGATTTTCTCCTGGATAAGCCATGCTCCCTGAAGAAGAGACGGTGGACTCAAAGTGCCAGGGTTTCATGTGGTGGGCAGCATCTGTTCATATTTCCATGGTGTGGTTTCTTCTTTTATTTCTACTAGTGTAAGGGAGTAAAGTAAAACTTTCTTGTCTGGAAACGCAGAAGCAATGCTTCGCCATTTATTTAGAAGCCCAGTCTAAGTGCACAGAAGTTTTGCTATTGTAACATAAACGGCTGGCAGCCCTTTTTCCTTGTGCACCGACCCTGCACGGTAGTCTTTCGTGGATCCATCAGTTGGAGTTACATAGTGGAACTGGCATGGTGAAACCCTTCCCTTCTCCTTTCTTCCACCATGTAACACTTTCTGCTCAAGTTCTTTTTCTTATGGTTTTTACACAACAGCAGATACAGTACATATGTTGGCATCATATCTGCCCATCAGACCCCATCTCCACAAAGACATAGACAGAATTGAGGTTGTCCAGAGGAGGGCAACTAAAATGGTGCAGGGTCTACACCAGAAGACATACGAAGAGAGATTAAAGAAGCTTAATATGTATACCCTCAAGGAAAGGAGGGTGGAGACATGATAGAAACTTTCAAGTATTTCAAGGGAATCAACAAAATACAAGATGGGAGCATCTTTCAGAAAAAGAGATGTGCAAGAACAAGGGGGCACAATTTAAAGATAGAGAGGGGACGGCTCAGCGGTAATGTGAGGAAGTATTTTCTCATGGAGAGGGTTGTGGATACATGGAATGGCCTTCCTGAGGAGGTAGTGGGGGAATTCAAGAATGCATGGGACAGACATAAGGTGAGTCTAGTGGGGGGTAGGAGGAAGTAGGCTGTTGGTTAAGTAGGATCTGAAGCTTATCCACTAGGTAGGGAAATGAGCAGACTAGGTGGGCCAAGCAGTCCTTATCTGCGTCAAAGTCTATGTTTCTGTTTTTATGTTTCACTGGCACACTTTCCTCTTCACCCTCACTGAGAGGCCTAATGTCTGCTTCACTTAGTTTCACTCACTCACTCACTCACTCACTCACTCACTCACTTAGTCTCATCATCAGAGGGCTGACCGCAGGGGACTCAGAGACAAAAATGGCAGGTGGAGGGTTACAGGATCTACCAGTTAAACTTAAAAGATTTCAACAATTTCAGATATTTAAAAATTGTCTGACTCATCTGTTTTAGCTAATCAGGACCTAGAGGTCCTGTATTTTTAATTGTACAATGACAGTTCCACTTTTAAATGCAATCATAATTCTTGTGCAATGGATTCCTTTTGTTCTCTACAAATAAAATGAGGGGATTCTAAAGGCTTGCTGTCTGTATGGGGATACAGTACAAAGACAGTGGGTGCTATAGGATGTATAGGTGAGGGGGTTTCATATAGACTAATGGGATAGAGTTGTTGAAAGGGTAGAGCGGGTGAGTGGTTTGTAATTATGCATGGGTGGGATGTTTGTATTTATTCATTACGCAACAGCTTTATTGGAAAAAAATAACTTCAAAGGGGGCTTGAGGGGAGACAACAGATTTGGTGATATACTGTAAGGTATGTTAGGTAGGTGATTGTTATGTAAACTTGAGATCAGGGTAGTTAACAAGGTTGGGGAGGTGTGTGGTTTGTGGGTTTGGCATTGGTAGGGGGTTGGGATTTATTTACAATGCAGCAGCCTTATAATAAAAAAAAAAAAAAAATTGTAGGGGGCTGGGGTGGGAAGACGGAGGTTGGGTTTTAGAGGATGGATAGGGGTTACCGAATTGCAGGGTGTGGAGAGGTAGGTGTACTGTATATGCTGCCAAGTGTGGATGGATGATTTTTTAACATTAGAACCTAATTTTGGACTTCAGACTAGGATATCCAAGGTTGTTAGGAACCTGAAATCTCATTCTCAGAACTGGATTGTGCATTACTTTAGCGGATCACCTCTACTCTATAGTGCCTCAGGATCTAGTTATGCCTGAACAGTCCCAGCTGATGAATTTGCCCTGCTAAGACATGCAGCACATTCAAGGTGACAGTTCCATTGGTTCAAGTATTCCTAATAAGGGACAAGGCCAAGGAACAGAAAAGGTGAGAGTAAGTGATGATCTGGGTGTAGATATGTTTAGTGGGAGTAACCTGAAGTGCAGGAATGATACACAGAGCTTGAATTTGAAATGAACCAGGAGACTGATGCAAACTGTAGCAAATGGCAGCATGCATCAAAGCCTGGTGCACCAGGGTCCCTGCACCACATTTTGGCAGAGGAAGATGTCCTGGCACCAAACACCACAAAGGTGCCATGACCAATCCCATGCATCAAAGCCTGGTGCACCGGGGACCCTGCACCACATTTTGGCAGAGGAAGATGTCCTGGCACCAAACACCTCAAAGGTGCCATGACCATTCCCATGCATCAAAGCTTGGTGCACTGGGGACCCTGCACCACATTTTGGCAGAGGAAGATGTCCTGGCACCAAACTCCACAAAGGTGCCAAGACCATTCCCATGCATCAAAGCCTGGTGCACCGGGGACCCTGCACCACATTTTGGCAGAGGAAGATGTCCCGGCACCAAACACCTCAAAGATGCCATGACCATTCCCATACATCAAACACATAGTGTGTGGGAGGAGATTGCTGCAAGCTCCGGGACAATTGCGTGGCATGGTGGTCAGTGGCAGATACCCACATGCCATGTACCCAAGTGGTTGGCAGGGATTGGGGAAGACATTGAGGGTCAGGTTTGGGAGTAGTGGACTGCACAGACTCCTGACAGGGACAGAGGGTGGTGGCACAAGTGCCAGACCCATGAGGGATGGGCAGTATGAAGAGTGACACCGGGGGGGGGTACTCTGAGGACAACATGGAGCTGTGACAGGCATGACATGCTGAAGAGTAGGCACTGAACTGAGGATGGTGGATGCACACATGGGTCACCAACAGCTCAGCACTGAGCGCTAGTGCCAAGAATACTAGACATGCCATCTGTGTCTTGATGGTTGCAGGGCCCTAAGCATCGGATGGTGTGTAGGTGGTGTTCACAAGTACAATTCCGAGTGGCATAGTATACTATATGCCAGAATCACATTGGGTACATACTTCCCCAGACCACAAGACCTGTATTTCCAGGAGAAATGCAACTGCAGCAGGTGTACCTGTGGCAGACACAGGGAGATACCGCACATGTACCCCCATGCTAGACCCAGGATAGGCTGCCCCATTTGCATATCTGGCAGCAGTAGTGCCATTATTCGCAACACACCCTCTATTGTATGCAGTCTATATGCTGCATATATGCCTGGTGCTGTACAGTCTCTGCATATGTCCATTCATACTGTGCGATGTCAACATACCCCTTCCAAGGCTGTCCTCATGGACTACACCATGTGCTGACACTACTGGGTGTGATGTTTTCCTGGTGACAATATTGTGGCATGGTCCTCTGTGCCATTGTTCAGCTTGCAGCAATATATATATATATATATATATATATTAGCAGCAAAAACTCTGTTTAATGCATCAGTTAGGGTTGTTCCATAGCGACAAAAGCAAGGAAATTTGGTTTTAGGGTTGAAAGCTCTTCACACCCCCCAGCCCACCACCCCAACCACCAATGCGGTGTGCATTGGGGTTGTCGGCCCTAATTCTCACCCCATCACATGTGTAAACAAGCTGAGGTATAGGAGAATGGGGTGAGAGTTAGGACTGACGACCCCAATGCACACCCCATTGGCAGTTGGGTTGCTGGTCTGGGGGGCTGCAAGGGGGGCTTTCAACCCTAACACTGAATTTCATCGCTTTTGTCACTGTGGAACAACCCTAACTGATGCATTAAACAGAGTTTTTTACCTTTAATTTCCCTTCTTTTTGAGAATGTGCAGTAGAAATAATGAATGGAATGTGCTGGTGGGAGCCCACCACGTGATTTTTTGTGACATAGTAACAGTAAGTGCAAGGGAAACGCAACCTCTAATGGTTGCACACATAGTGAGTGAAACGTAAATGGAAAAGCAAACATTAGTAGAAACTCAAGCGCAAAGTGACACCAAAGTGAACAGAAGACAGTGCAATATCTAACGTAGTGAAATGCAAATCGGATAGACAGTCATGGTACCACAATTGGAAACACAAATGCTAACATAAACAGCAGAAATAACACCAAAGGAAACAGAAACAGAAACACAAGTTTAAGCACGTACGCAAACTGGAATGCAAACGATAATGCACACAGCGGTGGCGTACACGGGAATGGTAACATAAACGGGTAAGGAAATGCAAGTGGAAACTGTAACTGTAACAGTAATGAAAGCGCACACCCTGTTTTTTTCCCATCAGCTGCATAGATAATCACAGTGTGTACAAAGAATGTATGCATAATAATGGGCCTCAGAGCAGAAAATGAGTTGTTGTAATACTAAATTGCTTATATCTCAGGAACTGTGCGACGTAGAAATTTTTTTTACATTTCACATGATTCATGAGTTTCCTGGCTAGGTTTTCACTACCATCTAGGGACACAATTCTTTTTGTGTTTAACTATTCAAGCCCTGAGGATGCTAGCCATGTCTATATTTTGGGGTTAAACACCCCAACAAAAATTCCATATCTCCCACCGTTTCTGAGATACGAGCCCCGAGATATGAGCCCCGAAAGGTGCAGCGGACACCACCATGTTAGTCTATGGGAAAAAAAGTCAATTTCAGAGTACTGTAACTTTGCATCCCTGCAATACTTTTTCACTGAACCACCAAAAGGCACATCTGTAAGATGTTGGCTTTCCTCCCTCCAAATTTCAGCCCAAAAGACCAAACTGTTTTTTTGCAGCAGGGTGGCAAAGAATTCCTGTCATTTTGGTCATAGCCTAGAAAAGTAGTGTCATGATTTGTGAAAGCTTTCACAAAATTTGCGAAAGTGTCACAGGTGCGACATTACTTTGCGACACTACTTTTTCCAGAAATTTTACAAATATATTTCAAGGGTGTTTAACCCAAAAATAAAGACATGGCTAACATCCTCAGGGCTCGAATAGGTAAACACAAAAAGAATTGTGTCCCTAGATGGTTCCAATTTTAAATGCCAAGCATTTCTGTGATCAGTAACTGAAAACAAGATGGTGGATTTGCGACACTACTAGGGCCATTTGCGACACTAAAAACTGCATTTGCGAAAGTGTCGAACTTTTTAACTTTTCCCATTGACTTATAATGGGAACTTGTTTTTTGAATAGCCTTTGAACCATTCAATATTTGTTGATGAAATCTTCAACAGGCACATCAGGGACCCTGGCCGCACATTCCCTGAAGTTTTCAGACCAGTCTTGCAAACCATGCAACCTGTAGGCCCGAGCAAAGAATATGAAAAAAAATGTAATTGCGTGCACAAATGTTGCTTAATAACTCCACAGCTGGATATCCGACCTGTACAAAAGTTGGCGGATCCAAAGATCTATGATTCCACCCTATGTCTGCCAAACTTCAGACAAATCTGTTAAATGGTGGCAAAGATTTTAAGGTGCAAATTGTCATCGTTTAACCTTAAAAGGGCGACTTAACCCTAATTATGGTAGCATTACCGTGCTACCATAATAAACATATATATATATGTGTGTATGTATATATTTATTTATTTATTTATTTAAAATTGTTGACCGGGAAAGGCACGCTGAGCCAAGGCTCGTTTCCAGGTGCGATACCTTGCAGCCAGCAGGAAAGTGGAGTCTCTTCAGACGTTAGTGTCTCTCTCCTCTGCAGCACGATTTTAGTAGCCTTTCTTCCTACCGGAAACCACAGTTAACTGTAGTAAATTAGCTAGCTGAAATAAAATGCATCATTCTCTAAAGATAACAAGACAAAAAATCTCAGCACAAAAGCACCAAGGCAAGGGTTACCAAAAACAGACTTTGGCAACAGTCAAGTTTCAAAGAAATACAAAATCACACATACCCCCATAATGCAAAGTATGGTGATTTGCATACACATCCCATGATACTTTGCATTATGGGGTATGTGTGACTTTGTAATTCTCTGAAGAGTTCCAGTTTTCTGGTCAAATGGGAGAATGTCACTTCTCAGGTGCTTCAAGCACCCAAGGAGAGAAGTTATCCCAGCACAACACACACCCCTCTCATGCATTGGTGCCTAATTCTCTGATGGCAGATACATGCCAGTGATGCTGAAGATGAGGACTCCTTCTCGCTGTGTACATCTTAGTGCCATTCTCAGCCTTCTCTTATGAGAGAAGGACCTGGCAACTGAGAGGAGCTCCCTTTCTTGTAAACAAGAGTACCTTTTGACCAGAAAACTGGAACTCATCAGAGAATTACAAAGTCACACATACCCCATAATGCAAAGTATCATGGGCCTTGCAACTGAAATGCCAGCACAGGATTTAAGTTCTTGGAGCAGAGGTTGCTTTGCTTCAGCTCCATTCCTGTGGGAGATGTCAGCTGCTTCCCTCACCTGATCCTACTGGAGTGACTTGTCACTGTACAGGGCTCTATGTGGCTGCCTGCCTTCTGGTAGGTGAAAAGGAGACCACCCACTGTATGGTGAAAAAGACCACCAGGGGATTTTCATTAGAAAACTTTCTGGCCAGCCCGGTGGCATAGAGGGTTGAAGCACTGGCGCCTTACCTCGACCCACGCTGGTGACCCGGGATCAGGAACGGACTCGGGTTGCCAGGGGTCAGCAGGGAAGGAGAGGATCAAGCATCTGGAGGACTGCTCTTCTCTCCTGGGATGGGTTGTGGGAGTACGTTGCTCTGCAGTGACCTCCGGTGGAGACCAGGGGTAACTCAGATGTGCACAAGTGAGGGAACATCACCAGAAAACGGAAACTGGCTCCGCACTCAACCGGATGATGGCCACCTGGCAGTCCAATGCTGTCAGCATCCCAGGAGCCTTCTGTCCCTCAGCAGTACCCTGGGGCTAAGTAGTGCGCTTGCCTGCCCCGCAGGTGCCTCTTCCCTCGGAGGAGGGGGGCCTACCCGGTGAAGGGTTACATCCGGGTTACCCTGGGCATTACTGCAAATATGAGGGAAGAGGCATGGGAACAGGATGGATCAGAGGTGCCTTGGCACGCCTGAAGTAGTGGCTGAGAGTGGTAGCAGGTAGGGGTAAAAAAGATAACACAAAAAAAAAAGAGAACTTTCTTTATTGCTTACATCCTTCACCACTGAAGACAGGTAGGGTCCACCAGTCCAGATGAACATGCACAGCCAGAATCATCTATGAGGATGCTCCTGAATGACTACATCTATCTGATGCCAGTTGAGTACAAAATCAAGGCCCCCACCCCTACAACATACAGCAGTTAGACAGAGCCTAGTTAGCAACCTCGGTGAGGACAGCTCAGTTGTTAGAATACACCAAGTAGATAAACGTTCCTTTGTATAAATAGCATAAGAGGCTGAAAGTTATCAAAAGGTTTCTTACTTGTGTGTAATAACTTTGCCTGGGCTTCCCAAACTCAAAGACTTTATATCAGTATCAGACAATTCCACATTAGGGGCCTGCAAACTGCCTTAGCTGTCTGCACATCAAAGTCAGTGGGAGCTGCCATTAGGAACTGTACCTGATGCACCAGGGGGAGAGATTGGGGGAACACTATGGGATGGAGAGTAGTGAGAATTTGTTTTGAGGATTATGGTACTTCTTTATGTTTATAGCTTACCTCACAAATTTCCTCCCCTATATCCTGTTCTGGTCCTCCCTAATAAAGCCTTTTCTTTTTACTTGTACTATATTCACTGACTCATTTATCATTATTGTACTGCATTGTATATTACCTGATTGCATAGAGACATAGACTTTCACAGCAGAAGGAGATTTAAGGTCCGTCGAGTCTGCTTTTACTGTATTACTTCACCCCACTGACCTACTGCCCTAGAGAGCTTTCACCCTCCCCCCTGCTCCCCCACCCCTCCAACATGTGTTGCCTCCCCCTGTGGGGACTATGAGTCCCATTTGCCCTTTTCTAAATGTGGTTAAACCTATTAAGGGTAACTGCACCCACCAATTCCATCTACAGTAGTCTTTTCTAAAGTTCCATCACTCTCTCAGTGAAGAACTTCCTCATGTTTCTCTTGAACTTGCTCCCCACCAACCTCCAGTTATACCCCTTAATGATTGCTTCCCTATTTCTTACAAATAAGTCCTCACTATTTACCTTTTTGTACCCCCGAGAAACTAGCAAAAATGGAGATCTACAGACCCAGTTATGCTAGTTACAGACCAGTGTAAAATTAGAATAGCATAACATATGTGTACTTGACAGGTATGCTATTTACACTACTCTGGGTTAGTTGGTTTGGCCATGTAAGGTTTTTTTTAATCAGTTTGTTTGAGATGGGGGCTCTACCCCAACACCCTGTGTTTTTCTTTTAATTTAGCATGAAGGTGTGTGGAGGGTGAAGAACTACAACTCAAATAAATTGCTAAAAAGAAACTATAAAGAACATACTGACTAACCCCAAGTAGCGCAACTAGCATAAATGGGTCCTTAGATCTACACTAACGCCAAGAAACTTCTCTGTTTCAAACATGCCCCCCACCCCCCACCCCTCTCCTGCCTGACCTCCAGTGAGTAGATATTTAGGGCCTTCAACTGATCCTCATAAGGCCTGCCTTGCTGGCTATGGATCAACTTGTTGACCCTTCGCTGTACTGAATGTAGACTGTCAAGGTCTTTCCTCAAGTGAGGATTCCAGAACTACACACTGTACTCCAGGTGAAGTATCACCACGGATCAGTGCAGTGGCAGAATCACCCTCCTATGAAAACCCCTCCCTATATACCCCAGCTTCCCCGATGCCTTACTGTATGCTTTATAATATTAACTTATTTGTTGAAGGGAGTCACTGATTATGATCCCCAGATTCCTCTCCTCTGTTGAAGTGGCCAGTCTAACTCAGTATTCTGTGTATGGAGTCTGGCTTTCTAAGTGCATTACCTTGTCCCTCCTGGCACTGAATCTTAACTGTAAGACCTAAGACCATCTTTCTAGTTTCTCTAAGTCCTCCTGGAGCTCCTTCACTCTTTCCACTGATCTACCATGCTGCAAAGCTTTGTGCCATTAGCAAGCAAACACAGCTTCCCCACAGATATCTTTCCTAGTCACTTATGCAAATATTAAGTGTGACAGGTCCCAGGACTGATTCCTGTGACACTCCACTTGTGACCTTCCTGTCTCCTGATTTAACCCCATTCATCACTACCCTCTGTTGTCTCCCCAAGCCAACATCCTACCCACCTAACTAAACCTTGCTCTGCTTCAAAGTCCTGCAAGTTCTCCAGAAGTCTCATATGTGGTACTGAACCAAAGGCCTTGCTGAAGTCAAAGTAGAGCAAACCCACTACTTGTCCTCTGTCCATCACCTTAGTGACACATGTGAAAAACAGTATCAGGTTGGTCTGGCATGACCTTGCTGACACAAACTCTTGCTGCTTGTTGTCTTCTACTCCATTGTCCTCTAAGTAGGCCACTAAGTTTTCCTTGACTGTGGTTTCCATCAGCTTGCCTGCACAAGAGGTAAGGCTGACATGCACTTATTTTCCTGGATCCTCCCTGCCCCCATTGTAGAATGGCACTATGTCAGTTTATCTTCTTATCTGCTGGCACCATTCATGACTTTAGTGAATCATTAAATAGATAGGCTAAGGGTACCACCAATTCAGCAGCAAACTCCTTGAGTACCCATGAGAGCCGCACATCTGAGCATGGTGCCTTATTGTTTACCCTGAGAGCTTCTTGACCCTTTTTTACCCTATCAGTTAAAATCTGTATTCTGCCCATGCCCAGAATCCCATGTGGCTGCCCATCTCCTAAGACCTCTGTATAGCAACCTTGTTACCACTCTTAAGCAGAAGACCATTGTTCTCTACTGCGAATATCAAGCAGAAGTAGTATCTTCAGCTTCCATCCACCTCAGCTAGCTTAACTACCCTCCCTTATTTCCATTTTTCATATATGCCTAAACAAATATTTTGCCCCACCGATTACTCCTTCAAGAATCCACAGCTCCATGTCTGCCTTTGCCCTCCTGAACTCCACCCTTGCCTCTCTGAGTTTAGTGTGGTGATCTTGCAGGCTTCCTCCCAATTTTTCCCCATGTACTCAGTGAAGGCCCTTCTTTTCACCCTCACAGTCTCCCTCACACCTTCGGGAATCAGATCAGCTTTTTGTACTTGTTCTTTTTGGTGACCAATTCCTTGCATAATATTTTGTCGCCTCCAGAACTGTCCCCTTTATCATACTCCACTGTTCTTCCACCATTACAATCTGGTCTAGATCTGCCAATCTTTCCCTAAATACAGTAGTCCCCACAACATCCCAAACTCCACATGTCTGAGGTCCTGAACGTTGTCTTCAAGGAGGTTCTCTTCCCCCTGTCAGTCTGAACCACATAATGTCATGGTCACTGGACCCCAATGGTTCCCTGATAGTCCTCCTTCACCACCATCTCTGCATTGGTGAGTAATATAGTAATTTGAGTATGGCATCCAGCTTGTGTAATCCTTTATCAGCTGCACTAGTAAGCAGTCCTGAAGTGTATCTAGTAGTGCCTGACTCCTGGTGCTCTTTGCTGCCAGGATATCTGAGTCTATATCTAGCAGGTTTAAATCCCCTACTAATAACAGATTGCTTTCAGATGCTCCCCTTCTGATTTCTTCCCAAAAATCTCTGTCTCCCTCCTCTTCCTGCCTTGGCAGTCTGTAGACCACCCCTAACCTAACCCTCTTATTAACAGCTGTTATCAGCTGTACCCTGATTGATTCCACTTCCCCCTACCTTTCTTCTTTATAGTCTCATTCTCTGTTGCCTCAATAGCTTCACTCATATATAGAGCTATCCCCCCTTTTTTACCATTACTCCATCTCTACTAAGCAAGGTATACCCTAGAACTGCTAGACCCCCGTCATTATTGCTGCTGGCACAAAACTTCATGAAGGCCACTAAATCTAACTTATCTTCTGTCGCCAACACCTGCAGTTCACAGATTGTATTGCTTAAATGACTGCCATTTAGGCAAACCAACCTTCATGCATCTATCTTACTTCCTCGCCTCTTGCCTTATCCCCTCCTCATGCTATTCACTCCCTCCCCATCCCATTCATTACACCTTCAATGTCTAAGTATGTTTGTTACCTGGTCCCATCACCCACTACTTCACTTCTCCCACCCCTGCTGGCTGCCCCTGGCCCCATTTCTGCTTTCAGGGGAGCCTCTGCTGGGTTCACCCTGTATCTACCACCCACAAAGGGGTTTCTAGCATCAGCTACCCCTTCAATTTAAAATACTGTTCCTGTACATGTCTAATATCTGCCCCAGTGCACCAGTCCCCTTCTTCAACAGATGAAGGCTACCCCATGAAAAGCTTTCTGTTGCTGAATCCTCCCCAGTCACCCACAAATCCATATTCCTCGACCCTACATGATTCCCTCAGCCAAGCATTGAATGCCTCGGTTTCCTCCTCCTGCCTCACCTTACTCCTTCCCTATCCCATACAGGCAGTACCTCTGAAAAGGTGATCATGGCTCCCTTACCCCTCAGTTCCTTATGTAGTCTTCAGAAGTTGCACTAAGTAATCTCCAGATAATGTTTTGCCATGTCCTTTGCACCAAAATGCACTAGAACATGTGGCACCTCCCTTACTAGGTCAATATGTCATGGACAGAACTGGTCATGGAATACCGCATGGAACATATAGCTCAGTGTACTAGTGTGGCAGGGTACAAAACACTGCAAGGCACATATGTTGCATGCAGTTTTGTACAGTACCCTGTCGTGCATGGGTGGGGAGAAGGAATGATGCAGAGGTCAAGACCTCTGTTGAGGAGGTGGTCTACCAAGCTGCCACTATGGCTCAGTAGCATGAGCTCCGGAAGTGAAGGGGTGCTATGCGTCTCTGGACCGGTGCTTGAATCCTGGTCCCAGACACTTGCGAAACTGCATTGTGCTGTTTCTTTTTTTTTTTCTCCCCCGGCAGTGTTTTACCCTGTCCCCGTGTTACCTCCTTCCCGAAGTTGATTACATTAATAGACAGTGTTCAGGGGGCACAGCCACCAGTAACAAGATGTGTGGGGTGTTCTGCCCCCCCACAGAAAACAAAGAAGCCAGTGGCTTCTTTAGCCAAAATGTGTCTCGGCAGTTTGTCTGAGTGGCAGCAATGTGTCCGCTGTATTTACAGCACAGTACATTGCTGCGCTGTTATGTCATACAACATAATGACCCCATGTTGCACCTCCCACATACTGTTTATCATCCTCCCTATCTTGTCTTCATCACTCATGGCTGATGAAACAGGTAGACATATGTCTTCCCCTCTTGTTGAACCATCCCTGCACACCACCCTCTCCATTCCTCTTACCATTGAATCCCCAACTATGAAGACCCTGCTTGCCCCTTCCCTTACTCCCTTATCCCTGTTCAGTGCCCTCCCAACACTATGCTCCATGACTGGAGTCCCACTCCTTACCTGGTTCTTACCAGTGACTGGCTCATGGCTTCCCCTAACTGAGTCAGGTAACTGCTACACTAATGGGTGTAAAATGGCTTGAATTCACTCTGGGAGGGTCCAGCTTGCCACCTGCAATCTGCTTTCCTCCCCCCATTTCATTCCTCCCCCTCCCACCACTCTTCATCTCCCTAGGCCAGTGGGCCTCTGTGGGGGGAGTGAGTAGCTGATCAGAATCCAAACTCAGTTGCCAAATAAGAAGTGTTCTACTTACTTCTGCCAGACAGTAGGTGGCTGAGGTGATGTATGGAGAGCAGTGTTTCGCTCATCGTTGCTTCACCGTGACACCGAGATTCAGGTAAGGGCGACTGGGGAAGTAGGTTCTTGGTGCTGTGGGAGGGAGGGGGGCCATTAGACATGAATAAGCTGCAGGCTGGGGGCTTGGAGTATCAATATTCAGGAACAGGGCCAGAGCTCTTTTGTTGTGGGGGGGTCATTACTTGCCACAGGTATCTCATATATTAGTGATGGTCCGGCAATCGATGGGGGGGGGGATTGTTAAACCACAGTGGGCTTTTGTCAGTATGGGTATGGGTATTGGATGGGGTAGTGATCGCAGGAAACCAGGGAGAATATTCTTTTATTAATCTGGCAGGACAGGATTACAAGACATCAGGGCAAAAGTTCTGTTACAGTGGCATGGGTGCAAGTGGGGAAAGGAACAGTTAGACACAAGGAACATTGTACACAGACATTGGGCATAGGTGCAGGTGGGGGTAGGGACTGCTAGATGCCAGGGACATTTCATGTGGACATCAGGCATGGGTGCAGGTGGGGACAGGGACCACTGAACACCACGGACACTGTTTTGGGGGCTTAGGACTGGCACGGGAGCCATTGCACTTTGTCGCCAACCACTAGGGTTGAATAGGAGTAAGTTGTGCTCTCCGTTGGCGGTATTTGTGCCACTCAAGGGGACCATGCAAAATTATCTTGTGTGGTGTAAATACTCTGAATATCAGACTGTGAAAGTGGTAAGGGGAAATAGACTTCTAGGAAAACAAACTGAACTTACAAGCTCAAATGGGCAGACTAGGTGGGCCATAGGCCCTTATCTGCCGACACTGTCTATGTATCTATGTAAATAATCAGGTCCTTGACCCTCATTTTGCATGACACCCCCTCCACAGTTTGCCCAGGTACAAACTGTATTTTTGAATACAGGAAATCCGTGCAAATCCCAATTTGTGCATTTAAACCAAGATTTGTGCCCAGACAAGCTTTTGAATATCGGGCCCCTTGTGGGTGGTGGTGGTATATAATGTCCTCTGCCCAGCTTGTGAGGGGACATCTTCTTTAAACTGAATTAAATGTTTGGACAATTTCAGTGTCAAACACTGGAATTGATCTTTGCACCCCTGATCTCAGCGGGCACATCTCTAACCATTCAGCTACTCAAAAACATGCTTACATACAGCCAAGGTATTAGACTGACTCTTGTTCTTTGTATTTTGCAGTCTTAGTTTGTAACTGTAACCATTGCATTGTCTGATTACTGATTCTGTGTACACTACACAGGAGACCTGATTCAAAACCTTCCTACTGAACAATGTACAGTGCTACATTATCTACCCAAGTACCTGAGTAAACCATGGATATGCAAACCCAACTACAAGGCTGAACAAACATAGAATTTGCCAGCAGCTAAGGACCACTTGGCCCACCTAATCCTCCCATTTTTCCCTTTCTGCAGTATCACCACAGATCCTACTTGATTTCCAGTCCATTCACTACCCCTCCCTTTCCCTAAGATTCCCTTATACCCATCCCATACATTCTTGAACCCAACACTGTTTTCACCTTCATCACATCTGCTGAAAGACTGTTCCAGGAATCCACCACTCTTTCTGTGAAGAAGTACTTCCTCACATCTCTTCTCAGTGTCAGTGGCTCAGTAGGTAGCACACTCGCCTCTGAGGCCAGGAGAGCAGAGGGCTGTGGGTTCAGTTCCCACATCTGGCACTTGGGTTAACATCCCAGTACTGACACTGTAGTGCAGCATGAGAGGGGTGCTGCACTTCTGAGGTGCCGTCTTTCGGATGAGACGTTAAACCAAGGTCCCATCTGCCTGGATTGGTGGTAGTTCAGGTGGATGTTAAAGATCCCATGGCACTTATCGAAAAGAGTAGGGAAATTTCCCCTGTGTCCTGGCCACATGTCCCTCATTCACGAAAAATACCACCAACAGCTTAATCTGGTTCAAGGTCAGTTGGCATTCATCTGTATCCCACTCCCCCGGGTCGTGCCTGAAAATAGGCAGGATTTGTCTAGTGCACTTACCCGGTCAACAAAAACTAAATAAAATAAATAAATGAATCTACCCCCCAACATCTTATCATGCCCCTTGTCCTTGAGCACCTTTTTTATGAAAAATATTTCCCTCTTTTACAGTACCGTGTTTACCCCCGTAAGGTATTTAAAGGTCTCTGTCATATCCCCCTTTTCTTTCCTCTCTCCCAGGGTGCACATATTTAAGTAATTTAATCTCTCTGTATAGGGCTTCTGAGCAGACCCTGCACCATATTAATTGCCCTCCTCTGGACCACTTCTACTGTGTCTATGTCTTTTCTGAGATGTGGTCTTCAGAACTGGGCACAGTACTCAAGGTGGGGTCTTACCAGCAATCTATACAGAGGCAACTCCACCTCCCTCTTTCTGCTAGTGTTACTTCTCCCTATGCACTACAGCATTTCACTCATCCTCCCAATTGCCTTGTTGCATTGCCTGACTACCTTTAGCTCATCTGATATTATCAGCTCCTGGTCTCTTTCCTGCTTGGTGGTTGTCAGTACCAGCCCCCACTCCCCCACCTCCATTTTATACTCCATCCCTGGATTTCTGTGTCTCAAGTACATTATGTTATACTTTTTTGCACTGAAACTCAGCTGCCACATTCTTGACTACTCAAGTTTTCTCAAGTCACTGCTCATCCTTTCCACACATATCCCCCGAAGTGCCCACCATATTGGAAAGTTTGGTGTCATCTGCAAAGAGGCAGACATTCCCTTCCTGCTCCTCTGCAATGTCACTTATAAAGACATTAAAGAGGACCACTCCCAGCCCTGATCCCTGTATCTTCATCACTTTAATGCCCTTTCTCACATAAAGTTCCACACCCCATCCTTTCCTTCCCACCTTGTGCTTCCTGAACAGGGCATAACCTAGTATGGCCATGTCCCAGTCATTGTTTTCAGTGCACAATGACTCAGTAATGACCACAATATCCAGGTTGGCCTCTGCCATTCTGGCTTCTAGGTCTGGAATCTGATCTCCTAGACTTCTAGCATTAGCACACATGGTTTTCCAGGTTTTGCTACCCCCTTTTTTCATTTTTGCCTTCCTTCCTTCCTTCTCCCTTCTCTTTCTAATGCATGCCTCCTATCCCTCTTCATTTCTTCTGCCATGCTTCCTGTATTAATTTGCATCCCAGGAGAGTTCACTCATCTTGGGTTCTCCCTACTCTCTACTTCCGCCTGTGAAGGGGCAGTTTCTCCCTCCCTGATGTCCTCCACCACCATCCTCGGTTTGTTTAAATGTTCATCAAAGTAACATTTAAACCACCCACTGAAGACTGTGGGTTCCCCTCCCAGTCAGATAGGTACTGTGTGCTAAAGTCACGGGGGCAAACAGCGATGTCAAGAACATTGCCGTAATGCTACCAAAGACACTGTTTGCCGCAGAACAATATTCCCGCACGTCAAAATGTCACAAGGCAGCGAACACCCACCCAGTGGCACAATGCTGGGGTCTTTTCCCTATACATAAAGAACTCCAGTCCACACAGCAGTGGAGAAACAGGAATGCTGCATGCCACACGGCAGTCACATGGGCCATGTGACATTGTTGTATGCAACACTTTCCCTTCGGCATTGTTTCCGGTGATATTTTTTAGTCGATATATTGACCAGCTACCAGATGGATACAGGCCATCACCCCTACATAGGCTCTTAGCTTCCCAGTGGGCCTTCATTCCCTAATGTAGCCAAACTAATCCTCTCTGTACCATTCCTTCACTCATCTGTTGAGCGCATCATGTGGTGATCCTTCTCCTTCCCCCATCATAGACAGGCAGCACCTCTGCCAAAGGCACTGAGTGCACTACCTAAGACCTCTTCTCAAATCCCTAAACTCTACCTGCACTATCCAAGCCCCATCCCTAGAGAAGTAATTAGTCCCCAGGTGGTTAATGACATCCAGCTCTCCCTCCTGACGTGCTGCTGTAGTGATCTTTGGATCCACTTTCCATCTCTCCAAGCTGTAGCACCTCGTAGGCATCTAACTTGCCTCTCTTTTCCCTTTCCTATTCTCAAATCTATCCCCCTTACAGTTGAGTCATCCACTAGAAGTTTCATCCTCCTCTGGGATCCTCTTCCACCCTTGTTGGGGTTTCCATTATGGAGGACACCCACATACCCCCTGCCCTCAACTAAAGATGCCTCTTCCTGGCAGTCCTACCTTGACAGAGCAGTGTAGGAATTGCGTAGAGGTTGCAGTTGAGGAATGTGCCTTTGATCCACCCCCCCACCTTTCTTGAGCCCACCACAGTCCAGCCGTTCCTCCTCCCTGGCATCCTCTGAGGCAATGGTAGCAGACTTGGTGGCCATGGGTGGGGGAAGAGGTCACTCAAATCTCAGTCAACTCAGCCTGGAGTCTAGCGACCTCCTTTCTCAATCCAGACAGGTGTCTACAGATGGAGCAGTATCGCAGTCATAAGAAGGTCTCTTGGAAAACTGCCTCTCCATAGCACTGCACTGCACCACTCCCAGTATTCCGAATTTCTCTTCTCCCTACATTACCAGTTAATATTTTTGTACCCTTACCCCTTAAAGGTTGTTTCTATTTTCATCTTTTTTGTTTCTATTTGTGTTCACCGTGCCTTGTTTTTATCTGTTGTGCTGGACACATTACAGTGGAAGTACTTTTATAGTGCTCTTATAAGAAGGCAGTAAGCCTCTGTCAGCTCCATCCCCCAATTACACACCTGATTCACCGGGCTTTCTGAATCTGCTCACCAGTTTCCCCCATACCACCTGTCACAATTTAAAGGACAACTTTCAAAGTGCCCCAAACACTGCCAATAAAGTTTCAAAGTGCCCCAAACACTGCCTACAATTTTCTTCTTCTTTTCACTCCACTTACCCTGCTACTTTCAGTATGAAAAGAAATATAAATATCAATATACCTGTAAGAAAAAGCTAGGTGCTTGAACTCCTTTCTGTCAGCAAAGTCTGGTCTACCGACCTCACTCCTCTCTGTCAGCAAACTCGGGGGCTATGATATTCACACAGATAACAAAGAAATCACAGACACTCAAGCTCACTGACTTCAAACCATCATCTCTGCAGATAAGTTAAGTGAAGAAATAAAACAGAGTAGGATTTGGTTAATATAGACGTTTTCAAATAAATCACGTCAAAATGGATTACAAAGGAATGAGTTAAAAACTACCAGTGCTGCCTAGCCAGTTGGTCCAGCACTAGCACTGCCACTCATGGCACTGGTGCCTAGGTTCAGAAATAAGCCTGGAGCACAAGGGCCAGCTGAAGGGAAGTGACGTAAGCATCCAGAAGGATAATATCTACCTCTGGGGAAGAAGGGAGAAAAACTCCAGTGTCACCCGAGGGAACACAGGTGGTGATTGTGGCAGGAGCCCTAAGATTGGAGAAGGGATGTTATCTGATGTTTGTGTAATGCATTTGTGCTATCTCTCCCTGTTAATGCCATCCCAGCTCAGCAGGAAGATGCTGACTTTCCCTACAAGCTTTGCATCACTGACCAAGATGACCTTCAGCTGCATCTATTCTGCAAAGGGAGCTGGTGACCCCTGATGTTCCTACCATTACACCATAAATCATGGGAGATGTGGAGGGGTAAGCCCCACAGAAGGCAAGTGATAAAGCTGGGGGGAAGGTTGGTTGAAGGAGGGAGGCTGGCAACTCAGAAAAGAAAACCCAATACTGTTTTGAAACAAATGGCTAGTGCTATGACTGCAAGAAGTAAACAAAGCAACCATTAACAACTCCATTTCTCACATTTTATGTCATAGACAGTTTTATTAGCATATGTTTTACTGAGAGGTGGAATATGGCCACCTGGAACCCAGGGCAATCTATTACTGGTTTCAGAAAGTGTCATGTTATTTCTAACTTTTGCTAGACAACCATTGGAAGTACACAGAAGGGACCTTTAGTTTAAAAAAATCTCTCTTGTGTAGAATAGCACCTCCAATAGGACAGCGACCCTAGTACTGCACCATGTCAGTTATGAGCCTGTGTTACTGCCATGGCACTTAAAGCCCCTACCTTTAGACCCCGAGCAAAAAGTGCTTCCCTGAAGCCAGGAGGTAGTCAATCTGTATTCTGTTGCAGTGTGATGTCATAGACATGCAGATTTTTTTGGCAGTTGTAAGAAATATTGCCATGAACAGTATGAACTCCCAGAAGTAGAGCTCATAGAATCACAATTAAAAAAGACCTTTATAAAGTCATAATGCTGGATCCAGATTGGCAAGCACTGCTAGAGAGTGAGTGCAGCAGAACTGCAATCTTGATCACATTCCCTTGATGCAAGGAACAAAGCTGCCAGCTTAAATCAATAGGCCATTACTTTGCAGCAGGGAATGCACAGTGTGCATTTCAATCAGCAGGGCTACTCTGAACAGTATGAAAGGGACAATCTGGCCATATTAATTGAGAGCAGGGATGTGGCTCAGTGTTGCAAGGTGAAAAATGGATGGATATCTCCTATGCAACTGTAGGTTACCTGAATGTTTACAATGAGATTCAGTGTTGGCAGGGTCTGCTGGTGTCATATCGTTACATTCTCCTAATATGTTGTCCACATCACCATGAGGAGTCTTTCATGGCAAGTAAAGAAAACACATATTTTTTTTAAGTTTGCTAGGTGAAGCCAGCAGACATTTTCTGGCAATTCCAAAGTAGAACTGCTGGAAGGAAGTAGTAAAATTACTCAGTGAACAACTGAGTACCTTTGAGTATGCCTCCAACCAGTGCTCCAGGTACTGCCAAATAGAGGTAAGCATTTTGTATGCACATGGGCAGTACAATATGAATGTTATTGTATAATCTGGTGCCAGAGATGAGCAGAAACACAATCATTCTGCAACTTGTTAACTGAAAAAGCAGTTTTCTGCATAAACTTATGCAGCAGCAGTGTGATTAATCAGCTTAATACTATTACATATATAAGAGGAAAGCATGTCACTTAAACTCAGTTCCAGTTATATCAGCTGAGTATTATTCAATTGCAAGTACAGAGTGGGGCTGTATAAATATTGTCATACATATTTAGTAGTTTAAGGCTAATTTATTTTGGCCCTACTGTACATATTCTAATTAGTTGCTTTACATGGAGGCCACCCAGCCGGATTGCCCTTTTCGAGGTTCAAGCAAAGCTTGAAAAGCTTAATGTTGTTATGCACGTTATTGTGTGCATTTTAGGAAAATTAACATTATACTAGGATTCATAATAGGAATAGTGGACAGAAGAAGGCATGTGCCCATCGAGTCTAACCACTCATGTTAGTGGAAATTATTACCACTGCTATGGAATATGAAGTCGTCTAATCTGTTTTTAAATACAGCTTGATTACAACTGAGGACCACCATTTCTTGGAGGGTATTCCACAATCTTCATGTCCTCTGAATAAAAGAGAAAAAATCTTCCTTTTTTCCTAGCAATTTCTAACTGTATTTGTAGTTTGTGTTTTCGGGCCTGCTGGTTTTGCCTGTATTTCTATCCCCACTGCCTCCACTAATTCCCTGTCATGAAGGATTTTGTACATCATAAGGAGATCACCACGTACATGTCTTTGTTCTGATGAATACAATCCTGAAGTCCCAAGCCTGTCTTGATGGGACTTGTGCTGTACACCAGAGATCATTTTTATTTTTCTCTGTACCCGTTCAATTCTATCAATATCTCCCCTAAGATAAGGGTTCCACAACTGAGTACAATAGTTCAAATGTGGTCTTATATATGTTTGGTAGACCGGACTAATACGCTGCCTGCTCCTGGTCAGAAATTATTTTTTTAAACAGTGTACTAAATAGTTGGTTCTATGAGCTAATTTAGCACAGTGCATGCTAAACCTCATGTCCTTATCTATTATTATTATACCAAGATCTCTCTCAGATTCCACCTCCTTGATTTGTATATCATTCAAGTAATATTTATAATTTGGATTATTCTTACCCATGTGAATTACAGAACATTTCTCTATATCAAAGGACATTTTGTTATCAACTACCCATTGTTGAATATTAAACGGATCTTGTGCCAGTTTATAATTGTCCTCTGTTGTTACCACTGGTCCTCCAATTTTAATATCTTCAGCAAATTTCACTATATAACCTTTGACACCCCTGTCAATGTCACTGATAAATAGTGAAAATAAAACAGGGCCCAGAACTGAACCTTGAGGGACTCCACTAGTAACTGCACACTCATTAGAAAAGACTCCCTTAATCCATACTGCTTGTGTTCTACCACTCAACCAATTGTTGACTCAAGTAGTGATTCTAGTATTTAACCCCATCCTTTCCAGCTTCCACACAAGAACTGTATGGGAAACCTTGTTTAAGACTTTCTGAAAGTCTAAAAATATCACAACGACAGGGCTTCCATCATTACTATATTTATTTATTTTTTCATAAAAGATAACACATTGGTTATACTGGCCCTATTTTATTAAAATTCATGTTGTGATGCATCATTGATGTTTACATTTAACATATTGTGTTCAAGTTTGTATTTGATTAGTTTTTCCATAATTGTACACAGTATTGCAGTTAGGCTGATGGGACTCTAGTTGGCCATAGATTTTGTATCCCCCTTTTTGAAAAGTGTCATCACTGTTGCCTTTTTCCAGTCAGTTGGAAGTTCACCGTTTGCAAAAGAGCTGTTATATATGCATGTCAGGGGCTCAACTATAATTTATTTAAGTTCACATATCATTCTAGGGTGGAGTAGGTCAGGGCCAGATGATTTATTAGGTTTGATTTCATCCAGTAGTTTCAATACATCTGATGTTAGGAAGTAGTCATCAGATAAAACATCATGTTGATTTGATTCTTTTAAGACAATTTGCAGTTCTTTATTGAGAACTTCACAGAAATACTTGTTAAATGTGTTGGACATTTCCTGTTGGTCAGTTAAGTCCACACCCTGTGAAAATACCGATCCCAATGAATTATCTGAAGATTTTAAACTATTTATATGACAAAGAATGTCTTGTTATTATCTTTAATATGCCACAGTCTAAATTCTGTTTTATGCCTTTCAGATTTAATTATCTTTTTAAGTTTTCTTAGTTCTGTCTTGTAGGAAGAAGCATTTTAATCATCTGGGTTAATTTTCATTTGCCTGTTAGTCTGCTGTTTTTTTAATCTGATTTAACACTTTCTTAGACCCCTCCCTCTCTTACTCCGAACACATCAATCATACCACATGAAGGATCAACCATAAGCTGGGCACTGCATACCAGCACAAACATTACCTTTCTGCCGAAGCATGCCTTGCCATCGCCCGCAGAAACCTACTATCCCTCCTGGATTACTGCTCCCTGGTCCACTCATACCTATCCACTGCATTTCTCTCATGACTAAACATGATCTACAATTTTATATGTCATTTTGTCCTCCTAGCTCCTTTCCTCTCCCACCATTGCTCCCTCTACTAGACCTTAGGGTGGCTCCCTTTACAAAATCGTTTCAACTATGCAGTGGGCTGTCTGGTGGACAACACTCTCTGAAACCAACACCTGTCCCCCTACTCACCACTCCTGGCAAATAGAGTGATCTCAAGGAATATTAGGGCCTCCTCAATTCCTCCACTAGAAGTACCCCATGTCACCACCACCATAGGAAGTCTAACTTTCTTGATCACAGCTCCCTTCCAATGGAACAAGCTCCCATTGCCTGTTTGCTTGTCAGCCACCCATCAGGCTTTTAAACATAGCCTGAAAGCCTGGCTCCTCATGGCTGCTGACTGTCACTGTCACTGCACTTCACAAAGATGGTAGAACTTTATACCCTCGCTGCTTATCTGTAACTATTGCAGCACTTACGTCCTCCCCCTTTTCTGCCCATCCCTCCTCTTTCCTCTGTCTCTACCACACCACCTTTATGACTACCCCACTCCACCTCACACCATATATCCCACCTGCCTTATCTTTACATACTATAATAATCTTATAAGTGTGTTTTTTTTGTTACCTCTGGCTTTGTCTTTTATAACCCCAATCAATAACACCCCCTACTCCTATTCCTAACCCCCATGATGTCATCCTGTCTGTTCAATCCAACTTCTAGTGAAAGTGCTTAACTGTCCTGTAATTTACTGCACAGCATTTTTTGCTGCCACAACAGTATGGAACTGTGCTGAACCTGAACCACTGTAACCTATACTGTTACTGTATACTGTTAAATATTGTATCATCGTTGTTGTTTTTCCAAGTGTCTTTTGCTCATTCATTTATTACCCTGTATAACCTGGTTACCAATGTATAGTCTCTCCTCGCCACCACAAGCTGGGTGCACATTGTACTGTATATATGTATTTATGCAATAGGGGTGGACATATATTCAGTGTGATACATGAGTTTATCTGAGTCACTGTATGTATAAATAAATTTATACATACAGTGACCATTTATACATACAGTGCCGGACTACGTCCTCGTTCAACACACTTTCACTTTCTGACACTCACACACACTCTCTACTCCTGTCTGCAGATCTTACCCTATCCACAGTAATGCTTTCTCTTCAAAAATCTATGTTCTGTTTTTTTTTAAATCTTTCCTCAGTATCATCCATCTTCCTCACACCAAAAAACACTGTGTAATCACACACAATGAAGCAGCGCGTCTCACTCGCAGTCTTTTTGTCACTATCTCCTTCCCAACCACATCCCACACTGCCTCAGCTCCCAACTATCTAAACAACTTTCAAACAACCAAACCGCACATCTTTTTAAAATAAATATCTCCCCTGCATCCATCACCCACAAACAACAGAACTGTCACCTGAAAATAAAATGCTTCCCCTTGAAAACTGCTGTTTTTTTTCTCTTTCTCACCCACGCATTCACTCTCATTGCCACTACAGGTCCTTCAATTGGGTCACTTCTTCTCCATGATACCACTCACTCCACTACAAATTTCCAGCTCTCATACAAAAATAACTTAAAAAAAGCACTTCATAACAGCCAGTACAATTCTGTCACCAAGCGCTTGCTAAACTCACCCGATGTTTTCCTGTATTCTTTGCATCAGCGCTCACTAAACTCAGCCACCATTTTTTTCTTTCAAAAACTCTCAAACCACACTTCCAGCCAATCAGCTGTAATGAACCATGGACAATGGCGCATCAACCTGGTAAAGCACAAAATAAACCCACACATATTTCCACATTTCTTTATTTAAAAAAAACATTCTTTAAAAACTACACATATACACAAGTTCCTTCCCTATTGCATAAATGAAATATACAGGGGGGACCTTGTGTGATTTATGATTTATGCACACTTGTGTTATTGGCCCTTGGCCACCACACTCCTGGCTTACGCCACTCGTGAGGCTACCCGAGGTCAAACAGCACTCGTGTGCATAAATCATATATCACACAGGTCCCCCCTGCATATCCCTTATATAAAGTATATGCATTTACAATTTGTATATATGATGTTTTCTTTTGCTACTTTGTGACCCAGGTCATGCCTGAAAATGGTCCTCTGGATCAGTGCACCTACCCAGTTGCCAAAGACATAAATAAATAAATATATTAGTATGCCAAACCTGGATTTTGCCTTTTTTTGCTATACAAATGCCTAGTTGGGACATACTTATGCTCCAGCTCTAATAATTTAGTTTTCAATATAACCCACTTTTCCTCTGTTGTTTTGTTACAGAAATCCCTTTTCCAGTCCCACATAAATAATTCTGCTTTGATTAACTGAAAATTAACTCTATTATAATTTCTAATTAGTGTTTTACAGTACCTTGGTCCTTCCTATTAGTGTACGTTAAAGCAAATTTAACCATACAGTGATCCGAATTACACAAAGTTACCCTAACTGTAATTTTCTTTATAATGTATGTGACATTCATTAGAACCAAGTCCAGCATATTTTGACCCCTGGTAGGTTCATTAGCCAACTGCTCCAATCCCAACTCTAATATTAAGTCAACAAAGCATTTGTCACCATAGGACATGGTTTCCATGTTACCCCAACTAATGTATGGAAAGTTAAAATCTCCCCAAATTATTGTATCACCTTTTGTGGCTATATTTAGTAATTCTTGTCTTATATTGATGTCAATACATGTAGAAGTATTCAGAGGTTTATAGTATATGGCCATTATCAGTTTTTTTCATATGTTTCCCACATTCTGTATACTAACCCAAAGTGAGGCATATGACTGACAATTGGTAATAACAGGATCAATGACAGTACATTCTATTCCATCTGTGATGAAAAATGCTACCCCATCCCATTTTATGTTTTGTCTGTCTTTGCAAAATAGTTGGTAACCAGGGATATTTGTAACCCAATTCATTTTTTCATCCCACCAGGTTTTGCATACAGCGCAAATATATATTACCATTATAAAGAATATCCTGAAGTTCAGATATTTTTGATATATTGAGACTCCTTGCATTAAGGGTTAACACTTTGATATACTTCTTGTTTCTCTAAATAATAGTATGTCTAAGTCTATTAGCCATTAATAATTTTTTCTGATCTGGTTTACCATCTCTCTCCTCAGAATTCAGTTTAATAAGCATTGATGTGGTTTCTCAACCTACTGTAAGTCCAAGCTTTCTACTACCATGTCTGCTGAGATGCAGACCATCCTGGCAGAAGTATCCACACATTCCATCAAATTCCTCCCAGTGTGTTATACACTTAATACCCTCATGCATACTCCACTTTCTCAACCAGTTGTTGATGCTTGTAATTTTGTGATGTTTACGGAGAGGAGCTCTTGGGACTGGCAACATTTTGAAAAAAAACACCTCACAATTCATTATTTTTAAGGTTGCAAGAAGATTTTTAAAGTCATTCTGTATTTCCCCTTCTTCCTATTTACTAATATCATTAGTGCCAGCATGCAACAAGAGACCTCTGATCCCTGTTTTTAACAATGTTGGGTAACAGATTCTTGATATCCTTAATTGTTACTCCCAAGAAATAACTTGTTGTTATGAACTCATTATTATTTCCCCACAGTATACCTGTCAGTATACCTGACAACCGAGTCACCAAGTACATAGATTTGAGCTTGGGGACACACTAAGCCTTCACTGTTATACTCCATGCCTTCTTCTATATTTAGCCTAATATCTGGTTGAACTGCAGCAGCTACTGGCACTGTTTGCTGTATGTGGGTGTTGGTGTTTAAGTGCTCCCTAGAAGTTGATGAGAGCTCATTGGGTACAGAAATCTGATGGAGCAGTGTGTTTAAATTCTTCCTAGATGTTAATGAGGGCTCATTATTTACAGACGATGATGAATTAACATTGTTAATGGTCTGTATAGATGATATTTCATGACAAGGGCTAGAGGCATTTGCTCTATGGTTAGTAATTTGTAGTATACCTTTAGTGTTAAATATGTTTTCACGTTCATTGGCATTGGTTACATCTATAATAAGCTATGGTGAGCTATATCTAGTGGCATGGTAAGCCCTAAGTAGTAGTATTTCCTTTTGATTTTACCCCACCTCCCCAGAATTTGTATACCAATGATATAAGCCACATGCATTCTTTTTAAACTCTACAAACCAATGTAAAGACACTGGGTTGCATACTTTGGAATGAATGACTGTGGCTTGTAGAGAGTCATAAAAAAAACTAGAAATGTGTTTGTCTTGTAGTAGTAGTAATAGTAGTTTTATTTGTATTTGGCGCACTTATAGGGAGGCCCAGGGCACCATATGTAAATCTGTCGACATGACAAGACATAGGATAATCAAAATACCAATTGTACTGAGTGGCACCAAGGTATGGAACTGTCATTTTTATACAGTAAAAGGCAGATATACTGTATAGGCTATACAATGTACAAGCAGATACTGCACAATATATACACATACATGCATGCAAGCACATGCATGAACCTAAAAAAATAAACAATCATAGCCCACACAATACACCAACTCAGAACTTTTATCCTGATCGGTTCCTACAGTAGGGCTTCTGCAGTTGGTATGATGATTTATCACTTTGAAGGGATGTTCCCAAGTTGCATTCAAACCTCAAGGTCTGTCCAGCCCGGTGGTGCTGAGGATTGAGGTGCTGGATGTCACACCTCATGCCACGCCAGTGACCCACATTCGGGAGCAAGCCCTGGTTGCTGGGGGTCAGCAGGGGAGGGAGGGAGAGGATTAAGTGTCTGGAGGACAGCTCTCCTCTCTTGGGGAGGGACAGGGATCCCGGTTCAGTGCTCTGCTGATCTCTGGCAGAGGCTGGAGATACAGCAGGCCCTGCGTAGGAGAGAGAAGGAATGGGGGCATGGCAGACATCAGATATGCCATGATGTCAGGGCACCAGCCACTCCCCAGAGAAAACAGGGAAAATGCCTCTTGGCTCCGGCAGAGACGGAGCACCAGGAGCTTGCCCCCAATTTACGGCCACCCACCAGGCATCCTCCCGACTGACGTTACTGCTCTGTTGGGGCATTGGGACCCTCCCCGTCCCTGTCTGGGAGGTACAACCAAGGCTACATGGGCAATGGAGGCTGGACGGGTAGGGTGTGTGCTGTAGGGGGATGACTCCATGTGCTCCTGAGGAAGTCCAGAGCTGAGGGGGTAAGAAGGAGGCATAAAATAGAAAATAACAAAAAACCTCAAGGTCTCAGCTGGAACTTTTCAAGTTATCAACACTATAAAACTTCAAACTTTGCTGAAACTCTATTGCTAACATCAACAATGACATTTAACAATGTCTCTCATACTACAGAAATTGTGGTGAGAAAAAAGAATATGTCCCACACGGGGGTTCAAACCCAACCCCCCTAACCACTATTGCTTTGTAACCTGCAGCTCTACTTTTGTACAAAGGTTCCTTGACAGGAACTGCATGCTGTGGCAGATAACTTTCAACTCTGAGTGCAGACCCCCCCACCACACACACAGCTGTAGTGAATTTAACAATGGACTTCTTAGGGAGTCACATAATGCCTTGCTGCCACCAAGAGCACAGTTTTACCACTCTGACCCAGCTCACTTTATTTGCTTGTTTCTTTGTGAGTATATTTAGTTTATATCAGCATTTTGTCGATAGCTTCTTCTCTCAGTGAACTAAGCTGCTTCAGGTTCTGATTTTGTGACTAAGAAATGGACGCTGAGATGGAATCTCCTCCAGTGCATCACACCCCGCCACCTACTCCAGATTGCAACCATGGGCCTAAGCATTCAAATGGGGTCCCTGCTAACACTTGTTGCATCTCAATTCCAGCTGGAACCCTCACAGAAGAGTGCTTTGTTCAAGAATTTGTGCCTCTGAAGGAAGTTATCCTTACTTTAATAGGTGGCATTAAAGCTATTTGTCTTGCCACAGAAGAGTTAACTAAGAGGGTGAGAGACACAGAGGTTAGGGTGAGTTCCTTAGAAGATTGGCAAACCTGACTGGACCCTGATCTTTTGGCAGTTAGGCAGAAGATGGCTCAGCTCGAAACACATCTAGAGGACCTAGAAGGTCGGACTCAAATAAATAATGTAGTGATCACCGGCTTGCTGAGCAGTCAGAGTGTACTAACCCAATTCTCTTTGCTCAAAAATTATCCAAAAAACCTAGCTGGACCATCTCCCAAAGACCCAACATAAATCATTGACAAAGCTCACATATCACTTCATCTGATACCCCATAATGGTACAAAGTCTTGCCCTTTTATTTTCAAGTTTCTAAACTACTTAGATAAACAACATCTATTGTCAAGGGTAATGAATATGGTGGAGGTTACATGGGAAGGCTCCCGGATTTACATTTTTTCAAGATCTGCCACAAGTAGTTTGAGATCAGAGATCAGCTTATCAGTCAATCATTTCTAAACCAACGGCTGCTCAAATTAAATTTCAAATGTTGTGTCCTGCTAAACTACAAATTTTCCATGGAGGTATCATTCATAGTTTTGACTCAACAGAACAATCTCAACGGGAACTGCCTTCTTTGTTTCTCAGTCTTTTCAAGACTGTTTGACTTCAATATTGGATCAGGGTTTACTTACTTATCTGTTCCCTTTATTGATGTTATGTAGGTTGAAATTAGGTAACAGATGTTAAAAGTTATCCAAAGGCAGACTGGGATTGTACTTGGAGTACTTGCAAGGCTTGCAGCTCTATTTACTGTTTTTCTCATTATTATTTGTAATTTACATTGAATATTTAGACATTATGGACCATATTTTCAAAGGAGATGAGTGGCACATCTCTGGAGCAAATGGAGATGAGCCACTCATCTCTAAAGATGCTCCAAACTCCCATATTCAAAGAAGGGAGATAAGCCACCCAAATCAAGACAGGCCTTGAGCCAAAATTAATGTATGCATCCCAAGTGGAGGGGGCGTGCCCATGAATATCCAGCACAATGGGATATTCAGCAGAGATGGGCTGCCCAAGTGCAGGAGATGAGCGGCGCAAAGTTAGGCATGTTAACAACAGACCTAACTGCTGGCCACACACAGACAGGCTGCTGTACTGCACACAGGAGCACAGCAGCCTGCCAACCCCCACAGCCCAGTGGCAATCCCCCAAGCCCCATTCCAGTGTGCACCATTGGAAGAAGAACATCCCCTCCTATTGTGTAGTCCCCCATGCCCCATCAACCATGCCCCCTCCCACTGTGTAGTGCCTCCCACCCAGCCTCATTCCCTGATCTATATAAAAACAGTCATCAACCCCTTTTTCCATAGTGTAGTGCCCCCCACCCAACCCCATTCCCCGATCTATATAATATCATTCACAAGCCCCATTTTCTGTTGTGTAGTGCCCACTGACCCCACGCCCCATCCCCAATCCCCAATCCCCAGTGGCAACATAATAAACAGGCACTGCTGGTCCAGGATCCTGGTTTGATGTACATTCATAATTGAACCAGGACCAGGATCCCTGTGCGGAGTGTAGTTCTTAGCAGTACAAGTTTTATTAGTATAGTAGCCCCCTTCCTGGTAGGTAGACCCCCTCCCTACCCCCAACCCAACCCGTGCCAGTGACTTGAACAGCCCTCCTCACCCTGCCATGGTCAGTCACCAATTGACAGATCAGGACCTCGCTTCCTACTGTATTATGAGCAAGCATTCATAATACAGTAGGGAGCACAGTTCTGATCTGTCAGTCAATGGCTGGCCATGGCAGAGTGAAGAGGGGTATACAAGTCATCGGCACGGGTTGAGTTGGTGGTGTGGGAGGGGTCTGCCTACTGGGTTGGGGGGCCACTACACTATGGAAACTTGTACAGCTAAAAAACTATATACCACACAGGGATCCTGATCCTTGCTTGTTTATGGAATGCACATCAAACCAGGATCTTGGACTGGCGGTGCCTGTTTATTATGTTGCCAATGGGGTTTGGGGATTGGGGATGGGGCAGGGGTCGGAGCACTACACTATGGAAAATGGGGGGTTGTGACTGTTTTTCTATAGCTCAGGGAACAGTGCTGGGTAGGGGGCACTGCACTATGGAAAAGGGGGTTGATGACTGTTTTATATAGATCAGAAAATGTGGCTGGCTGGGGGGCACTACACTACAGAAAAGGGGGTTGAAGTAGGCCTATACTGGTGTGATGGTCTGCATCTGTCCAGGAGGGGAACCAGGATCCTGGGTTATAGGTTTAAATGCTTCATTGGCAAGTATTCAAACTAGCCAAGGGGGGAGGCACTGGAAAGGAGCATGGAAATCCTAGCCCCCCCAAAAATCAGGGTGCTAAGTGAGGTAGACACCAACATAGAGATGTTGATAGGGAGAAGTGCAGGGGTAAATGAAGAAAGTGACAGTGTCGACAGGGAGAAGTGCAGGGGTAAATGAAGAAAGTGACAAATGCAATAAAGACAGGGATGGGGCAAAAAGGGGTAAGGCCATCAAGAAATGGAGGGTAATGAGTACCAATGCCTGTATTCTGGGAAACAAGCTCCCTGAATTGGTGCTCTTGATGGAAGAGGGGTGCCTGGATATTGTAGCAGTCACAGAAACATGGTACACAGAGAACCATGACTGGGATGTTAACATACAAGGGTACACAACCTACAAGAGAGACAGGGAGGGGAGAAGAGGGGGGAGTATCTCTCTGTGTAAGGGAAGGGATAAAGGCAACTGAACAAAAAAGCAAACAGGGAGGAGAGGAGGCACTGTGGGTCACTTTAGAGACTGGAAATGGCACCACAATCTGCACAGGGGTTGTATACGGACCCCCATGTCAGGGGGAGGGAATGGACAAGGATATGATAGAAGGCATGCTTAGGATGGCAGAGAAAGGGGAGATATTGTTGATGAGGGACCTTAATATGCCAGATGTTAACTGGAGCACCTTTGCTGCAGCCACATCCAAAAGCAGGGCCATTCTCAATGCCTTTCAGGTGGCATGCCTTAGACAGCTAGTTTTGGAACCTACTCATGAGGGAGCAATCTTAGAACTCGTACTCTCAAATGGGAACAGAGAGAGGATCTCAGATCTAGAAGTGGGTAGCCATTTGGGAACAAGTGACCACCAAACAGTGTGGTTCATGATAAACTCAGCTACAGAGTCAAGCCATGCAAAAGTGAGGGTTCTGGACTTCAGGAGGGCTAACTTTGGCAAGATGGGAGAGTGCCTTTGAAAAGCACTAGCAAACAGGCTAGAAGGAGCGGTGGAGCAACAATGGGGGAATATCAAAACTGCCATCACAGAGGCAACAATCCTTTGTGTGAAGCAAATAAACAAATCAAAAAAAAAAAAAGCCACTATGGTTCTCAAAAGAGGTGGCAGTGAAGGTTAGGGAGAAAAATATGGCATTTTGGAAGTATAAAGAAACACAGAAGGAGCAGGACAGAGAACTGTACCAGTTAAGGCAGAAGGAAGCAGGGAGGGTAGTCAGAATAGCAAAAGTCCAAACTGAGGAAAAGATAGCCAACTCAGTTAAGAAGGGGGATAAAACCTTTTATAGGTATATCAGGGAGCGTAGAAAGACAAAGGGAGGGATAGTGAGGCTTAATAGAATGGACAGTGGGTGAGCAGAAAGGGACAGTGAAAAAGCAGGGATACTGAATGAATACTTCTGTTCAGTGTTCACAAAAGAGGAGGTGGGGGAAGTGCTTAATCCAATTAATAGAAGCACTCTGGATAGGGGTGTTGATACCAGTCCTTTCACAGAAGAAAGGGTTCTGAAGAACTCCTAAAACTGAAGGTGGACAAAGCAATGAGGCAAGATGGAATTCACCCCAGAATTCTAAAAGAATTAAGCAGAGAACTAGTGACACCACTGACTATGCTTTTTAACAAATCATGGGAGGATGGTGTGGTACCTGAGAACTGGAAAAAGGCAGATGTGATTCCCCTTCACAAAAGTGGGACCAAGACAGAGGTGGGAAACTACAGACCTGTCAGTTTGACCTCTGTGGTAGGGAAAGTGATGGAATCACTTCTGAAGGAAAGAATTGTTGAGTACCTAGAGGCCAGTGGAGCACAGGACCCAAGGCAGCATGGGTTCACAGCAGGAAGGTCATGTCAGACAAATCTAATTGATTTCTTTAACTGGGTGACCAAAGTAGTAGAACAAGGAGGGGCTGTGGATATGGCCTACCTAGACTTTAGCACGGTATTCAACACAGTCCCACACAAAAGATTAATAGTCAAATTAACCAGCCTGGGAGTGGGTCCCACGGTGGTAGCCTGGGTAAAACATTGGCTGGACAACAGGACACAGAAGGTAATTGTAAATGGAGTCCACTCTGAAGAAAGAGGGGTTACTAGTGGGGTACTGCAGGGTTCAGTACTGGGTCCAGTCCTTTTTAATGTCTTTATAAGAGACATTGCAGAGGGACTGGAAGGAAAAGATGCCTCTTTGCAGATGACACAAAGATCTGCAATAGGGTTGATACACAAGGAGGCATGGAAAGGATGAGAAGGACTTGACAAGGTTGGAGGAATGGTCAAAAGAATGGCAGCTTGATTCAATGCAAAGAAGTGCAAAATAATGCACCTTGGAAACAAAACCCAGGGAAGATTACACAATGGGGGTAGTAACAACAACAAAAATGGAAAGGAGCTGGGGTAATCATATCAGATGACTTTAAGGTTGGCAAGCAATGGGGAAGGCAGTAGGAAGGGCTGGGGGATACTGGATGTATAGGAGAGGCACCACCAGCAGAAAACAGGAAGTTGTTATCCCTGTACAGACAGTTGGTGAGACCTCATCTGAGTACTGCATCCAGTTCTGGAGACCCCATCTCCGCAAGAACATAGACAGGATGGAGGCAGTTCAGAAGAGGGCAACTAAAATGGTGCAGGGTCTGCAAGAGAAGCCATACGAGAAGAGACTAAAGGAGCTTAATATGTATACCCTTGAGGAAAGGAGGGGGGGACATGATAGAAACGTTTAAGTACCTCAGGGAATCAACAAAGTCCAAGAGGTTAGCATCTTTCAGAAAAAGAGATGTGCAAGAACAAGGGGACACAATTTGAAGATAGAGGGGGGATGGCTCAGTGGCAATGTGAAGAAGTATTTTTTCACAGAGAGGGTGGTGGATGCATGGAACAGCCTTCCTGAGGAGGTTGGGGGGGTCTAAAACTGTGGGATAATTCAATAATGCATGGGACAGACATAAGGCAATTTTTGTGGGGGGTAGGAAGAAATAGGCTGTTGGTTAAATAGGATCTGCAGATTATCCTCTAGGTAGGGAAATGGGCAGACTAGGTGGGCCAAGCGGTCCTTATCTGCCTTCAAAGTCTATGTTTCTATGTTTCTATGTTACCTTCTCCAATAGTTTTGACAAGGTCAGGAGCAAAGAGATTGGGCAGTAATTATTTAAGTTGTAGGGGTCCCCTGAATGGAATAGAGGTATTACATGGGCCGTCTTCCAGACCTTGGAGAGGGAGCCCTGATTGAGAGACAAATTGAAAAGGTGAGCAATGGGGGGGCCAAAATATTGTAGGCCATCTTTAGGAAGAATGGCTCAATCATATCTGTACCCGCACATTTCTTGGTATCAAGTTGAAGAAAGAGATCCTCAACCTGTTTGACGGTGACCAGACAGAAGGAGAAAGAGTGGTAATAGTCAATAGATTCTGGATTATGGTAATCAGATGACTGACTAAGGAACTGTGCCCTGATGGCATTTGCTGCGTAGGTATTAAATGCCTTCCCTGCTGTGGCAAAGTGATTGTTAAGGAGGTCAAGGATCTCATTTTTATCTGTAGTGTGGGTACCACCAGTTGAAATTTTGTGGGGAAGTGTGCTAGCGCTGTTATGACCTTCCACCTCTCTTAAAGGTTTCCAAAACTTAGTTGTAGAGTTAGTGGGTGACTGTTTATTTGTATGTATTTGATAGCCTCTGCTCCTGCAATGACACACAATTTTTCTCATACTTCATAAACTGAGTAAGAAATAAAAATAATGTCCCACACTGGGGATCACACTTAGGCCCCTTAACCACTACTGCTTGAAAGTCTATAGCTCTACTGCTGTACTAAAGCTCATTGACAGGAAATGCATGCCGTGGCAAAGAACATATAGTACAATACTGAGTGCAGACTCCCTGAACAGATGGAGAGGATTTAGTAATGTACCAGTCTGGCTACTTGAAGTAATGTTTACCATTCAAACTTGAAAGCCTCAGCTGGAACTTTTCAAGTTATCAGCAATACAGAACTTCAAACTTTGCTGAAACTCTGTCACTAACATCAGCAAGGACATCGAACAGTTTCTCTCATACTATGGAAATTGTAGTGAGAATGAAAAAAAGTCCCACACTAGGATCAAACCAGGCCTCCTACCCACTACTGCTTGGTAGCCTGTAGATCTACCACTGTACAAAGGCTCTGTGGCAAGAAATGCATGCTGTGCCATAGGATCTTCAGCACTAAGTGCAGACCCCTTAGACACACACACACACACACACACACACACACACACACACACACACACACAGCTGCAGTGGATTTACTAATGAACCTATCAGTCACTTCAAAGTAATGTTCCCAATTGCATTCAAACCTTAATATCTCAGCTGGAAATGTTCAAGTTATCAACAATACAGGACTTCACATTTTGCTGAAACTCTGTCACTAACATCAGCAATGACATCAACCAATTTCTCTCATACTACTGTACTAAGTAAGAAAGAAAAAAATGTTACACACTAGTGATTTCACCCAGGCCCCCTACCCACTACCACTTTGTAGTCTGTAGCTTTACCATTGTACTAAAGCTCATTGACAGGACATGCATGCCATGGCAAAGGACATCCAATGCTGAAAGCACACACCCCCACCAAAAGCTGCAGTTGATCTAGTAATGCACCAGTCTGTCAATATGAAGTAATGTTTCCCAATTTCTAGTCAAACCTGAAAGTCTCGGCAGGAACTTTTCAAGTTATCAGCAATATAGAACTTCAAACGTTGCTGAAACTCTTTCATTAACATTACCAAGGGCATCTAAAATTTTCATACTATAGAAATTGTAACGAGAATGAAATAAATGTCCCACACTGGGATCAATACTGGGTCCCCTGCCCACTACTGCTTGGTAGTCTGTAACTGTACCACTGCACAAAGGCTCTGTAACAGGAAATGCATGCTGTGGCGAAGGACATTAAGCACTGTGTGCAGCCCCACACACACACACACACACACACACACACACACACACTGATGCAGTGGATTTAGCAATGAACCTGTCAGTCAGTGTGGAATAATGTTCCCAAGTTGCATTCAAACCTGAAAATCTTAGCTAGAAATGTTAAAGTTATCAGCAATATATAACTTTACATCTTGCTGAAACTATCACTGATGTCAGCAATGACATCAAACAATTTTTCTCATACTGCATAAATCATAGAGGAAAGAAAACAATGTTCTGCACTGGGTATTGAACCCAGACTAATGTAGGTCTCGTACTCTACACCGGTACCTAAAAGCCCTGTCACTGACATCATTGATGATATCATGCACCTGAATCACTCACACTGAATGTACACGAATAAATGTGAAGAATATGCACGGCCACAATAGGCACTTATAGCTACGCTGTTGCCACTTTTATTGCCTGAATTTTAATATGCTGTATTTTATGTTGTATTGCACATTATGTCTCATGTCTCATGTCTGTATCTGTAAGGTGCCTTTGGCCTCTGTGGAAGGGCACAACTAAAAATAAACTACTACTACTACCTAAAAATAAACAAACATAATAGCTCATGGCAGTAAATGATTTAACATAAAACTGTTCAACAGCTAAAATTTGTTAACTGAGATGGCAGTCAGATGTAGGAGGGAATTACTCTCCAAAAAGCTTGCCAAATAAATAAGTCTTAAGATCCCACTTAAACACCTTTACTAAGGTGGTGTCTCTCTCAAGGCCTTCAGGAGTGAATTCCAAAGGGCCAGGCCAGCCAACTCAAAGGTCCAGTCCTCTTAGATGTTTTTTAACCTGGCCCTTGGTACTGCAAGAAGGTCCACTTGGTGGAGTGCAGAAAGCATGAGGACATGTAAGGTTGTAGGAAATCTGTCAGATAGGTCAGGCTCAACCCACGTAGGGCCTTATAATTTCATAAACCAACTTTAAAGGAGCTATACCACTTAACCAGAAGCCGCTGTGTTCACATAACACCAGGGAAACATGAAATGACCTAGAAAGGCTGGTCAGTAGCCTAGTAGCTGTGCTCAGCACTAGCTGCAGGCACCCCAGCATATCTCCACTGATCCTGAGCTACAGACCATTGTAGTAGTTGAGCCTAGACATCACAAATGCAGGTACTAGCATCACAAGGTCTCCGGGGGGGGCGGGGATAAGGGATTTAATTTGGCTGATGTTCCTTAAATGCTAAAAGCCACTCTGTATTGGTATTGTTTTTTTTGGTTGTTTTTTTTTGCAGTTCTTTTTCCCTCTCATCATCAATCCAGGGAAACTCTCTCAAATGACACTGTTGGCATCTCCCGCCTGGCCTGAGGTCCCCCACTCTGAGTCCCCTCCTGGTGCTCCGAAACCACATTCCTACCTGCTAGTGACCCCCTGGCTTGTACTCTGCCAGGGCAGGGTCACCTCCACTCCTAGGCATTCCTTGAAATCCAATTTCTGCAGGCTCGGTCTTGTGGCTCAGTGGATTGGGACCAGGTGGGCAGTGTCTGATGGTGGGTCTGGGGCTGTGACAAATCATCGCACCCCAAGGATTGGAGTATTTCCTTTTTGTGTGCCTTTTAACCCCCACAGAGGTGCAGATGTGCAATGACATTGAGCGTGAGGTAGTCACACTCCTGCATACATCTTACAGATGTCCACCAATGCCTCCACCCTGAACCACTACATGGCCTGGCTGTAGCACACCAAATCACTGCTTGGTGTCACTGATGCCAGGGAACCATGACCCACCCCTATCGGAGAGAGGACAGCTGTCTTCCGAATGCTCAATCCTCTCTCCCTCAGCCAACCCTCGGCAACCCGTGCTCACTCCTGACCCCAGGTCACCAGTGTAGTAATAGGTAAGATGCTAGGTGCCTCAGCCCTCTACACTACTAGGCCAGCTAGTATTATATTGTTTATACATCCTGCATACATCCTCTTACTTCAGGCTCCTCTCTATTATGCTTGTTTTCAGGTATGTTACCTCAAACTGTAACAGGTGTTACATAAGTACATTGGTCAGTAATAGACTGGTTATTTTACTGAAAGAATGAGGGCATTGTGTTTACCACTGTACAGGATCTCTGAGGGCTCAGAGTGACTAAACAAGCTTATTGCTCGCTATAGCTGGTGCAGGCCAAACAAATTGTCACTCCTTTTGGCATTCTGAAGTGGAAGGAAAGACAGAATTAGCATTTCTGTAGTGCTGTATACACTGTATCCTCAAGCACTTTACTAGCAATTTATTTACTATTGGCCTCCTCCTGTGTATGGGGGGGGGGAGGCAACAACCTCCTTACTACTGGGATTGTTTGTTTTTTTTTGTTATACAGAAATCTAGAAACACAGACAAAGATGGCATAAAAAGACCAATGTTCCATCCAGTCTGTGTAAGTTCCTTGTTTAGGCCTGGCACCTACTGTCCCTCCGGTGTCTAAGCCCTCCCCCTCCTTCCCCCCATTCCCTCTAGCTTCTGCCACCCTGAGCAACCACTATACCCTTCATTCTATCCAAGCCATGTTTAAACCCACCAACAGTTTTAGCACCTACCACTTTGGCAGGCAGATTGTTCAATGGCTCCACCACTCCTTCTGTAAAATAATATTTACTTATGTCCCTTCTGAGCCTCCCTCCTACCAGTTTCCACTCATGTCCATGTGACGATTAACTGGTATTCAAACTAAATATTTCATTGCAGTTCACTGTATTCATTTCTTTTAGGAACTTGAAGGTCTCTAGCATACCTCCTCTCTCCTTTCTGATCTCCAGCAAGTACATGTTCAGTGCCTTGAGGTGCTCCGCATGGACCTGCCCTGTTGGCCCTGAATCATTTTTGTTATCCTGCACTGCACCATCTCAAGAGTATGCTGTCCTTCCTGAGGTGAGGACTTCAGAACTGGGCACAGTACTCCAGGAGTGACCTCACTAAGGATCTATACAGGGGAAGCATTACACCTTCTACTATCAGTACCCCTCCCTCCTGTAACATCCTAGCATCATACTCGCTTTACTATATGCCTTCCTGTACTGACTCTATTGTTTGAGGGAGTCACTGATGATAACTCCAAGATTCAGTTCCTCAGCCATAGTGCTAATTCTCACCACACCCATCCAGTACTTTGTCCAGGGGATCTTGTTCCCAAAGTGCATTACCTTACACTTTTTGGCATTGAGTTTCAACTGCCAAAACTTAGACCGCTCCTCTAGCTTTTGTATGTCACTCTGCATTTCCCTGGTTCCCTCATCACAAATACCCTCCCACAGAGTTTAGTGTCATCTGTGAAGAGACACAGCCTGCCCTCAGCAATGTCACTACATATTGAAGAGGACCTGTCCCAGAACTGATCCCTGTGGTAC
This sequence comes from Neoceratodus forsteri, assembly GCA_016271365.2. NCBI lineage: Eukaryota > Metazoa > Chordata > Ceratodontiformes > Ceratodontidae > Neoceratodus > Neoceratodus forsteri. The sequence goes on along the minus strand of CM057450.1, from coordinate 227,736,210 downwards.
CCTGCTCAAGAACTTCTTCTCTGATGACTTGACCCACTTTGATCAGTGACACCATCAGTTTCCTTACAATAGATGTAAGACTGATGGGTCTATAGTTCTCAGCATGTTTCTTGTTCCCCCTTTATGGAGTTGAACTACATCTTCCATCCTCCAATCTTTTGGAACTACCTCTTTCCTTAGAGATCTGTTGAATAAACCCACTAAGGGTTCAGCCAGTTCTGCTGCCAGCTCTCTGAGTGACCTCAGATGCAAACCATCTGGTCCCAGGGCCTTTTCTATTTGTAGTGCTCCCAGCCCTTTCTGGATCCTTTCTTTTGTGTGTGTGTGTGTACATATATATATATATATATATATATAGGCTGCCTCATCTCTGGTACCCCATTAGTGGCCACTTTGGCACCACTTTCTTGCAAGGATCCACCATTATCCTTAGTGAAAACTGAGCTAAAGTAATCATTAAGGATGGCATAAATATGTACATATTTCATATTACATATGCAGTCTGTTAACCAAGTAGGACCCAGAAGCATTAGAAGCCCATTTTCAAGGAGGACCCTGAGATGTAAACAGCTGGTTATAGAACCCACATGGGAGATGCCACTACTGGACCTGGTGCTTACAAATGAGGACCGTGTGACAGGGGTTACAGTAGGGGAACACCTGGGGAGCAGTAATCATCAAACAATGTGGTTTTAAATAACAGAGGTGGAGGAACCAAGCCACACAAAGACAAGATTCCTGGACTTTAGGAGGGTGGATTTAAGAAAGATTGGGAAATGTCTAGAAGAAGCACTAATAAGAGTAGGGGAGCAGAAGGGGGTAGATGAGCAGAGGATGATGATCAAAACAGGGATTGCATTGGCAAAACAACTATGTTTCAAACAGGTCAGCAAGGAGAAGAGGAGATTTTCTAAGGAGGTAGCAGAAAAGGTTAATGCAAAAAAAATAGCATTTAAACAACACAAAAAGACACAGAAGGAGGAGGATAGGGAGAGGTACCAGGAAAAACAAAGGGAGTTGTGGAAGGCAGTTAGGGAAGCCAAGGCACAAACAGAAGCAAACTCAGTGGTAAGAGGGGACAAAACCTTTTACAGGCACATCAGTGAAAAAAGGAAGACAAGGGGAGGGATTGTGAGACTGAAAGGGGATGATGGGGGTAATGTGTAGGATGACCACCAGAAATCAGATATACTAAACAAATACTTCTGTTCAATTTTTACAAAGCTGAGGGCAGGAAATGGGTCAGCAATAAGTGATAAGGGTAGAAAGGGCACAAAAAATGGACACATGTCCCTTTCCAAAGGAAAGGGTCCTCAGGGAAATGGAGATGATAAGAGCTGATAAGGCTATGGAACCAGATGGGGTGCACCCCAGGATACCGAAAGAGCTAAGAGAAGAGTTTGCAGAACCACTGACTACCCTGCTTAACCTGTCACTGGAAAAAGGGGAGGTACCAAAGGACAGGAGGATAGCTGATGTGGTCCCTTTATACGAAAGTGGAAACAGCGAGGAAGCAGTGAATTACAGACTGGTCAGTCTTACCTTGGTAGTGGGAAAGGTCATGGAAACACTACTAAAAGAAAGAATAGTGGAACATCTGGTTGTCAACGATCTACAGGACCCAAGGCACAAGGCTTTACAGGAGGAGGTTGTGCCAGACTAATCTAATTCAGTTCTTCGACTGAGTAACCAGTGAGGTGGATCGGGGATGGGCAATGGATGTGGCCCACCTGGATTTCAGCAAGGCCTTTGACTTTGTGCTGCGTAGAAGGCTGTTAAACAAGCTCGGGATCACAGGGGTGGGAAAGAAGGTAGTGAAGTAGGTGGAGAATTGGCTGGATAATAGAACCCAGAGGGTGATGGTAAATGGCACTCACTCTGCAGAGGGTAAAGTGACCAGTGGGGTAACACAGGGATCAGTGCTGGGTCCAGTCCTCTTCAATCTCTTTATCAGTGATATTGCAGAGGGTCTGGAATGGAAAATTTGCCTGTTTGCTGATGACACTAAATTCTACAACAGGGTGGACACACCGGGGGAGTGGATAGAATGAGGGGGGCTGTAAGAAAGCTGGAGGATTTGTCAAGGAATTAGCAGCTAGGTTTCAATGCAAAACCATGCAAGATATTACACATAGGGCAGAAAAACCCAGGAGCTACATATCAACGGGGGGGGGGGGACAGCATGCTCAAAGCAAGAAAGAGACCTGGGGCTGGGGGTGATCATCTCCGATGACGTCAAAGTAGGTAGGCAGTGGGACAAGGTGGCAGGAAAGGCAAACAGGATGCTGGGATGCATAGGCAGGGGAATCACCAGCAGAAAAAGGGAGGTAATAATTCTACTGTACAGGACTTTAGGGAAAGTACACCTTAAATACTGTGTCCAGTTCTGGAGGCCTCATCTATGTAAGGACATAGATAGGGTGGAGGCAGTTCAGAAAAGGCAACCAAAATGGTGCAGGAATTACATCATAAGTCCTACAAGGACAGGTTGAGGGAATTAAATATGTATTCCCTGGAGGAGAGAAGGGAGAGTGGGGATATGATGGAGACATTTATGTACCTCTCAGGGAAGAATAATGCACAGGATAATACAATATTCCAAAGACAAAAATACTCAAGGATGAGGGGGCACTAGATGAAACTGGATGGAGGGAAGTTCACAGGGAATGTGAGAAAGCAGATCTTCACAGAGAGGGTGGTGGGAAAGTAGAACCATTTCTGCCCCCGCCACCAGTGGAGGTGGCGGGGGGCAGAAATGATTGCGGGTTATAAACATGCTTGGGATAGGCATAGAGGATTGCTAGTAGTCATGGGGTTAAACCTAATGCCAACAGTGCAGTGCATGACATAGTGCATCTGTTAGTGGTAATAGGGCAGACTGGGTGGGCCAAAGGCCTTCATCTGCCAATAATTTTTATGTTTCTATATTTCTATGTACACAAAATCAACAGTACAGAAGAAATATGCAACACAGAATGAACATGCAATAAATCTGTGTACACGGACAGTTCACAGTTTTCTGACTGGTCAGCCTTCAACTCCCTGTTCCAGTAGCCTACTGCACAGGAACCACCTGTCTCCCCCCATCCCCACTCCATCCCCTTATCTTTAATTTATCTGAAAACTGCTGATGAAATTGGTAAACTCCTGGGTAGTCTCTCTCCCTGCAATAGTGCTGGCTATGACAATATAGAACCAAAACTAATTTGACTGGGTGCCTCCCTCCTTGTGCATCCCATCTTCCACATCTTCATTTTATACCTGCTCTCTGGCACAGTTCCCAGTACATGAAAAGTACCCAGAATTGCCCCTAATTTTCAAGCATGCTGGTCCAAATGATCCATGATATGGTCCACCCTCTGCAATCGTCTAGAGAAGTTTGTGTCATCCCAATTGACTTAGTATCTCTTTTCATATAAACTTTTTTGCAAATAAAATTTATTTTGGGTCAAAATCCATAATTTAACAGGACATCTTTCAAAAATCTTGTTGATGGTTAGTATACATGAAAATACACAAAAGAAATAGCTTATGTCTCAAAATAAATATATTGTTGAATACAAAATAGACAGGTAAGCATCAGTTAACAGCATACATTGCACTACCTTCGGCCTTATGTAAACATGAAGTTATTTTTGGTCTAATTTTTTATAGTTCCATATAGCCACCAGAATCTGTCATCATTGTGAAAAAACTCAGTGTTAAACAGTGCTCTGAGGAAGAGTTGTTTCCATTCATGAACTGGAAAAACAAGATTTCAATTAAAACATTTCCAATGTTTTAAAATCATTCTCTTTATTGAAATATTCTTAGCTTTCACAAAACCCAGTCACATTCTTTATAGGCTTTTTTATGTATTCATTCCAATATAACTGTTGTACATCAATTTTATTTGCAGTTTGAGATTCTATCCTATGCAGTACCCAAATGACTGAGACCACCAGTTTTTAGCTAAACTACATTCCCCTAGTGAATGGAGCTCAGTAGATTCAGATTGCTCACAATGCCAGCATTCAGTATCTCGTTTAAGTTTCATTTTAAATAGTTTGTACAGAGTATATTATGCCCAGTTTATAATCTTAAATCGTATTGATTTATCCATTGATAAATGATAATCATTGCTTTGCATGCTAAAAGCCATTACTAATTTGGGATTTTAAAACTGAGTTTGTTATTCCATTTTTAATAGCGCTGTATTGCTGCTTAAATTCACACATATTATATTTAGTGATTCAAATACACCCAACATGTTTATGTCATCTTATTGCACTGGTTGAACACTTGTGCTGTTTTATACAGTGATTTGCTTGATATTCACTGTCTTTTTTCCCCACTAAAATAAACTAGCAAAAGCAGCCAAACTAAAAACACAGTGAATATTTCCTGTTATGCAGAATTTTTATAGAATTTTAAACTGGTGCAACTGATTGTTAATCCATGAGAGTATCAACGTTGATCTACTGAAATGGATGGTGTCCATATCTTTTTCTAGTTATCTAACATTAGGTGCTCTTTCCCAATGATTGAAATATTTTTTGAATAAACTACTTAACTGATAAAAGCAGTACCAATAGTAACTTTCCACCACTTTTTCTTGCACCTAGACCAGCCCAGAAACTTGTTGTTTTACTTTAGATCTTGCCATTTAAGGATTCTTTTTTCTATCCACACTTTATTATATAATATTTTCCCATCTATCTTATAATTTTTTTTTACAATCAAATTAGATGGAGATATATTGGTTGGCTATCTCATTTTTTAAAAATATTTTTACCACATTAATATTCTTAGCTGTATCACTATTATAGCTCAAAAAGTTTAATGGTGCATACAAAATATTTCTAACATCCACTTGTTCTTTTTGAAGACCATCTGAAATTGAGTTTTCAACAACTAAATCAAATTTTCCATACTTGTCCAAAATAGATAGCTTTATTAGACAGGTCCTATGGTAAGATCTAGTGTCTGGGCAGGCAAACCCTTGTTGATCTTCAACTGAGTAAATTTTGCTCCATGAGAATCTATATTGCTTAGGAGTCCATACATATTTTCTAAGCGTGGCATTATTTTTTTAAACCTGCTTGGTGGAACCTTGATTAGAAGTGCCTAGAGAATATACAATAAATTAGGTTGGCTAATATTTTGAGTATTTGTACCTTCTCATATAGTGACATGGGAACTTTTTCCTATCTGTGAAGTTTATGCTTTAAACTTGTTAATATTAGATGATGGTTTAAATAATATAACTTGTTCATACTGTCTGTTATCTGTATGCATAGGTACTGCATACCTTCTTTTTGCACTGAAAATTCCTTGTATTTCAGATATTTGATCCTGATTAAAGATTATCATTTCAAATTTTGTTTTATTTATTTTGTAATTTGCCACCTTTGAAAATATAGAGATAATTTTCATTTGTTCATTCAAACTGTCTAAATGATATTCTAATGATAGTAGCAAATTGTCATTGTGTTAACTTTCTATTCAGGTACACCTATTTTTATCTCATTTTTTCCTTGACATTTTCTAATTTTATTTTGCAAAATTTCTAAACCTTAAGCAAACAGGCAAATATGTCCTCTTTTATTCATACTAACTCCCCTGAACAGAGTGACATTTTATAAGAAATGATTAATCCTGATTTTTGATTTTAGTGAATCATATATGGTTTTGATTAGTTAATAAAGATGTCTGGCAATCCAAAGTTCTCTAGGGTAAACAATATATACTGGCATTCAGCTATCAAATGCTTTGCAAGCACCGAGGGGCAGTAATACTGCATTTGTTTTTTTTTTTTTTGTTTTGTTTTTTTTGTAAATGCTGTATAATGAACTGGATCTTATGAATACCTGTACGTATAGACCTTTGTTGTATAAAGCCACTTTGATGCTGATATATTAGATTTTCCTACAGCAATAAGCTTCTGTTATTTATTATCTTATTGTAAATTCTAAAATCAATATTCAAAATGGCCACAGATCTAGAATTTGTCTCATATTTTGAATATGTCCATTTTTCAGGATATAAAGTGAAATATGTCATTTGGAAGGTTTCTGGCAATTTTTTCATGTATTTGGGTTAGGGGTATTTCTAGCAGAGACAACAAATGGGTCATAAGAGACATATACAATTCAGTAGTAAAACTATCCACACCTTGCCATTTACCTTTTGCCATAATCATTACTGTATACCTTTAATTTCTTGATGCATTATTAGTACATCAAGTCTATCCTCTTCTAGTTTTCAACTTTCATTGACTCCTGTGTATTGTTTATGATACTGTAATCCTCCTCTGTTGATCACATTCTCAACTGTACAAAAGTGTATAAAAATTAAGAAACTCCTTAGCTATCATTTGCTGATCTACTTATAAGTTTCAATTTTTATCATAAACTGATGCTATTTCTGTTCTTTGTTCTATGGCTTTGAATCTTTTTGCTAAACTGTTTCCTGTATATTCACTTGTGACTTGTCAACTCTTCCTCACTTTTAACCAATTATTTTTAACAAAAATTTCCACAGAGAATGTTAATTTTGTTAATTCAATGTAATCACATTTTTTGGAAATACCTCATGCTCTCACTGGAACCTCTAATGATGTCAATGTATTATCTACCTCAATTATCATCTTTTTCTCTTTTTGTTTTTCCCGCATGCTTCTGAAATGAATATCCCTTCTAAAGTAGCATTTAGCGTATCCAGTGATTCTATAATATTATCACTCTTAATCTGATTATCTTTAATAAAATGTTGAGGGCATCACATTTTTTTATAATTCTTTTATCTTTAAACAGGTGATTATAAACTCTCCATCTATTATTGGTTTTATTTTCAGTATCTGTTGATAATATATGTTGAATGAAACAATAGTGTGGTCTCATTTTGTTAATGATTCAATGTTAGAGAGAAAACATAACCAATTTATAGCTCTTTCTTCAGATATTAGAATGTAATCTAATCTTGAATACATAGTGTGTCTTTGAGAATAAAAGGTGTGAATTTTGTCAGTTTCATGTATTTCTCTCTATAATGCCAGTAAATTATTGGACATCATGCAATTGTTAAATAAACATGATTTGTAGTTGTCCCATTTGTTTATAGGTGATGATCGGTCAAGAATATGATTAGTCACACAATTGAATTTATACCCTAGTATAGCATTTTGCTAGTCCCAGATGTTCACTAATTTGTTAATCTCTGCTAGAAATGTCCAAAGCCTTTAAAGGGTGCATACACTGTTCATAGAATTATGTAATTAGTTCTATCCGTACATTTATTGGTATAATCCTGCACTGCATGTCAGATTCAGTATCAATTACCTTACCTTAAAAGCTCTTATACAGCAGTATTGCTACCCCTCTGCTTTTGTTGCATTTACATTATAAATAAAAACATGTTTCCCACTTGTCCTTTTTTTTTTTCATTTATGGATTTCATTCTCACTCAAGAAAGTTTTTTGAAGCATGGCTACATATGTATTATGTTGTTTTCTATTCAAAATTTTATATCTCTTGAAGAGGACAAGAAACAGTATTTTAACTGATAGCTGTTTATAAAGTTAAGAGGACAGGAAATCATTTCTAATTGACAGCTGTTTATAAAGTTCTTGTTTTCAGAAATGATATTCATTCCTCAAAATTATCCACATTCAACTGTACCTGAATAAAAAGTTACATGAAAAAATTGTATTTTGCATTGTTTTCTTTTTATGTGCAGCATTCTTTTTCAGTTCTTTTCATGAAACCTGTGATCTGGAGTTTTAACTATGTCATGGTCTGTGCACAGAACTCTGAGCAAGGTTCTTACATGTCAACGGCTCACAATTAGCATTATTTAAACAAACATGACATAGAAAAACTCCAAATTACAGGTTCCATGACAAAAACTGTGCATGATATTTTCCATTAAAAAAAAACATTAAACAACACAGTTTTCACATCTGTGATTATTCATGTACAGTTAAATAAGGATCATTTGGAGGTGTGAATTTCACTATTATAAATAAGAACATTACTAACTGCTGCCAATTATCACACAACTCCTGTCCCTTTTGATAGGGGAGCTTACTCCATTAACATTTCAAGATGTGTACACCACCCTTACGGTGACACCAATACAGAGAAACACACACCTGTCAGCAAAATTGACACTTAGCGACAGGTCACTGTGTTGGTGTACCCGAGACAGGGGCATGTTGTCTCTCAATGCTGCACCCCCGCCCCGAATCAACTCCAACTGGAGTTGAGAATCCTAAAGATGGGGGGGCAGGGGCAGAGTCCCCCACATGGGGGGTTCAGGGGACTTCGCCCTCAATAAAAAAACAGAACCGGGAGACATACAGGAATCATGTAACTCACAACTTGCGGTTGACATGATTCCTGTCAGCAAGTTGTCGGTTGACATAAAGGTTGTCGAACTGGCATGGTAGAGCCTTCAAGATGCTCCTTATATCATATTATATAATGGGCGCTTAAAATCCTTATCCCTGATTGGCTGGCTGGCAAGATTTACAATGTATAAATCGTGCCATCGCCTTACAGGAAAAAGTGCCAGCCTGCCACATGTGCCATCCCCACTATGTGAAATCACTCTGACCCTGAAAACAGAAACAGAAAAGTCACCACATTGAGTCACTCCCGTAAATGGCAGTCTCCAACTCCCAGTACACAACATTCCCCAATATGAATGTCTCCGACTCCTGTTACAACACTCCCCAATCACTAAATATGTACCTCAGCATCCATACCACAAAGATCCTTTCAGCCTCCGATCGCAAGATTTCCAAAGACGTGCAACCAATGCAGAAGTCACACAGTACAAGACCCTTACTTCTATCACATCCACTGCTGCTGGTAAGCTAAGAGTGTTTCCTGCCTCCATAGCAGTCTCCAATAACAGTTTTCTCCCCCTGGCCTGTCCGTTCCACTAACAGCCTGCACCAAAACATCACTCCCACCTCCATTATGGTGACTGCTGTCTCTCCAGTTCCCCTCTGTCTGACTCCGGGACCCCAAAGCTGGCAAACAGAAAGAATGTAGGTGGGACAACATAAGAAAATAGAAGTGAACCACAATAACAGATGCAGGAGCAGAAGAAGGACTGCTGGCTGAAACAGTGAAGGATGTAACCAGGAGACCCATGTAGAAACCATAGGGTAAGGGCTGGGTGGGTGAAAAAAGCAGAACAAAAACCTGACTGGGGCTGAGAACAAACGCACAACTCTCAGCATTTTGAAACTGAATCTGGACTTTCAACTCTCAGAAGGGGACTGGATTACTTATTTATTTTTTTTGCAAAACAATACATTACAATAAATCGTTTAAAATGTCAAAAAAAAATTAATTTTGTCTGTATTTTTTTATACAAAAAAAATAAAGTGAGACATTGTATAATCACAATATCCCACAAGAGGGTGTGGGTGATGGCAGTATTTACCCACACAGCACAGGAGAACAGAGGATAGTGTTCTCCACTAAGTTTAACCACAAGATGACGGATATTAGAAAAATAATGAATACAGTCTTTGCATAATAAACCCATTATAGTTGCAAAAAAGACACGAAACATTAAGAATACTACTGTACAGTCACAATTCAAGAGAAGAAATATAGAAGGTAAACAACTGCTCTTGGGCTCCTTACATTTAGGACTGGTCCCACGTGGTAGATACTCTGTGTGTAATCACAGATCAGAAAAAACAGGTATACGTGCACCCGCACGCAGGGCAGAATGTTTTAATTAACCAGCACATAACATGCACAACTGAAGGAGTCATCTATTTAGTACAATGTCCATGTGATTTACTATGTGTTGGACAAACAAGCCGGATGTTTAAAACAAGAATACTGGAACACAAGAGTGACATAAGAAATAGAGATACAGACTCCCCAGTGTCTGTACATTTTAATCAAAATGGGCACAATGGAGCATCCCTGAGATTTTGGGGGCTGGAAAAGTCACCTTACCTGAAAGGAGAGGAAGCCTTAGGGATAAATTACTACAGGCAAAGATGTGGTGGATAATTTACATGCACACTTTATAAAAAAATATTGGTATGAATGTGGAAGTTAACTGACAGATGTGCACTTGATAAATAATAGTGCAATGTACAAACAGCAGTAAGGTGCTGTACAAACATAGGAAAATATCATGGAAAATAAACAGTCTAGGAATAGAAAATGTTTATGAATGTAACAATATATACATTGTTCTGAAAGAACATGCTTATCAATTTGACAGTGAGTATGCTATTGGGCCACCCATTTTTTATGGCTGCACCAATTGGAGGGTGCAAAAATAATTGACATAACTTTTTCAGACTTTAAGATAATCAGCTTTACCTGGTTGATTATGTATGCAAATTTAAAGGAGTGAAATGTTTGGAAAAAAAATATGCATAAGATATGCAGATTAAATTATTTTGAAGATGACCTTAGGTACTGAGGTTGATCTTCCTGTTTATTCTCCCCACCACTAGTAGGAAGTTAGCATCATGGCAGTGAAAGAATGTAACCTCATCATTGTAAAATAATCTAAAGAAGTCTGTACTGATTAAATTCTAAGCAAGATTGTAAGCCTACAGGGTTTCATGTTATGATAAATGGAACATGAAAGAGCCCGTTTGGAAAAACCCTCATCTGTGTTTTATGCACATCGGCTGTGTAGCAGCCGATTCCATGCATGCGCGGTAGCATTGGAATGACATCACGACATCATCCTATGGGAAGTTCCAAATGGGTTCAAGAGGATGAGAAGAAGCAGTAGTGTGCAGTAAGCTAAAGCTGTAGCAGCCATTACTGAGCAGCTGAAATGCTGGGGGATATTTCATTCTAACAATACAGAGTACACTTACAAGGTAAGCCACATCTCTCATATGAAGCTGCAGGTGAATTACACCTTTATAAACTTAATCTAAAAAGCTTTTAGAAGAACAGCAATTACATTTGAATAATCAGATTTTCAATTCTAATTTAAAATTCATGTCTTACAGATTTTAACACAAACAACACACCAGCATAGAATGAAGTTAGAGTAAATAATACTGCTTCAGCTACTTGGGGGCCAAGCTCTTTTAGAGCAGCAGTAAATATATTGTTGCAACAGCATATGAAACGTGTGGGTACAAGAAACAAATACACAAGAAGATTTTGCATTTTTGTCATTCCAGGCATTTTGAGTAAAAGCAGTAGAGACATACTAAGAAAGGAGTGTATAAAGCACAAAGGCAAAATAGTGAACACCACATATGATATGCAATGCTATGAAATGTATAATTTTTAAGCTTTAAAAACTGAGAAAAACATGAAGAAAATTTTCTAAAAAGAACCATTTTTATGTTCACATTAACAGAAACAAAAGAAAAAGATGTTATGAAAAGAATATGAAATATATCCCCATGAACAAGTTGTATAGATCAGCGAACTGTAGGGGAAGAATAAATGAAGATTAATTACAACTTTTGGAAGTGTCTGTGATTTACTCATAAAGCCCCCCCCCCAATTGAACTGTCTTGATTTGGTTATGATCCTGAAGGGGGTGGCTGAAGAACCTTTTAGTAATCTCCAGTTCCCACAAAGATCCAATTTTCCTCAGCACGCCACCCATGCCACCAGTACCCCAAGTCCTCCCATGGTACTTTTTTACCAGTGGTGCTAGAGACTACAGCATGGTCACTTTTATTTTATGTAAGGCATGGATCCTTCAGGTCAAGCAGGGTGCCCACTTGGGAACTGGGGGCCAAAGGACACATATTATAATAAAACACCAGGCCAATTAGGAGGAAAGACAGAGGGAAGTGGTGATCGGGGATGGTGGAGGTGATGATCCATCTATGCTGGCAGTTCTGTGAGGAACAGGGAGTGAGGGAAGTTCCTGTCTTATGGTGGGGTGGCAGGCAATTCCTGTTGAAATGCACACAAAAAAGAGAAGAAGGTAGCACCAAGATGAAGTGGTGATGCTAGCTAATAAAATTTACATAAAAAAGCAGAATATGAGCACCCACTCATTTTCAGCTTTTTATGTTGGCACGCTTGCACAGACAACATCGTGGGACAGTGCAGCTTTGGAGGCGGGGTCGCTGTTGGGTGAATGCAGGGCATGCACCAGTAGGTGCGTCCCTCATTCCACAATCAGCCTGTATGCCAGTGCCACACCATGCATGCATAATGTGGTGAGCACATCTAAGAAAAGGTCCACTGCAATCTGAGCAAAGCTCGTCATACGCAGTGGACCCTTCCTACGTGCTCGCCGACATTATGAGCATGGTCGACGAGCGGGCGGCCGCTAACTACTGCCAGCTTTGGGGTGCCCAATCCCCTGTCAGTTAACCCCACGCTTTTAGTGTGCCAATGGGAGCCCACGTGCATAAACCCCCAATTGTTGAATGCCGAGGGGGTGTGCCTAATCTCTCTCAGTTCGCCCCCCTGCTTTCTTTGTGTGCCGATGGGGGTGCCCAATCCCTTTTGGCATTACTTCCTCATCCCCTCCGTGTTGTGTGCTGATGAGGGTGCCCAATCCCCTGTCAGCTACAGACACCCCCCCAAACAGTTAGGTGGCATGCTGGGAGCCCACCCCAGTGGGCCAAATCCCCTGCAAAAAAAAACTGTCCCGCAATGTTTTATTTTTCCCCTGTAAAATGAAAATGGTCCCTCACAGTTTTGATGCGCCCTTCCCCCCACCCACAGCCACCCTCTGCACTCTGCCTCCCCTCACCCCATACTTACCTGCGGAGTCTGGTGCAACGATCTTCGTGGTCCGGGAACACATCTGTACTCTTCAAAGCTGACCGTGAACTGAAGAAATGCCGGTAAGCTGTATAATAGAATGAATAGGGGTTTTTCAACTTTAATGCATATCTCGGGCATTTTTGCAAATTTTTGCCACAAATTTTCAACATGGGATTTTTGGGATCCCTTCTCATAAATTCTTGCACTGTCATGGTGTTATTCAGTCCTGAAAGGTGATTTTGCAGTCACTGTGCGGAATCACCTTTCGGAACCAAGTAAGCTTGGTGGGAAAAATCAAAAAAATGACTGTTTTACAAACATGCGTAGCAACTGCACAATGCACACTCATAAGTTAGTGCATTCACAATATTTTCATGCCAGATTCTCATCATTGGCATTTTATCACACCTTCTTATGAACCTCATAGCTGTCATTTTTCACATCCTGGCCGAAATGTGTTTTCACACTTCCGGCGCGAATAGTGTGGTCACTGTGCAAAATCAGTGTTTGGGACACATTACAAAAATAACAGTGACACTGTTCATGAGCAGAGGTCCTAAAATGCCTGTGTTGAAAATTTGGTGACAATACTCCATAAAATGATTGTTTTACGAACGTGCATAGCAACTGCGGAACGCACACCGAAGTTAGCGTACTTGCAATATTTTCATGCCACATTCTCAACATTGGCATTTTACCACACCTTCTTGTGAACAATACAGCTGTCATTTTTCACATCCTTGCTGACAATACTCCATAAAATGACTGTGTTACAAGCGAGCATTGTGCAGTTTGCACGCACGCTCATAAGTTCGTAAACTGATAATATTTTCACTCCACATTTTCAACAGTGTCATTGTTCTACACCTCCTAATGAACAGTATAGCTGTCATTTTTCACATCCTGACCAAAATCTGTTTTCACAGTTCCAGCGCACAATGGCGTGGTTGCTGTGGAAAGCCCGTGTTCGACATTATCGCTATGAAAATGGCAGTGACACTGTTTATTAGCAGATGTCCTAAAATGCCATGTTGAAAATTTAGGGATGAAAGTCAATCAAATGAAGTGTTTTATTTAGCCGCATTGTGCAATTTGGTATGCACGCCGACTTTGTGAATTTGGTAATACTTACCCAGCTGTTCATCCTTGGCATTTTTCCATACCTCCTTATGAACAGTACAATGGGCTGGAATGTCTTTTCACATGTCGGTGCAGAATTGCATGGTCACTGTGTGAAATCACTTTTCGGGACACTTTGAGGAAATGACGATGACACTATTCAGCAGCAGAGGTCCTAAAAATGCCTATGTTGAAAATTTGGTGGCTGGTTATAACGCCAAACACACACCAGGTTTCTCTTGGAACAGCCATCCCTCAGTCACTGTTCTCTGATGTTCACGTTCCATGAAGCAATCCTATGATGCAGCACACTTCATGGTCCCTCATATCCGGTGGTAATGTACTTTTTTATTAAAAAAAAAAAAAAAAAGAACTCTTTTTCTGAACTAAACCACTTGAAAACAGAAGCAAAATAAAAGAAAAACCTGTGCCGTGTTTTCCCGTCAGCCTGACATCACAGCTGGGTCCATGCCACAGACTGCCCCTGCCTCTCGAAACCTGGAAGGACGCTGCAACCGCTGCTTGGTGGTAAGTTTATATTCAAACAAAATTCAAAGTTTCTACACATTTTTTTATAAAATATCCTCTTCCTTTTCCTCCAACAAGTGCAGCAGTATAACTAGGAAGACTGCGGAAAGCACAAAATCCAGACTGGTCTGCAGATTCCTGAACACTAATCTGTTAGCTTATTTTATTTTTTGTAATTGCTGACGCGAAAAAGTACACTCCTGCAATTATAAAAAATAAAATATGAGGCGGTGTGTTTAAAACTCGATTTTACACACACCCTCATATGGGATGCTTTTTATAAACCCCTCGGGCAATGCCCTCAGGGTTTTTGTAGCATCCCACGACTTGGGTGTGTGTAAAATCTCGTTAAACACACCACCCCATATATTATTCTCTATATTATCACTTGCTGGGCGATGCTATTATGGATTTTTTTGTATACTTTACTGTACTAGTAAAAATGGAATCCATATATTAAAACTCCTTATACAGCAGGAAAACATAGGGATATGTGCAGTAACTGAAATGTGGTGGCACAATGGAGATTGGGGTCAGAATATACCAGGATACAATCTATTCAGTGCTAATCGCTCAAACAAAAGAGGTGGGGTTGAAGCTTTATTCGTCAAAGATACCATTACTGCACATGAGATTGTTTTAAAACTAGATGAAGGGGTCATGGTTGAACAGGTTTGGGTCAGTCTTACGCAACCAAGAAATAAAAAAAACGCTATAGGAGTATGTTACCCTGGGGAGGGAAATGCTACAAGTCTCGATGGCTGAGAGGGACCTGGGGGTGGTGGTGGATGTCAAGATGAACAACTCTGAGACTTGTAGGAGGGCAGCTGCCAAGGCCAACAGGATTCTGGGATGCATCGCTAGGGGGATCACCTCCAGAAGGAGGGAAGTGATACTCCCTCTGTATAACTGCTTGGTGAGGCCACACCTTGAGTACTGCGTGCAGTTTTGGAGGCCACACTTAAAGAGGGACATTAACCTCCTGGAGAGGGTCCAGAGGAGGGCAACCAAAATGATTTGGGGCTTGGGGGACAGGACCTATGAGGAGAGGCTCGAAGAGCTAAATATGTACACATTGGAAGAGAGAAGGGACCGGGGGGACATGATAGAGGTCTTCAGGTACATGAAGAGGGTAAATACGGGAGGAACAGTCAGGGTGCTTCGAAGGAAGGAGGAGGGGCCACTAGAGGGCATGGGTGGAAGCTGGAGGGGGGAAGATTCAGGGGAGAAAGGAGGAGGTGCTACTTCACTGAGAGGGTGGTGGAGCCATGGAATGCACTGCCTAGGGGGCTGGTGGAGGCAGAGACAGTGGAGGGGTTCAAGAGGAGGTGGGACAGGTACAGGGAAGGTTCTGTAAGCAAAATCCAATGCAGCAAGAATATCCAGAACTGGGAAGGAGAAGCCAGAGTAGGCAGGGGGGGCAGCAAGGTCAGCACCCAGGGTGGGGGCTGACCAAACGAGCAGACATGAAAGACCGTTAGGCCTATTCTGCTGGCATTTTAGTATGTTAGTATGTTACAGGGCACCTAATTTAAAAACAGAGGATAATACGAAATTCATGGAAACATAGAAAGTGACAGCAGAAGGGGACCATACAGCCCATCTAGTTTGCCCTTGTTCCTACCTCCCCCCCCCGTTAACTGCTATTCAGTTTTATGGTACCCTTTTACCTATCTCAAGCATTTTTTAAAGTTCCCACCATTTTTGTCTCCACCACTCCTCGTGGAAGGACATTCCATGCATATACCTCCCTCTCTGTAAAGAAGAACTTGCTTGTGGTGCCCCTGAATTTGCCCCCTCCAGCCTCATATCATGTTCCCTGGTTCTAGTGTGATTCTTGATCCAAAACAGGTGCTGAACCTGTTTCTTGTTTATTCTATTTAGGAACTTGAACGTCTCTATCATGTCTCCCCTCTCCCTTCTCTGATCCAGGGAATACATGTTTAGGTCCCACAGCCATTCATCATATGTTTTGCTGTACATTCCCTGTATCATTTTTGTTGCTGTCCTTTGTACTGTTTCCAGTCTGTGCATATCCTTTTTAAGGTGCAGCCTCCAGAACTGGATGCTGTACTCCAGGTGTGGCCTCACCAGTGATTTACAGTGGCAGGATGATCTCTCTTTTTCTGCTGGTGATCCCTTTCTATGCAGCCCAGCATGCCCTTTGCCCTTAGTGCTACTTTTTCACATTGCTTGGACATTTTTAGGTCATCCATTATAATTATTCCTAGATCTCTTTCCTGCTTAGTGGATTCCAGTTTTACTCCTCCTATGTAGTATTCTTCTCCTGGATTTCCTTTTCCAAGGAGGCATGATCTGGCATTTATTTACACTGAAGTTTAGTTGCCATATTTCTGATCACAGTTCCAGAGTCCTTAGGTCAGCCTTCATCTTTTCCGCTCCTCCTGGAGTGTCTATCCTGTTGCCTATTTTTGTATCATCCACAAACAAACTCACCTTACCTCCAGGCCATCAGATATGTCCAGATATGTCACTAATAAAAATATTAAAGTATCAGGCCTAGCATTGACCCCTGTGGCACTCCACTATCTGCCACCTTTCTTTTGATAGGGAGCCATTTACTAGTACCCTCTGTGTCCTTCCACTAAACTAGCTCAATAGCTAGTTCACCACTTGTTGCCATACCCCCATGCTGTCTAACTTATTAAGTAGCCTTCTATGTGGGACTGAGTTGAAGGCTTTGCTGAAGTCCAGGTATACTACATCTATTACACTGCCCTGATCCAATATTTTGGTTACCCGGTTGAAAAAGTCTATTAGATTAGTTTGACATGATCTCCCCGTGGTAAAGCCATGCTATTTTGTGTCTAATTTGCATTTTCTTTGAGAAAATATATAATCCTCTCCTTTAGAGGGCTTTCTATTATTTTTCCCACAATTGAGGTGAGGCTTACTGGTCTTCAGTTGATTGCACTCTTTTTGCTCCTGTTTTTACGGCTGTGGGTGGAGTCTACAGCCATATCGCTTTAGCTTGAAAAGGGGTTTCCATGGAACATATCTTTTAGTAGTTTTCAGTGTATCCTTCTATAACACTGAAAATCCCTATGGCAGTTAAAAAATACTCCCTTCTTTCTTTTCAGAATGATGGACACATAACCCCAAGCTGATTTTCTCTGAGAGCAAATGTGCACACCTTCCAAACAAATCTAAATATCTTTAAAACGATTCAATGTGCACAAAGACAACCAGTGTGAATGTTGTCCAGGGCAAAAAGACCTTTCACATGAGGGTAGTTTCTAATCTGAATGCCTTATGTTTTGCAAAATATGGTCTTTCAACAACCTCATTTTTTTCTCTCTGAGTAAACACAGTAGGGGCCAGATATTCAAAGCTTTGCACCTTGCACAAATCCACTGCACTGGAATAGCACTAGATTTGCATCAGGCTGCAATATTCAAAAGACCTAATAGATCCGGTGCTGTGTGATAGCACCAATGCTACTAGGAAATGTATGCAGGGGGTGGGGGCAAGGCCAGGAGCAGTTAACTCTTTCCCTGGTAGTCTAGTGGCCCCCCATCATGATTCCTGACCTCCATAGCAGCGAGAAGTAAACAGTTTTCCCTGGCAGTCTAGTGGTCCCCCCATCATGATCCCTAACCCCCGTAGCAGCGTTAAATAAACATTTTCCCTGATAATCTAGTGGTTCCCCCATCCCCCAGCACAAACTCCGACCCCAAATCACAGAATTTCCTGGTAGTCTAGTGGCCTCCCACTCAGCAGAGATGGCACCCGCCCCCCCAATAATGTCCCATGAACAAAGCCAGTGATCAGCTCAGCCCTCCTCTTACCACCACGGCCGGCCACTGAGTGAGGTATGAATGTGCGGTACTGTAATGAATGAGTGCTCATTCATTACAGTACCACTCATTTGTACTTCAGTGGGTTGCCAGCTGTGGTGATGAGAAGAGGGCTGAGCCAGTCCCTGGCTCCATTTGTGGAACGCTATTAGAGGGAGCAAGAGCCATCACTGCCGGGTGGGGGACCACTAGACTACCAGGGAATTCTGTGATTTGGGGTCAAGGTTTGTGCTGGGGGGGTGGGGGAACTACTAGACTACCGGGGAAATGTTTACTTCTTGCTGCTATGGGGGTCTGGAATCGTGATGGGGGTGGGGAAACCACTAGACTGCTAGGGAATATGTTTACTTCTCACTGCTATGGGGGTTGGGGATCATGATGGGGGCACTAGGCTACCATGGATTGTAACACCTATGGGAACAGAGCCTTGACAGCCCAGATGGACTGTTTGGCCCACCCAGTCCTCTACATTAATGATATGTTGTGGATCCTAGTTAGCCTACAGCCTATGTCCCCCCCTTTCCTCATGCCCGTTCCATGCATTCTTGAATCACCCCACTGTTATTGCACCCACAACTGCTGTGGGGTGCCAATGTTGGTGTTGGGGGAGGCTGTCTTCCAGTGCATGTTTGGACACAGGCAGTACATACTGTTCTGTACTGATTGCAGTGCTGCATGGGTGAGGTGTATGCACTGCTTGTGTCTGCCAGCACCCATATCCTGCAGCTTCCAGGATGTACTTCCATTCCAACCAACAAGTGGAGCTGTGTGCTCCATGCAGTAGCACTGGGCAAACTGCATGGTAATGTATACTAAGCAGCACATAATGAGATGCAAATGTTCCTGTTTGCCCATGGATTACCCAAGTAGGCTCATTTGCATGGGAGCTTTGAATATAACAATCTTTTGCCCCGGGCTAACCTGTTTGCACTGGGCTAATGTGTTAGCACTGTGCAATCAGGGTAGCCTGGGCAAACCTTTTATCAGCAAAGCACAGTTCTGCAGTGTGTGGCTTGCATTGTTGTTTGCAGATGATGTGAAACATATCTGTGCAATCACATATAATGTTCTCCACCTGCAACACTGGCTTGGTCCAGAGTCTACTGAGCTGCTGTTGCAGTTTGCACTTCTCTGTTACTATATTCAGAGCTGTCTTATACCCAGGCTATTTTAACACTGCACTCCCAACCCAGTTTGCCTGGCTTCCTTAGTTCACTGTATTCAGCAGGTTTAGCACTGGTGCTAATCCTTTTGAATATGGTGGGCTATTTATTCTGGGCTAATTTAGCAAGCTGGGCAGTGCTAACTTAGCCCAAAGGCCAAAGTTTTGAATATCTGACCCTCGGAGTCATGCCAAACAAATGTAAATATCTCATAAAGTATAAAAGTTACCAATATATAACCAATGTGAAAGTTGTTCATGACAAAATGACCTTTCAAATGAGGGTAGTCACTAATCTGAATTCATTACATATTTTTAAATATAGCCATCCAAAAGGTGAAAATTGTGAAGAAAAATGAAAATCCAGGTAATCAAATGGCCATAGTTTAAAAAATATAATTAGTGCAGCTTAATGAATAGGCTTATTTGAAAGGTCATTTTGTCCTGAACAACTTTCATATTGATGGTTTATGCATACTTCATATACTTTTAGAGATATTTACATTTGTTTGGCATAACTATTATTGCATTTATAACAGCCTTATTTCTCTAAAGCACTACACCACTTAAAGCGAAATGAGACAAGACCATCTTGTCATGCCTAATTTAACAGTAGATCATGACTTACTAGTACTTCAGTGGAATTCTTTAGTGCTTACCAGCTTGAAACAACATGATCTGCTTATTGGGGTCACATTAGAGCTTTTCAGGATGGGATCATGTTAAATCTTTTCAGAATAAAAGCAGCAGGTTAATTTTAGTAATGTTTAGCCAGCAATATCCTTTGAGATGTATATGTGAAGCTGACTCTGACCAGATAGGAGGAAGACAGAATACAAAGAAGAAAAACAATGGCTGGCTGTAAAACTTTAAGGCAGCTATGCTGCAACACTAATTTTTTTATTTATTATGTCCTCTTTGGAAACTTCTATTATTAAATAGAGAATAATGAATAGGTAAGTGTGTGTTATGGATTTGTTTCACACACCCGAGGTGTGTGATGACCCATAAATCTTGAGAACCAAGCTCAAGACATTTATGTGGTCAGCACACATTGAGGGTGAATGAAAAAGATCCATAACATCAAACTTACCTATACTTTATTTTTTTTTTTTAGTTATCTGTTTATCACTCCTACATGCGCCTGAGCTGCCTCTCCTTCAGGCTGCCTAGGTCCACATTCATTCACCCTACTAACTCCCCTTTCCACCACCTTACCTCATATATGCAGCCGTCCATGGAGTAGCCCTGGTGTAACCCTTCACTGGGTTGGTCCCCGCTCCTCCAAAGGGGGGAAGACACCAGCAGGGAGGAGGCACCAGCACACTATTTCTTCTTGTGGTCCCCAGAAGCAGCTGAAGCATTCATGTGGCTTCCTTGGAAGTCTTCAGGGATGCTGGGGCTGGCAGCTTTTCTTGTTCCCCCTAGTGCACTGCTTTCTGTAGTGCCCCTGGTCTCCACTGGGAGCTGCTACAGGAGCGAGACTTAACCCAAACCTTCCCCAGGATAGAAGAGCAGTCCGTCGGATGCTCAATCCTATCCTCCCCCTGCCAACTCCCAACGACCCAAGTCTGTTCCCGAACCTGGGTCACCGGCATGGGAAGAGGTAAGGTGCCAGCGCCTCAACCCTTTATGCCACCAGGCTGGCCATACTTTATTCTTTACTTTTTATAATTGCTGGTGTGGAGGTTTAGACTGTATTTCTAGCAGCTTGAAAGAAAAATACTTTTTTAGCTAGAGTCCAGTTTTATTTTTCAAGAAATTGAGCTGTACATGAATAAAACACAGTTGAAAATACTGCGGTAGAAATACGTTTTGTGAAACAATGGCATGCAACAGTTTTAAAGAGGTTCAGATGCACTGTTTCATTGGGAAATGTCATATCAACCAGATTTCGGGATATTATTGCCTTTGCAGCAAAATAACCTGAAATCCAGTTGATATGCATTTTTAACAAAACAGTAATCTATTTGATATTTATGGTCACCAGTAATTACAGCACATTAAATTTATAGTTCACCTAAATCTTGACCTTGGGATAACTCTTGAATGACTCCTAAATAAGTTTTAAGTCATTCCCTTTGCAGGAGATCAAGACCTGTGCAAAAGGTCAAGTGTTTGTTTTTTGTTTTCATACTTTTTTTACAAGTTAACATTGTAAAAGTGTGGAGAAATACAAAAATATGTACAACTAATCTCTTATGCATTTTCAATTAGGAGAGAAGTTAATATTTGCACAAAATCAAACCAAAGTTTATACAGTTTTATTCACAAGTTATTTTATTCTAAATCTTATTGGACTATTGAGTGTTATGTTTTTCATATTTTCTTTTTACAAATTTCTGAAGTAAAAGTGTGGAGAAATACAAAAGTATGTACAACTAATCTCCTATGCAGTTTCAGCTCGGAGTGAAGTTAATATTTTTGCAAAATCAAACCCAAAGTTTATATAGTTTTTGCTCTAAAGTAATTTTATTCTAAATCTTGGTGGACTGTTGATGAACTGAGCAAAGAAATGTTCAGATAAAACAAATTGAAGACTCCAGGATTGGGAGGTCATTAAAATTGAAAAAGGCCAAATTATGAAACCTTAAATGCACTCATTAAGACCATTCTTCTTAGCGTGTAATTATAATGAATTAAAGACATTTGAATATAGATTTACAATTATACAACCATTGTGATACATATTTTTAGGATCAGAGGAATGGTGCAAGGCTGCCAAAATCGTGGTGATCTCACTGCTTCAATGCTTCAGTGTGCATGGATCAAACCAAAAAGAGCCATAATAAAAGCTTCTGTCTTCTCAAAAAAACACAATTATATTTTATTGTATTTGATTTAACCTGAAAATACAAAATAGCAATAAGGAAGTAAAACATTCAAGATGAGATTTCAGTGTTCACCATAAATTGAAGTCATAATAAAGGCGTCTATCTTCTTCAAAGCAATTATATTTTACTTTCATATATTTAATATTTTGTATCTAAGTAGACACTAGAAAAAAAGTTTATTGGGTGTTTGAAAACAGGCAAATGCAACCAGACACAGAAGGAAGTCAAAAGAGAGTATCAGTTGCGGGGGCTAGTAACAATTCGAGGAGCTCACCTGACCACTCCAACATGGGCCACCCACCGACACTACTGACTGTTGCTGGGCACTGGTAGCAGAGGAGGAGCTAGGTAAGTACTGCAAGCTGTCAGTGTAGGAGGAGGAGGTGGATGGCAGGCTGCATGCCATAGTCCAGCTCTTGTTTTAAATCCTCAGTGGTGCCTGAGTGGCTGTAGCAATCATCTGTGTAGCAGCCCTCCATCTACAGGGATTATGAGGACTCTGTTTAACTGTCCTGTTGTATTCATGCAGGCTTGTGCTCCATTACAGCTGCTGGTCTGACTGGAGCCCCAGACCCCAAACTCTGCTACCTGTACAGGACTGACTGCTTGAGAGTGTGGGATCCTTGCTGCTTGCAGAGGAAGTGGGAGGGGTCATGGTTGATGTTCATTTGTGTGCCGGTGTAGGCAGGGGGCTGGCTGGGCTGGAGGATTGCCTTTAAGTATAATCTCTGCATGTGTCTCAACTGTTGTTGATTGAAAGGGTGAAGGCAGGGGGTGTTCAGGGTGTTCAACCCCACCCCCCAAAATTACCTCAGAAAATTTAAAATTCATGTATTTTATTTTTGGGTTGCCTCAGGCTCAGCTGCTAAACCACTTAGTGTCTCAGCAGTCTCCACAGTGGCTGGAGCTAGCTGCAACACAATGTGCATGCGCAGGACCACTGGGGAAATGGAGACATCATCAACAGAGAGAGCGGTAGAAGCCTGGTGAGACAGAATAGTGAGCATGCTGCTCTGCTGTGTCATCTGTACAGCGCCAAGCAAGTTGTGGTGTCCTGTCATCTGTCGTGGTGGTAGAGTGGGACTGTGTGCTGCTCTTCTCTAGCCTTAGTTGAACTGTGGGAGAACTTGAAGTATGGTCTACTAGAGAAAGAACTGACCCATCCAGTGCCAAGCTGCAAGTAACATGCAGTACATCTTCTTGACTGTGCTGGACGCTGACTGGACTGGTACTGTGGTCCGAAAAGAAGACGGAAGAGGTTGAGGAAGAATCTGCCCTGGCCTAGTGGCCTGTAGTCCAATCTTGGGAGGGGAGAGACTGGAAAGGCAAGCAAACAGGAGGATAATCAGCAAAAAAGTGGTGAGTGGAGAAAAGAATAAAGATGGATTCGGGGGGGTCTCTCATTCAGAGAGGTGGTGAGGGGTATTGGCACCATATCCCAGGGCAACCCACTCATTATATTTCAACTCCATTGATGTTCTGCCCAACTGGAGCTTATCATGTGGAGTGGGAATAGGTGTGAAAAGGCAGATGCCTGATTGACATCTTTGTCTCTGGCTGTTGCAGAGTGCTCCCATGTACAAATGTGGAATGGGGTTAGGAATAATCTCTATATGCAGAGGTGGGATGGTGATAGAGGAGGAGTGATGCAAATGTGTGGAGGTGTCCCCATGTGTAGGAGTGGGATGGATGGAGAGCAATGCTCCCCATGTAGGGGCAGTGGGATGAAGGAGTGGATTGCTCCCCATGTACAGAGCTGATATGAAGTGGGAAGAAAGCTCCCCATGTGTGGAGGTTGAATGGAGGGGGAGGAGTGCTCCCTACATGCAGGAGGTGGGATGCAGTGGGAGAAGTGCTTTCCATGTGGGGAGGTGAAATGTAATGGGAGAAGCACTGGAGCGGTCAGGGAATGAGTGCTCAAAATGTATGGAGGTGGGATGGAGGTGAAGCAATGATATCTATGTGTGCAGATGGAATGGAGGGAAGAGCGCTTTCCATGTTCAAGTTCAAGTTTATTGTGAAGAGCTAAAATCCACTGAGCAAGCTCATTTGCAAGGTGGTCCCCTGTACAAGCAATGATAACGACAATACATGGTGTGAGATACAAAAAATAAAGACACATAATATAAATTAAAATAAATCAATTTTCTTTACATTAGTATTTACAATATGTACAATGTTGCATTTAACAAGGATTGAGACTAAATATGATTACATAAGATACTATGTCCACCACGTGGAAGAGGGCTGAAGAAGGAGAATTGCTCCCCATATACAAAGAAGGCATGGAGGCATGGAGGGGGAGAAGCGCTCTCTATGTGCAAATGTGCAATGGAGGAAGAGTAGTGCTCCCCATGTGTGGAAGTGGGATGGGGGGGTAGTCACCATCCTATACCCCACTCCAGCCTGTGGGTGAAACATTTTGGAATGGGTAGTTTATGATGGTGCAAATGTGCAACTCACATCTCTTCTCTGGCTGCTGTAAAGTATTAGGTTGATAGATGGGGGTGCAAGAGGGGGCACCGGTCATGCAGGAGTACCCACTGTATCCTGCACCCCACCCACCCACCCACCCACCCAGCAGAGTGGGAACAGTTGTGAAATGGCAGATACAGGATCCACATTTTTATATCACAGTACCTCAGAGTGCTCTCCATCGGCAGATCATGTTAGGTGGGAAAGCATCTGGCTGAAGCAGAGTGTTCTGCAAGTGTAGATGTGTGGCAGAGGGTGAGGAAGTGCCAGTCACCCAATGCCCACTCCAACCTTCATGCTAGCACTGGTGGAGCAGGGATGGATATGATGGGGCACATGTGCAGCTTGCATTTCTATCCATGGTTGCTGCAGGGTGCTGCCCTTGTGTGGAGGTGGAATGGGACATCATTCTCCCAGATCCAACTGCCTGGAGTCCACCCAATGCCAGTTCCAGCTTTCATGGAACCCAGATGGGTGAAGATGGACAGACATGTGAACAACATCTGTCATTGGCTCCTGCAGAGTGCTCCTTAAGTGCAGGAGCTGGAATGGAAGGAGAAAATGCTTCACATGTGCAGAGATGTAGAATGGTGTGTTGGGTGCCAATGGTCTCAGGCCACCAGTGGATCTGGACTGCAGCCCCATTTCCACCCACCTGGAGCCCACCAGGCTAGATAGAAACAGGTGTGGTGTGGCAAATGTGCAACTCACATTTCTGTCTCTGGCTGGGGCAGCCAATGTGTAGTGGTGGGATGGTTGTAGAGGGGGCCCCAATCACCTGCTTCTGCCAAGCCACAGTCCACTATTTGCCTTGGGCTGCCCACCTGGGGGTCACCTTGTCACTGTGCTAACCTGTGGGAAGGGGAAGATGAGTAGCCTACTTAGTCTCTGGCTACTGCAGATTTTTCCATATGTACTGATGTGACCTGGATGTGTAGGGAGCAGCAACTGCTCGGGGGTGCCCATCCGGTTCCCACCCTACACTGTGCTAGTCAATGTAAAGGGGCAGATAAGTGACCCACTTATTTATCTCTGTCTCTGTCTGGGTGCTCTTCCTGTGCAGTGGTGGAACAGATGCACCAAGTTTGTTTTACACTGTATCTCTCCTGGTCTCTCTCTCTCTATCTCTCTCTCTCTCTCTGACTTCCACCCCCCACCCCATGGTGAAAGGAAAACTCTACAGCACTGCTCTCTGTCCCAGTCATGGCCCTCTTGCTGCCCCTTTTTCTACCTCTGTGTATGAGCTGTCTGCATCCAATGGGCTTCAGAAAGACAAAGAGTCAGACCGATGGCAAGGTGCCGGAAGAGTGAGTGGCAATAAAATGGATGGCAAAGGAGCTTGGGTGCACACTGTACTCCACTTCTCTGTTTTAAGGGGGGGATTGGCACCATCTCTGACTGGAACATATTGAACCTGCACATATATGCTGTACTGGAAGCTGCTTGCACTGTTGCTGTGTCTGTCTCGGGGCAGGGGTGGGGGGAGGGAGTAGACACTGCTAGAGGAAAGGCCACCCATTGAAATGAACGTTTGTTCAGTTGCAGGTCTGGGAGTCACCAGTCATCGTGATTATGGTCACTACATTGCACTACCCCCAGTTTCACACTGCCAAGGTGATGCTGCAATAGTGACAGCCTGTCACCAAGAGATCACTCTCATTCTGCTTACTCGCCACATCTTAGCATGTTGCTGTCACTGTTTGGGGGCTCTGTCTTCCCTCTGTCCTTAACACTGGTGCCACTCACCACCTCTTTAGATCTTTCGCTCTCTTTCAGGGGTGCACTGCTGCCTCTCCTTAGTGTTTGTCCCTGCAGCCCGTGTCTCTCTCTCTCCCCCCAGTCCAGGGTTAAGCTACAGCTCTGAAGGCAATGCTGCCTCACTTTTCAGCTCTCTCGCTCCAATCCATGGGGTGGGTCAGTGAGTACCATCACAGAGAGCATTGCTCAGGCTGAGCATTGTGGCACAGATGAAGCACTGGAGAGAGAGGAGCTTAGGGACAAGAACACACATTCTCATTCACACAGAAACACAAACAAGTTCAACGCGGATGCCTGTTGGGGGAAGGATAAATTATATTTATTTGTTCTTTACTGCTAGGACTGGTTACTTCTTATGGCACAGAGAGAGGGGGATGCTGTGTATGGAGGGGTACCCGGACATCTGCAGGGTGGGTAGGGAGACAAACGGTAAGATCAGTAGGGGCATGAATGAAAGGAATGAAGCACTCTCATTGGGGCACTTCATTTCTTTCAACTACAAAATGGCTTCCAGCTGTTAAACTGTGACTAGTGTCACAGTCTGGTTGCATGCTCATTGGTCTGTCAGGGACAAGCCCACTGTAGATTGCTATGCATTGGACTTATCCCTGACACACCTCTGAAATGTAGTTATACCACAAGATGTGCAAGAAACATAAAAAAAACTATAAAGAATTTAGATTAGTGACTACCCTCATTTGAAAGGCCTTTTTGTTCTGAACATAAAAATATAAAATAATGCACTTGGAACACAGAATTCCAGGGCAGAGTACAAATGGGTGGTGTGGTATTGACAACATTAAGAAAGCATACATTCAAAGAAAAAGAGCTTTTACATACAGTTGATTACTGTTCAACAATGTTATGCATCTATGGCTGCCACTGTACATCTGATGCAAACCCATAATCACATTCCTCACTTGAAGTGAAAAGGGTGGGGGGTAGAGTCCACAACTGACTCCTTGCTTTTGGGTTAAAGGGGTCAGTTTCTTTTCAGAAAAAACAAGGACAGGCATCACTTCTAAAATGTGCAGATGAGCATGGGGGCCACTTTTTTCCAGAGCATGCCATCACCGTCAGCTACCACTTCCAGACTGCTACTACCCTCACCTAATACAATCAGGGGAAAACCAGAAGTAGTTGACCAGCACTGAGATCAATATGGTTAAGGCACATTTGCCCGAAATTACGCCTTAGAAAAGAATGAGAAAGTGACTGTGATGACGAGCAAGTCCCAGGCCAGATCTCTAGTTTAATAGACTCCTCCTGCATCTGACTTGTACGGCTGCATGGGCCAAGCTCCAAGGATGTTATGCTATCATCAGATTTGTATAAAAGCACTGTGGAAGCACATAACTGGACCACTGTCTGATTTGCTGCCACAATGCTCTGACATAGTTTCC
Source organism: Neoceratodus forsteri (assembly GCA_016271365.2). Lineage (NCBI taxonomy): Eukaryota > Metazoa > Chordata > Ceratodontiformes > Ceratodontidae > Neoceratodus > Neoceratodus forsteri. The sequence goes on along the minus strand of CM057450.1, from coordinate 227,708,388 downwards.
AGTTATTCTATTTATGTAGCCCTTCCCCTCCACGGGCTGCATAAACATATCCACTTCATGGCGCACTATGTTTCCATTCCGCAACTGCAGCAGTGACAGCCACCATGTGCAACATGCTGATGTTGACTTAAAACTGTGCATGCATGACTATCGTGCACACATAGTTATGCAGCACTGTCATGTTGATCAGGGCTAATTACAGGGCAAACTGCAGATGTGTGAGTATCATACATGCGCAGTTCTGTAATCACTGCAGTATTACTTACGGCTGCAGCAAAAGCACAGCATATTCTTTTCCACACTTTTGCCACTTCATAAAGCTTTCCACAGCCATATCAGCTCTGACCAGAACTTGTCATGCAAAGGATTAACCATGGCCTTTTTCCAATCCTTGCCTAGCTCAAGTGATGAGTTAAAAAGATCAGCCGGGGAGCCAGTAGTTCCTGTCTTAGCTCTTTCAGAAACCACGGGTGTGCTTCATCCAGTCCCATGGACTTATTTACATTGAGTTTCTGCAGTTCCTTTAGGACTCTTTCCTTTATAAATGGTCCTGAATATACTCCACAACCATCTGTGCTGCTCCTTGTAAGGAAGGGCCTGCAACCTTCCTCCTCCTTGGTAAAAATGGAGCAAAAATACCCGTTGAGGATTTCTGCTTTGTCCTTATCATCCTCTGTATCCCCCCATCATCCTTAACTAGTTTGACAATAACTCCTCATGTCTTTCTCTTCTCCCTAATTTATCTATATAAGGTTGTGTCACCCTTCTTGATCTCCTTGGCTATCTTCACCTCCGTTGTTGCTTTTGCTGTTCTGATTTCTTTCCTTGCTTCGTTTAGTTTCTCCTTGTAGTCATCCTTGTCCTTGTCAGATTCAGTTTTCTTGTATTTTCTAAAAGCCATCCTTTTTTCCTGACCTTTGTGGCTACTTCCTTAGAAAAACAGAGTGGTTTTCTTGTCTTCTTTGTTTTGCTTACCTTCTTTATGCAATGATTTGCGGTTTGTAGCAGAGCTGCTTTGAGATGTGTCCAGTGCTCTTCAACATCCTTCCCTCGCTCAGTATTTGCAAGGGTTTTCTTGAGATCTTCTTTCATTTTAGTGAAATCTGCTCATCTAAAGTCCATGGCATTAGTCTTTGAGTGCTTAGTTTCCATTTTTGTCTTAACATGAAACCATACCATGCAGCAGTCGCTGGACCCCAGGTGACTAGCAACTTCTTCCTCTGAAATATTGTCCCTGTTTGTGAGTACCAGGTCAAGGTCTGCTTCTCCCCTTGTTGGATCCCTCACAAGCTGTTTTAGACCTGATATGTGCAGAGCCTCCAGAAAGTCTTTGCTTCTGGTTGAACTTGCTGTGTGTGTACCCTAATTTACATTAGGTGTACAAAAGTTGCCCATGACTATCACTTCCCCTTTATCATTCATTTTGTGCATTGTTTCTAAGATTTCTTCGTTCCCCCAACCTTGTCACTGGGGGTCTGTAAAATACTCCTAGTCAAGTTACTGTTCTATTGCCAGCCTCCAGAGTTATCCAAAGTGACACATTTTCATATTGTCTTTGATGAAATCGAAAAAGTTGAATTAAGTGGCAGAACCTTGATCATTTTTTTTTTTAATTTACCAAACATTAACTGGGAAAATCTAAAAGGAACATCAGAGTTCAAATAAAGGTTTATGAATATCGTAATAACTAACAATTTAGAACAACATGTACACCAAAATACTAGAGGCCAAAACATGTCGGACCTTGTTTCTAGCAAGATGGAGAATGACATCACTGCATGTTTGGTAAGAGAACCACAGGAAACATGTGACCATAACATGGCCGAGTTCAAAAGATCATGTAATTGTACAACCAGAAAAGGACCAACTAAAATTAGATGCATGAATAAAGCAAATTACAAAGAAATAAGAAACTATTTAATACAATGGGACTGGGAGGAAGAATTACAAGGACTAAGTGTACATGAAATATGGAATAAACTCAAATGTAAACTAGAGCACTGTGTAGCAATGCATATACCAGTAAGGATTAAATATAATTGAAATGGGAAAATCCTAGCTTGGTTCAATGGTAAAATAAAAAGGTGCATAAGAAGGAAAAAAGAGCTTATAGTATGTACAAACATAATCCAACACCCGATAAATGGCATAGATTTAATGAAAGAGCCAAGGAATAGAACGTTTTCATTAAGAAAGCAAAAAAGAATGAAGAAGTGAGGGTAGCAACTAAAAATAAGGATAATAAGAAAGTCTTTTTCAGCTATATAAATAACCAAAAAATGCTATGTATAATGTGAGACTGATACAGGTTGGTAACACATTGACAACAGATGAACAAGTCATTGCACACACCTTCAATAACCCCCCCCCAAACCCAACACCCCCCAAACCCATTTTCTTTTCTAAAGCTGTAAAGCCATCTCTGGCACTCCCCGCCCTATGATTTAGACACTGCGTCACTATCCCTTTGTTTCTCCTACCACTTAACTAACCCCTGCCTATTTCTGTTTCCCCCTCCAGATCTCTACAGGCCCTGTACAGGCCAACCGTGTCCCCCTGAGGCGCGGCTGAGGCCCCTCAAGCCTCTAGCGAATGCCACTCAGCGCTCCTGCCTGCCAGACTCTCCAGGCCCTGTATGGGCCACCGTGTCCCCTGAGGAGATACTGTTGCATCAAAACCCTACACTGCACACCAACTCAGAGCTCCAGAAAACTGGGTAAGGAAAGATCCTGGGCTGGGGAAGCGGTGACTCCGCTGCTATTGGCCGACTGCTCTCTGCTTCTCCACCTGATTGGTCTCCAGCTAAGGCCACTACCTCCTCATTGGGCAACCCACTGTTGCTGCTGTCTGGGCTCTGCGCCCATTCAAAAGCACTGCAGACTGTGGAAATTTTACGCCCGCCCCTCCTCCCCCACCTCCTGCCTTAATTAAATAGACCATTGCTCCACCCACTTGCTCTCTGTCCCTCCCCTGTCTATCTTATTTTCAATCCTCTTCTTCCACCCTCCGGCTCTGCCCACACTTTTGGGTTCCTTTTTGACAATACATCCCTGCCTAGTTCACAACTGTCTGTAATGCCCACCGGTCCCTCCCCCACCAGTCCCTTTTCACTTATAACCCTCCTTTCTGTCGCTTCCATCCTACTTCCCCCCCATTTACTCCCCCTGACCATGTCTTCCCAAAACCACCAGCTCCTGCTTCTGCTCTCCCTCTTTTCTCTTATACCACTCAGCTATCTCCCTGGTGCCTGCCACCCCTCTCCCCTCACTACCTAATCGTCCCCTACCTTCCTTATGGCACTCTGGACCACTCACCTAGCCCTACCTCGGGGATCCCCCCCACCAAGGACTGGCCTACCGCTGACAAACACAAATCTGGAACCTGGGCAAACTGGCCCCTGCTACTAACTATTGCATTACACTGGGACCTACGGAACCTGTGCTGGATCCAGTCAGGCAAATCAAGGAGGCAAATCATCGACTACTACTACCAACAGCGCACAGCTCTTAAACTCCTGCTCCTCCTTCTATTGATGTCTGGGAGAGTCCACCCGAACCCTGGCCCAATCACCCCCAACCCAGTCAGCTCCAGGAAATCAGTAGGGGGCCTCACCATCTCCACTTTGAACATCTGTAGCCTGCTACCTAAGCTCACTGCCCTCCAAACTTTTGCTGAACTGCATAACCCTGATGTCATATCTGTGGTTGAAACCTGGCTAACTCCCAAAACCCCTGACCATGCCATCTCTCTGCAAGGCTATAATGTCCACAGACTGGATAGGATGTCCAAGAGAGGTGGGGTGTGCACAACATCACTTTGCACACTGTCGCCGCAACCCCCACTGACTCTCCTGCGCAATTCCTGCCTGTCAGACTACTCCTTGGTGCACAAAATAAAGCACTCACTGTGGTCACTGTCTACATCCCACCTAAAAACCAAGGGACTGGTCTTCAGGCTCTACTGGACGTTGTTAGTTCCCAACCTTCTGAATCTGAGGTCCTTCTTCTTGGTGACTTCAACATCAACTGGCTTGCACCTGACACCGGAACCTACAAGGATGCTATCTCCTCAGCTAACCTCACGCAGAAGGTCGACTCGCCAACTAGGAAGAACTACAAGTCAGGTGCCAGCAGTCTCCTGGACTGGGTCCTCACCAGTCACCCAACCCACGTCAACAACATTACTGTCCTCTCTGACTCACTCAGCGTCCACTCTCCTGTTATCTGCAACTGGTCTAATAAATATTACAAGCCTCCTCCTTTAACTATCTCCAGTAGGGTCCTCCCCTGTGGCAAACTGTCCACCTAAAATCCTGCCTCTTGTGACAAGATTGGTCTCCCAAGACACCTTGAGCAGGATGTAGACTCGGCTCTTGAACATTTCATCACAACGTTCAATGCCACCTGTGATCTACACGCCCCAGTAAAAAAGTGCAAAGTCAAGGCACTATCCAGTCCCTGGCTTAATACTGGACTACTGACACAGCTAAAAGCAAGGGACCACCTCTGGGCAATCACCGGGGCCACAGGTACTCAACCGGACATTCGAGCCTATAAACAATCTTGCAACAATTGCATGAAACTAATACGAATGGCAAAAAGCACCTACTACAAAGAAGCCCTCACCAACACCTGGGGTAATGGGAAAGCCTTTTGGAATAATATAAAGGAGATTTCAGGGAAACCATCAAAATCCTCCCCTACTCTACTGAATATCAATGGTACCACCACCCTTGACCCACTGGCCATAGCAAATGCCTTCAACACTGCCTTCACGGACCTCAGAGGTGTCCTCCCCCCAGACTTTTTCTCGGAAACTGATACCCCTGAATCAACTTCCCTCCCCACCTCCCCAAGACAGCCACCATTCCACTTTAAAAAAGTCAACTCAGGTGAAGTCTGCAACTACGTAAAAAGGGCCATCTCCAAGACCAGAGCCAGTGGTGACTCACTGGACCTGAAACTGCTATCCCTCACACTTGAGGAAGTGCTTCATCCGCCTAACAGAATTTTCAACCTCTCACTCAACCTCAGTCAATTCCCAAGCAAATAGAAACCAGCTATTGTCACACCAATTTTCCAAAGTGGTGACAAATCAATCCTAGGAAACTACCGACCAATCTCAATACTGCCCCCCCTTTCCAAAGCCCTTGAGCGCATTGTAGCCGACCAGCTTACAGCCTACCTGGACAAATACAACATCCCTTGTCCACAGCAACATGGCTTCAGGCAAGGGCACAGCACCTCTACAGCCCTCCTGGAGTTCACTGGAGCTCTCCACAAGTCTATGGACAAAGGCCATTTAACTGGAGCTGTATTCATTGACTTAACCAAAGCATCTGACACTGTCCACCATGGCCTACTCTCCAGACAGCTGCTGAATACCAGTCTCTCCCCTGACATTACAGCATGGTTCAATAGTTACCTTTGCCAATGCACACAAAGAGTAAACATCTCAGGCAATCTCTCTGACTCCAACCCAGTCTGTTCTGGCATCCCTCAGGGCTCAAGACTGGGTCCACTATGTTTCAGTCTTTTCCTAAACTCTCTCCCACAATCCTGCCCAGAACAAATTATCCTCTATGCAAATGACGCTGTGATTTTCACCCCACAGAAAGACCCAGAACCATTAACTCGCAACCTTCAACGTGCATTCTCATCTGTTGAAAACTGGTTCTCTTTTCACAAGCTGGTTCTTAACCACAAAAAGACTAAATCAATGCTCTCCTGCAGCTCGCAAAACAAACATAGGCGATACCCCCTTGACATCAAAACAAATGCTGGTCATACCCTTGAACAAGTGTCATATTTTAAATACCTAGGAATCACTCTTGACCATGGTCTGTCATATGTGACCCACATCGATAATGTCGCCAGAGTTGTAAATGCACGCATTGGAATTCTCTATAGAAACAAGCAACACCTCACCCAAGCAGCATTAAAGATGGTCATCCAGAGCTCTGTTGTGTCCATTGTAGATTATGGCCTCATTGTCTATGGCACTGCCACCACCGCCGCCCTTAGGCGCATTACGACCTCCCTAAACAAGGCCTGCCAACTGCTCACTGGAGCTCACCGACTCACACATACATGTGAACTCTATGCCAAATCAGGATGGCTTCAACTCACAAATCATATAAAGTACCTAACTTGTCTAATGGCAAAAAAAACTATCCTGGGTTTTTCACCACCATGTGTCCAAGTTCTTCTGAGTCCAACCACCAATCTATGCTGCACCAGAGGGTCAGAACAATAACTCCTCCAAGTACCTCGATGCCGCATATCACTGGGTCAAAGATCCTTTGCACACCATGCTCTCTTCTGGATGAATGCCCTCGGTGCTCATATCACTTCCTCCTCTTCAATGGGCATTTTCAAATCAAGACTACACCTTCACCTTACTACCACCAGTTGCTGTGACTGCCTCTCCTAACTTCCTTTTCCCCCGTGGCACACCTCCCCTCTCCTCTGTTCTTTGACAATGCTGAGAATCTGCTCTAGTTTCTCTTCAGCTGCTACCCCCTTCTCCACCTCAATCACAGACCTCTGAACTTTTCCTAACCTAAGTGTCTCATTACTTAATTTCTTTAATGCATCATATGAGTCAATGAGTGTTGTTTACTTAATCTCTGTTTATATACAATTGTTCAAGTTTGCCTATGTATAGACGAATGTAGCTTAGTCTAGAATGTTGTACTTCTCTTGATGTGGAACCTTTGTAAAAGAGCCTTGGCTCAAAGGTATATGTAATCCTAGACTTTCAATAAACAATCAATAAACAATAAACACTTTCTGAGTGTACTGAATGTCAAGTCAATGAGCCACTTAGAGGTGCAGTAGGCACATCTGTAGACAAACAGAGAAATCATAGTATTTGAGGTCCAGAACATTATGGACAGACTAAATAAGTTGAAGGTTGATAAATCACCTGGATCTGATGAATTCCATCCATGGATGTTGAAAGAGCTGGCTGTAGAATTGGTAGGACCCATAACTTTATTATTTAAGAAATCCTTAAAGGATGGTGATGTTCCAAATGATTGGAGAGCTGCTAATGTGACTCCAATATTCAAAAAAGGATCCAAGAGTGACTATAAAAATTATAGACCTATCAGACAAGAAAAATAATTCAGACAAAACGTGGACTAAAACAGCACTAGTGCTGTTCACACAGAAAAGGCTGCCTTTTACTTGTTGCTAGCTTGCTAGTACAACTCACCACCCCCCACATCATTGCTGCACTACACGCAGTACACAAAATGAAACAATAACTTTAAAGTAATGGGCAAAGGAGGAAACAGAGGAAAAGGACAAGGAGGGGGAAGATGAGAGCATCATCCATGACAGACAGCCCACCCCACCGCCAGCCTGAAAGCACCACAGATGACTGTCCCCTGGGCAGCACAGCATCAGTGGCACAGAATGTGCACATCTGAGTATCACAGTCCCATACAGAACAACAACAAACCCCCCCCCCGGGGACAGAGATGATGAAGACTCGTCAACACACCCAGCAGGTTTGCCATGGAGTTTTCTCACCCAAGGTGTCCTGCACACCTACTACGCAGAGGTGCAGCAGCTGGAGCAGGACAGGCTGGAAGCAGAGACCAGAAATAGAAACACTGAGGCACTGCATGGGTCTGACAGAGGAAGTGCAGGGCATGTGGCATGGGATAGACATGCTGAGTGACCACCTGGAGTGCCTCTTGGAAAGTCTGGTGGCAGGGTTGGTACCATAAGTCCAGATAGCTTCCTCCCCATGCTGCGTGGATGAAACCCAACCATCAGCTGTCAGCAGCATGCTGCCTGATGAAGTGCAATAGGACACTCAGATACGGAACACTGACAGCACCCTGGAGGTGGAGTCCAGGTGTGCATTAACAGCACACCTGTACACATCTGGCACAAAGGGGACCAGTACACTGATGCCCACAGCAGCCCCTAGGACAGAGATGGCAGCATGCTAGCAGACAACATTCCTCCTCTAACTGCCACACATGACCACCCTGACAGCTGCAGCACAGTATCTGAGGGACAGACAGAGGCACAACAGACAGCACCCACACCCACAGCCATGTGCTAACATGGTGGTGAACATGCACAGGCACCCACATGCCATCTGGGCACATGAACATCCACATGCCTCAAGCAGAAACCCCATGACAGGACTGGGAAGTGAAACACCATTCACATGTGTCAAAGCACTGTATCACACAAGCACAATGACAATTCCATAGCACACACATCATGCACAACAGCCATACATCCCCCATGCTGTACAACTTGCCTCCTTCACAAAACAAAAACATACAATGCCCCTCCATACTGACCAGAACCCTTGGCACACACATGACACCAAGAAGAGATGCATAACCCGCCCCGAACACATAACAGTACCCCTTGGTGGGGTGCACTCAATGTTATATGTCATCATTGTGCACCCACCCCTACCCGGTCCACCACCCACACACGCCATGAGACAGTGATGTCCTCACCATCAGTACACACATATGCACCTGTGTAGTGAACATTCACATTATGGATGCTGTCATACACATCCCACATCTGTCAAGGTTGCTATCTGGTGTCATGAACCCACTCCTGGGGGCCAGGTTCACTGAGCTCACAATGCCCACCCCTAAGTGCAATCTATGATCGGGGGAACAGGAATACCCTCCAAATGTCCTGCTAGAGTGCTTGTCAAGCTCACAACTGAACATCTGCCACGAGGTCCCAGGGCTCTCTCTCTATTCTGGGTAAGGGCACAATACAGTTTCAAGTCTGTAGCCAGGTGAGAACTCCCCTTGATTGCTGTACTGGAGGAGGGGAGACCCAGTTGTTACGTGCTCTTCGGGATTTGCCCTCGCAAACCTGATTGTGTCCCCTCCCACAGGGTGTGCAGCACCCAGTTCCTGCTTACAGACACTCCCCAAGATCTGTGGATCTTCCTTAATTAAGGTACCCAGATCCCTTTTTCAGGATCCTAGTCTTGGCAGCAAATGGTAATGCTTTAGCAATTTCAGGCTGGTCTCAGAATTGACTAAACGTTTTACTTCTACACACACACAAAAATCACTCACAGGCAGTTTTAAAAGCAAAAAATGCTTTTACTAAATCTAAATGTTTGTCATACAAATTTTACAAACAAAAAGGTTAAGAAATGTGGTTACAGAATAACAAAAATAAAGGTGGAAAATATACATTAAAACGAACTGAAAACTTTTAATTGTCTAGTGTTTATCTGGTTTGTGGATGACCAAAGTCCAGAAAAATAAATGTGTTTTCAAAGACCCAGTTCTCTCTGGTCTTCAGTGTGGCAATCTTGCTTCTCTTGTGCATCAGAAGAGTGTCCAAAATGAAATGCCATGAGCTTCTGTTTGGAGGGAATATTTATAGGCCTGGCCCTCCAGTCTGTGGATGGCTGGTGGCCTTCTCTTTTTAGGATGGCAGGAGTCTCTCTTGCTCTTTCCCAGGTTATAAGTGAACGATATTATTTATTAAATTCTCTTACATTTCTAATATCCTGCCAGCTAACCAAATGTACATATACCATGACAGTTTCCTGGAACCTAAAGCACTTTTCCATTGAAGTGTAATGTTTATGACTGGGGATGGTTTCCCCCACCTCCCTGAGTTTTATGACCCTCTTCCTTTTGATTAGCCGACCAGGAAAATCCATCTCTTTGAAATGGTCTCTTGGCACCCTCATGAATCAGTCTGATCTCACTTCACAGAGGAATGTCAAATATTTTGCAAGACCTTCTCTCTTTCCTGTGACCTTTTCAGTGAACTCTATATCCTTCTGTCAAAGTTCAATCTCCAAGCCTATTTGGGAATTTTAAACATAACCAAAGTCATCTGCATGTAACCCTTCTAAAGCATAAACAGAAACAAATATTCAAAAAAATATTGTCTGCAATATTATTATTTCTGCAGTGGTCAAATCGCCACACCTAGCATTGGTCATTGCAACTAGTGGAATGTGCTCTGTACAAGGGCATCATGTGCTGCACATCCACTCAGTTTCTCCAGGGTGCTCATCATCCACATCAGGCAGAACACACCTCTGTATGTCCATCAGCATGGGTACATGGTGTCTTAGAGCATTGTTATGGAGCATGGCACATGCTGTGAAAAACTTGCATGCCCTTCCAGGCTAGCATCCTCCTAGCCCATGCCTAAGGAGGGCACCCTGCCCTGGAGCACACTGCAGCCATTTTGCCCCATGGACCTAAGCCCCTGCCTAAGGAGGGCACCCTGCCCTGAAGCACACTGCAGCTGTTTTGCCCCATGGACCTAAGCCCCTGCTTAAGGAGGGCACCCTGCCCTGGAGCACGCTGTAGCCATTTTGCACAATGGACCTAAGGTAATTCTATTCGTGGAACCCTCAATCGCACGCTGAAGTCTTTTGTCCAGTTTCACATCTTGGTGCCTTTTCTGGGACTGTTACTGCTCATCTCGAACCATCCCAGTTTCTTCATACCAGAGTTTCTGCTAACAGAAGACTCTCAAATTAATTATTTGTGGAAGGTTTAGACTGCACTACTAGCCTTTTGACTAATTCTGAGCTAATTGGTGGTGAAAACTTGGGAGCGCTACCACGTGCCAGGCACCAGTCTTAAACTGATTTCCCTAGCAGCACTCAGTGATTTCTCGCTGTGCATAGCTGCAGGAGAGAAAGGAGCCATGGCGAAATGAACCGAAGAGTTCGGATAGGAATGAATGGGCAGTCGAAGGCAGCTGCAGAAACAAGGGGAAAACACAGCAGAAATCCAGAGAGGTGTAGGAGAGCAGCGCCTCCAGCTGCAATGAGAAACAAATCCTGGGGAGGCCCAGGATGATTGACCTTATAAAGCCTGAAGGGGGAGTGTGTAGTTGCTCCATCCATTGAACCTCAGGCTTAAAGGCTTCCTATTACAATGCTCTTGACCACTCCTCAATCTTTCCTAGATACCCCTACATTTTTTACACCACCCCCTGGAGTGTCTACCCTGTTGCAGATCTTTGTGTCATCTGCAAAAATCATACTTTCCCATCTAATCCCTCTGCAATATTACTAATAAAGACATTAAAGAGGACTGGTGCCAGAACTGATCCTTGCAGCACCCCAATAGTCCCCCTACCTTCCTCGGAAAGAACTTAATTTACCACCACCCTCTGTCGCCTATACCCCAACCAATTTCTAACCTAGTTAACCACCATAGGACCCACTTACAGGCTGTCTAGCTTGTTTATAAGTCTTCTATATGGAACAGTGTTGAAGGTCTTACTGAAATCTAGGTAGGACAAGTCCACCGCTCCACCCTGATCTAACTCCCTGGCCACCCGGTCAAAGAAATCTATCTGATTTGTTTGACATGTTCTTCCACCAGTGAATCTATGCTACCTTGGATCCTGTAAGCCTCTGGAGTCTAGATATTCCACAATCCTTTCTTTCAATAGGGATTCCATTAATTTCCCCGCCACTGAAGTTAGGCTGACTGGCCTGTAGTTGCCAGCCTCCTCCCTGCAACTACTTTTGTGAAGTGGGACTACATCTGCCCTCCTCCAGTCCTCCAGAACCACTGCTGTCACCAGTGAGTCATTGAACAGGACTGTCAGTGGTGCAGCCAGCACCTCTCTAAGCTCCTTCACTATCCTTGGATGTACACTATCTGGCCACATTGTCTTGTCCACTTTCAGATTTTTGAGTTCCTTTAGGAAATGGGACAGCCATATGAACTGGGGTTGTCTACAGGCCTCCAGATCAGGGGGAGGACATAGACACATTACTGTTAGAAGATATATAAAACGTGACAGCTAAAGGGGAGGTTCTGATAATGGGAGACTTCAACATGCCAGATACAGACTGGTCAATACCAGAAGGAACATCTGCCAGAACTAGACATATGGTGGATTCCCTGCAGGGGAGGGCCTCAAACAACTGGTACAACAACCCACAAGAGACAGGGTTACCCTAGATCTAGTACTTACTAACAGGGAAAGGATTACAGATCTCCAGGTAGAAGGTCACCTGGGGGCCAGAGACCATCACATGGTATGGTTCAATTTGGCCACTAGAACTAAATCATTCCATTCCAAGGCAAAAATATGGAACTTCAGAGGAGCTGACTTTGATAAGATGGCCAAAAGAGTTAAGCTAGCCCTGGCAAAAAGAAATACAGGCGAGGGGGTACAGGAAAAGTGAGCAAGAATTAAGGATACAATACTTGAAGCAACATCCCATTGTGTTAGAGAGAAAAGGAAGTGCAAAAGAAGAAGGAAAACACTTTGGTTCTCAAAAACAGTAGCAGAAAAGGTCAGAGCCAAAAGACTGGCCTTCAGGAAATGTAAGGGAATGCAGCAGGATGAAGATAGGGAGGCATACTAAACTTCCCTAAGGGAAGCAGGGAAGGCAGTAAGGCAGGCAAAGGCTCACTCCGAGGAAACACTAGCACAAACAGTAAAAGAAGGTGACAAGACTTTCTATAGATACATTAGTGAAAGGCGAAGGTCCAGAGGGGGTATTGCTAAGATCAAAGGGGATAAGGGGGCATGTGAGGAGGAGGAGGACCATGTAAAAGCATTTATCCTAAATAGATACTTCTGTTCAGTATTTACCAAAGAGAAGGTTGGGCAGGGCCCACAGCTCTGCACCATGGACACTGGGGGGAGGGAGGGAGGTGTGCACTAGTCCCTTCACAAAAGAAAGGGTCCTACAGTACAAGAGCTCAATAAGCTCAGGGTGGACAAGGCAATGGGTCCTGATGGCATACATCCCAGGGTACTAAAGGAGCTAAGGATGGAACTAGCAGAGCCATTATCAGAACTATTTAGTGAGTCTCTGCGCACAGGAGAGGTCCCAGAAGACTGGAGAAGTGCTCATGTGATCCAGCTCCACAACAGTTGTAGCAGGGAGGAGACAGGGAACTACAGACCAGTCAGTCTTACCTCAGTAGTGGGCAAGATTACGGAGGCACTCCTTAAGGAAAGGAAAGTGCAACATCTGGAATCCATAGCAGCACAGGATCCAAGACAGCATGGGTTTACAAAAGGAAGGTCCTGTCAAACTAATCTCATAGATTTCTTTGACTGGGTAACCAGATCGGTGGACCAAGGGGGAGCAGTTGATGTCACCTACCTTGACTTCTGCAAAGCTTTCAATGCTGTTCCACATAGAAGATTGATTAATAAGCTGGGTAGGCTCGGGGTGGTTCAGACATTGGTCAACTGGGTGGCAAACTGGTTGACAGGCAGAAAACAGAGAGTGGTGATAAACGGTATACAGTCAGAAGAGATGCAAGTCACAAGTGGGGTACCTCAGAAATCAGTCCTGGGGCCAGTCCTCTTCAATATCTTCATCAGTGACATTGCAGATGGACTAGAGGGTAAGGTTTGTCTGCTTGCAGATGACACCAAGATCTGTAACAGAGTAGATGATCCAGATGGGGTAGGCAAAATGAGAAGAGATCTGGATAAACTAGCAAAATGGTCGAAAGAGTGGCAACTGGGGTTTAACGCAAAGAAGTGCAAGATCATACACATAGGGAAGAGAAATCTTGAAGCCACCTATAGGCTGGGAGGGAAGTTGCTGGCAGTCACAGGGGAAGAAAGAGACTTGGGCATCATCATCACCGGTTACCCGAAATCATCCAAGCAGACCACTAAAGCAGTAAGTAAGGCTAGGGGGATGTTGGGGTGTATTAGTAGGAGTATCACAAGTCAGATGAGGGAGGTAATAATCCCTCTTTACAAGACTCTGGTTAGGCCCCATCTGGGGTACTGCATGTAGTACTGGAGGCCACACCTTCACAAGGACATTAATCAAATTGAGGCAGTGCAGAGAAAGGAAACCAAAATGGTGCAGGGACTGCATCAAAATACATATGAGGGCAGATTAACGGAGCTCAATATGTATACCCTAGAGCAAAGGAGGGAGAGAGGTGATATAATCGAAACATTCAAACACCTTAAGGGCATTAACAAGGTGAAAGAGTCTAACATGTTTCAATATAAGAAAATTAGCAGGACAAGAGGACACAGCATGAGATTAGAGGGAGGCCGATTAAGGGGTAATGTGAGGAAGTCCTTTTTCACAGAAAGGGTGGTGAATGCATGGAACAGTCTTCCTCAGGAAGTGGAGGATATGAATACAGTGCAGGGCTTCAAACAGGCATGGGATAGGCATAAGGGCAGTAGGGGTCGTGAGGGCTCCAGGAGACATCGCCTGCCCACCCCTGCATTTCGCCCGACCTCGGACCCCCTTCCCTGAAGCACCAGAAGCCTGCAGTAGGGGTCGTGAGGGCTCCAAGAGACATCGCCTACCCTCCTCTGCATATCGCCCGACCTCGGACCCCCCCTGAATCACCAGAAGCCGGAAGTAGGGGTCATGAGGGCTCCAGGAGACATCGCCTGCCCTCCCCTGCATTTCGCCTGACCTCGGACCCCCAACCCCCGGAGCACCAGGTACTGGAAAACGGCAGCAGAGCGTGATTTCAGGCGCCAAATTCAAACACAAAACTGCTGATTTCTTTACAAATCCATTTCACCTTGTCCACTGCTGCTTCTCTGGGCTTGTGTGTGCTTCTCAAGTTAATTAATGTCGTCGCAGGAGTGCTGATAGTTTTTGCAACCCAAATATTAACTTGTTCCACCCTGCTTTAGAACTGTTTGCATAGTTGCTTTAATTAATTTTACTGTCTTTCCCCAGTGTAAAGCATAGTGCCGAGGGGAGCTTTAAGGATTTGTTATTGTTTCCTCTGGTAATTTGTTGGCTCAGTGCGCATTAAAGCAACTGGGGCAAACTAGCAGCCCACAGTAATAGGGCTCTTGAGCTCTTAATTTCTATTTACTGCCTAAAATAAAAATCTGCTTCCAGCCTGTGCAGAATTGACTAAGCAGCTAGCAAGGTGAGGAAGCCCTGACTTCTGTAGTCTCTGGCGCCTTAAGAAGCGCTAGTGCACTTACAAATTTCCACAAACAACCAAACTTATACGGGGAGCCTGTGCAGAACTGCCTGAGCTGCTCGAGTGTAGAGGCTGCCTTGACTCTGATCAGCGGGACCACGCCAACGCCAGGATCATGGTGGCCATTTGACTCATGGTCTCAGACCCTCCCCCACTACTGAAATAGTCAGTCCAATTCCTACTTGCTCCACACTTGTAATTCAACTCGTTAGCTAATCCCCCGCTCAAATTGCCTGTTTACTTACCAAAAGCTTTTCTATTACTCCTCCCACTGTTTTTCTTTAAAGCCCCTTCTTTTCCTCCACAGAAGCCGGCAGTAGGGGTCGTGAGGGCTCCAGGAGACATTGCCTGCCCTCCCCTGCATTTTGCCCGACCTCGGACCCCCCCGAAGTACCAGGTACTGGAAAATGGCAGCAGAGCGTGATTTCAGGCACCAAATTCAAACGCAAAACTGCTGATTTCTTTACAAATCCATTTCAGCTTGTTTACTGCTGCTTCTCTGGGCTTGTGTGTGCTTCTACCCTACCGGCGCTACGTGCCGGCTCCCCACCACCCTTGGTCAGCTCCTCCTTTTATAGGCTGTACAGGCAGTAGTCACATGACTGAATAAAACCCATCAGCCCACTTTTCCATTTGCAGCTTATCAGCTGCCTCCACTAGAGGGCTCCTACCAATTTTCTCGCAACTAAAGCATATACCTGTCCAAGGATGTTGTTTCTCACTACATTCCTCTGCCTCTCTATGGCAACACAAACCTCCTTACCACCCTCAACCCTCCCAGTGAAGGAACCCCCACAGACCCTGCCTCCTCGGTGCACCCTGCAACCACACCTTGATGTTTCCCCTCACTCGCTGGTACTGGACTTGGTTCATGTTCACTACAGCATTATTTATGCTGAAATCCTGCCACCCTCTTTTCACCCGGGGCTCTCGATCTTAAAATCATCAACCCTCTGTCACCCATCAGCTTCCTCTCTTGCTGCCACACCAACACATGCAAAATCTATTCCAAGACAAAAATGATGCATCTCTATGCCCTTCTCCTGCTCCTGTCAGGGGACATAGAGGTAAACCCAGGACCAAACCCAACCATCACCCCCACTCCTTTCACTCTCCCCAAAGGCCTATGCCTACTCCACCTAAATACCTGCAGCCTGCTATCCAAAATCTCACTACTACAACCAATCGCATTAACACTACACCCCGACATACTGACCATCTCCGAAACCTGGCTAAAACCACATCATACGGATGCCGAAGTCTCCATCCCAGGATACACAATAATAAGGCATGACAGGTGAGGAAAAAAGAAAGGTGGAGGCACGGCTACATATATCTCAAACAGTCGTCAATTCGCTACTGTGGAGATCCCCTCTCTCCCCGCAAATATAGACTCCACACTAATTAAACTGTCACTTCCTTATACTTCTGTATATGTGGCATGCACATACTGCCCCCCATGCACACCCACTGATGTTATCCTCTCCCATCTAACCACGTTACAGTCCCTAGCTAAAGGAGGTGAGCTCCATGCCACAGGGGATTATAATGCCAATTGGTTAGGTGTGGACAAAGCCCAACTGAAGACTAAAATAAAGGCCCAAAACCTCACGCAACTTATAAAAGAGCCTACCAGACTTAACCACAAGACAAAAAAACACTCCCTACTGGATTGGGCCCTCACCACACACCCACATAGAATCCTTAAAGCAGACCTACTTCCTGACTCTATTAGCGACCATCACATGGTTTACCTGATCAGGAAGGTTCATAGCCCCTCTCCCCCCCCCCAAAGATACTGCACCCCATGTAATACAACTCCCTAGACCTAGTATCTCTCCTGGTGGACCTGGGTAGAGTAAACTGGTCCTGCATCACCGAGGCATCTTCCGTCGACGTTGCCTTTAATGCATTCAAATTCAGATTCCTAAAAGTATGGGACAAGCATGCTCCACTGCGCACAAAAAGAGTTAGAGGACCACATCTCCCCTGGATCACGGCTGACATAATCAGAAATTGCTGCACCAGGGACCATGTCTGGAAAGCCTATAAGAAACTGGACACCCAGGCCTCCCTTACTACCTACAGAGCCCTTCGAAATACTTGCACTAATAGCATTCGCCAAGCAAAAAAGGCCTACTTCCTATCATCCTTTAGTAAAAATTCTAACCACCCTATGGACTTCTGGAAATCCCATAAATCCTTGCTGTCTCCCCCTACCCAACCACCCCCCCAACAATTTAGTAAATGGCACCCTCATCTCCGACCCCATCAGTGTTGCTGAAGCTTTCAACATCCATTTCTCCAGCTGCACCGACAACCTTCTATCCTCCCACCGCAATATGCACACCCGCCCTCCCACACAGCACCCCCACCCCTAGCACTCACCCCCCAGTCCCACCTTTCGTATTCCAACCAGTATCCCCCACAGAAGTCCTCCACGCCCTACAGGCACTGAACCCTAACAAAGGCAAATGCCCGTAGTCTCTGGATACCAAGATGCTATTCCTGTCAGCCCCTGCCATAGCCACCCCACTGGCCGCACTCTTCAACCTCTCCTTCTCTCTGGGTAAGGTACCAATGACCTGGAAAATGGCCACTGTCATACCCTTCCCTAAAGGCGGTGACCCCTCCTCCCCAGGCAACTACAGACTTATCTCCCTACTCCCGATTCTGGCCGAACTTCAGGAGTGACTGGTCCTGTCCCAACTCTCCCAGTTCTTGGACGCCTCCTCCTTTTTTACTCCTTTCCAATCTGGCTTCCGCAAATCCCATTCTACCATCACCTCCCTACTACGTGTCACCGGGGACATCCTCACAGGTATCGACAAAGGACATATCACCACGGCCATTTTTATAGAGCTAGCAAAGGCTTTCGATACCGTCTTGCATCCCCTACTTACCTCAAAGCTTATGGATGCAGGCCTAGCTCACCCAGCTATAGACTGGTTCCAAGACTATCTAGCGGGTAGGATGCAAGCGGTCAGACTGGCCTCTCACACATCAAACCCCCTTCCAGTCATATCGGGAGTCCCCCAAGGATCAGTCCTAGGACCAATGCTCTTCTCCATTTTTCTTAATGGCCTCCCCTCTGCATGCTCCCACTCTTCCATCCAAATGTATGCAGATGATACAGTTCTGTACGCATCAGGCCCCTCATCAAGCAGTGTAGCATCTCTCCTTCAGGAGGACTTCTCAGCCATCCAGCACTGGTTCATGACAAACCAGCTATCTCTAAACCCTAAAAAAACAGTGTCGCTTACGTTTGGCTCCCAACAAAGACTCTCCCGCCAAACCCCGTGTCCCCCTTTCTCAACCCTAGAAGGGACACCCCTTGAGCAATGCACTAGCTTTAGATATCTAGGCATCTGGCTCGACCAACACCTTGATTTCGCCTCTCACATAGACTCCCTGCATAAGAGGCTACTCCCAAAACTGGGGTCACTCTATCGAAACAAAACCTGCCTCCCCAAGCAAACGAGGCATGCCATAGTACAAAAAATGATACTCCCTGTACTGGATTATGGTGACATAGTTTACTCTATCGTCCCTGCGTCAACCCTGGCAAGCCTAGACACCCTATTCCACTCCTTCTGTCGATTCATCCTCGACTCACCACAATCCACTCACCACTGTACTTTATACAGCTCCCTAGCCCTACCATCTCTACAAGACCGCAGATTAATAAATTGCGCTAGGTTTGCTGCTAAATTCTGGACCCTCTCCCCTCCCTCCCTATCTTGAATCTACTTTATCCCAACAACCCCCCTCCCGTGTACTCCCTAAGAGGCACAGACCCCAGACTTCTACATGTCCCACTTATGCACACTACCAAAGGCCAGTCAGCTTTTAAATTCAGAATCCCACAGATCTGGAACGCCCTCTCTGCCCCCATCAGACATGCACAAAATCCCAGCCACCGTTCCAGACTACTCCAAGCACACTTCTCCTCCAGCTGCTCCTGCTAATGCTATAAGCTCTAGCCCTCTATAAATTAAATATTGTACAGTAGTACTCCTGTTATGTGTTATGTGTATATCTGTCTGTAAACTCCTGTATTGCTTTGCCTGGAGTTTACGTTATACCTATACCTTATTGTACTTCACACTCAAAAAAAACTGTATTATAATTGTACACAATCTTATGCTATATTCTTTATTTCAATCACTGTACTTATAATTTGTTCTAATATATGCTATGTACTGGGCCTCAGCCCCCAGGACGCATCTGGAATTGAGCATGTTGCTCAGTATGCCTTCCTGGTAAATCTCGTACATAAATAAATAAATAAGGGAGCAATACAGATGCGTATGAATAGATAGGCCATTGACAGAGCAAAGGCCGATGGCACATTCATAAGGTAGAAAAAGAAATGGGCAGACTGGATGGGCCTTGTGGTCCTTACCTGCCGTCAGCTTCTATGTTTCTATATTATTCTCTCCTCTGTAAATGGAATCGCGTCTGCCGCCCTTCCTTCGATGCTCCTGTCACTTAACTGTGTTCCCCCACCTTCCCCTTCCTCTGTGAATACTGAACAAAAATATTTATTCAGGATGTCTGCTTTTTCCTGGTCTCCTTCCACACACTGCCCCCTTCCTTCCTTAGCCCTACAATCCCAGACCTAGTTGGCTTGATGGCAGAGGCAGACCTGGACATTGCCACTGTTATTGATATATGGTACATGGGGAGCCATGAATGGGTTATAGCCATACCAGGTTACATTCTGTTTAGAAAAGACAGGGTGGGGAAAAAAGGGTGGAGGAATGGCTATCTACGTCAGGGAGGGAATTAAAGCAACTGGAGTTCAGGGAATACAGGAGGGAGTGGAAGCACTGTGAGTCACCCTGGAGACAAGAAATGGCACTGTCATTTGCACAGGCATGCTCTACAGACCTCCAACACAAGGGGAGAAGATGGATGGGGTACTACTGGAAGCCATCTACAAAATGACAGCCAAAGGTGAAGTGCTGCTGGTGGGAGACTTCAGTGTGTCTGACGTGGATTGGAGCACCCAGGCTGCAGCCACAGCCCGGAGCAGAAGTATCCTGGATGCCCTACAGGGGGCATGCCTCAAGCAGCTTGTGGTAGAACCCATCAGAAAAGGATCAGTATTGGACCGGGTACTCACCAATGGGGACAGAGTGACTGATGTAATGGTGGGTAGCCACCTGGGGTCCAGTGATCATCATATGGTGTGGTTCAATGTGAAAAAAGTGGAGGAGTCAAACCACACGAAAGCAAGGGTCTTGGATTTCAGATGGGTTGACTTTGCAAAATTGGGGGAGCATCTCAAGGAAGCCCTGGCAGGGGAAGAAGAAGGGGGGATGAAAAGAAACAATGGACTAACCTTAAGGGAGCCATAGCAGAGGCAAGAAGCCTTTGTGTTAGGCAAGTAAGCAAAGCACAGAGAAAGAAAAAAAACACTATGGTTCTCAAAGGATGTGGCTGGGAAGGTAAGAGAGAAAAGGTTAGCTTTTAGGAGGTATAAGGAAACACAGAGGGGGAAGACGAGGAACTGTATCTGGAAAAGCAGAGGGAGACGAGGAAAGCAGTCAGGAGTGCAGAGGTGCAAACTGATGAAAAAATAGCCCAGGCAATCACGAAAGGAGACAAGACCTTTTTCAGGTACATTAGTGATAGAAAGATGACATGGGGTGGGATTGTGAAGTTAAAAAGGGTGTAAGAGGTGTGTACAGAGGGGGACATAGAAAAAGCAACTATTTGTTCGCTATTCACAGAAGGGGAAGGAGGAGGACCACTATTAGGGGAAAGGAGCACCAGTGGGAGAGGGGTGGACACCAGCCTATTTACAGAGGAAAGAGTCCTAAAGGAACTTGAGAATTTGAAAGGGGACAAGGCTATGGGGCTGGATGGGATACATTCCAGAATATTAAAAGCACTTAGAGAGGGGCTGGCAGCACCACTATCAGCCCTATTCAACAAATACATAGAGACAGAGGTGGTTACAGGGGACTGGAGGAAGGCAAATGTAGTCCCTCTCCACAAAAGTTGGAACAGGGAGGAGGCTAGTAACTGCAGGTCAGTCAGCCTACCTCAGTGGTGGGGAAATTAATTGAGTCACTGCTAAAAGAAAGGACTGTGACATTTCTTGAATCCAGTGGAGCACAGGATCCAGGGCAGCATGGATCCACAGTGGAAAGGTCTTGTCAAGCAAATCTGATAGATTTCTTTTACTGGGTGACCAGGGAGGTAGATAGGGGAGGGGCTGTGGATGTGGCCTACCTAGATTTCATCAAGGCCTTCAACACCATCCCACATAGGAGGTTGATAAATAAGTTGGGCAGCCTGGGAGTGGGCCCCAAGGTGGTAAACTGGGTCAGAAACTGGTTGAGTGACAGGACACAGAGAGTGGTGGGAAATGGCGTTTAATCCGAGGAGAGGGGATGACCAGCGGGGTGCCACAGGGATCCATGCTGGGGCAAGTCCTCTTTAATGTCTTCATAAGGGACATTGTAGAAGGGTTGGAGGGGAAGGTATGCCTCTTTGCAGATGACACTAAGATCTGAAACAGTGTCGACACTCCAGGGGGTGTGAAAAAAATGAAAAATGACCTAAATATGCTTGAGGAGTGGTCAAGAGTGTGGCAGCTAAGATTCCGTGCAAAGAAGTGCAAAATCATACATTTGGGACTCAGAAATCCAAGGGATGAGTACAAGATGGGGGGAGGTGTTGACGGCCACCAGTCAAAAAAGGGACCTGGGGATAATCATATCTGATGACCGAAAGGTAACCAAACAATGTGAGAAGGCTGTGGGGAGAACCAGTGGGATGCTAGGGTGCATAGGGAGAGGTATCACCAGCAGAAAAAAGGAGGTGGGTGTGCCACTGTACAGCTCACTAGTGAGACCTCATGTAGAGTACTGTGTCCAGTTCTGGAGGCCCCATCTCTGGAAGGACATAGACAAAACAGAAGCAGTCCAGAGAAAGGCAACAAAAATGGTGCAAGGACTGCACAAAAAAATCATATGAGGAAAGACTTGAGGACCTCAATATGTATTCCCTGGAGGAGAGAAGAGGAGAGGAGAGAGTGGGGATATGATAGACATTCAAGTACATCAGGGGTATAAACAAGGTAGAAGAAGAAGAAGAAGAAGAATCAGCATTTATATAGTGCTTTTCATACGCAGTATCCCAAAGTGCTTTACAAGCAATGATAGACTGGTAGTGAAGTGACTGAATGTGTGGTGTCAGACATATCGCACATCATCACCCACACACAGCCTAGATAATTGCATGAACCGGTTTATGGGAAGGGGAATGTTGGCCAGGACACCAGGAATGTTCCCTGCTCTTTATGAAGAGTACCCTGGGTTCTTTTACTTCCACCTGGACACCCACCAGGACAACACCAGGATGGGCAGAAGGGACCTCGGTTTAACATCTCATCCGAAGGACAGCACACACCAGCAGTATAGTACCCCCCAATAATGCACTTGGATGCCAGCAATTTTTAGGAGCAAGTCCATCCTGGTGTGGGACGAGAACCCACAACCTTCTGGTCCAGAGGTGGATGTGCTACCAACTGAGCCATGCTGACACTACAGGATGTACAGGATGGTAACATCTTTCAGAAAAGAAGCTGTACAAGAACAAGAGGGCATGATATGAGACTAGACGGGGCAGGCTTATAGGTAACTTGAAGAAGTACTTTTTCACAGGAAGAGTATTGGATGCTTGGAACAGCCTCACTGCAGAGGTGGTGGAGGCAAAAACAGTTGGGCAATTCAAGAATGCATGGGATAGACAAGAGTACTCTAGCAATAGGGAAGCGAGGATAAGCTGCAGATCAGCTAGTGTCTGCAGTAATGCATTAGGTAGAGAAAAGGGGCAGACTGGGTGGGCCACACGCACGTTGTCTGCCATCACCTTCTGTGTATCTGTGTGTCCTTCCCCTGGTGCTACTCCTTTTGCTTACGTACCTGAAAAATGTCTTATCCCCTTTCTTCACAGCCTGGGCTGTTTTCACCTCTGTTTGTGCCTTTGTGTTCCTAACTGCTTTCCCTGCCTCCCTCTGCTTCCCTTGATATACTTCCCTACCCTCCTCCCTCTGTTTTTCCTTATACTTCCTGAATGCTAACTGTTTTTGTCCTAACCTTCCCAGCCACTTCATTTGAGAACCATAGGAGTCTCTTTTCCCTCTTGCTTTTGCTAACTTGCCTAACACAGAGGTTTGTTGCCTTCACTATGGCCCCTTTTAGTTTAGCCCACTGTTCCTCCACTCCACCTAAGTCTTGCCCCCCACCAGCCAAGGCATTCCTGTGGCATTTCCCCATCTTTGTAAAGTTGGCCCAACTGAAGTCCAGGACCCTGGCCTTTGTGTGGTTCAACTCTGCCACAGTATTTATATCAAACCGTACCATAAGGTGATCACTGGTCCCCAGCCTTTCCAGCCATTATGTCACCGGCATTACGGCACCGGGTCATTACGGCACCAAATGCCAGATTCGCCTCCCCCTCCTGAAGGTCGCCCCCCTCTGGAATTAGTATCCTTGGAAGAGGGGGCACAGGGAGCACATCCCCCCCCCCAAAAAGAGAGGATGGTGACTTTCCCACTTGGCGTCGTAATGACTGGGCGCACTGCCGCTGGTGCTCTGAAATGATGGAACTGGTCCCCAGGTGGGTTCCCACTTGTGACATCTGCCACACTGTCCCTGTTGGTCAGTACAAGGTCCAATACTGCTCCCTCATGAGTGGGCTCTTTTACTAATTGCCTGAATAATCCCCCCTGCAGGGAGTCCAGGATGTCCCTGCCCTTAGCTGATGCTGCAGCTGGGATGCTCTAATCTACATTCAGCAGACTGAAGTTCCCCTCTAACTCCTGCCCCTTAGTCACCATCCTTTGGATGGCTTCCACTAGAACCTTGTCCATCTCCTCCCCTTGTGCTGGAGGTCAGTAGGTAATGCCAGTGCAGCTACATTTCCATTCTCTAGGATTACCCACAGGACCGTCACCCCTCCCTGTATTCCGTGCTTTTTAGTTGCTTTTATTCTACCCCTCACGTAAAGAGCCACTCCTTCCCCTTTTTTACCCACCCTGTCCTTCCTGAACAAAGTATAGTCTGGTATGGCTATATCCCAGGCATGGTTCTCATTGCAAAATGACTCAGAAATAGTGACAATGTCCAGGTCAGCCTCTGCCATGATGGCTACCAGGTCTGGGATTTTATTTCCTAGACTACGAGCATTTGCACACATGGCCTTCCAAATCCTGTTCCCACCTTTCTTTTCATCCCCCTTTCTTCCTTCTTGCTTAACTCTCTTTACCTCCTCTGCCTTCATTCCCTTTCCACTTCATTTCTACCATTCTGCTCTTCATGTTTTTAATTACCATTGTGGATTTCCCTCCATTAGGGTTCTCCCTCTTGACTACTTCATCTTCTGGGGTGGGAGAGTTAAAGTCTCCCTGCTTCCTTCTGCCACCCCCCTCAGCTAGTTTAAATGCTGTAGCATCTAAACCATCCATTGAGGACTTTGGTTCCCCTCTCAGATCGATGCAGGTTATCGCCCCTGTATAGGCATTTATCACTCTATGTGGGACCCCAGTCCCCAATGTAGCCAAACCCCTCCTCTCTGTACCACTCCTTCAATCGTGTATTGAAGCTCCTGGTATAGAGTGCCTTATCCTTTTCCCCCTGTAGTATATTGGCAACATCTCAGAAAAGGCCACTGAGCATGCTACATGCCTAAAACTCCTCCCCAGCTCCCTGAACTCCTTCTGTATGATGCTAGCCTTGTCCCTAGTTAGGTAATTTGTCCCTAAGTGGACAATGACATCCAGCTCTCCCTCCCAACCTGCCACCCTAGCGATCCCCAGAATCTGCTTTTCATCCCTCTGAGCCATGGTGCTGGGTAGGCACCTAACCTCCTGCTCCCCCTCCCTTGCTTTTACCAAATCTATCACCCTCACAATGGAGTCCCCCACTAGGAGTTGCTTCATCCTCTGCTGGGGTACTCTTCTACTCTCCTTGGAGTCTCCACTATGCAGGACCCTCAAATCCTCCCTTGTCACTGGTGAGAGTGCCTCCTTGAGACAGTCCCACCCCACCAGAGCAGTGTAGGAGTTGTTGAGTGATACCATCTGGGGGATGTGTCTCTGACCCTCCATCCTCACCCTTCTTGAGCCCACCATAGTCCAGCCACTTCCTCCTCCTTGGCAACCTTTGAGGTAGCAGTGGTGGTCTTGGTGGTCAATGGGTGGGGGAGAAGGCCGCTCGAATCCTAGCCAACTCTGCCTGGAGTCGAGCAACCTCCCCTCCTCAGCCCAGAGAGGTGCACACAGATGGGGCAGCATCGCAGTCTCCAGAACATGTCCCTGAAAACTGCCGTCCCACAGCCACTCCACTACACCACTCCCAGCAGGTCTATTTCTCATCCTGCTTGCTTTGGTTTCCTTTCTTTGAACACTTTTGTACCCTTACCCTACGTAGGGTGTTTCACCTTTTCCTGCCTTTCTGTTAGACCCTACTACTCCTCCCTCCCTTGCAGTGTCTGCTTACCAACAAGAATTCAGTAGGGCTCCTACCACACTTGTCTTACCCTCTCCATTGCTTTGCAGGGTTTCCTTCTGCTGGCTGCCTCATTGGGCTGATTCTGTTGGGCAGACTCTGCTGTGATGTCCTTTTCTCTTGGGTCCTTAGTGTAGTAGGGGCTACTTGATGGCCTACCCCTTATGTAAAAGTAGATGTAAAATGGATCTGGGGCACACCTGACTCTGCTTTCACAGGTCACAGGCCTCTCCCATTTAGCTGTCTCTTCTAGCAGTTAAGAAATGGAGGAGGGGGAGCTGTAGCTGCCTTCCCCTGTTCCTCTCCGAAATATGCTTCTTCTAAAAGCAGTAGAAAAGTGGACCTAAGGCACACCTGACTCTGCTTTCACAAGTCACAGACGCATCACATTTAGATGCCTCAGCTAGCAGTTAAGTGATGGTGAGGGGGAGCTGCTTTCCCCCCTTCCTCTCACAAATATGCTACTTCTACAATCAGAAGCAAAATGGATCTACCGCCTGTATGGTCCAAACAATGGAATCTTGTCTTCAGTAGGCCGTTAGTCCTCTCTGACAGAATGTGTCCTCTTGTGGGCATTGTTATACGCCTCCTCAGCAGTGCCATTTGGCTCCAGGAATGGTGTCATCAGGAATGGGCATAGTGGGTATCTGCTGTCACCTATGAAAGGGCGACATAGACTGCACACAATAAGGTGCTGTTGACAGGATGCCACATGGTACCACACATGCTGTCACTTTATACTGTACCCACCTAACAGCCATTCATCGACCCGACAGGAAATGAGTAGGGCACTGAGTCATGACCCGTCAAGGATGTATGCGTCATGTCATGTCATGAGCCAAGGTACTTAGCACACACATTGGTGAACATACCATCCATGTTGCACACAACCTGATCAGTTTATACTGCGGAGCACATTTCTGTTCCTGTATGCCTCCTCCTTTTCGGACAGTGTCATTATCTAGTCTAGTCTATAGCACTGAGTATATTGGGCATGCTATGCATGGCATAGAATGCATGTTTAGTGGTACAAACATAAGCCTCAGATGTGAGGAATTTTATGAGATCCTGCACATGTGCCATCAAAGAATCCATCACCAGCACCAGTGCCCTGGACGTAGATGACTGACTGGCACCAACAACATTGCTGGACACCCTCTGGAATGACCTTGTGGCATAATATGAGAGTGCACATACCACACTGGTCTCCACAGTCACTGCCCTGGAATGCCAGGTCAGTGATGCAGCAGTGTCATGGACCATGTCGCACACCTGTTTGATTGTGTCCTAGTTGAGCCTGAATCATTCAATGCAGTGTGTGTCATGCATTGTCCGTGCATCCAGGCGTGGTCTAAATACCTGTGGCCATGGTCTCTGTTGCTGCTGATGCTCATTTTCCACCTCATCCTCCAGCAGAAGCACATTCATCAGGAACCTCGAACACATCTCATCCCTCCCCTTACAGATATCTGTCAACAGGAGTTCTATGTGATATCGGCGATCATGGAAAGGTGATCGTTGTTGGGGCCAGTGTACATCGGTAATCTCTTTCGCGATGTACCTCATAACTGAACAAAGGGTGCAAAAACATAGGATTTTTGTTTTTGTGGGGTGCTGTGCCCCCAGCATCCCCCCCACTAAAGGATTTTCAACTCCAAGGGGGTGCATGTCGGTGGTGGACGATGAAAACAAACAAACAAAAAATTCATGGACTGACGCAAAAATACCAACGTGCCCAGCATCGAACCCGGCACCTTCCCAACCCTAGCCTGCCACAAACCCACTATGTCACATAGCCAGTTCGGCAACCCACCACCACACTACACCTCACAAACCTTTCCTTCTCACCATCGCATGGCGTGCTCACTCCCCCCCCCCACGCGCACATATACATATAGTGATAGGATGTTGTTATAGCCATATTCACCCCCCTGTCCAGTAGCCCTGTGAACAGGTGCTGCTATTGAGTCACCCTTTTTGTAAGAGCTCAGTATGGACGCCCTTATAACAGGATACCATCAACAGGTATGTGTCTGAAGAATAGACTTTATGTGGTTCAGAACCCTCGCATGTACCTTTAAGTGGGTGTAGGTGGGCCTCGCATGCATGCTAACGGTACCTGCTTGGGCATCACACGGACACACCTTAAGGTGCATTGATGGAGATGGCAGCTGCTGTTGCTCATGATTATCTTTCTGCATCACAGGTTGGGCAACTGGGGTTGCACCCCCACAAACCGTGGAGAGTGTCCGAAGAGTACTACCTCAAAAACCCCAATGGGGGAACATCTGGTAGGATTGTGGCACTAATCCTGGTATGTACCCTGCCTGCAAAGTGGGGTGTGGGGCATTGCTTTGGCTGTGGTATCCATGGTGCTGAATGCTGTGTCTGCATCTGTTTCCCACAGGATCACTTCAGACTCCTGGAGAAGATGGTGCTAACTAGGGAGGAATGTCCAGGTGGGGTCACCTGTGTGTGGTCCACACACCATGAAGGAGGAAGCATTGGCAACACCAGGCACCCTACTTTCTGTCCCAGCAGGTGGGGTTCATGGACATATAACATAGGACGAATGTAGCAAAGAAGTGGAAGGTGGTGGAGCCATCCAAGGAAGGTGTGACATCCTGTGGCATGCATGTGCCTTTCTTTTCTGCCTGTTGGGCCCAGCATGTGTATCTTGCTCATGCCTGTCCTCCCTGTGTGTTCTCCTCTTTGCAGTGCTACAGAGGACCATTCTACCGCATTCTGCTGCTGCCATTGCCCTTTTATGGACACCATGCCACTCGGGACAAGTGAAGACTCCTGCAGGGGAAGAGTAGGATGGATCTGCTGCCCTGGCACTGACCAGCTGGCACACATGATGACTCCAGCCATGCCTGTGATGTTTTCTGTTTGAGTATACATATACTTTGACTGTGTACAGGTGTACACTGACTTTGCTGGTTGTGTGTAGCCTGTTCTTGGGCGTGTTTGACACTGAATTTTTCTTGCACTCTGTTTTAACAGTGACCTGGCTTTAGAAATAAATATTTTATTTTCTTACACCTGTGTTGTTATTTGTGTCCAACACAGCAGTTCAGCCAGTACTGTGGGTGGGGCACTTGTGTGGGGGACCTTGTGTCCTTTATGTTGGGCTCCTTGTGGGTTGGGTGTTGTGTGCCCTGTGCACTGGGGGGACTTGTGTTTGTGGGGGCCATCTGTGTGGACTGTGTAGGATGGGTGTTATTCCCATGGTATTGACTGTGTTGATGGCAGTACTACCTTTGTCAGTGGCTGTACTGTACACGTCAGTCACACACCTGTGTGCCGGTCTTTCTGGTGGAAGTTTCCTGTAGTGTTGGTGGTTGTGTGGCCTATGGTGATGCCCCTGGCAGTACCTGCTACAGTGTTCCCATGCCCATCCCCTTCCATGGCACCCCATTCTGTGTGGGAGCCACTACCTACCACAGTGTGCAGCTGCTTATTGCAGTCCTCCACCTACCATAAGTGTATGTGCTGCTCAGCGTGTGCCTGGCTGTCTTATCTATCTTTGTGCATGTGCATTTGGGGGTGATGCACATGCTGCCCCCTACATGTGCATTGCACCAGTGGGGATGAAGCTGCTCCCAGGCTGCCTACATGTGTCTTCACATGTGATTTGTCCATGCCTCTCGTATATGCCGTGTGCACATTCCGCATATATGTTCTGACATATACCTGTTGCACACCTGCATGCATGCTGTGCTTCCTTCGCACAGAGTCTTTTGTGCTTACAATTAATTAGGTATAGTTTTTTGTTTAAATGAGCATTACATATCTGCAGTTCAGTAAAACTAAATAATACACCTGGGGGTTCGATATTCAAATTTTTGCACAGGCACTAACATGTCTTTGCCCATACAAACTTGGGTTTGACCCGGATTCCTATATTCAAAAGGGGCCCTTGTGTGGGCAAAGGGTGTTAGCACCAGCATAAAACATAATGTATGTGGGTGGGAAAGGGGAAGGGTGTGGCCTTGAATAGCTGTGCTACCCCACATTTAGAGGCTTTGCACTGCATAAAAGTGGTTGGCATGCTTCTTTTTCGCAGAGCAAATACTGCGAAGCACAGCCCCCACTTACTCTGGGCAACTCTAGCAGCTGCTGGAGGTAATGCCACCACCTACCTGATTGTCCACTGGAGGAGCACATCCACCCTCTGTGGTCTGTGGCACGGCCCTTTGTGTCACCAGTCCATAATACAATTACAACTTCCCTGGTGCCTAGTGGTCCCCCCTCTGATCACCATCCCCTATTAATAGTATGACTTCACTGGAGCCCGGTGGTTCCCCTTTCAGATCACCAGCAGATCTCAAGCCCATATTACTAGTATAACTTCCCTAGTGCCTAGTGATCCCCCCTTCTTCTGATCATCAACCTGTAATAATTTTATAACTTCCTTGTTGCCTAGTTTCCCCCCCTCCCCGATCGCCAAGCCATAATACAATGTAAACCTCCCTGGTGCTTAGTGGTCCCCCATCCAATTGCCAGCCTGAATTAATACTATAGCTTTCCTGGTGCCTAGTACTCCCCTCCTCTCTCCGATCATCAGCCCATATTAATTGTATAGTTTCCCTGGTGCCTAGAGGTCCCCCCTCCCTCCGATCACCAGCCCGTATTAATAGTATTGCTTCACTGGTGCCTAGTTGTCATTCCTTCCTCTGATTGCCAGCCCATATTAACAGTATAGCTTCCCTGGTGCCTAGAGGACCTGTCTCCCTCTGATACCCAGCCCATATTAATAATATTGCTTCCCTGGTGCCTAGTGGTCTCCCCCGTCTGATTGCCAACCCACATTAATAGTATAGCTTCCCTGGTGACTCATGATCTGTTCTCCATCCAATCATCAGCCCGTATTAATAGTAAAGCTTCCCTGGTGCTTAGTGGTCCTGTCTCCCTCTGATCACCAACCCATATTAACAGTATAACTCCCCTGGTACCTAATGGCCCCCGCCTCCGATTGCCAGCTCATATTAATAGTATAATTTCCCCTGGTGCTTAGGGGCCCTCTCCTTCCTCCAATCATCAGCCCATATTAATTTTATAGCTTCCCTGGTGCCTAGTGCTCCCCCCTCCATCTGATTACCAGCCCGTAATAATTTTATAACTTCTCTGATGTCTAGTGGCCCCCCATCCAATCACCAGACTGTAATACAACGTAAACTTCCCTAGTGCTAGTGGTCCCCTCTACTCCAATCACCAGCCCATAGGAAGACTGACAACACTCCCTGGTATCTAGCACTCCCCCCCATGGTACTGAACACCTTCACCCCCATCACCTTACCAGTATCCTCGGTGCCACAGGTGCATATATAGCAACCGGTGCAGCCCTCCTGACACCTATTCTGCTGGCCACAGTATGTCCAGGCAGGAAGCACGCATCTTATTTATACAACAGGGCACTTCACCTTGTCCTATAAATATGATACTCACTCCCTGCCTGGACATATGGCGGCCAGCCAAGGAAGTGTTAGGAGGGTTGCGCCAGTGGCCGTATATGCACCAACAGCACTGAGAACACTGGTAAGGTGATGGGGGGTGTTTGGTGGGGGGGTGCTACACACCAGTAGTGTTGTTAGTTTTCCTACAGGCTGGTGATTAAAGGGAGTGAGGGACCACTAGGCACCAGAGAAGTTATATTAATAATAGGATCTGGTAATCAGGGAGCCAATACACACCAGGGAAGCTATAAAATTATTACAGGCTGGTGATCAGTGGGAGGGGGGACCACTAGGTGCCAGGGAAGTTTACATTGTATTATAGGCTGGTGATCAGAGGGACAGGGGACCACTAGGCACCAGGGAGTTATACTGTTAATAGGGGCTGAAGATTGGAGGTGGAAGACCACTAGGTACCAGTGATACATCCACAGGTTTGGGAGCAGGCATTTGGGGGGGGGGGGGGCACCGTGCTAAATTGCCTTGCTACACATGCAAATGAACCTATAATGGGCATGCAAATAGTGCTGTGCATGCCTAATGATCTCATTTGCATGGATCCCATTGAATATTGCAGTTAGCACTCCTGTGCTATTCACTCTGGCAACTTACTTCAGGATCCATGTCGGGGTAGCGCTACTTGACTTAGCACTGTGCCAACATGACCCTATATTGAATCGAATAATGCCAATGTGCTATTTAACTAAATGTAGCATCCTTGGATTCCCAGGCAATCCCAAGGTGCAGCACAACATTCTGCTCTCTGCTTTGCATTTTTTTGAATATTGAGCCCCTGGTTTTCTGAAAGAACCCACTTTCTCTCTACCGTCTTATAGGACTAATACCTGCATGGACAGTCAGTGACTGATTGTAGTTTTATTTTTGTTCTCCCCAGAAGCAGCAAAAATCGCTAACTTTATTTTTAACATCACAAATGCAGGATCAAACATATGTCACCTGCTTTACAAATTAAAGAATACATTCAGTAAATCAATTTATATATAAAGGTAATGTATTATAGCAAATTAGTTGTGCATAAACTTAAAACCAATGGTTTGAAATTCACTTAATAAATTCATCTTTTCACCTGCTCTGTACACATCAAAGCATTTAGATATGTGGTTCTGTGTTTTAAGCATAATGGGAAGATTGTGCTCAGGAGTTCATTTAAAATAAATTAAAAAAATTATCGTGTCATACTTTTTTCTGTTTGCTGCAGCTTAGTACAGATTTTCAAACATGGCCACTTCTTATGCAACTGATTCCTGCTTGGTGCATACTGACAGCTAATTGTCTGTGCCAGCTTGTATATAGTTTATTACTGTTTTGTTCAAAGTAATTGCTTTTATTACAATTTTCATTTAAAATACCTGTTTGATAGAATCAGCTACAATTGCCAACATCCAAAGCAGTCAAGCTCAGCCAGACCCACTTCTGACTGTTGAAGAGCCTGGAATCACAGTACCTCGGTCAGGTCATCCTTTTCATTCTCACTATGATACTGTCCATGTGAGGTCATTTAGCAATCAGACAAGACACGGGTTATGTTATGGTGGGCTAGTGGCCCACTCCAGGTGGGGTGAAACACGAGGTGAAGCCAAGTGTTTCCACCATGCAAGAAGGGTTGGTAGCCCACACCATAATGCTCCCACTAGAGTGCCATATTGCAATTATGAAATGGGTCCTTTTTGGTAAATTTTATATATTTTTAAAGCATATTTTTGTTATGCTATTTCAGCCAAGCTGTTGTGCTGGGATAGTGGCACGACTGAAAGTACCTTTTAGCTAGTCAAGAGCCAGCATTCTTTCTACACTTTTCATAATATTACTTCGGGCCTCACAATTCAGTCACGGGATGATTCTGCTGCCCATCTGTGACAAGATGACTGCATATATTTCCTGCAATTTCTGTATGGCAGATGTGCTGATCCCTCATCATTTATGTTGCTTCACTACAACAGGTAACGTGTTCTTAACATGTTTTTATGTAACCGATTCCCAGCATATGAAAATAACAATTGCACATAAGAGTTAATCATGGGGAAAAAAATTATGGAACAAACAGAAGTGAGGAAGTATCACACTCAATCATCTCAAGACCAGTCATTGATTTTTCTCTAATTATCCTCTATTTATGTTTTGGAAAAATGGGATAGCGCCCTTTTACATGTGATAATGACTCTCGAGTTTCTTTTCTCAAGTATGCTCCAGATAAACACGATGATTCAGTTCAGGATCAGTCACTGATTGTTTTCTAATCATCCTCTATTTGTGTTTTGGGAAAAAAGGAGGACTAGCACCCATTCACATGTGATAATGATCCTTGAGCTTCCTCTGGCAAATATTTAACAGGGAGCACATTTGCCTACATGATGAAAGATGCAATACAAAGCTTCATGTTACAAATAGCACACCCTGTCCATTAGTGTACTCAGAGTGTATTGTTCATGAAGGAAGGCAACAGTTCATAGGAAACAATTAAAGAAATGCTATTTATACACACGGAGGAGTAGGAGAGATGACGTGTCAGCAACAATTACTACAACACTAGGCACCAGGGAGTTATACTGTTAATAAGGGCTGAAGATTGGGGTGGAGGACCATTAGGTACCAGACTATTGTATATGTCCTCCATAAAGTTCCCAAACACACTGAAACATTTATACATTTTTAGATGAAAAGTTAACATGGTGTTTATGTGCACCACTACCTGACAGCAGACACATTATTCATCACCAGAGTAGGGAACATGACATGAGAGGTTGCAGTGATGCACCCACCTGCCAATCAGAACAACACAAGTCGGTGATAGTCTTGTACATGCCAAGTGTTCAGTGCTAAAATCCATTGGCCAGCCAACATCAAGTTAATATGTAATTCATAATAAAAATTAAAAAAGTGCACACACCAAGTGCTTTAAAGCTAAGTGTTCTTTTAATGGTGCCATATCAGAAACCACTGATCAACAACACTTGCTTATCAACTTTTATCGAGTCTTTCTCAGGGCGACAGCGCTGGGATATGAACAACAATAATTTACAGTATAGTGCAAAGAATCATGTAAGTGTGTTAAGTGACAAATTAGTCATTACCAGTAAAATACATGCGCAGATAAATTAAAAACAGTGACTATCTTTAAGCAGATCAGGATTATTGATGCCCAGAAAACCACATCTGCTAATTAGATATCAAGTGGGGATAAATGTAATATTGATTACTGTTGCCAGATTGCATTTTAGTAGGACAATCTTTAAGTCAAAATAGAATTACTGTACTATTTAAAATAATTTTATCTGACCAGCTGTCCCTAAGGCATCAGCTACAGCTACACAATCCCATTTTATAATGAAACTTCAATCCAGGGATCCCTTAGGCCTCAAAGCATTCCCAGTTTAAGGAACACATATTATGATTGCTCACGTTCTGTACAGGCTGCTGGTGTAGCTGGATGTTTGTTTAGGAGTCAAGACTTTGCATTTGCCTGTCTCCTTGCAGTGTGCCAGCTGGCTAAAGGGTTTCTGGAGTCACACACAAACATAGCACTGTTTCTGCACAGTGCCACCTGCTGCTGAGGATGATCTGTATTGTTAGCATGTAAAAACAGTGACTAATGACACTGTGACAGCAGTATCTGGGTATCTTTTGTCATGAGGGAACGCAACACTGAGCATTTATATTTTACATTTTTGTGTAGTTGTTTTTACAATTTTTTCACATTGCACAGTTGCAGCCAAAAATATAATCAGATATTTCCTAGAATGTCTCTGATATCTCTAGAGGAATTTCCTGTCTGCAGTATCACTAAAGAGCCACCAGAGAGAATCCCTTTAGAAATATTGTAAATATCTAGAAATATCTGACCATGCCTTTGGCTGCAGCTGCAGTTTTCCTTTTCTGTTGTTTTCACTGAGATGCAACACGGTAAGATTTATTAGTATAGTAACTGTATGTAGGACGTGATTTGAGATCCATCATGTCTGCACCCCCATCAGAAGCAAGTATGAATAGTTATGCTGTGCAAAAATGTAGTAATTAAGAGGAAGTAGGAGTAGCAGTTTATTCTTAGAAACAGAAAAATACTACCAGATTGAGTCCCATTGTATGTAAGATAACTAGCATATATATCAGTTATGCATTATGTTATGACCATGGGTTGGATTACCAGTAGTAAATCCAATACTCAGGTGAGTAATAAGGCTCCAAGGACTCGCCAAGGGCCTCATGCACCTGGGGATTGGATTAACTACTGGTAACTAACTCACAGGGTTACCTTAATGCTATTGTATAAATAAACAGATATACAGAAACATTTCTATGTAGTTTTGCTACACTAATACGTTTAAAAGGGAT
Organism: Neoceratodus forsteri; assembly: GCA_016271365.2. Taxonomy (NCBI): domain Eukaryota; kingdom Metazoa; phylum Chordata; order Ceratodontiformes; family Ceratodontidae; genus Neoceratodus; species Neoceratodus forsteri. The sequence goes on along the minus strand of CM057450.1, from coordinate 227,673,112 downwards.
GTTTTATTTACCAACTAATACTTTGCTGGTTTATGAGAAAACAAATAGTCCCTCTGTGTTACCTTTTCTCTTAGTTTGGAATCAGACCTGTTAAAGATGTTCTGTTTAATTTATTATTCATTCAAAAGTACAGGACAATCAAATGCATGCAGTAGTAAACAAAGCTTTTAGATAACTTACTAACATACAAATCAACTGTCGAGTTATCACCTCTTCCCACCGGAACTGCCCAAGTCTCCTGCAATGTGACTAGATCCTCCCTGCTATCTTTACAGCACTGAACAAGAAGGGGTAATATACAGCTGCAAGCTTTATTTGTATGACACATACTCACCGACCCGATGGCCCACAGGTAGTGCACTGCACTGGCATGCAGGTGACCTGGGTTTAAGAGGGATCATAGGTAACCATGCTTTCCTTTCAGTAACAAGAAGGTGGTGGTAGAATATTGGGGCTGCTTAACAATCACAAGAGAGACCTGCATGAGTTTTTGGGGGGAAGGGGTAACATGATGATTAACTTGGGAAATATTGACTCTACTGAAATGTTTTTACCTGTTTTACTGTTGTGTTTATGTGGCAGTTCAGCGTTTAAATAAAAAAACAGAACCTGGGACTTCTGGTGATGTAATGAGTTGAGCGGCAAGCAGATTTTGAAGCTCCGAAAACCCCGCTCCACAAAACTCATATTTGGCCCAATATAATCTCACCAAGAACAGATCTAGAGTCAAGAATTTCTACTAGAAAGACAAATCGACAAAATAAGGGAGGAGGAGCAACTCCAGCTGGGAAATTAAAACAATGAATGTAAGAAGAAAAGTCAGAGTTAAAATCGAAAAGGCCAAGAACGTCTCATACCACATCACCGACATCAATTTCTTCCAGAGGTTCCAATAGCGAATGGGAGGAAGAATCTAATACGGCAGCAGAAACTACCATTACTAAAGTGCTGACAACAGTAAATACCATTGAATCAGCTCTAGTCAATTTGAAAATAGAAACATAGAAACATAGAATTTGATGGCAGATAAGGCCCGCTTGGCCCACCCAGTCTGCCCATTTCCCTACCTACTGGATAAGCTGCAGATCCTAGTTAACCAGCAGCCTACTTCTTCCTACCCCCACCCCCCAGAATTGCCTTATGACTATCCCATGCATGCTTGAATTCCCCATCAGATTTTGACTCCACAACCTTTCCTCCGAAGGCCGTTCCATGCATCCACAACCTCTCTGTGAAGAAATACTTCCTTAAATTACCTCTGAGTCACTTCTCTATCTTCAAATTGTGCCCTCTTTGTTCTTGCACACCTCTTTTTTGAAAGATGCTACCTCTTGGACTTTGTTGATTCCCTTGAGGTACTTGAAAGTTTCTATCATGTCCCCCTCTCCCTCCTTTCCTCGAGGCTACATATTAAGCTCCTTAAGTCTCTCTTCATATGACTTCGGTGCAGACCCTGCACCATTTTAGTTGCCCTCCTCTGACAGCTTCCATCCTGTCTATGTCTTTGCGGAGATTGGGTCTCCAGAACTGCACACAGTACTCCAGATGGGGTCTCACCAGCTGTCTGTACAGAGGGATAATAACTTCCTGTTTTCTACTGGTGATGCCTCTCCCTATGCATCCCAGTATCCCCCAACCCTCCTTGCTGCCCTCTCACATTGCTTGCCCATCTTTAGGTCATCTGATATGACTACCCCAGGTCTCTTTCCATTCTTGTTGTTGTTAGTATCTCACCTCCCATTGTGTCTTCCCCTGGGTTTTGTTTCCCAGGTGCACTACCTGCACTTCTTAGCATTGAATCTAAGCTGCCATACATTTGACCATTCCTCTAACCTTGCCAAGTCCCTTCTCATCCTTTCCATGCCACCTGTGCATCAACTCTGTTGCAGATCTTAGTGTCATCTGCAAAGAGACATACTTTTCCTTCCAGTCCTTCTGCAATGTCGCTTATAAAGACATTGAAGAGACCGATCCCTAATACTGAACCCTGCAGTACCCCTATTAACCTCCTTTCTTCTGAGTGGACTCCATTTACTATAACTCTCTGTGTCCTATTCTCCAGCCAATTCTTTACCCAGGCTGTCATCTTGGGACCCACTCCCAGGCTGGCTAACTTGTATATTAATCTTTTGTGTGGGACTGTGTCAAATGCCTTGCTAAAGTCTAGGTAGGCCATGTCCACAGCCCCTCCCTGATCTACTACTTTGGTCACCCAGTCAAAGAAATCTATCAGATTTGTCTGGCATGACCTTCCCGCTGTGAATCCATGCTGCCTAGGGTTCTGTGCCCTCTGGCCTCTAGATACTCGACAATTTTTTCCTTTAGAAGTGATTTCATCATTTTCCCTATCACTGAGGTTAAACTAACAGGTCTATAGTTTCCTGCTTCTGCCTTGCTCCCACTTTTGTGAAGGGAATCACATCTGCCCTCCTCCAGTCCTCGGGTACCACCCCATCCTCCATGATTTGTTAAAGGGTAGTCAGTGGTGTCACTAGTTCTACCCTTAGTTCTTTTAAATTCTGGGATGAATCCCATCAGGCCCCCTTGCTTTGTCCACCTTCAGTTTTAGAGTTCTTTCAGAACCCTTTCTTCTGTAAATGGGCGGTATCAACTTCTGTATCCAGAGTGTTACTACTGTTTGTTTTATGTATCTCTCCTCTTCCTTCATAAATACTGAGCAAAATATTTGTTTAGTATCTCTGCCTTTCACAGTCTCCCTCTGCCCACCCTCCTCCCCTTTATTAAGCCTCACTATCCCTCCCTTGGTCTTCCTTCGCTCCCTGATGTACCTATAAAGGTTTTATTCCCCTCTTAACTGAGTTGGCTATCTTTTCCTCAGTTTGGGCCTTTGCTGTTCTGACTGCCTTCCCAGCCTCCTTTTGCTTTAACTGATACAGTTCTCTGTCCTGCTCCTTCTGCGATTCCTTGTACTTCCTGAATGCTTTCTTTTCCTCTTGAACCTTCACTGCCACTTCCTTTGAGAACCATAGTGGTTTCTTACATCGTCTTGTTTTGTTTATTTGCTTCACACAAGGCTTGTTACCTCTGTGATGGCAGTTTTATTATTCCCATTGTTCTTCTTCCACCCTCCTTCCTGCCCATTTGCTAGTGCATTCCTTAGGCACTCACCCATTATGGCAAAGTCAGCCCTCCTAAAGTCCAGTACTTTTGTCTTTGTATGGTTTGACTCTATTACTGTGTTTATTGTGAACCATACTGTTCGATGGTCGCTAGTTCCCAGATGGCTACCCACTTACATCTGTGATCTTCTCTCCATCTCCATTTGAGAGTATCAAGTCTAATATTGCTCCCTCTCGAGTGGGCTCCAGTACTAGTTGTCTAAGGCATGCCCCCTGTAGGGCATCTAGAATAACTGCACTCTTCGAAGTGGCAGCTGCAACTACACTCCAGTTAACATCTGGCATATTCAGATCACCCATCAGCAGTATCTCCCCTTTTTCTGCCATTCTAAGTATACTTTCTATCATTTCCTTGTCCATTTCCTCCCCCTGAGAAGGGGGTCTGTATTCAACCCCTGTGCGGATTGTGGTGCCATTGCCTGTCTCCAAATTTACCCACAGTGCTTCTTCTCCTCCCTGTTTACCCTTTTGTTCTGTTGCTTTTATTCCTTCTTTATGTAAAGAACTACTCCTCCTCTCTTACCCCTCCCTGTCCCTCCTGTAGATAGTGTATCCTGGTATGTTTACGTCCCAGTCATGGTTTTGTGTGTACCATGTTTCTGTGACTGCCACAATATCCAGATGTTCCTCCTCCATCAAGGCCACTAATTCAGGAGCTTGTCACCCTAGACTACGGGCATTGGTACTCATTGCTCTCCATTTTTGATGGCTTTACCTTCTGTTGCAGCATCCCCCACTAACCGTTCTACCTTGGTCTTTTTCTCATTTAGTACCCTATTTTGTATGGAGAGGCTGGGATTTTTCTGCTTCTTGTCAGTGCCTCCCCCTTTGACTAGTTTAAAAGCTTGCCAATGAAGCATTTAAACCGATTGCTCAAAAGACTTGTTCCCTTCCTGGACAGATGCAGACCATCCTGCCAGTATAGGCTGTTGTTCCTCCAGGTGGAACCCCAGTCCCCAATGAAGCCAAACCCTTGTGCTCCGCACCATTTTTTCAACCATTCATTAAACTGCATGGTGCCAATTACCCTCGCCTCACCCATGCCTTTGACAGGCAGCACCTCTGAGAAGGATACTGTGTGTGCTACTTGTCTTAGGCCCCTCCCCAACTCTGCAATGTCCTCCTGCACTGCTCTAACCTCTAATGTACTTAAAGTCATTAGATAAAAAGTTCACCTACACACAGAAACAAGTAGGAGAGGTGACAGAAACACACAGTAGATTAATCATGCACCTATTGCAGAGGGACAGAAAAAAACACAAATGACTTGAAGATGCAGAAAACCGTGCCCGCAAAAATAACTTTCAGATTCACACTGTGAAGGAAGGGGCAGAAGATCATTTTAAGTCTGTAGCTGATTTTATCCTTCATCTGATAGGAGCAGTGTTCAAACTACTGGAGAACACTCCCATGGACATAAAATGTGCTCATAGATCACTGGGGTTGAAACCAAAGGATCCAGCAATTAAGCCCCGGTCCATTATGATATGGATTCTACACTTCCAAACAAAAGAACTTATTCTTAAAATGGCATGGCAACAATCAAAGATAATGTGGGAAGGACAACAAATCTTCTTTGATCAGGACTTTTCATCAGTATTGCAGACAAGACAGCAAACAGTCCGAGGAGTAGCCAAACAGATCAGAGAAAAAAAGGGCTTCAAAGTTCAAGTTTTGTGTCTAGCAAGACTGTGGATTTTTGCAGAAAAAGGCCCAGTGATATTCAAAACCATTGTAGATGCAGCACTGACTCTGAAGAAATGGGGCATAGACTGTCAGACAGATGAAATAGACTTGTTGGAAAAAGAACTGCATTGGACGGCATGGCAAGCAGTTAGAGGAGGCCATAAAAGAAAATGCAATTGTAACCCCCCAACTAATGGGGGTTCCTAAAAGCCTTCTCGGAGCTGCGTAAGTGCTCCTGCCTAACTGGTGTCCGACGTAATGCCGTTTAAATGTGGGCACGATGAGTGCTTCCAGAGCCTCTGATACTGTCTCTTTAAGAGCTGCCTGCTCGCAGGATTAGTTTGTATAAGGGGGATTATGGGTTAAGGCTCAAATCCCACCCAAGCTGCCATTCAAATCACTTCGCTTCTGCAGTCGCTAGGAGGGCAGAGGGAGCCTAATTGAGGGATGCGACTGTTTGCTGGGGAATATGTAGCGTAACAGTGCAAATATAGTTTGTTTAACCTGCCTTTGTTGCAGCTGGGACTCTGTGTGTTTGGCCCCGCCATTTTGGACCTGGACTGCTGAACTGGGCCAATTGGGGAAAAGGGGGCCTTAAAATTGAGACCGGCTGATCCAATCGGAACTTGGATTCCCACTAGGAGCTTGCCTGAAGGGAAAAGATATGGCAGGTGCTCCTGGGAAGTGTAATTTGGATCCTGGTGCTTTTTTGCACCAATAGAGGGCGTGTGAAGTGATGGACAGCCCAAAAGCAGCCAACCAGAGCCTGTGGAGCGAGTGGAAACTGTCCTGCAACTGTCCTGAAGGGGCAGAGTCGTTGGTGATCATGTAGGGAGAAGGTGCTCTTGCTCCAGTGCTGTGCAAGTCTTCACGCGGGAAGTGCGTGAGTTAGGCCGAGAAGGCGGGCGACTTCATTACCAGAAGAGAAAGGGAGAGAGCGGACAAGATCCGTGAGGAGTGCAAGCAGAGGAGGCTGTGCGAACACAGCTACCTACCAGGCTCACCCTGTAGAGGACTGGAGAATCTGCTGAATTGTGCTCGGTCTGTCAGGACACGTGAAACTGCGTAGTTCACCCAGTTTGTTCAGCAAAAGCGATCGGGAGTTTGGAGCAGCTGCCTGGTATGGTACCCCTCTGCATTACATATAAATGTGTGGAGCAGCGTTTGAATCACAGGCTAAGTCCTGTAGTGGTGTGAGAGGGATCTTACTGCAGGATTCGTGAGTACTAAAAATCAGGGTAGCTCCCTGTCATATGTTCTTCCTGAGGACCAGAGTTGTCTGGCTGTTCATTGGCTGCATGAATTGTGCCTGCGGGCTATTACAAAACTAACCTAGGTACCAAATGCTTGTTTCTTCTCCAGGGCCCCAACCAGCTGCAATGAATAGGCTAGCCTTGTATTGCCTGGGTACCCAGAGACAGTGACTGATAGGTTAGGCCTGTGCACAGTGCCCCATATAGTAGAAGTGTTAAGCTAATCAAGCTGATCTCCCCCATCCTTGTTACTTCCCCCTTAATAAATCAGATTTGTTGTTGCAAGGTGTATCGTTTGAACTGTGTGTTTGTGCCACCCTTTTGTGTATGGGTTATTGTATAACTGCATCTTATTTTACAGGGAGTCTTCAGCACCAAGTTGGCCATCCTGACCTGGGGGAAAGTGTAAGTCATAACAGTAGAGTGGGGATTGCTGGTGAGCCACTAGTGGGAAGAAAGGGGGGTTGCAGTGACCCAGAGGGCTGTGACCAGGTCACATTTGACTGTTCCAACCCCGACCTCTGAGTGGAGGCACCCGCCATTGGATCCAGGCTCCTCAACCTGTTATTGGCTGAGCAGGCAGGGGTAGTAGCCCTTAGGATAGTGCCCCCTGGGGGTTACATTTTGGAGGCACCACTGGGATTAACGTCCCCTAGTGGCTGAGTAGACGAAGTGCCTCCAAGTGGCCAAACTCAAGGAAAAACTGAAGGGGCTAAAATTAAGTTAGACCCTGTTAAGACGATGGTGCATAAACTGATGGGATGGGGAGAAGCTGAAGAGTTGTATTCCCAGAAAATTGTGTTACTACTGGATGTGCCTCTGGGGATACAGAACACTGACCTTGTTTCTGCAATTAAGCATGTTAAATGTTTAGGCAAGGTAGAGGTTGAGGGGCGAATGGCTGACCTACTCGACCAGACCTTGCAGGTGCTGCTTTTATGCAGTATAATTATAGACCCTGAGAGGGTGCCCCCAGTGATTTACCCGGAAAGTGCTCAAAAGGGGTGGAGTGTTCGGAGTGGTTCTGTCACCCCAGGGGGTTCTCCCAAGACTAATATCTTTAAAGATAAACTGCTTAAATCGTTAGCGGCGGAAGGGAGGACAGCTCAGGAATTACTACAAGTGTTAGACCTTTCTAGTGATCCCACCCCACAAACCTCCCCAGGTACCTCTCCTGGGTCCTCCAAGAGTTCTATTCTGGCTTCACCCCCTATAGTTGTTCCCCCTATACAGCTAGACTCCTATCGGAGGTTGAAACTCTTTTCTGGTACTGTGCCTGTGCCCTCGGGAGAAGATGATTTGGAGACTTGGATGGACTATGCTACCCCTCTAGTCCAAGAGTGGCAGTGCTCCGAAGGGGAGAAATGAAAGAGACTGATGGTGAGCCTGAGGGGCCCAGCTTTGGAAGCCATTCATTTCTTGCAGGCCACTAGCCCCGAAGCCACTGCAACAGAGTACCTTTCTGCCTTACAGGGGGTGTTTGGGAGTACAGAAACTGGAGAAGACTTGTTGTGGAAGTTCAAGTCAGCTAAACAGTGGAGGAATGAGAAATTGTCAGCCTTTGTCACCAGAATGGAAAGGGCATTGCAAAAAGCTTATTGAAAACGGGGAGTGACTGCCCCAGCATTGAATCAGGTCCGGCTGGAGCATATCTTGAAGTCTGCAAGGTTTTCCAGTGTGATATTGTTAAAACTCAAGTTACATGACCGACGGGCTGCCCCTCCTGAATACTGCCAATTGATGAGAGAGATTCGAGAAGCTGAGACCTATGAAGAGGGGTGGGAACCCTATGGGGAGGTCATGAATCTATGCCAGACCCCTAAGCCCAGTGAACCTGATGAGACCCACCACTCGAGGGGACTGAACAAGGGGGTCTGATGTTTGTCCTGTGCCCCCAGAGGCCCAGGGTGGAGTGGGGGGCTATGCTGTCTCCTCTAATACCCGGGTGGAGAGTGATTTGAAGGCTGAGATTAGAGGTCTATGGGAAATGGTTAGAGAATTGAGACAAAATACCACCAGCCCCCCCCAAATTTAGGGAACCTGAGTTATCTAGAAATAAATGACCTAGCCAAGATGAGTCCTCCAGAGCCCCTGATGCCTTCTGGCAGGTGAGATATCTTCCTCCCAACAAAGACTCCACAGATACTAAGTTCTTTTACCATTGTTGGGAGGATGGACACTTTCAGACTGCGTGCCGGTTACCCGAGAACTTAAGGAGGGTCAACAGCAGGCCAGTAGCTTGGCATCGAAAGACCTATACCAGACCTCAGGGCAGGCCTCCTCAGAAGAGTTTTGTTACCCGGGCTAATGCCCAAGTGACTGCCAAAACCATGCCCCCTGAATGGTGTGACGTTGTGGGTCCCTCAATGAAAACCACCGTGAGAGTGAATGGAGTACCCACCCGGGCTGTGTTGGACAGTGGTTCCCAATTGACCATTATGTTTCAGGACTGGTATCGGAAGCACTTGCCTGAGGTGCCTCTGCAGCCTTTGGATGGACTTCATGTTTGGGGACTGAGTGATAAGGCCTACCCCTATTCTGGGTATATCCGGATCTAGTTGTCTTTTCCTACTTCTGTAGCTGGGGTGACTGAACAAGTGGAAACCTTGGTACTGGTGTTTCCCCTCACTGGACTGTATGATGGGGTGCCCTTGTTAATTGGGACCAATGCTCACATGTTTGGTCACTTAGCGCAGCTGTGCTCTGAAAAACAGATATCAAGGACTGGGCAAGTTCTCAGAATACCCACCTTGATTCAAAAGGCCTATGAGGAGGAAGGAGCTACTGGTATAACTAAAACTAAAACTTCTCTAGTGGGACTATATTGCCCTCCTTCCCTCCACCCATCCCCACCCTAAACCAGTTCTACTTTTATAGGCGCAGGATTTAACTGACAACAGGAACTTCCTGTTTGGGAGCAGGAAGTGAGTGATCGCAGAGCTACCAAAGACTCACCATCCTAGAAGGGCAAGAGTAGCTCTCCATCCCCACCTAGCTGCTGGAGGTTTGACTCTGAGCAAGTAAGAAGACTACTGAGAAATATAGGAGCTTCTTGTCTCAGAACAGGAAGATCAGGAGATAAAAGGGTAAAGAGGCAAACAAACAAACAGAGGAAAGAGTAAGTATTACAAATAATAGTTAGGGGGCCAGAAAAAAGACATGATGGGAGTGGTGCAGTGCAGTGGCTGTGGAGCAGCAGTCTTCTGGGAGATATTTTAGAGGATGCAGTGTTGTCCCATCTGCAGACACCTCTCTGGGCTGAGGAAGGAGGTTGCTCATCTCCAGGCTGAGTTGGCCAGGATTTGTGGGACCTCCTCTCCCACCCAGGGACCACCAGCATCACTGCCGTTGCCTCAGAGGTTGCCAAGAAAGAGGAGTGGTTGGACCACAGTGGGCTCAAGGAGGGTGAGGGTGGTGGAACAGAGGCTCATCCTCCAGTTGTACCTCCACAATTTCTATGCTGCTCTGTAAACGTGTGTTTCCTCTATGGAGGCACCCACAGTGGAGACTAAGGAGGATGCTGGGAACCTCCAAAAAGGAGACCCAAAGGAGGGTGGCATGGGACCCCACATGGGAAGGAAACAACTCCTGGTGGGAAACTCCATTGTTAGGAAGGTATAACTGGGGGAGGAAGGGGAGCGGGAGGTAAGGTGCCTGCATGGTGCCATGGCCTGGAGAGACAGGGAGTGAATCCTCAGGATCGCAGGAGCAGCTGCACAGGGGAGGGAGCTGGATGTCATTGTCCACCTAGGAACAAATGACCTGGCTAAGAAAGGGATCAGAGCAGTGCAAGAAGTGTTCGTAGAGATGGGGAGGGGCCTTAGACAAACAGCACACATGGTAACCTTCTCAGAGGTTCTGCCTGTCTATGGCACGGGTAAGGCTAGGGTGCTCCACACCATGGGATTCAATCAGTGGTTGAAAAACTGGTGCAGAGCTCAGGAATTTGGCTTCATTGGAGACTGGGGGTCCACCTGGAGGGATGCAGGCCTATACTGGCATGATGGTCTGCATCTGTCCAGAGGGGAAGCAGGATCCTAGGTAATAGGTTTAAATACTTCATTGACAAGTATTTAAACTAGCCAAGAGGGGAAGCATTGGAAAGGAGCAGGGAAATCCTAGCCCACCCCAAAATATCAGGGTACTAAGTGAGGTAGACATCAACATAGAGATGTCAATAGGGAGAAGTGCAGGGGTAAATGGAGAAAGTGACAAATGCAATAAGGACAGAGATGGGGCAAAAAGGGGTAAGGCCATCAAGAAATGGAGGGCAATGAGAACCAACGCCCATAGTCTGGGCAACAAGCTCCCTGAACTGGTGGCCTTGATGGAAGAGGGATGCCTGGATATTGTAGCAGTCATAGAAACATGGTACACAGAGAACCATGACTAGGATGTTAACATACCAGGGTACACAAGCTACAGGAGAGATAGGGAGGGCAGAAGAGGGGGGAGTAGCTCTGTATTTAAGGGAAGGGATAAAAGCAACTGAACAAAAGATAAACAGGGAGGAGAGAAGGCACTCGTGGGTCACCTAGAGACTGGAAATGTAACATCACAATCTGCACAGGGATGATGAGACGCCCATGTCAGGGGGAGAGAATGGACAAGTATATGATAGAAGGCATACTTAGGATGGCAGAGAAAGGGGAGATACTGTTGATGGGGGACCTTAACATGCCAGATGTTAACTGGAGCACCTTTGCGGCAGTCACATCCAAAAGTAGGGCCATTCTTGATGCTCTTCAGGTGGCATGCCTCAAACAGCTAGTTTTGGAACCCACTCATGAGGGAGCAATCTTAGACCTCGTACTCTCAAATGGGGACAGTGAGAGGATCTCAGATCTAGAAGTGGGTAGCCATTTGGGAACAAGTGACCACCAAACAGTGTGGTTCATGATAAACTCTGCTACAGAATCAAGCCATACAAAAGTGAGGGTTCTGGACTTCAGGAGGGCTGACTTTGGCAAGATGGGAGAGTGTCTTAGAAAAGCACTAGCAAACAGGCTAGAAGGAGGGGTGGAGCAACAATGGTCAAATATCAAAACTGCCATCACAAAGGCAACAAACCTTTGTGTGAAGCAAATAAACAAATCAAAATGAAAGAAAAAGCCACTATGGTTCTCAAAAGAGGTGGCGGTGAAGGTTAGGGAGAAAAAGATAGCATTTAGGAAGTATAAGGAAACACAGAAGGAGCAGGACAGAGAACTGTACCAGTTAAGGCAGAAGGAAGCAGGGAGGGTAGTCAGAATAGCAAAGGCACAAACTAAGGAAAAGATAGCTAACTCAGTTAAGAAGGAGGATAAAACCTTTTATAGGTATATCAGGGAGCATAGAAAGACAAAGGGAGGTATAGTGAGGCTGAATAGAACGGATGGTGGGTGGGAAGAGAGTGACAGTGATAAAGCAGGGATACTGAATGAATACTTCTGTTCAGTATTCACAAAAGAGGAAGTGGGGGAGGTGCCTAATCCAATTAACAGAAGCACTCTGGAGAGGGGGTTGATCCCAGTCATTTCACAGAAGAAAGGGTTCTGAAAGAACTCCTAAAACTGAAGGCAGACAAAGCAATGGGGCCAGATGGAATTCACCCCAGAATTCTAAAAGAATTAAGCAGAGAACTAGTGACACCACTGACTATGCTTTTTAACAAATCATGGGAGGATGGTGTGGTACCTGAGGACTGGAAGAAGGCAGATGTGATTCCCCTTCACAAAAGTGGGACCAAGACAGAGGCAGAAAACTACAGACCTGTCAGTTTGACCTCTGTGGTAGGGAAAGTGATGGAATCACTTCTGAAGGAAAGAATTGTTGAGTACCTAGAGGCCAGTGGGGCACAGGACCCAAGGCAGCATGGGTTCACAGTGGGAAGGTCATGTCAGATGAATCTAATTGATTTCTTTGACTGGGTGACCAAAGTAGTAGACCAGGGAGGGGCTGTGGACATGACCTACCTGGATTTTAGCAAGGCATTTGACACAGTCCCACACAAAAGATTAGTAGTCAAATTAACCAGCCTGGGAGTGAGTCCCAAGGTGGTAGCCTGGGTAAAACATTGGCTGAACAACAGGACACAGAAGGTAATTGTAAATGGAGTCCACTCTGAAGAAAGAGCGGTTACTAGCGGGGTACCGCAGGGTTCAGTACTGGGTCCAGTCCTTTTTAATGTCTTTATAAGTGACATTGCAGAGGGACTGGAAGGAAAAGTATGCCTCTTTGCAGATGACACAAAGATCTGCAACAAGGTTGATACACAAGGAGGCATGGAAAGGATGAGAAGGGAATTGGCAAGGTTGGAGGAATGGTCAGAAGTATGGCAGCTTGGATTCAATGCAAAGAAGTGCAAAGTAATGAACCTGGGGAACAAAAAGCCAGGGGAAGATTACACAATGGGTGGGAGGTAGTAACAACAACAAAAATGGAAAGAGACCTATGGGTAATCATATGAGATGACCTTAAGGTTGGCAAGCAATGTGAGAAGGCGGTAGGGAGGGCTGGGGGGATACTGGGATGTATAGGGAGAGGTATCACCAGCAGAAAACAGGAAGTTGTTATCCCCCTGTACAGACAGTTGGTGAGACCCCATCTGGAGTACTGCATCCAGTTCTGGAGACCCCATCTCCGCAAGGACATAGACAGGATGGAGGCAGTTCAGAGGAGGGCAACTAAAATGGTGCAGGGTCTGCAAGAGAAGCCATATGAGGAGAGACTAAAGGAGCTTAATATGTATACCCTTGAGGAAAGGAGGGAGAGGGGAGACTTAATAGAAATGTTTAAGTACCTCAGCGGAATCAACAAAGTCCAAGAGGGTAGCATCTTTCAGAAAAAGAGATGTGCAAAAACAAGGGGACACAATTTGAAGATAGAGGGGGGACACTCAGGGGCAATGTGAGAAAGTATTTTTTTCACAGAGAGGGTGGTGGATGCATGGAACAGCCTTCCTGAGGAGGTTGTGGGGTCTAAAGCTGTGGGAGAATTCAAGAATGCATGGGACAGACATAAGGCAATTTTTGTGGGGGGTAGGAAGAAATAGGCTGTTGGTTAAATAGGATCTGCAGCTTATCCTCTAGGTAGGGAAATAAGCAGACTAGGTGCGTCAAGCGGTCCTTATCTGCCATCAAAGTCTATGTTTCTATGAGACTCAGAGAAATGCCAGCCAGGCGGAACCTGAAGGCCCGGTGGGTGTCGTCTGGAAGAAGGATCCAGAACCCTTACTACTAGCCCCAAATGCCCAGTGTGTTCTACAGGGAGAGAAGTCTGAATTAAAAAGGATGTTAAAAATAAAATATAGATGCTGGATGCACCAGGCAAGGGAAAGTTGCCAGAGGTGTTGTTGATTAAACCCAGTATCTTACCTGCTCCAGCCCATGCCTTTGCCAGAAGAGTAATGGTTCAGGTGCATAATGTATCTGATCGAGAGATTCGAGTGAAACGGGGTTGCACTCTGGCCACGGTGCACTGTGCAGATACTGCTGTCCTGCCCCACAACAGGACTTCCATGAGAAGTGATCAAATGACCCCTGATCTGTTTGATTTCGGTGATTCCCCACTGCCAGTAGAGTGGAAGAAAAGGATTAGTGAAAGGCTCGCTCAGAGGGGAACAGGTGCTTTCCTTGAAGGAGTGGGATGTAGGATGTATGCAAGGAACTGAGCATCACATTTGGCTACAGGATGAGTGACCTTTCTATGAGCGATCTCGATGCCTAGCCCCTGCTGATATAGATGATGTGAGGCGACACCTGCAGGAGATGCTCGCAGCAAAGGTGATACAGGAATCCAGAAGCCCCTACGTCTCACCTATTGTAGTAGTGAGAAAAAAGAATGGAACTGTTCGGATGTGTGTGGATTACCATACTCTAAACAGGTGAACCATACCAGACCAGTATACCATGCCACACATTCAGGATGCCTTGGACTGTCTAAATGGTAGTAAATGGTTCTCAGTGTTAGACCTCCGCAGTGGGTACTACCAGATCCCGATGGCTCCGGAGGATCGAGAAAAGACTGCTTTCATTTGCCCACTAGGCTTCTACTAGTTTATGCGGATGCCCCAAGGGATTTCCAGCACCCCTGCTACTTTCCAGCATTTGATGGAGTGTGCTGTGGGGGACATAAATTTGCTCGAATGTTTAGTCTACCTAGATGATGTCATAGTGTTTGGCAGCTCCTTGGAGGAACATGAAAGCAGGTTGTTCAAAGTCCTTGATCGACTGGAAGATTTTGGTCTCAAATTATCTATAGATAAGTGTCAATTCTTTCAAACCTCCATAAATTATATGGGGCACATAGTATCCACTGAAGGCATAGAGACTGACCCCAGCAAAGTGGAAGCTTTGACTACTTGGCCTCAACCAAAGAATTTGAAGGAGATGCAACAGTTCCTGGGGTTTTGGGGATATTATAGGTAATTTATCAAAGACTATTCTCGAGTGATCCGCCCTCTGCTTAACCTTACGCAGGGATATCCTCCAACCCACAAAAAGTATAGGAAAGCTGTGCCCTCTGAGACTGAGAAAAAATATTCCCGCCCAAATGATGTGTTTGGAACCCACTGGACTGCGGATTGTGAGGAAGCTTTCCATGACATTATATATCAACTTATCCATGCCCCAGTGCTGGCCTATGCTGACCCTGCCAAGCCGTATGTCCTTCATACTGACGCCAGTCTACAAAGATTGGGGGCTGTGTTATATCAAGAGCACGTCAATGGTTTAAGACCTGTAGCTTTTGCTAGCAGAAGCTTGACTCCTTCAGAAAAGAACTATCCAGTGCACAAACTAGAGTTCCTGGCTCTGAAGTGGGCCATTGTTGATCAATGTCATGACTACTAGTATGGTGCTAAGATATTGGTGAAGACTGATAACAATCCTCTGACATATGTGCAGACCTCAGCTAAGCTGGATGCCACTGGCCATAGGTGGCTCTCTGCGTTGTCTACTTACAATTACGCTGTTGAATACAGAGCAGGCCTTAACCATATAGATGCTGATGCTCTCTTCCAGAGGCCTGTGTCCCGAGCTTATTGAGTCCGGTTGTCAGAACCTGACATAAAAGACCTTTGCCAAAAATTTGATAAGGAGGAACAGGTGTCTCCTGATGCTGTGGACTGCGTGGTGGACTGCTTGGGTCCATCTGAGAACTGCATACCTGCTGCTTACTGTCATTTTTCAGCATTAGACACTAGTGCGCTGCCCCAATTCAACAATGATAGCCTCCAATGGGTTGAATCCTGAGATCCCATGATAAAAACTGCTTTTGAAGCTCTGCAAGTAGGGAGAGATGTGTCAAAACTGCGTTCCACTGACCTGAGAACTGCCCTGTTATGCAAAGAAGGTTCCAAGTTGAAACTGATTAATAAACTATTGTACAGGGAGACCATAGACAAAGAGGGGTGAGTAGACAAACAACAACTGGTGTTGCCCACTGCTTTTAGAGAACTGGTGTTGAGGTCCGTGTACAATCACATGGGACATCTTGGCATAGACCGAACCCTTGACTTAGTGCAGAACCCATTCTATTGGCCCAAAATGGGTGCTGATGTGGAACAGTATATCAAGACTTGTAGCCAATGTTTGCAAAGAAAGACCCTGCCTCAGAGGGCTGTCCCCCCTGGTTAACATCACTACTAGTGCCCCTATGGAATTGGTCTGCATTGATTTCCTGAGTCTAGAACCCGATCTGAGAAACATCAGCAATATATTGGTAGTTACTGATCACTTCACCCAGTATGCACAGACTTTTCCTACTAAAGATCAGAAAGCAACCACGGTGGCTAAAGTACTTGTTGAGAACTTCTTTGTCCACTATGGGGCCCCCCAAAGAATCCATTCCGGCCAGGGAAGGGATTTTGAGAGCCGCCTGATTAAAGAAATGCTATCCTTGTGGGGGGTACGAAAGTCAAAAACCATCCCGTATCATCCCCAGGGAGATCCCCAACCTGAAAGGTTTAACCGCACATTGCTTGATATGTTGGGCACACTGCAACCTAAAGACAAGCCTAGATCGAGCCAGCAGATTAGCACCTTGGTACATGCTAATAACTGCACCAAAAGTGATGCCAGTGGATTTTCCCCGTATAGACTGATGTTTGGGAGAGAAGCTAGACTGCCAGTGGATGCATATTTCGGGGTTTCTCCTGATGGGGTTCAAGCAGCTAATCATCTACAGTATGTGCAAAAGTTGAAGGCCCAACTCAACCAAACCTACCAACTAGCCCAGACCATGGCTGCTAAGCGAAACCTGGCCAATAAGGAAAGGTTTGATAAGAAAGTGAAAGCAATGGAGCTGAGAGAAGGGGCTAGAGTGCTATTGAGGAATTTGGGACTGCATGGCAAACATAAGATTGCTGACAGATGGCATCACCTCCCTCATATTGTTGTGGGAAAACCGGAAGATTTACCTGTATATAAAGTGTGGCCTGAGAACAACTCAAAAGATGTGAAAACCATACACAGAAATCATCTGCTGCCAATTGGACAGATTTTTTTTTTTTACAATTTAAGCTTTATTAATACATTTCCATTATACAGGGCAGCTACAGCAAGTTGAGATGAGGCATAGTTCTTGAACAGTAAGAACTGCCGGCCCACCCTCCACCCCATCCCCTTACAGCAACTAAGTTTGATTGCCCTAACGCAGTGCATGATTCAGTGGTACGCAAGGGTAGAACCAGAGTGTGATATAACTTCAGTGAGGTAACAAGAGTAAAGAATGAAGGGGATCCCATATCCTGCTGTATGTCTCTAGTCTGTTATGAAGACTTGCAATTGCCTTCTCTGTTTGAAGGTTGGCAGTGATTTCATTTAACCATTCCTGGAAGGAAGGAGCCAATTGTTCCTTCCAATGACATAGTATAAGTTTCTTAACTGAGAGCGCTACCATTGAAATATGGTATTTCCTGATTCTAGCACTGACCAAGGACATATCCCCTAGAAGACATACCTCCAGAATGAAATACTCCTGTAGGCCCAGTAGGGGATCAAGAGACATCTTAATTGAATTCCATAAGGAAGAAGCTTTGGGACAGGACCAGAACATGTGCAAGAGAGTACCCTCTTCTTGCAGGCACTTAGTACATGTACTAGAGTTCGAGAAGCCCCCTTTTTTTTAATTTGGTAGGGGTACAATACATGTTATGTAGAATGTGGTATTGCATGAGATGCAGCCTATCTTGGGAAACATACTTATGACAGGATCTCCATAGGGATTGCCAGTCCAACTGGTTTTGAGGGAGGAGTGAGTTCCAGAAACCAGTAGGTCCAAAGATGTCCCCATATATTTTATAGAACAGCACCTTGTATAGCTTGGATATTATACCTGAAGATCCGGACAATTGAGAGAATTCAGGAATCAGAGCTGGTACCTTCTGGGAGGGGGGAGAACTCCCCAGGGCTACAATGGGAAGGTGTCTTAACTGCATAACTTTAAAATGGGATGAGCCTGGAATACAAAACTTGTCAATAATTCCATGTGAGGACAACCAGTGCCCTTCCTCATCTACGAGGGAAAGCAGTTTTCCATCGCCTAATTGAGGCAACCAGTTAGAAGGAATCCACTTTCCACTAAGAGTGAAAGATGGGGCATTCCAAATAGACTGAGCTAAGTCAGTCTGAGGGGAATAATGAAAGAATAAGCATAACTGTGTATAAACTCTTAAAGAGGTACTTATTGTGGTACAGTTGGCCATCTTTACATGAGATAATTTGAGGTAAAATAAGTTTGAGAGATCCAGGCGTTTAGATTTAATTGTGTCTAACTCAATCTTAAGCCACACTGGTTGTACCGTTTCAGGGCCTGGGGAGATCCATCTCAGACAATATGCTAGATGACTGGCCCAGTAGTATAGTGCCATATGGGGAATCCTCAGCCCCCCCCCTCAGATTTTGGGGCAGCTAGTTTATGATAGGCCAGCCGAGGATATTTATCTGCCCAGTTAAATCTGGTAAATATACTGTGCAATTTCTTAAACCAGCGAAGGGGGATAAATGAGTTAAGAAGAGATAAGGGGTAATAAATTCTAGGAAATACATTCATCTTAATGATGTTAATCCTGCCCCATAATGATATAGGAAGTTTAGACCATCTGTCGAGGTCATGCATAACAACCTGTGAGAGAGAATCCAGATTATCTTTGACCCACCTCGAGGGGTTACGGGATAGCTTTATGCCCAGATATTTAATTACTCTAGGAGTCCGACCTAAACTTAAGGGGCAAATATCATCCTTAAATACCTTGTGGTTTAGTGGGAAAAATAAGGATTTACTTGCATTCAACTTGTAGTTGGATAACACACTGAACCTAGCTATTTTGTTCAGTAGGGGTGGTATTGAAGAAACCGGGTGGGAGAGATATATCAGCAAATCGTCTTCGTACACAGTGAGTTTAATCTCATGACGCCCAACTCTGATATCTTGTATAGAGCCATTTTGGAGAATGTTTTGGATGAGGGGTTCCAGATATAGGTTAAACAAGAGAGGCGATAGGGGACAACCCTGCCTAGTGCCTGAATGAAGTGAGAAGTAGTCTGAGAAGGCCCCGTTAGCCGAGATTCTTGCTATAGGGGATTTATATAGTGTAGCAACCCAAGAAATGAATACCGGAGGAAAGTTAAAGGCACTCAAAACCTTGAAGAGAAAAGTCCAATTCACCCGGTCAAACTCCTTCTCGGCATCCAAAGAGACCAAGCCTGCAGGGAAGTCAGCATCTCTGGAGGCCGAGAAGACATGGGATAACATACGCAGATGATCCACTGAAGAGCGTCCCTTCATGAAACCTACCTGATTCATACCTATTAACTCAGGGAGCACTATGGATAGCCTGTTAGCTAAAATCTTTGAGAGGATCTTGATATCTTGATTTAGGATGGATATAGGCCTGTAGCTCTGGACGAGCTCAGGGTCTTTATCTGGCTTAGGGAGGAGCACTATCAAGGCTTCAAAGAGATGGCGAACAACCTCTGACCCAGATAAGATGTGCTGGAATAAACTATTAAGTATTGGCAATAGAAGATCCCGGAATGTTTTATAGAAAAGGGAGGAAAATCCATCAGGTCCAGGAGTTGTATCCGAGGGTAAACCACCAATAACCTCAGAGATTTCCCCCTGGGTTATGGGAGAGACCAGAGAGGCTATGTAGTGTACTGGAAGGGAGGGTAGATGTGAGTCCGTCAGGTACTTCTCCATGCTTACTGGGCTGGGAGGGTACTCCATGTCCTCGTAAAGCAATTTGTAGTATGCTGCGAACTCTTGAACTATCTCTGTGGGAGATGTTTTCAGGGACCTATCTACAGAAGCCTTGATTGAAGGGATAAATCTTGCTGATTCTTGTTGTTTGATGCGAAGTGCCAAAAGGCATCCGGCTTTCTCACCTA
This sequence comes from Neoceratodus forsteri, assembly GCA_016271365.2. Lineage (NCBI taxonomy): Eukaryota > Metazoa > Chordata > Ceratodontiformes > Ceratodontidae > Neoceratodus > Neoceratodus forsteri. Next base: position 227,653,663 of record CM057450.1, on the reverse strand, counting down.
GGTCAGTATACAGTGTACAGGCCACCATCTCAGAAGGAGGAGTTAGACAGGGAACTAGCGGGACAGATCAGGAGAACCTGCGAGAAGGGTAGTGTGGTGATTGTGGAGGACTTCAACATGCCAGGAGTGGACTGGAGCACCCCAACAACCAGGAACAGAAGGGAGCAGGTACTGCTGGATGCCTCCCAGGACAGCTTCCTGCTGCAAATGGTCAGTGAACCAACTAGGTTAGGAAATACCCTTGACCTTGTGCTGGCAAATGGGGACTTTGTGAGAGAACTTACAGTGGAGGAACCGCTGTCAGGGAGTGACCACCGCTCAGTATGGCTCACATTGGATATGGGCAAGGATGGAGTGGAATCTGGCACAATAGTGCTGGACTTCAGGAGGCCAACTTTGGGGATGGGGAAGTGGTAAAGGGTACCTGGCCAGAATTCAATCTAGTATGGACACTAACCAGAAGTGGAGCTCATAAAGCTGGGGATAGTGGAGGCAACCAAAACCTGCTGCAAGCCCAGAGCAGAAGGCTGAGACTAAGAAACCGAGCTAGTTGAGCAAGGAGGTCATGGAAAGGGTAAGGAGGAAAAGAGCTGCCTTTAGGAAGTACAAGAAAACAGGGAGGGGAGGACAGGAGGAGTACTCTACAGAATCAAAGGAGGTGACAAGGGCAGTAAGGGGGCCAAAGCATCTACTGAGTCAGGCTGGCACAAGGCATTAAGAGGGGAAGGACTTCTTTAAGTCCATCAGGAGAAAAGGAACCATAAGGACACATAGTAAGGATTAGGAAGGAGGGGTTGGGTGGAAGCAGGGGTGCGATAAGGGGAAGCACTAAATGAGTACTTCTGCTCAGTATTTACTAAAGAGAAGAGGAGGTGACACCCAAGGTGGGAGAAATGGCAAGCAGGGGGAAGTGGTGACAGATGGGGAAATCATGGACAGCAGAGGTTGAGAGGTTTGAAAGGCACTGAGGGTGGACAAGGCGCCAGGCCCAGATGGCATCCACCCAGGGTACTGAAGGAGCTGGCAGAAGTCCTTGCAGGACCTTTGGCAAACCTATTTAATGCCTCACTACATTCTAGGTGTGTACCTCAGGACTGGAGGATGGCTCATGTGGTGCCTCTCCACAAGAGTGGCCCCAAGGATGAACTGGGAAACTACAGACCAGTAAGCCTCACATCCATCGTGGGTAAGCTAATGGAGACTATCCTGAAGGAGAGGCTGGTGGCCCTTCTAGAGGCCAAAGGACTACAGGACAGCAGACAGCATGGCTTCATACATGGCAGATCCTGCCAAACCAACCTGGTCGAGTTCTATGACTGGGTAACTAGGCAACTGGACAGGGGCCATGCAGTGGATGTCCTGTATCTGGACTTCAGTAAGGCATTTGACTCAGTGCCACATGGAAGGCTGGGAAGGAAGTTAGTAGGCACAGGGGTGGGTTCAAAGCTGGTGAAATGGGTAGGAAACTGGCTGCAGGGAACGGAACAGAGGGTGGTGGTGGGTGGGGAGCTCTCACACCCAAGGGCAGTGACGAGCGGTGTTCCACAGGGCTCAGTGTTGGGACCAATGTTGTTTGGGATATTAATTGCAGACATATCATGGGACATCAAGAGCAAGATCGGTCTGTTTGCTGATGATACCAAGGTAGTAGCGGTGGTGGATGACCTAGGGGATGGCAGGTTGCAGGATGATCTGGCAAAGCTTGAAACCTGGTCAGACACCTGGCAACTGGGCTTTAATGCCAAAGAGTGCAAGGTGCTGCATTTTGGGATGAAGAACCCAAGGAGGAGTTACCAGCTAGGGGGAGTGCAGCTAGCCCAGACAGAGGAGGAGAAGGATCTGGGTGTGCTCATTACAGGGTCAAGGAACAACTCGGCACAGTGTAGGAAGGCAGCTGCAAAGGCCAACAAAATGCTGGGTTGTATTGCAAGGGGTATATCCTCGAGGAGGGAGGAGGTGATTCTGCCACTGTATAGGTCATTAGTTAGACCACACCTGGAGTACTGCGTGCAGTACTGGAGTCCATATCTGAAGAGGGACATTAAGTTGCTGGAGTGGGTGCAGGCATGCGCGACAAAGATGATCAAGGGACTGGGGGACTTATCATACGAGAGGAGGTTGAAGGAGTTGAACATGTACTCACTGGAGGAGAGGACAGACAGGGTTACATGATTGAAACCTTTAAATACATGAAAGGAATAAACAAGACAGGTACAGAGGGGCTGTTCAAAGTAAGGGAGGGAGGGAGGGACACTAGGGGCCATGATATGAGACTGGAGCGAGGAACGTTCAGGAGGGAGATGAGAAGACACTTTTTTACAGAGAGGGTGGTGGCTGGGTGGAATGCGTTACCTGCTGAAGTGGTATGCAGTAGAACAGTGGACTGCTTCAAACGAGGATTGGACAGGACAAGGGGGAGGGTTAATGAAGGGGAAGGGTGGAAGGGAGGGGCAACTGCAGAATAAGGGGTGCTAGCTGCACATTCGAGCAGACTTGATAGACCTCTAGGCCTTTATCTGCTGGCAAATTTCGTATGTTCGTAGTATAACTAGCTTTTGTATGTATGATAGCTAATTCCACCTTTTCTCGGAGTGGTTCTAAGTATTTGTCTCTCAACCCTAGGAGCCTCACCTTGTCCTCTTCTGAGGAGTTAACCGAGTCTTTTTTTTATTTATTTTTTTATTTAGTTTTTGTTGACCGGGTAAGTGCACTAGACAAATCCTGCCTATTTTCAGGCACGACCCGGGGGAGGGGGATACAGATGAATGCCAACTGACCTTGAACCTGATTAAGCTGTTGGATTCCAGAGCCCGAATTTAGGACAATAAGGACAGTAATTCTCTCTCCCTAACTCTTTTCCTGGCTACCGAGAGGCCAATGAGAACTCCTCTCATGTAAGCCTTAAAGGCCCCCCATATAATATCTAGTTTTGCACTATTTAAAGGGTTGGACAGAAAAAAGGCCTTGATGTGCTCCCTTATGGTATTGCAATAATTAGAATCTTTAAACAGTTGATCATTAAGCTTCCATCGTGTTTCTCTCTTTGACACATCTTGAATTGAGAGATCACACAGCACCAGAGAGTGATCAGAGACAGGGCCGGGTTGTATCGACGAGGACCTAACCCCAGGCAGAAGAGTCTGAGAAATAAATATGTAGTCAATACGGTGCTGTGAACCATGTACCAAAGACCTGAATGTTAACTCCTTGGAATCAGGATTTAAGGCACGCCAGACATCACAGAGCCCGCATTGATCCAGTAATTCTTTAAAAGCCCTCTGACCCGGGAAGATCCCCCCAATACGCCTCCCAACCTGTCAAGATTGGAATCTGAAACTTGGTTAAAGTCACCCCCCCAGGATAATCCTTATGGGAAGGAAAGGCAGGATTGAATTTATAAGTCTCATGAAGTAAGCGGGGTCATCAACATTGGGACCATATATACTGCCCAATAGCAGAGGTATTGACCAGAGAGTACCTATAACTAAAATGAACCTACCCTTGAGATCCCTGATAGTATGAGTTGGGATGAATGGAATGCCCCTGTTAATGATGATCATAACCCCACAGCTGTTTGAAGAGCCTTGCGCCTCATACGCCATCCCCACTTGTTGCCTCCTCACTTGTGAGGCTTCTGTTTCTAGTAAGTGTGATTCCTGTAGGAAAGTAACCTGAGTACGTAAAAGACTTAAGTGTTTGAGAACCTGGTATTGTTTAGATTTTTTCCTGATCCCCATGATGTTCCATGTTGCAAAAGTCACCTCCTTAGCCATCTACTTAAGGATTCTAAGGGTACTAGATTCAGCCTTGCACTCTGGGTGTGTAACACAAAAAATCTAACCCTCCCACATTGCTGCTTTAAGGCCCTCCCACCACCCCTGCCCCCTCGCAGGAAGCCCCAATTCAAACCCTCTAGTGCACCCCAGCCCCCCAACAAGAGCACGTAACCCTCTTCCCCCTCCCAACCCCCCACACTGTCGCAAGCAATGCTTAGCACAGCACTGGATCTTATCCTCCCCCTCCCGCCCCACAAACGTTTCCCCTGCAGGTGATCACCCTTATAACTCGAAACACAAAGCAGTCAATAAGCTGCATTACTGAGGGCTTAGTGTCAATGAGCGATCTTGGGCTTCCAGGGCCTACAAACATCTGCTGGTGAATCCACTAATAAACGAGAGAGAGACATAGAACTAAATGCCATAAATGTGAATGTGAAAAAACATCACTTGAGTCTTGAGAGGGAGTTGAAAAAAGTTTGTTCCCCACAGGGAACTACCTCATGAACCAGAACCAGATCAAAATTAACATGGAGGGGTGAGCCCATCATCAAGATAAAAAACCTGAAAAAACAGGTCCGGATGAGAAGTGAAACAAAATCCAGAGATGGGAAACCCGTGGGAGTAACTACCTAGGGGTTGCATACCCCTAGCTCTGAGAAGCCCCCACTACGAAACCAGCACGACTTAATAACTGAAAGCAGTCCCTCTCAAGGCTGGATGACTGGACTTGCATTAAATGGGCGAGCCACGCCCTCTTGTGAACATAACTTGATTCAGCCCACCAGTCAAAGGTGCCCTGAAAGCCTGGAATCGCTCGAAAATCCGAGTTCCCATCCTGTAAAGACTAAACAGGAGGCATAACCCAAGACCTAGCCCTGTGTTTTCCCCCTGGATACTGAGCAAGCGATGTTATATCAGATGAAGTCCAAAACAAACCCTGCAGGAGCCCCCCCAGGACTCTCCCTGTAACACTATTCCCACCAACAGGCCAGGGCCTGTTAAAAGTAAAGTTGAGCCTCTACTAGTAGACCAGTTCTGTTAAAGAGCATCAAGTCGAGTAAAATCCGTCTCTAGAAAAAACACTGTCCACACAAAGATCCAAACAACAGTTCGTTCTGAAGTTCCAGTGATCCCCAAAGATCAGGAGGCCTTCTCAGGTCGTGCAAAACAGGTCTGGCAATGCCGACTTAAGGTTTAGTAACGCAGCATCAGGATCCTCGAAATTAAGCCATGAGCCATTTACTGAGACTTGTAATTTCGCTGGGTACCCTATCCTGAACTTTAATCCCGCCGCTATAACCTTGGATACAATCGGGTGGAAGGCTTTCCATTTCAATCGAACCGAGCCAGGGATATCCTGAGCAATTCTCAGCTTCACCTTCTCCCATCTGACTTCTTGCAGGGCCTTGACTTTCTGTAGGAAATGCTGCCTTTCCAGATAGTTGAGAAAGTGGCAAATGATGGGGCGAGGAGGTGCATAAGGTGGGGGTTTTGGTCACAAAGATCGGTGGGCCTGTTCTATTATGTAGTTAGGTCCAAAGGGAGAGGGACCAGTGACTTTTTCTACCAACTTCTGAATAAAGACTACGGTATTCTGGCCTTCTTCCCCTTCGGGGAGCCCGAGGATTACCACATTATTTCTTCAACTACGGCCTTCTAGATCCTCGAGTTTTGCTTCTAGTCGAGACAGCCTTTGTTTCATTAGTAGGAGCTCAGGATCCAGGCTTTCCAATTTTCTCTCAATCGAAAATATTTGGGCAGTGTTGTCCGATACTGTCATGGAGACTTCCTCTATCTTTCTGGAGAGGGACTTCAGGTTGATTGCCATATCTTTCATCTCCTCCTGGAATGGTTTAAATTCCTCTAAGAATCTATTAAGTGTTAGAGGTTCTTGGTCCCCAGCTTGACACGTAGGTTCCAGTTTGTCTGGGCCACTCGAGGCTTGGGATTTCTTCGAGGCCTTCTCGGGGTGGTGGGGGGGTATGTTTCTGTGGGGCTTTCTTCATATAAGCCTCCATTTACCACACAGGAACCAAATACAGGAGCACACGCTGTTCAGAGACAAGAAGAACGCTGAGGCAGAGGAGTTAGATGAAATTTAATGATATTAAATGACGACTTTGTATTTAGGAGGCAGGAGCTTAGCAGAGGAGCATCTACTCAGCACTCTGCATCACTTGATCTCTCAATTGGACAGATTTTGATCGAGGCTGAACATCTCAATGCCCCCTCCCCGGGCCTGTGACTAGAGCCGCTGCCAAGAAAAAACTAAGACCGACTGATTCCTCAGAAATTAAAATAAAGAGGCCTTCTCCACCCCCCCCTCTGTTGAAGTTGATTGCCAGTCTGTATCTGATGACAGTGAGAATAATCTTGAGTACTACCCCTCTTATGAACTGAGCCAGCTGTTTAGGGGCAATCCCCTAATCAACCCTGGGGATGAAGTTGGGTATCCTGGACTGTCTGTGCCCCCAGCTTTATCTCTGGAGCCAATGGTCCCAGAAGGAGAAGTGAGTGGTATTAAATATGAAGATATGAGTTCATTGGGACTGGCTGTACTGTCTGATTTCTTGGATGAAGGAAGTGATGTGGGGGGGTAACTGATGATATGCCAGAGCAAAAAGAATACTTTGAGTGCCCTGATAGCACCCAGGCAGTACCAGAAATGTCCCCAGCTGAGCCAAGTAGTGTGGGTTCTATGGTAGAGGGCCCTGTCACCGAAGGCACTATGGGTTCTGGGTCCCCTTCTCCTACATAAACTCCCCGACCAACCCACGTGGGGCTGAAATGGAGTCGGGATTTTCTGACATTATATCTGAGACTCCTAGACTGACTGGCCGAGAAGTACGGCCTGTAGTGAGATTGAGTTATGATTCTCTGGGTCAGCCTGTGGATCTGCCTCTGAATGTGGTTCATAAAGGGGTGTACATGTCCCCGAGCCCCTTGCCTAAACTGACCCTGGGAAATGATGCCCAACTGTTAGTATCGCCCTCTGAGTATGGTGCCCCTTCCCCATTTAGCCTTCAGACAGCTGATAGGGAAGGGCCTCCTCTATCCAGGTATCATGGTCAGGAAGCAATGACCTAATTTAAGAAGGAAAAGGTTGTCTGTATGTGTGATGTTGAATAATTAATAGTAAACTGTGTAATACAGTACCAATGTACATAACTAAAGGTTTGATGTGCTTTCAATTTAGACTGTTTTGCCTTAAAGTGATTTAAGGGTAACTACTTGATGCGGACGCCAAGTTCTTTTCAGGCCAGGAAGGGTGTAACCCTCTACTAGTGGGGATTCCTAAAGGCCTTCTTGGAGCTGCGTAAGTGCTCCTGTCTAACTGGTGTCCGGCGTAATGCCGTTTAAATGTGGGCACGATGAGTGCTTCCAGAGCCTCTGATACTGTCTCTTTAAGAGCTGCCTGCCAGCAGGCTTTATTAGTTTGTATAAGAGGGACTATGGGTTAAGGCTCAAATCCCACCCGAGCTGCCTTTCAAATCGCTCTGCTTCTGCAGTCGCTAGGAGGGTAGAGGGAGCCTAATTGAGGGATGCGACTGTTTGCTGGGGAATATGTAGCGTAACAGTACAAATATAGTTTGTTTAACCTGCCTTTGTTGCAGCTGGGACTCTGTGTGTTTGGCCCCGCCATTTTAGACCTGGACTGCTGAACTGGGCCAATTGGGGAAAAGGGGGCCTTAAAATGGAGACCGTCTGAACCAATCGGAACTTCGACTCCCACTGGGAGCCTGCCTAAAGGGAAAATATATGGCAGGTGCTCCTGGGAAGTGTAGTTTGGATCCTGGCACTTTTTTGCACCAATAGAGGGCATGTGAGGTGATGGACAGCCCAAAAGCAGCCAACCAGAGCCTGTGGAGTGAGAGGAAACTGCCCTGCAACTGTCCTGGAGGGGCAGAGTCGTTGGTGATCGTGAAAGGAGAAGGAGCTCTTGCTCCTGCACTGTGCAAGTCTTCACGCAGGAAGTGCGTGAGTTAGGCCGAGAAGGCAGGCAACTTCATCGCCAGAAGAGAAAGGGAGACAGCGGACAAGATCCGTGAGGAGTACAAGCAGAGGAGGCTGTGCGAACACAGCTACCTACCAGGCTCACGCTGTAGAGGACTGGAGAATCTGCTGAATCACGCTCGGTCTGTCAGGACAAGTGAAGCTGTGTAGTTCACCCAGTTTGTTCAGCAAAAGCGATCGGGAGTTTGGAGCAGCTGCCTGGTATGGTACCCCTCTGCATTATATATAAATGTGTGGAGCAGTGTTTGAATCACGGGCTAAGTCCTGTAGTGGTGTGAGAGGGATCTCACTGCAGGATTCGTGAGTACTAAAAATCAGGGTAGCACCCTGTCATATGTTCTTCCTGAGGACCAGAGTTGTCTGGCTGTTCATTGGCTGCATGAATTGTGCCTGCGGGCTATTACAAAACTAACCTAGGTACCAAATGCTTGTTTCTTCTCCAGGGCCCCAACAAGCTGCAACGAATAGGCTAACCTTGTAAGACCTGGGTACCCAAAGACAGTGACTGATAGGTTAGGCCTGTGCGCAGTGCCCCATATAATTGAAATGTAAAGCTAATCAACTTGATCTTCCCCATCCTTGTTACTTCCCCCTTAATAATTCAGATTTGTTGTTGCAAGGTGTATCGTTTGAACTGTGTGTTTGTGCCACCCTTTTGTGTATGGGTTATTGTATAACTGCATCTTATTTTACAGGGGATCTTCAGCACCAAGTTGGCCATCCTGACCTGGGGAAAAGTGTAAGTCATAACGGTAGAGTGGGGATTGCTGGTGAGCCACTAGTGGGAAGAAAGGGGGGTTGCAGTGACCCACAGAGCTGTGACCAGGTCACATTTGACTGTTCCAACCCCGACCTCTGAGTGGAGGCACCCGCCATTGGATCCAGGCTCCTCAACCTGTTATTGGCTGAGCAGGCAGGGGTAGTAGCCCTTAGGATAGCGCCTTCTGGGGGTTACATAATGGAGGCAAGCTACTCAGACATTTGGACAAAGACTTGAGGAAAATTGTCAACACAAACAAAGAAGGTCCAGAAAGCAAGAAAAGTACAGGACTGGACTCACAAGACTGAATAACCGTAGATTGTTTATTATCTGATACGGAAGACTGATCTGTTCTGGTGGGAATTTTTTCTGAAAAAAGAACGAAATGGGATAGCAGCTCTTGGATGCAGGGACAATGGCGCATGAGTAATATGATGTCATGTAAGATCTGTAAAGGTATTTACTTAAAATAATGAAACAGGGGTGGCCTGGGGAAACTCAGGTAATTGCTCTACTCGGGATGTGGGTATTTAAAGATAATGGAGGAAGGAGTAGTATGAAATTACCTGGATTGGGGTGGAAAGGGGAAAGCAAATATGGGTAAAATGTAACAGTGGAAAAAGAGACGAATATAATGGACAACAGAAAAGTATAGACAAAGGGGTGGGGAGGGAGGAAAGGGAAAATTGAACAGAAGCAGGAGGAAAGGAGAACTAGAAAAGACCGGGATGCTAGGGGTTAACTGCCACGTGCAGCAAGACCACAGTTTATAGGTTATGGAGCCGCCTTAGTACCGCAGAGAAAAGGGATAGTGGCAGTCACTTAAGCATGACTTGCTTCCTTGAGAACAAGTGAACGTGGTTGTGCTTTTAGGCTAAATCCCTGACATGGAGCTGCAGTAAATGGGTGTGAAAGTAATTAAGAAACATAGTGAATGGGGACAGCCAGTAGCATGGTGAGAGGTCCCAGATGTAAAGCCGCAGTCAATGTGCTGTGAAACTTATTAAGTGCACCAAGGGAAAGAGGAAAGCCATGGTAGTACTGTGTCAGACCCAGGATCTCTGAATTAAGTAATCTAGGAGTGAAATTGACTAAGCACTGCAATGAGACATAAGGGTGGTGGGGGATCTGTGTTGGACATGCCACATGCAGCTGTAGTCAGGGGACAATGAAATTTACTAAGCGCCACAGGGGGGAAAAATGAAAAATGAAAGCAGAGGTAGTACTGTGTGGAACCCTGTTCACTTGCATGCAATAATTCATTTATGATACTGATGCCCCATAGAGAAAAATAAAAGTAGTGGCAGCGCTGTATATGCCTGGAACATCTGAAGGTATTAGTCAGGTACTGAAATTGATTAAGTGTTACGATTGGTGGTGGCAGTAGTAGGAGCTCTGTGTTGGATCCAGCACGTATAGCTGTAGTCGTTGGGCTGGGAAATCTAGTAAATGCCCCATGAGAAAAATGCAAGCAGCGGTAGCACTGTGTGGGACCCTGGTTATTTACATGCAATAATTCAATTGTGAAACTGACTAAACACCGCAATGGAAAGTGCAGGCAAAGTAGCAGTGTGTTGGGTCCTCTGCATAGAGCTGCTGTTGATGGGCTATGCAATTCACTAAATGCCCCATAGAGGAAAAGAAAAGCAGCGACAACGCTGTATAGGCCCAAGACATCTGAATGTAATAGTCAGGTATTGAAATTCACTAAGTCTTGTCAATCTGTGCCGTGTCGAACATCTTTCTGTTTTGCACTACGTGAGAAAAGTTCCCTTTACTTCTTTATCCAAGAGGTTTTCCTTCTTGCAGTGGCTTCCCTCAAACTTTTTGCCCTTTAAAATTAGCATATGCCTCAGGCTAAATATTGCCTCTAGGTAATGATGACTTTTCTGCTTCCTTTGCTGTTATTACTTACCTGATTTTTGGGAACCAGAGTCCTGCTATTGCCTTGGGGGAGAAACATTTTACTTCGTGCTGCATTGCTCCCTTTATGGTGGTGAATGCCACTGGGATGGAGCCAAATGTTCTGTTGAGGTGGGCTTCCACCTCCTGCTGCCCCTACCTCAGTGGTATCACGCACTACACTTTCACATGGTTCACACCACATACTGTTTACCACTGAAGCAGTCAATCAATCAATCAATCAATCAATCAAAATCGTTATTTAACCAGGAGGGACAGGGAGGGTAAAAGAGGAGGAGGAGGATTAGCTCTCTGTGTAAAGGAAGGGATCAAAGCAACAGAACTAAAGAGTAAACAAGGAGCAGATGAGGCACTTTGGGTCACCCTGGAGATAGGAAATGGCACCACAATCCACATGGGGGTTGTATACAGACCCCCATCTCAGGGAGAGGGAATGGACAAGCAAATGATAGAAGGCTTTCTTAGAATGGCAGAAAAAGGGGAGATATTGTTGGTGGGGGACCTGAATATGCCAGATGTTAACTGGAGCACCTTTGCTGCAGGCACATCCAAGAGCAGGGTCGTTCTTGATGCCCTACAGGGGTCATGCCTCAGACAGCTAGTATTGGAACCCACTCAGGAGGGAGCAATCTTGGACCTGGTACTCTCAAATGGGGATGGAGAAAGAATCTCAGATTTAGAAGTGGGTAGCCATCTGGGAACAAGCGACCACCAAACAGTGTGGTTCACGATAAACACAGCCATACAATCAAGCCATTCAAAAGCAAGAGTACTGGACTTTAGGAGGGCTGACATTGGGAAAATTAGAGAGTGCCTCAGAAAAGCACTAGCAAACAGGCAAGAAGGAGGGGTGGAGGAACAATGGGGAGTGATCAAAACAGCCATCACAGAGGCAACAAGCCTTTGTGTAAAACAAATCAATAAAACGCAATGAAGGAAAAAACCGCTATGGTTCTCAAAAGAGGTGGCAGGGAAGGTTAAAGAGAAAAGGACAGCATTCAGGAAATATAAGGAAACACAGAAGGAGCAGGACAGAGAACTTTATCAGTTAAAGCAGAAAGAGGCTGGGAAGGCAGTCAGAATAGCAAAGGCTCAAACCGAGGAAAGGATAGCCAATTCTGTTAAGAAGGGGATAAGACCTTTTATAGGTACATTAAGGAGCGAAGAAAGACCAAAGGAGGGATACTGAAGCTTAATAAAGGGGAGGGAATGTGGGTAGAGGGTGACAGTGAAAAAGCAGGGATACTGAACGAATATTTCTGCTCAGTATTCACAAAGGAAGAGGAGGGGGAGTTACCTAAACCAAACAAGAGAAACACTCTGAAGACAGGGGTCGATACCAGTCCATTTACAGAAGAAAGGGTTCTGAAAGAACTAATAAAATTGAAGGTGGACAAAGCAATGGGGCCTGATGGGATTCACCTGAGAATTCTAAAAGAACTAAGGGTAGAACTAGTGACACCACTGACTACTCTCTTTAACAAATCATGGGAGGATGGGGTGGTACCTGAGGACTGGAGGAGGGCAGATGTGATTCCTCTTCACAAAAGTGGGAGCAGGACAGAGGCAGGAAACTACAGACCAGTTAGTTTGACCTCAGTGGTAGGGAAAATGATGGAATCACTTCTGAAGGAAATAACTGTTGAGTACCTAGAGGCCAGTGGTGCACAGGACCCAAGGCAGCGTGGATTCACGATGGGAAGGTCGTGTCAGATTAATCTAATAGATTTCTTTGACTGGGTGACCAAAGTAGTAGACCAGGAAGGGGCTGTGGACATGGCCTACCTAGATTTTAGCAAGGCATTTGATATGTCCCACACAAAGATTAATACACAGATAGCCAGCCTTTGAGTGGGTCCCAAGGTGGTAGCCTGGATAAAAAATTGGCTAGACAACAGGACACAAAGGGTAGTAGTAAATGGAGTACACAGTGAAGAAAGGAGGGTTACTAGCGGGGTACCGCAGTATTCAGTAATGGGACCAGTCCTTTTTAATCTCTTTATAAGTGACATTGCAGAGGAACTAGAAGGAAAAGTATGTCTCTTTGCAGATGACACAAAGATCTGCAACAGGGTTGATACACAAGATGGAATGGAAAGGATAAGAAGGGACTTGGCAAGGTTGGAGGAATGGTCAAATGTATGGCAGCTCAGATTCAATGCAAGGAAGTGCAAGGTAATGCAGATGGGAAACAAAAACCCAGGGGAAGCGTACACAATGGGGGGTGAGATACTGACAACAGTAAAAATAGAAAGGGACCTGGGGGTAATTATATCAGATGACCTAAAGGTGGGCAAGCAATGTGAGAAGGCAGTAAGGAAGGCTGGGGGGATACTGGGATGCATAGGAAGAGGCATCAATAGTAGAAAACAGGAAGTTGTTATCCCTCTGTACAGACAGTTGGTGAGACCCCATCTGGAGTACTGAGTGCAGTTCTGGAGACCCCATCTCTGCAAAGACATGGAGACAGTGGAGGCTGTCCAGAGGAGGGCAACCAAAATGGTGCAGGGTCTGCACCAGAAGACATACGAAGAAAGACTAAAGGAGCTTAATATGTATACTCTTGAGGAAAGAAGGGAGAGAGGGGACATGATAGAAACTTTCAAGTACCTCAAGGGAATTAACAAAGTCCAAGAGGGTAGCATCTTCCAGAAAAAGAGATGTGCAAGAACAAGGGGGCACAATTTGAAGATAGAGGGGGGACAGCTCAGAGGTAATGTGAGAAAGTATTTTTTCACTGAAAGGGTTGTGGATGCATGGAACAGCCTCCCTGAGGAGGTCGTGGAGTCAAGAACAGTGGGGGACTTCAAGAATGCATGGGACAGGCATAAGGCAGTCCTAGTACGGGGTAGGAGGAAGTAAGCTGTTGGTTAACTAGGATCTGCAGCTTATCTGTTAGGTAGGAAAATGGGCAGACTAGGTGGGCCAAGCGGTCCTTATCTGCCGTCAAATTCTATGTTTCTGTGTTTAACCAGGTGCACATCATTGAGCAAAGCTCATTTGCGAGATGGACCTGGACAGGATACAAGAAAAATACACAGCACATCGAACACAATAAAATCACACAATTTTAAAATAACTAACTAACATAAGTCAGGGCTAAATATAATACACAGGGTAATGACAGTGGTAGTGCATGAGTAATATATATACACATGTGCAGCTAAATACAGGTTATAGTCCAGATTGGACATTATGGTGTGGTGAAGGCAGAAGAACAAACACGAGTGAGAGGGGCAACAAGGGAAATTAGGAAGCTGATAAGAAAAGGAAGGGAGTTGTAAAGGTTAAAGAAGGAGGGGGAGGGTAGGCAGGGGAATCCATAAGTGTCATTGCAGCAAATAGTGATACCAGGGCCATGGGTAAGGACAGATTCTAGATAAGGGAAGTGAGGAGAGGTACAAGGTAAGGTGAGTACCCCAGGGTCAGGGAGGTAGGGGGCATGTGAACAAGAGGTATGCTACTTTAAGACAACTGAAACTTATGCAATGGAGTAGCCTACGCAAGGAAAAGCAAAAAAGGAATGCTATGAAAAGGTTAAAGAGGGAGGGGAAGGGGTCAGTGAGACATCGTAGTAAATGTACTGTAATATTTCATCAGACAAGTGACCAGCAAGTCACTGAGGCAGGGAGGGGGAGATCATGAGAAACAATTGCAGGTTTCTTTAAATGAATGAGCACAGAGAGTTTTTTAATGCTGATATGCTGATGCTATGGGCCAATTTCAAGTTTTTTTTGTAGTGTGTTCCAGCACATAGGTAACATATGGCTCATGGAAGCCCTACCAATGTGTGATTTGACCTTTGGCACTGCCAGGTAGATATAGGAGGCACTTCTCAGCATATATGTACCTAACACGCTTAGGGATGAACAATCCAAGATATAATGAGGCAGCTTCTTGGTGATAGCACTGAAGGTCCAGAGGGAGGTGTTTCTCTGTCTTCTGTAAGTGAAAGATGTCCATCCCACAACATTGTATAGAGAGCAGTGGTGAGTATTGTATAGAAGATCAGTGATAAACCTTAGGGATCTATGTTAGAACTTATTTAGTTTTGAGAGCACAGCAGCTGGACCCTGGCTGTACAGAAAGTCTACATAATCCAGGAGGGAGAGAAAGGTGGTTTGGACCAGTCTTTTCTTGGCATCTCTTGTACGAAGATGCTTAATTCTATAAATCAGGCCCAACCTCTGTCTGAACTTTTTTGATAGTTCTTCAATGTGGTCAAGAAAAGAGAGTCTATGGTCAATCCATAGCCCCAGGTACTTAAACTTGGATACATACTCCAGAGGTTCGCCAAGAAGGGTGGTGATCGGAAGCAGTGTTCCAAGTAAGGATGGATATCTTGAAGGTGCAAGGGGGGTGAAGAACATTGCCTTAGTTTTTTGGCCATTTAGAAGTAGCCTTTGGTTAAGAAGCTGATGTTGCAGAAGATTGAAATCCTGTTGAAGGTGACTGCAAGCAGATTCAAGGGTATGTCTACTGGTGTAAAGAACAGTGTCATCTGCAAAAAGATGTATATTGGCTTTTTTGATGCAGGCATCTATACTGTTAATATATATAGCGAAAAGCAAGGGGTCTTGTATTGATCCCTGTGGTACACATCTCAGGAGGGGCTTAAGTGGAGAGAGTTCCCCTTCCACTTTGACCTGCTGGAACCAATCTACTAGATAATTAGAGAACCATCTCAAGGAAAGGTGGTCCAGTCCAATGTTCCTGAGGGAAAGGAGAAGCAGGTCATGGTCGACAGTATTGAACGCCTTGCTAAGGTCTAAGAATACTGCACAAAGTTTTGACATCAAGTTCACTTTGCCAGTCATTTGCAACTTTAGCAAGTGCCAAAATGGTGATGTGCTGTAGTCTGAAGCCAGACTGCAAGGAATTAAGGAGATTATATAATTCCAAATAATTCCTTAGTTGTGAGCTCACAATTTTTTCTAACAATTTAGACAGGATGGGGAGTATAGACAAAGGTCTATAATTGTTTAGGTCGCTGGGGTCTCCGGATTTAAAAAGGGGAATAACATGTGCAGTGTTCCATATGGAGGGAAGGACACCCTGAGTGATAGATAGATTAAAAATTTGGGTAATTGGCACAACCAAGGCATGATAGCCAATCTTAAAGAAGAAGGGATCAAGCAGATTTGCTCCTGCACTCTTCCTAGTATCCAGTTTCTGCAAAAGATCTTCAACCTCTTTTAGTGATGCAGGTTGAAGGGAGAATGACAAACTCATGACAGGGACTTCAGGGTCCTGTACACCAACATGGTTGAGAAGCGCAATGGCAGGGGAGGAGTCAAAGGATAGGCCTGCAGTAGAGAAGTGATTGTTAAGAGACTCAAGGATGGATGGCTTAGCAGAGATTGTAATGTCTCCAAGGCAGATTTTCGCTGGCAGGGCAATTCCAGATGAATGGCCTTCTACTTCCTTTAAGGTGCTCCAAAACTTAGCTGAGCAGTTAGAAGCAGCATCAGGTTTTGCTCAGTAGAAGTTAGCCTTAGCTTCTATAACCATTTTGGTGAAATAGTTCCTAGCCTTCCTAAATGATAACCAGACTGCAGGGAACTTGGTTTTCCTGGCCTTTTTCCAGAGTGAGTCTCTCTCAAGCAAAGTGGACTTTAATTGTGCTGAGAACCATTGGTATGATTTTTTCTTGGCATGGATTTTAACAATGGGAGCATGTTTGTCTAGTACCCCCAGCACAATTTCATGGAAAATGTCGTAGGCCCTGTTCACAGACTTTGCCAGGTAGAAGTCCTGCCAGCCCAAGAAAAAGTGTAGCTCTGTGATAAAAGCACAAGGGTCAAAGTTACTCCGACATCTTTTGAAGGTAAATTTGGATGTAGATGCTATTTTAGGGATAGAGCTTACACAGGCAATAAAGCAGTGGTCACTAATGTCAGAGAAAAAAAACTCCTGTATGGGAAAATAGATGTGGTTTGCTAACCATAATGAGGTCCAGTTGGGTGCTATTGTTAGGGATCTTCTTATTAGGACGCATAGCTTCAGTAATAAGCTGAGACAAACCGAGTGTTTCACAGATATTTTTAAGTGGTAAAGAGGCACTGGAGGACCAGTCCAAGTTAAGATCTCCTAAGATGATATACTCAGAGGGCGAAGAGCACAGGGAGTTGAGAAGGTGGTCCAGAAGCTGTAATCCTGCCAAAGGGGACCTATAGCACCCAATAACACAAAGTGAGGTAGTGGGGGATATTTCAAGTTTGAGGGACAGACTTTTGAAGTCTTTATGAATTGAGGTTGAGTCAATGACCGATGCAGAGAATTTATCCTTGACATAAATTGCAACTCCTCCTCCTCCTCTAGTCAGCCTGTACATTCTAAAAAGGAAATAAGAGGGGATATTTACTTCCTGGTCAGCAATTACAGGTTTGAGCCATGACTCTGTGACCACCAAGACATCAGGCATAGTATGACAGACCCAGGCCTGGATAGATGCAAGTTTTTTTAATAGACTACACTCATTAACATGCATGAAGCTCACACCTTTGAGGCTGGGTAAGTCATCCAGGGTTGTAATATTTGCAGGGAGACCTGGGTTAAGTTCAGCATTGCCAGAACACAACAGTAGAAGGAGAAGAATCTTCTTGATGGCTCCTCTGAGAGATCCAAGTGCTCTTGTACGTTTCCATCTGGTGTAAATAATTACAGAAATGGTGGTGTCCTCAGGACTGATACCTAAAGGACATATGGCCACAAATATTAATACACTGACCATGTAAATCAGGGAATGCTGTAGTAATGAAGTTGAGGAAGATAAAGTGAGTCTTAATAGATGCCTGTAGAAGTTCTGTCCCACCAGGGAAGATGTATACCCAGCTCTAGTACTGGGAACTTAAAGGTACATATGCACCAATCAGGGAAGTCAATGAGATCCTGGCAATGCACAGTGGTGCCATGATCATACACACAAAAAGGATAAGGCTGGAAGATCATAGTAATTTCAAAAAAACAAAATAAGAGTAATGCCAGGGACACGGACCAGAGACCTTCATTCTTGAGGTCAGGTCCCAGTAGGAACCCTTGAATTTAGGAGGCCCTTAATCAAGGCTTAATGGGACAGCCAAACTGCAGTGGACCTACAATAATTGTAGTCAGTTATGGTGCAGTTGGACAGCATATGATGCACCTACGGTAGAGTAGGGGATGCATTGTTGATAAAGGCAGTGAAATGAGTGAATAATTGATTAAAGAGCAGTGTTTCTTAATTATATCTAGGCATATCGCATATACTGTGTTCCCCAAGGGTACCGCCCAGTTCTCATCTACCCTGCTCTTATTACCTATCAGTTGACTTATCCCTCCAGGGTTCCCAGCTCATCTGCCATGGGACATGTAGCCACCAGATGGATGGCGCTTCCTTAGCCACCACCCGAGACCACAAGCATGGACTCTTCCAGCAAAGAGGTACAGCAAAGCCGCATTTTTTTTGCCCACCTGCCCATCCCCCCTCTAGGTTCATTATTATATAGACAGCCTTCCCCCAGCCCCTCTCATTCTTTGGTCTACTCCTTTCTGTCTATCTAAAATGCCTCTCACATCGATGCTCTCCATAGGCTAACAGCACTGCATATTACCATTTCATATAGCGGTGTAAGACCATATTGGTGCAGCCTACATTACCACACATATTACCTTCTCATACAGTGGTGTAAGACCACATTGGTGCAGTCTACTTGGGCAGCATCCTACCTCCTTTTAAAGCACCAGCTACCGAGGGAGACCACACATCTTCAGTGATCATATAGGCTTGGTGCCATCTGCTATCTTGCTAAGCCCTGTGAAGTCCCCAAATACCTGCACACACCAACTTGTCTTGTTCTGTCTGGTGATTCTCTAGGAGTCTGTAATCCAGCTATGCCATCTACAGATAAAAACACTTTGCCATAGTCATAGTTGACTATTTTTCACTATAAGGTGTCAACATGAGGGCTGATACCTGGCTCCCTCTCTTCATCTTCCTATGGCTGGTGCCTTATGTAGTGTATCATCCTGGCTGAAGTAACTCACAGGGGAAGTTGGACCCTCTGTCACAGTGCTATTTGTACAGCAACTCATCCCATAGCTTTTGTTGCACCCCTGCATTCCCATACTTGCATCAGTCTGAGGTAGCTTCTGGGGGTGGGACCTACCCCTCCTTACCCATATAGGGTATAATCCCCCCATTACCCCCAGTAATAATGCCACTTGGTGCCATGTGGCAAGGGTTTTAGTAGCTGCATCCTTAGGACAGCACTGTGTAAATAGTGGGCCCAGCATTCTTGTTCTGTTATTCCAAGCAGTCGTGGAAGAATTAGAACTTTCAAATTATCTCTGGTGGAACTAAAGAAAATTGTGTTTCTCCTCCTATTGTGCTCAGACAATGTTGAACTTAACCCTGGTCCTACAGAAGCCTTGTCATCTCCGTCCAACCTTACAAGGCTTAGAGGAATGAGCTTTATGCACATTAATGTTTGCAGTCTCTTAAAAAAAGCTTACATCGATGCAGACCTGGGTCATTCATACTGAACCAGATGTGCTGGTAGTCTCAGAATCCTGGCTCAGATCTTCTACCCCTAACAGGGAGGTTAACATCCCTAACTATTGGCTGTTCAGGGCCAACAGGCAGACTAGGGGTGGTGGGGTAGCCATTTATGTCAAGGACAAATATACAGTCACTACCACTGACTCCTCTATCACAAGTGGCTTAGAATGTCTGTACCTTAAGGTTGAAACATCCCGCTCAATGGCTATCAGGGTTATAGGGTGTTACAGGCCTCCATCTGCTGGGTACTAGCTCCTGTCTCACCTGTCGACTATTATGGGACATGAGACCCTCAAACCTATTATTCTAGGGGATCTCAATTACGACTGGTTATCCAAGGCTTCCTTACCCCTCAAATCCTTCTGTGACTCTCTTGGGCTCACACAACTCATTGAAGAACCTATGCGTCCTAACAAGAAAAACCCCAGGAATAGCATCCTATTGGATGTCTTTCTTACAAACAAGCCACAGTCCTTTTCCTACACTGGAATATTTTTTTCAGATGTCAGCAATCACTGCTTCATTGCCGGTGTAAGATCTGACTCCAATCTCCCCTCCACATCTAAGTTCTCTACCAGAAGATCCAGAAGCAACTTTGACCCATTTGTCTTCATCAATGAGCTAAAATTGTCTGTAAACTGGCAGAACTTTTACCTAGCCAAATCGGTCAGTATGGTATATGACATTTTTCATGAAATAGTGTCTTGTACCATAAATAATCATACTCCCTTGGTAAAAGTCCACGTAAAGACCAGAACTTGCCACTGGTTCTGTGCTGAACTCAAGGCTGCATTACTAGCAAGAAATAAACTCTGGAAAAAAGCCCACAAATCAAAAACTGCCGAGGACTGGTGCCACTTCAGGAAGACTAGGAACTCCTGCACCAAATTAGTTAGAGAGACTAAGGCCAACTTCTACCATTCTGAGATTGACTCTGCCTCAAGGTGACCAGCTAAATTTTGGTCCACAATCAAAGAGCTGTCTGGTCATACAGCTGGAAATGTTCTTCCCTCGAAAATCCATCTCTGACAATGTTACTATCAATGATAGCAAGGAGATTCTCCAGGCAATAACCACTTTGCTACAGCAGGCCTAGCATTCGACAGTTCACCAGCATCCGTGTTATGTTCTCAGGTTAGTTCACAGATTCCTGAACCTAGCACCGCTAATGCGGTCTTCTCATTCCTTCCTGCTTCGTCGAAGACCTTCTTCTACAGTTGGACACCCAGAAAAGTGCTGGTTTTGACTATCTTGACCCCTACATCTTAAAGATTGCATACCATGTCCTAGCTGTACCAATCACATACCTATTTAACTTGTCCTTGTCCCAGGAGACTCTTCCACACCTATGGAAAATTGCCCATGTCATTCCTCTGTTTAAATCAGGGAATCCATGTGACCTAAATAATTACAGGCCGATATCTCTCCTACCATTATTGTCTAAACTGCTGGAAAAAAATTGTGAATGCTCAGTTGAGAATCTACCTAGATAACAAGAACCTTGTAAACCCTATGCAGTCTGGTTTCAGAGCCAAGCACAGTACCATTACGGCTCTGGCCAAAGTGACTGATAACTGGCAACGAGAGCTGAAAAACAAAATAATTTGTATGAGTCATGTTCCTGGACCTTAGCAAGGCCTTCGACACTGTCGACCACTGCCTGCGTCTTTTCACCCTAAAAGTGATAGGTCTGGACCTGACCTCTCTGTGCTGGTTTAATAATTACCTTACAGATAGGCTTCAGCAGGTCAAGGCTGAAGGGGACCTTTCTCCATTCAAACCACTAAAAAGAGGCGTTCCACAGGGATCCATCCTGGGGCCTCTGTTGTTTGCCATTTATATAAACAATATTGATGTTGGCATCAAGGAGACCAATATTCACCTTTTCGCTGATGATACAGTGTTGTACCTAAGCCGCCCAACTCCAGAAGCTGCTTGTGGAGATTTACAAACAGAATTCAACCTGTTGCAGAACCAGCTCCTGAATAAAATACTCTTACTCAATGCCAAAAAAAAAAAAAAAGCTATGATGTTCTCCCCGGCTACTCATTCGGTGAACCCTGCTGTCTCTGGCTCCTTACCTCCCATAAACACTTTATTAGGAGCGAGGTTGGAATTTGTTACAAAATTCAAGTACCTAGGGGTCTGACTAGACCACAGACTCTCCTTCATGGAGCATGTTGAGGATCTCCTGAAAAAGGCGAGACAGAGGCTTGGTCTCTTCTTTAGAATAAACTGCCTCCTGACCAAAGATGCCAAGATGCAGTTAGTTCAATCCACGTTTCTATCCCTAATTGATTATGCAGATTTCATTTATAGTCAGTGTAATGCCTCCTGTCTTATTAAACTGGACGCCTTATACCACAGAGCCTTGAGATTCATAACTGGCCTACTTATCACCACCCATCACTGCTCCTTATATGCAGCTGTGGGGAGGACCTCCCTTCAGTACAGAAGGAATAGAAATGCAGCTCTCTGGACTTACAGAGCTATTACCAACAAATTACCCCAATACATTTCTGACTGTTTACCATTATACGTGGTAGGCAACTACGCACTGAGAAGCTGTTCTCTGCTTCTACTGAAGGTACCTAGGGCCAATATGCTGTTTGGAAGAGCGGCCATAGGCTTTGTGTTGCCCTCACTCTGGAACAAACTACAGAAATCTATGAAACTGAGTCTCCCTGTTAGTCTTACCACCTTCAAGACCTTGTATGCCAAGGCTGTTAAGGAGCTATGCAGCTGTTTCCAGCATGCTTAGCATGCTAGGGTGCCTTCTGCTTACCTGTCCACTACATCTCCAACTAACCTGGCCCCTTGATTGTCTCCACCTATAAGCCCCCTTTTTTTCTGCTAATCCACTACCTTTCTTACCCTCAGACTCCTAACATATATGTCCCCAGCTCATCTAACATAGCACTCCTCCTAGAACAGCTGCAGTCCTGCACCCCTCCCCTCCATATCTGCCCCTTAAGTTTGTATATGTCCTGACCAATGATATTCTGTGCTGTTTGAAAATGTTTTAATATGCTGGCTGTTTCAGAATGTTTTAATTCCCCTTCTCATACCACTCCCCCTAACCTTGTTAACCCTATACTTGAAATACTTGTTATTGCTCTGTGTATTTTGTTTTTCTATTTCTGTATAATTATGTCTATTTATTACCTGTAAATAAAAGTGTTATTCTTGACCTTGTGTAATGTAGGTCCACCTTGTAATTTTTTTTTTTTTTTTTTTAGCTTTTTGTTGACCGGGTAAGTGCACTAGACAAATCCTGCCTATTTTCAGGCACAACCCGGGGGAGGGGGATACAGATGAATGCCAACTGACCTTGAACCAGATTAAGCTGTTGGTGGTATTTTTAGTGAATGAGGGAAATTTGGCCAGGACACCGGGGAGATTCCCCTACTCTTTTCGATAAGTGCCATGGGATCTTTAACATCCACCTGAACTACCACCAATCCAGGCAGATGGAACCTCGGTTTAACGTCTCATCCGAAAGACGGCACCTCAGAAGTGCAGCACCCCTCTCATGCTGCACTACAGTGTCAGTACTGAGATATTAACCCAAGTGCCAGATGTGGGAACTGAACCCACAGCCCTCTGATCTCCTGGCCTCAGAGGCGAGTGTGCTATCTACTAAGCCACAGACACTGACATGACACTAAATGAGCCTGCTCAATGGTGTTTGCCTGGATAAATAAAGACTTGATTGATTGATTGATTTTATCTGGAACCTCGGTATCCTGATGCTCAGGACACCGAGCCCAGATAACCGAAACACAGAATCCTGACGGCACCACTTCCCTAACCTAATGTCGGGCAACATGGCAACAAATGCCTTTTTGTTTTAGTGTGGGTGGCTGTTCCCACTGCACCCCCCATGTGGGGGGCTTTGCCTCCAAACCCCCCATAACTAAAATAACTAACTCCAAGGGGGGGATCCTGGAGTTAAAACTAAAAGTTATGGAGGGGTACAAAAGTATGTGGCTGGACCAGCCCAGAACCCGGGTCCTACGGTGCATGCTGGCCAAGCTGCCTCTGCTCCAGCCCTCCACACCATGGACGCAGGTCTTTCAGCTTCCAGATCTGATGGTGTTTTCAGGGGTAAGGTAGCAAGTCATCACATGCACTACCTTACCCCATCCCATAACACTGTCGGGCATGTCTCCATCAGCACAATCACTATTGGGACACTGCACCCATCAGGCAATGGTGCCCTGGTAGGTGCATGTTGGGATAGTGAGCCACGGGACATCATAAGGGTACTGGCATACCCATGTCATCTGCATGCCAAACATAACTGTGGGTTATGCTGGCATGTCTGATGGCCACTCTCATGATACCATTGCCTCTATCTGCCCAGCTAATAAATGCCCCAGGGGAAAAATGCAAGCAGCGGTGACACTGTGTTTGACCTAGGTTATCTGAAGGTAGTAACTGGGTGGTGGAGATGACTAAGAACCGCATTGAAAAATTATTGCAACGATAGCTCTGTGCTGGATCCACAACATAGGTCTGTAGTCACTGGGCTAAGATAATTAACTAAGCAGTGCAGTGAAAAGTGAAAGCAGAGGTGGTTCTGGGTGAGATTGGCGATATATGGCTGCTGGTGATGGGTTAGGATGGTGACTAACCACCGCAGAGAAAGCAGAAAAATAGGCATGGTCTAATAAACCTATATGGAGGGACACCTGAGCTAAAAGATCTAACAGAAAGGGGCACTTCCAAAGTTAAATGAAGAGAATAAAGGGGCCCAGAAAAAGCACTAATATCAGCTGAACTAAGGAAAGACCATGAACAGAAAGCTGTGGAGAAGTCAAATTGTTCTGGGCTCTTCTTATAAAGGAAAGGCGGAGGAAGGAGGATGAGGAGGGGGAAGGGACCACAGAGAAAGGAGTAGCATCAATGACTTGCTTAAATATGTTATGATAAAATTGTTAGGAGAATGACTGTGCTAACTACAGCTACTACTGGGTGTACTAGAAATCTGGATACAGAGGGTGTAATGGGACGGGGATAGAATAATGGCCAATTCATTGAGTTAATTTAGAAACTGGGAAAAAATTAAGGGGAATAAAAGTGGTTATCAGAAGGAGATGAGGAACCCCTTAAGTGGAAGGGGGGAAAAACATAACAGAGAAAACGGAAATGATGAAGTAGGGTCAGGAGGGAGTGGACAAGTTCCATAAATCACCAGCTTAGAGAGAGTGTACTGATCGGCTTCAGAGCAACAAAGATCAGCCTCACAGTGAAAATGTGAGGGAGTATTCAGGCTTCGTTCAGAGCATTGGGTACAGCGGAGTTAGCAACAGTCAAACTCCCAATGAAAGCACCTTTTGAAGTCACCTTGAAGCAGAATTGACATTGTAAAAGCAAATAATGTCAAATAATGAGAATCTTTGGCTTGTACATAGTTACTGTTATCAATGTATTGGTTTGGTTATAGTTAATAGATTTAATGATAGAGCTGTCTTACACATAAATGAGAGAACAGAGTGGGGAATGAAGGATACAAGTGGAAAGAAAAACACTAGACTTCCAGAAAAAACAAATGGGGAAAATAAGTATTACATTTAACATCAAAGGTTTGAATTCTGTGGTAAAAAGAGCAAAAATGTTTTCAGAATGGAACAAACTTCAGAGTGATATAGTTTTCTTGCAGGAAACTCACTTATCTGAAACAGAACATAAAAAACTGTGGATAAGTTGGGTGACACAGGTGGTGGCTTCTGCACATCCCACACCTAAGAGAAATGGCACGGGAATGTTGGTTAAGAAGGGCATGGGATTAGAAATTAAACAGAGCAAACTAGATAAGGAGGGATGGTGGGCGTTGATATCTGGCAAAATTTAAGGGATGGATTTACACCTAAGAACATATATGCACCAAATTCTAGAGCCACACCATTCCTGAAGCAGGTCTCAAAGAAATTGATCAAACTATGTAAAGGAATAACCATAGTAGGAGGGGACTTTAATTGTGTGGTAGACCCTCAAAAAAATAGGACATACAAAAACAAGTGCACAAACAGGGAGGCTCTTATAACACTGAAAGCTATGTTGCAAGAGTAAGGACTATTGGATATCTGAAGGGCAGTGAATAGGAAAGAAAAGAACTTTACATTCTATTCCCACACCCAAAATGAGTATTCAAGAATTGATATGTTTTTTACGCACAAATCAGAACTCTACAGAGCACATGGCTGCAAAATCCACTCAATTGGTCTGTCAGACCATGCACCAGTAATGCTAGCTGTAGGGTTAAGGTAAGCAAATAAAAAACACAGTGGAGGTTTAACACATCCTTGCTGCATGACAAAGCCATTAAAGAAAAAATAAAGGACGAAATCAAGCAATACAGGCAGCACAATAAAGGGGCAGGAAAAGAAGCAACAGGGGTCTAGGATGTGTTGAAGGCAGTCCTGAGGGGAAGGATTATAAATTGGACTTCTTGAAAAAAAGCAAAGACAGGCTAAACAGAACTCAGTGGAACGACAATTAGAACAGTTAGAGAACATACACAAACACAACCTGATAAAAAAATATGAAAACAAATGACAGACATACAGAAGGAACTACAAGACATATTGAATCAGAAAATAGATCGGCAGCTTAGATATTTGGCCTGCAGATACTAAGAGGTAGGGGGCGAAGCAGCAGCATTGCAGGACTTTAGACAAAAAAAAAATGGAGGCAGAACAAACAATTCTCTGCATTAAGAATCTTACACACCCCAAGAAATATGAAACGGACCCAGAAAGGATAGCTCAGCAGCTTGCTAACTTTTATTCCACATTACACACAGAAGACAAAATACCCCAAGTGGTAGCGGAGAGAACTAAAACATTCTTACAGGAGTTGAATCTTCCAAAACTAACCAGAGAGGAAATAGATGCCCTAGATGCCCCAGTTAGCAAAATAGAAGTGCTCAGTACAATAAAAGACCTCCCAACAAGTAAGGCTCTAGATCCAGATGGATTCAGCTTGGATTTTTATAAAGCCTTTTGTGACTCGCTATTCACTATGATGGGAAATCTTCTTAGGTTTTATCAAGAAAGAGGAAGGGAAGGTACCCCAGTCATGGCAAGAAGCAGTTATATCCATCCTCCATAAGGCAAGGAAAGACCCAAAAAAGTGTGAATCATATAGCACCACCTCCCTATTAAATCAAGACCTCAAGATTTCTACAAAAATTATGGCTGACAGAATTCAAAAAATCATACCAAATCTCATACACTTAGATCAAACAGGTTTAATTCTGGCCTGACACTTAAAAGACAACACCAGAAGAACGTTGAATGTATGAGCTGAGGGGAAAACACAGAATGAAACTCAAATAGCTATACTGATAAACGTGGAAAAAGCCTTTGACAGGCTCAGTTGGACATTTTTGAAACAATCCATGGGTAGTATGGGGTTCTCAACTCACTTTCTGCAGAATTTAGTTAATCTTGGGCAAGGATTAGAGCAAATGTCATCCTATCGATGAAATTAACCATTCAACAAAGATACTAGGCAGGGATGTCCATTGTCACCACTGCTTTTTGCTATAAGCATAGAGCCAATGGCAGAAATGATTAGGCAAAGTCCAGAGATTAAAGGAATTATAGTGGGGGGGTAGAAAATAAAATGTAATTATATGCAGATGACACAGTCATCTACCCGAGGGACCTCCAAAACACCCTACACCCTTTGCTAAAAATGATTAAGAGTTATGGGAATGTTTCACGGTTTAAAATGAAAGTTACTAAAACAGAGATCATTATAGTAAGCGACACAATGGCACTATATATAAAGACCATTTTACTGGCCAGTTGGAACCTAGAAGTAATCAAATATTTAGGGATACAGATATTGGAAAATCTGAATACACTTTATAAATGGAACTATGAGAAAATAATGACAGAAATCTATGGAGATTCGAAAAGGTGGGATATTTTGCCCCTGACATTTACAAACGGAGTGGAAACACTAAAAATGAAAATTTTACCAAGAATTCTCTTTTATTATCAAAACTTGTCTATTCCTATACCGGGAAAGGAATGGAAAGAATTAACAGGAGTATTCAACCGCTTTATCTGGGCCAAACATAAACCACTACTAAAATGGTCAGTTCATGTGAGGAGTAAAGAGGAAGGGGGTATGGTATTCCAAATCTGAAAGAATATTACAACGCCGCACAGCTGGGAGATTAAATAGACATTACTAATCCGAATAAAGGGGCAAGTTGGAAACAAATGTAGGAAGGTAATAATAGAGAACAACATATAGAGAACCTGATTTGGGTTATACAAAGCACTAAAGATTTGGGCCTACTCTCTAATAAATGAACAAGACATATTTTTGCTACATGGCTACAAATTCAGAAAAAAATGTAAATCAGTGGAACCCAGCCACAGTGGATTCCCATATGGAAACATAAACATTCCAGCCTCCATAGATACAACTTTCAAACAATGGGCACCAGAGGGATTACTGTATATAATGCAGTTCTACCAGGGACAGATGCTTAAATCCTTTATCCAGCTGCAGGTGGAGTTTGGGTTGTGACAATCGGATATGTTCAGATTCTGGCTGCTTAGAGATTTTGCACAGGAAAAAATAAACATAGCGGGAATATGGGACCCTATACATCCATTGTTGACACAGCTCCACACCCTCTCACACCAACAGGAGGGGAAACACATAATCTCTAATCTACATATTACACTTAATTCTGATACAGGTGTTTTGGAGGTGGAACAACTGCAAACCAAATGGGAGGAATGAGGTCAGTACATAAAACCACTTTGTCAGGTAGCTGGAGGGAAATTAGTTGGGTAGTGGTGAGTCGATGTTTTCTAACTCCAGACAAAACATGGCATTATAGCATAATATCCTTTGATAGATGTTGGAGGGGATGTGGGGAGAAGGGCACTATTATTCATGTGTTTTGGGACTGCCAAAATTTAAAGCCTTTCTGGGCAGATATAAATATGTGGGTTGCAAAACATTTAGAGTTGGGCCCCCTCCTGGACAACGCAAACCTGATATTTGGGTTAATCCCTAGAGACCTAAGAGGACATAATAGGAAATACTAGTTTAATATTGTTGTTGCTGCAGCTTTAAAATCCATCACTCAGAAGTGGCTACCAAATGCCATACCTACCAAGCAAGACTGGCTACAGAACTGTAAAAAAATAAAACTTATGGAGGGAATTTCAGCTAGAGTAAACTTGAAAACAGATAAATTCAGTTCTAGATAGTTGCTCTTCTGCCATTTGATTGAGGAATTGGAGGGTATCCCAGTTCTGGAGCAAATGTTAATGGAATAAGATAATGAAGTATCGCATATCGTGTATAAGGCGACACTTACAGAATAACAGCTGTGGTTAGTTTTTAAAAGTTTTAAGTTACACAGTGCTGTTCCACAGTTGGGACAGTAGGATTATTTTAATATATCTACATATGTTAACTTCAGAGATGTGTTAAAGGTAAGCTATATACAAATGATTACTTAACGACTGAACATGTAAAAGACTACAGCTTACTAATGGTTATATTGTTTGAAAGTATAAAGATCTCTGAAATAAAAACAAAGTTTAAAAAAAAAACAGAATCTAAAGATAACCTTTAACCCAAAAAGCTTGACAGTAGATTGAAAAGTATGTGCCTGCTGCCTACTACTGTAGATGACTCATGTAACATTTAAAAATGTCTGCCTGACATTTTCCTTTAGAATGCCTAGAATTTTAGACAGATCTTCTTTTTCTCCATTCATGAGTATGGATCTGTTGTGCCCTTTTCTGATGAGGCTCCATTCTCAGGTTTCCAGCAGTTAATCTATGGATTTGGAAAAGTCACAATCTGGCTGGCTCACAGACATTCAGTTTACCCTTCTTATAGTACAAAATGCATTAAATTGAATCAAAGTTAAACAGTAAGTCATGACAGTGTGTGCTTTGTACTGGGATAATGGCACAATTTAGTTTTGCTGAAATATGTGGTCAAAGGCTGAGTCCTTCCACCACCTGAGAAATGTCATTATCCCAGAACAAAGCACACCCGGAGTGCCTTATTGCAGGCATGAAATGGGCCCATGAGGATTAGTAAAGAAATAATAATAATAAAAAAAAGTTGAATTTAATTGAGAAGAAATGAGGAGAAAAGGCAAAAAAAAGGAGAGAGAAAAAAGCATCCTATTTCGCCAGTGCAGTGTTGCTGTTTGACCACAAGATGGCAGATGTTACACTTAAAAAAAAATCACACAAGTAAGTGAATGGAGACATAGGGATACAGCTGTGCCTGCTTCATGCAGACAGGTTAGTTAGGCCTTGGATTTTTTTCAGTTGCTGTTGTGCTGGGATATCAACACAGGGCTTCAAGCTCCTCAGTCATTTAGAATTTTAGATTTTTAGACCCAGTTCATAATCAACATTAATAAGCAATAGGGAAGGGAAAGGGAACATTGTTTAACCAGAAGTAGCACACTAAGCCAAAGCTTGTTTCCAGATGCGACCTGGGAGCACAAGGAAGTTAAGTGACTTGCTCAAGATCACACAGTATGCACCTAGGCAGCTGTGGGATTCAAACCCAGGTCTCCAGATCTGCAGCTCAGAGCTTTAACCCACTGTGCTATACTGCCTCTGAATAGTTGTCTATCCATTTTCAGACATGGAAGAACAATGACTGGGAGTCACTGCCTGTTTAGAAAACTAGTCCTGCACAACTTTAAGTGTAGGACAAGGGCAGGTCATAAGCCTAAGTATTTCAGGAGACTATTACAAGCCTTTGGCTCCATACACAGGGAAGAAGAATAACTCACAGTGGTTTCATGGTTTTGAAGTGAAATTCATTTCTTATGTCTGATCATTAACCACTTCTGGGTACCGTAATAACTAAAATGTCATTTATATAATTTGGCACCTTTTGTGTTTCATTGCATTGTGCAGGAAGTATGTGGGGTGTAATAGTGGAGACCACAGTGGGTTGGTATTAGATTCTAGGGGGTAGTATTGGCTTATTACCTAACCCACTAAACCTTTCCTGGGTGGAGGCACTGTGAAATTACAACTTCAGTCTTTGGGAAACAAATCTCATAGGAGTTATTGGGTCCAGGCCCCTAAACCTTATCTGAGCTCATAAAGCAGGGATAGTGTACTGAGAGCAATAGTGACCAGATCACACAAGAATACATTTTATTTCACTGTACTTACAAAGTCCACGTAAATAGTACCCATCTTAGTCAAGATTTTCACAGACTGAATAACTGCCAATTTTCTTGCAGAAAAAAGAACAGTGATTTGTAGTGAACAGTTACAGCATTGGTGTTGATATAGTAGAGGACATGACCCCAGGGTAAACACAGAGACTTGGTTCAGAACCACATTTCAACAGGAGCATTACATCCTGGTTACAAGTCTAGATCCTTACTGAAAGAAAAAGATTGAGGGAATCATTTCAGCTCATGCTACAGTGTAGAATGATCAGAAATTCCTGTATAACAAGCACTGGGGCCAGAAGAGTTAGGGGTGTTTCTGTGCTTTATTTTTGCTTCTGTAATACAGCTGTAGGAAGAGTAAAATTCTTACAAAATGGGGACTCTTTAGTGTCCCATTGCATCTAAGTAGAATTGTGAGGGCAGTAATATGGGGCCTGTCATGATATCTGAAGGCTTGGGTAGTGCATTGTCTAAATATAATTACTGTCGAGTGCATACTCAAACTTATTTTCCATTTCTATAATATGCCACAATGCATAGGTTTCACCACAGTACTGTACACTGGTGTGACATCACATCCATGTAGTACAGTAAACATCTATTGACATAAGCATCAGATTCAATTAACTGTCAGCATTTGTATCTCCTTTTGTACTTGTTTCAAAACTACAAAATACTTGAAGTGCTGTACTCCCAGTCTACAGACCTTAACATACGCAACTCTGTAAACTTCAGACATTTATCATAAAATTACATTCATAGCTTTGCCTCCTACATGTGTGGCCAGGTTGGGATTGGGCAGGGGAAGGGGGAGGCTTGGGGCAGACACCCCATTTGCAACATAAACTCCTCATTTGCTGAGAGCTGGTACAGACTATGCAGCCCTAATGATATGTACTACCCTCTGCATGTCAACAGAAATCATGTCACCACCTGATTGGCAGCTGGCCCACTTGCCCCAGCCTTTAGAGCCTGTTGGAGGGCTGGGACAATACCTGCATTGGCTAGTGTCAATAGAATTGTCCATGTAATTCCAATAGGGATGCAGCAGTCATTGGAGTCCTGTGGTATCCCATCAGTCTCTGCTTCATGTGGGACAAGGTATCCTGCAACAGGTCAGCCTAGCCATCCAACAGGATGCTTAAGGTCTGGTACAGCACCTCCTCCAGATTCACCCCCAGCCCCGCTGCATGGCATTCTGTGTGCAACACCTGAGGGGGGTGTAAAAAATAGAGAATGAGAGTATGAAGCTTGGGGGGTTTATAAAAGCATCACGCTGAGGGTGTGTATAAAATCTAATTATGCACGCCTACTCAAACTTTACTATTTATAATTACTGGCCCCCATATTTTATATAGGAATGAGTATACATTGATGTTATGACTATAATTGTGTCATGTTTTGCAACTTTAAAATCAGTAACATCAATTTGCCCAGTTGATGTGAGTGAGTTAAAGCAGCAGTATTTATTAGTCACCATATAGTTTGTTTTTTCCTTTTAGTAATAATGTTTTTTCTGACAGAAATATCCAGATATACATTTTTCTTTTTGTTTTCTTTCATTCTTGAAGCAAGATATGGGATTTTGAAGTTTTTAAAGTCCCCACTCTCATGCCATGACCACCGTGAAATTATTAAATATTTTGGTGCACTGTTGTTCTGTTTATCATCAGAAGGACATGGTGGCACTCTCCTCACAGATCTACATAATGAACATAGCATGTACATTCAACATGTAATCCAGCAGAAGGGATTTAAAAACATTGTGAAAGATGGCCATCTTTAATGACATGAGCCATTAATTACAACAGTAGCTGTAAAAACTGCTTTAAAACTATCTGAGAAAACTCCTCTCTACAGTACTTGGTAACATCCCTCCTCACCCACCTGCCTTTCTGTTTGTATCTGATCTCTCCTCCTTGTTGGGGTCACCAGGCACTATTTCCAAAATATACCGTGTCCTATTTTATTGGAAATATGGGAGACCTGAAGGCCCCACTAGGCTCTGGGTCTCTTTTTTTCCTCAATATACTCCCAACTGGTCAGCTTTATGGAAGTTCTGCCATAAATATGTTTCTCAGGATAGACTCCGCCTTATGCAATACCACATTATGCATAACATGTATTATACCCCTGTGAAGCTGAGGAAATGGGATCTTATAAGTTCGGGGGCGTGGACCAGAGGATGTCAAGAGGATGGTATGCTTCTTCACGTCTTTTGGTCATGCCCCAAGATAAAGTCTTTGTGGGTAGCTATACAGAATAGCCTAGATCCTATATTGGGTTTGCAGGATGACTTCATCCCAGACATATGTTTGTTGGGAGATCTATCCTCTATCAAGGTGAGAATCAGGAGGTTTCATATCTCCATGAATGCATTATCTGTTAAAAAAATTGTGCTTCAGCACTGGAGGGATGCAGTATGCCCAACACATCTGGAATGGGTTAATGAAATTCTGGCTAACCTACATACAGAGAAAGCGATAGCGAGCCTCCATAATAAGTTGCAGTCGTACAAGGATACGTGGGATCCCCTTCACATGCTAATCATGGCCAGATTAGGTAAATGAGTCACCATAATCAATGATCCTTGATTTGCAAACTATATAGTATTTCTCTATTACTGTACGGACTTTGCTGCTGTATGGGTGGGGGAAGGGGGGATGGGGACAGCTCATGTAACATTTGGAGTATATACAGAGTATGTTGCAACTCTCTGTCCCCTGTAATGGAAAAATGTGTTAATAAAATATGAATTATAAAAAAAAAATCTGAGAAAACTAAAAAACTTACTGAAGATGAATGTAAGGATGTCAGAAACACAATGTTTGCAAAACAGAACAAAAACTATGTGACAAAAAGTTTTTACCATCTAACACATACAGCTGCTTTAAATGAAGGAATCACTAGTTCTGGGAGCCCTGTTGTGGACTGAGTTAAAGTGTGAAGACATTTATTTTTTGTGACAAGGACTGACACACTGAAACAATCACTTTCTGCAAGGCCACACTGTAGAAAATAAACTAAATTAAGATAATTTGTACCTCTACAGTAGAACTTCTTTGTTGCTGCCCTGTGCTGTTTCTAAAGCTTAAATAAGCTTTTAAGGATTGTAGCTGGAGTAAATAATCCATACATAAATGAGACATTTCTATGTCTCAGTGACCATTCACACCTTGCTCCAGCTGTTGAACTTGAAGCCTCGTTTACATTTGCAAACCAGCTGCAGACTAGTATGACTCACACTGGTGTGGCTCTGCAACTGACTGTTTATACAGGCACTGGTGTGCATCACTTCTGAGAGGCATTTTCCACACCAGTGCGACACTATTGTTTAGTGCATGCATACACACCTGTCCAGTGGAGTAACGAGCCTTTAAAGAAGTATACACAAATGGATAGAAAATTACAACTCTAGGCTGGGGCTCTAGGGGTCACCTAGGCCCCCCAAAAATTGGGGAGAATTTGGTGCATTCTGGTGCATTTTGGGGATCATTTGCAACAGAACTGCTGCCCTACTACCGCTCCTTCAGCCCACAAAGTTGAACTCTAGCCCCAGACTGCTTATAGTCCAAAATTGTATTAAGGCCAACCCCTGCTTGTTATTACAAGTCTGACACCCAGCTTTCCACTTTCTACTCCGCCCCAGGCTGCTTAGTTTCTTAGCTAGCCTCCTGTGATGCACTGCGTTGAAAGCCTTACTGAAGTCCAGATAGGCCACGAGCACTACTCTTCCATGATCCACCTCCTTGATGACCTGGTCAAAGAAATCTAAGGTATACTGTAGGTTTCATAAGCTGTATGGTTATGTGTGCTCATTATGTTTGCCATTTTTTTATGTGAACATTTTTTTAATAAAAAGTTTAATGTTAATCCCCAACAGTAGTTTATCACTCATACTTCGCTCACACTGCATGTTCACCTTGCACCAAGGGATCCCCATCAGATATTGCTTCTCCTGGAACCATCCCATCTGTATGGTGGAAATTTACATTCCACTATGTGAGTCTGAACCATAAGCTGAAAATTCACCTGGAACCAAACATAGAGCTTATAAAGCTGAAAAATACAACGAGACAGGCAGCAAAATAAGGGGAAGTGGGTCTGACTTGTTACTGCAAATGTCTTTTCGACTCCCAATGAAGACAACAGTTTAAACTCTTTGCTAAAAGATGTCAGAGATGTCATTGGACCCTGATTCCCCAGCCAATGAATACACAGAAACCTGTTTTGTAGGTGCTCAGATTGGCAATAAATTTATTCCAGTATGTCATAATTCTATTTACATTTCTTGATTTTCCCATCATCACATTCCATACACCATTTTGTTCTTCATATACAAATATCATAGACAGTTTTTTTCATTGTCCTATTTGCTTATCCCCTTTTCCCAATATACATTTTTAATCACAGTTTTTCCATGCTCACTCATTTCCTTCCTTCTCCCAAGCATACATCTGAGGGCTGTTCTCCTTTTCTTTCTCTTTGCCCAGAAGGCTGTAGAAATCCACTGAACTGAAGAAGGGTACTGTTGTACAATAGTACCTGGAGAAGAGAAAGAAAAGGAGGAGAACGGTCCCCAAATGTACATCTGGGGGGAGAAAAAGGAAGGACATGAGTGAACATGGAAAAATTGTGATAAAAAATGTACAGTATATTGGGAAAAGGGGACAAGCAAATATGATGATGGGGAAAAACTGTCTATGATATATGTATATATGAAGAACAAAATGATGTATGGAATGTGATGATGGGAAAATCAAGAAATGTATATAGAATCATAAAATACTGGAATACATTTATTGCCAATCTGAGCACCTACAAAACAGGTTTATGTGTATTCATTAGCTGGGGGAATCAGGGTACAATGAAGTTTTCCTGATTAAAGGGGAAAATCTTTTGTACCCAGCCAGTGGGGGTTAGTGGCAACAAGCAAGGATAGGAAAGAAAACAGAGGGGGATGGGATTGAGGCGGCAGAGCTTACAGAAAATGAGTAGACATGACCTCAATAAGGGGGTGGGGCCACAGAAAGAAACAAGGAAGTTGATGGGCTGGACAGGAGGAAAAGAGAGAGAGAGAGAGAGAGAGAGAGAGAGACATTGGTGCTGGAACGGTCCAAAAAGTGGTAGGGCCAAAGATGTAAGAGGTACATTCTCCCCTAGTAACAAATTAGCATGACTGAAAAACTGATAGGGCCACTTATGAAAGTGGTAGGGCCATGGCCATAGTAGCCCCCCCCATTCCGGCATCTATGGAGAGAGAGTGCCAAGGGGTTTAGAGAGAGTGTGCCAAGGGTTTTAGAGAGAGAGTATGACAAGGGGTTTAAAAGCAGCTGCCTGACACACAGAGCCCACAATTTTTGCTACTTAGAGATTTGCCTCCCACCCTCACCACTTGGAATAGCAGGAAGAGAATAATGCAACAAATTATGGCAAGCCGTAGATGGACGGCTAAATGGAGGAAAATGAGCAAATGACATGCAAATCATTGAGAATGGGTCAGACCGGAAGTGGACAACTAACATATACAAGAGGGTAAGAAGGCAAGACAGAAAATGGGGGGGGGGGAGATAAAAGGGGGGACAGGTGGGCTCAGAAGGCCACAGAAATACACTGACCTGAAGAAGGGTACTGGTATACACTAGTATTCAACTGTCCCCCGATTTTATTCCCCCTCTCCCCCCATTTTCTGTCTTGCCTTCCACTAGCCTGCCTCCAGCTTGCAAAGGAAGGCAAGCATTCCCCTTCCTATTTACAGGGTTTTTTCCTTTCTCCGCCCTTCAATGCAATTTGCTATTTCTGAGTTGAACATGTCATTGCCCATCCTGGACAGATGAACTCCATCCCCCCTGTAAGATTCATCTTCATGTTCCTCTAGCCCCCTGCTTATTATCCTCCCCCCCCCATTGACAGGAATAACCCTCCACCCTCTGGTTCATCTTCTTCCTTGCTTTGTCAATGGCTCTGTGGCTGCATGCATACCACCATACCCATCTGGGCACCATGTCTGACAAAACTAATGTGACCCCAGGCCACCATTTTTTTACTTTGGTGATATTGTCCTTAATCTGATAATAGATATCAAGCCAGGGCCTGGTCCCAATGTCATTTCCACCCAGGTGAATGATTATCATGTCCAGTTCTGGTTGTGTCTCTGTCATTTCCCATAGGGCTGGCAGTAGCTAGGCCCATCTTGTCTCAGGTCCTGGTACAGCTGACGACCCCCCAGTTTCCTTGTCGCTCTCTTTTCAGCCCAAAATTTAAACGAATAGCCACAAATCCATATCTCTAAATGCTTTTTTGATCCTGTTGATAAACAAAACAGTTGTGAGCTTATTTCTATCCTATCATCACCCCCACCCCTTTTTTTACAACCCCCTACCTTTTCTTTTATATACCGCTTGTTCCTGTAAAAGAAAAAGACACATTGTTAAAGCATCAATCCTGATAGTGGTCTCACATATCATTTATAGCAGTTTGAAGCACAGTGACCTATCTCCATCAGATCTCCCTTAGACCCACCCTTTGCAGCAGCTTCTGAGGCTGCCCTTATGCAAAAGGAATGGGAAGAGAACCATTTTGGATCTTCCCTCAATAATTCTATGCCTTTCTTTAAGAGGGCAACCACCTGCATGCCTGTCATGGGTTTCCCATTCCCATGTTCAAATAAAGGCCCCGTTCTTTTTCTTCATACTGCAGCGTAAGTCCACAGTACCTGAATCAGGCATGTGACCTTATTCTGGTTCTGTCTTCATAATACCCTGGCCCCTTACCCTGTCTGACCGGTCTTTGATTTCCTAAGGTGTAGTTCCATCTCTTCCCTGCCTCATGTCGTATCTTTCAATTGTAGCCCCCCACACTATCCCCTTTTCCATAACCCACCACTTCGTTCACTCTAAATGCCCCATGAAACAACACCATGTAAACTGTGGCAAACAAGGTGGCTTCATCAATAGACATACAAATCTTGGGCATTACCCCATCAGCCGCCCAAGTATGGCCTCTGATATTGGCCACCTGCTGTCCTCAGTTTTCCCTTGTATACACAACCAGCTGTGCATCGTCCTTCTCACAAACATGCCTTTGGTTGGGCCCACCCATACTTTTAGGCTACAGGCTAAGTTTATTGCAGCCAGATGTACCCCAATGGTTGCATGTGCTATCCTCCATTCCCAGCCATGTACCACAAATTTTCCCACTTGATCTTCGGTAACTGACCCACTTACCTCCATTCTTTGTCCCTCTCTGAAGGCCTGAAACACTCACCAGGACCCCTCATATGCCTTTAAGGTCCTAGGTGACCAGAAGTTATGAAACAGCAAGTCAGGTCCCTCCAACCAATTTCCCAAATTAATGCTGGTAACGGTGTCTTTTGCACCTCTGCTCTCAGAGCGATGGCCCAGAATCTGTCCAGCTACAGACAGGAGAGGCAATCAGCTAGAGTATTCTGTGTCCCTTCAATATGCCTAGCCTTGAATGACATGTTCAGTCTAAGCCCCTGTAGGACCAGCTGTCATAACACCCTCATCATAGACTCTGACCTGGCTCCTTTTTAGGGCTGTGGGCAGAGCCTACAGCCCTATTGGGATCAGATCATAGCTCTACAAATGACCAATCATAGAACCTTCTGTTGGACTTTTTGAAGTATCCTTCCAAAAGCCCAAAAGAGCTTGAACCCCTCTGCCACGATTGGCCGCTACGGAATAACAGCCTCACTATTTCAGCTGTTACTTCCACATTCCGGTGCATGAGCTATGAATGCATGACTCACGCACATGTGCAGTTCAGCTGGTGCCATCACGTGAATAGCAGAATGCCATTCACTGCAACTGTGCATGCCCAAGTGCCGCGCATGCGCAGTTGCAGTGCTGCCTCCAGTTACGCAGCATTCTGTGCCCCCACCAACTCAAATGGCACACTGCGAGCCCACCCCAGTGTGCCCAAAGATTTGTCTGTGCCCCTCCAACTCATGTGGCACACAGGGAGTCCAACCCAGTGTGCGCAAAGATGTTTAATTTTATCAGCCGACATTGGGGTGCCCAATCCTCGTGTCAGCATTATGTGCCCCCCCACTCATATGGCACACTTGGATCCCACCCCAGTGCTCCTTCCATTTTTTTTCTTCCCCCCACCCCCTGCCAACATTGGGGTGCCCAAGGCATGTATCGGCATCCTGCACAACCCCCCCAGTCATGTGGCACATTGGGAGCTCACCCCAGTGTGCCCAAATGTTTTGTTTTTCTGTTTCCTGTAAACAAGAAAATGGTCCCTCATCCTCAGTCCATTCTTTTTTTTTTCCTGTAGAAAAGAAAATGGTCCCACATCATCGCACCAGTCCCCCTCCCTCATCCCCACCCTCCCACTGAGCACCCACCTCTCCATACCCCCCTTACCCCATACATATCTCCGGAGATTGTCACAGTCTTCTTCTTTAGATCGGGACATGTCTGCACTCTTCAAAGTTGAACTGAGAACTGAAGAATCTAAGGTAAGCATGCTATAATGCAATTCAATGGGGTTCTCAACTTATGCTGATAAATCAGCCATTTTTGAGAAATTTTTGCCCCAAATTTTCAACATGGGGTTCTTGGGACCCCACCTCTTGAAAACTGTCACATTCATTTTGTTACTCAGCTGTGAAAGGTGATTTCATGGTCACCTCACGGAACCACCTTTCTGGACCAATTCATGAAATGACAGTGCCACTGTTCATGAGGTGGTGTCCCAAAAAACCCATGTTGCAAATGTGGTGAAAAAGTTCCCAAAATGACTGCCTTTTATGAGCATGCTGCTGCACAGTTTTCTAACAAAGACAATGTTCCTAACTTCACCAATGTTTTATATTTTCGCTCCATGTTTTCAACATTGCCATTTTTGCACACCTCCTTCAAAACAGTACATCTGTCATTTTCCACAACCTGTTAAAAACTTGTTTTTGCACCTATGGCACAGAATAGCATGTTCGCTCTGAGAAATCACCTTTCGGGACAAGTGAACAAAATGACACTGGCACTCTTCATGAGGAGGGGTCCCAAAAAGGCCATATTGAAAATTTTGTGCAACATCTCCAAAAAATTGCCATGTTACACATGGGCGTTGAATAATTCCTATGCACATGAATAACTTTGTTCATTTTGTAGCTCTTCATAGCCCTATCAGCTCTGGCTACAGCTTGTTTATTGAGCACCTCCACCACTACTTTTTTATCACACCAAAATGTGACTTTCTGATTCCTTAATTCCTCTCCTCATGGCAGTGTGCTCACCCAAATTGGCAGAATCTCCAAAAAAAGTGATATCTTTTGTAATCCCAGCTAATTTCCAATCCTCTGGCCATGCCTCTGAATACCACCTCCCTCTACAATATGCCTCCATCCTCAGTCCTGCATCATCAGTGTATAATTCGAGGTCTGGGTTAAATACCCAATCTTCTTGCCAGAATGTTTTCCCATTCTAGTCCCTAAGAAAAACTTCCCAAATCTGTAAGTCCTCTCTTGTGCCTTTCGCTATGTCCACCCAATGATGTAGTCTTGTGGCACCCCTTGTTGCCCCTGCCAGCCCTCGTGTAAACACATGGCCTGGTCCAATTTCCCTGCAGGCAAAATTTAAGTGTCCCATCAGTTGTTGCACCTGCTGTAATTGTGCCCTTCTCCTCCTTTTGGCTGTTACCAATAGTTATTTTAACCTCTCTACTTTTTTGTTTGGTAAGCGAAATAGCTGAGTCTCTGCATCTGTCTCTATACCCAGGAATTCTATCTTCTAGCTAGGTCCTCCTGTCTTCTCAGGGGCTAACGGTACCCCCAGTTCCTGGCAAAATTCTTGAAAAGAAGCCAGCATGTGCGCCATCTCATCCTTACCCTCTCCTATTAATAAAAAGTCTTCTAAAAAATGCATAACCGACTTGTACCCATATCTCTGGTGAAAGGCCCATTGTAACCAAGTGCTCAAAAGCTCAAAAGTTGCACAAGCAATGGAGCATCCCATGGGCATAGCTATGTCAAAATACTACTGCTCCCCCACCCAAAAATCCAGTAAGTCCCAGTCCTCCGGGCGAACTGGCAGCAGCCTAAACGCTGTCTCGATGTCAGTCTTTGCTAGCCATGCCCCTGGTTTTCCCTTAATAAGTTGTACTGCTTCCTCTAAAGCAGTGAATGTCACGTTGCTGTCTCCTTCCCATATATAGTCATTTACTGACTCCCCTTTGGGAAATGACAAGCAGTGTATTACTCAAAATTCTCCCTGTTGTTTCTTAGGGACTAGGCCTAGAGGGGACACCCTTAGGTTCTGGAAAGGAGGGGCCTCCAATGGTCATTCTACCCTCCCTGCGTTTATCGCTTTCTGCATTTTTTGTAGTAGTAAGTTCTCTTTTTCCACTTATTGATCCCAGGTTTTTAGACTTGCTTCCTACCCATGGTTCTTTGAACTGTAAGTTAAAACCATCCCAAAAACCCTCTTTCAACTTTTTGGTGGTGGCCCTGTCCATATATTCCAGTATCCATTGTTCCAAAACATTTAATTTATTGGGGGTTGATGCCCTCTGGTATGTCACTAATTTGCTATGGTTGCTGCCTTCCTTATGTGGACTACAGGTTAACAGTAGCCTCAACCACCTCCATAACCCTTCCCCCTGTTACCTCTCCCCACTGCTGCCCCAGTATCAGAATGGTCCCCTTGAAAGGGTGGTTGGGCTGGCTGCTGTTTGTGCTCCTACTACCGCATTAACCAAATTGTTTCTGCACTTTGATCGGATGACTGCTGCGCATTTTGAGCAAGTGTATGGAAAACAGCGCTGTGGCCAAGAACAGACTGCTCCGTTGTAACCCTAGAAACATTTCTGTACCAGACTCAGTTTCTGCTCTCCTTCCCCTTCACTGCTTCCCGCGCCTGTCAAGCAGTCTAGCCACAAGTCAGTTTGTCTGGTATCCCATCTGACATCCCCAAATGTCGCCATCCTTTGATGAAACATTTTGTCATACTGCAACCTATTACTCCCACCTCGCATTTTATATGCTTTTCTTATTATCAGGGAGTAGGTGAGCAGCGGTACAGCCAGCTCTGGCTTCTTCTCTATCGCTATAGCTGAATAAGTTGTAAAACCTACTGACCATGTGTCCCATGTCTTCCCTTTTGTGGATTTTTCCTCTTTCCCTTTTCCTAAGAGGACCACGGCTACTGCCATGTCCTTCTTCCCTATGCTCTCCTTTTCATTGTATTTTGTAACTCTTTCTTTTTTAACAAGTGCAAATATGTCCACACATTTTCCCTTCCAAATTTCCTCTTTTGTAGCCAGGGGTACAGTACATGCTCCCCTAGCCTCATACTTGGTGTTCCTACTTCCCGTGTGCCCAAGCCCTCACCTGACCCTGTCCCTATGTCCATCTTGGTCTCCTTCCTTTCTCCCTTTTTTATCTCTGCCAGAGTTTTTTCAGATTGGCAGCTCTCGTCATCTCCCAAAGAACCTATAATTTGTTCAACATACTCTTTTATGCTACTGCCAATGTTAAGGCCCACATTACCTGGTTTTAGGGATGGCCCTGGCAATGGGACCAGTCCCAGCAATGGTGGTCCCTGTGGCAGGTTGTTGTCTGTTGTTATCGGGGCTGCAGGAGAACCTGGGGGCACCACTGGATCTAAGGGGGTTCAATGGTTGTGGCGGTAAAGGGAGAGATAAAGGCATTGGACTAGGCTCTGGGGTAAGCTGTGCCCCTGGCAAAGGTGTTGGGGGGAGAGGTAGAGGCACCTCCAGTTCCAGAGGCACTTGGTTAGCTAGCCTTGCTGGTAGCTTTTTGTTACCCCTACCCCTTTCTCTTTTACCCTCCTTATACGTCTCCCCTCTCACGGTCTGTTTGCCCTCTGCCAATTCCCATATTTTATTTGCTTTGTCCACCAGGCTCACTATAGCCTTGTAGGAGACCTCTTTTGACATCTTATTTTTCTTGGGTGCTTGCTATCCTTTAAAGTAATGTGAAAAAGTCTGTAACACAAATTCAAAACTGTTATCATCACTGCAGTAAAACATTGTCATACCTTATGGTCCTGGTCCACATTGCCCAATCTGGGGCATTGCGGCCCCCCCAGGTTTAACCCCCAATTCTGCCTTTTAATGCTTCCAAACACATCTGTTTTTTTATTCCCCCTGCGTTCCTTGTAATTTGTCATTCCCTTGGTTTCTTGTCTAATATCTCTTAACCCTTATGGATGTTTTGTTTTGTTTTTTTGGCCCCTCCACCCTTTTGCTTCCTTACATCCTTTTTTTTTTTTTTTTTTTTGGCCTTCTTGTGCAGGTAACCTCTATTATTTTCCACTATAAC
This sequence comes from Neoceratodus forsteri, assembly GCA_016271365.2. Classification (NCBI taxonomy): domain Eukaryota; kingdom Metazoa; phylum Chordata; order Ceratodontiformes; family Ceratodontidae; genus Neoceratodus; species Neoceratodus forsteri. The sequence goes on along the minus strand of CM057450.1, from coordinate 227,611,135 downwards.
CGTTGTACAAGACCACCCTTGTGCAAGTATCCCATAGGCCCTGCTGCTATGACTATATGATCTAAAATGGTGCTGTCTGCTCCCCTCTGTGTTACAAAATGGCAGCCGCCACATGTTTCTGGTCTGCCACAAGATGATGGGCGACTTCCCAACCTTGGGCCAGCGATTGCCCATGTGGTCCCACAAAGCTATCCTTCTCTTCTGCGCCCCTACCAAAACCAGCATCCTTCACCATTCTTGTTTAGTAGCCCAATCCCACCACGCTCCAATACTTGCTGAAAACCATACTTTCCTTTTTTTTTATTCTGTATTAGTGTTATGTTCTTTTAAATTTTTCTCCCTCCTCATGCTCTGCAAACTTGTTTGCCCGAGCCGGTTTACAATCATGTCATGCTCAGTCCCCATACCCCCTACCATGTGGCGTCCCCCTGCCACGTGACATCTGATAAGACCAGCCTTTTAATTCTCTCCCATAAATGGCCTCCTTAGGCCTGTGGGCCTGCATTGTCTCAGCCCATCATGGGCCATTCCCAAAACTGTTACTGGAAAATCATGTGGCACCTTCCCCTAGGCCCTTCCTACTGGATCCATTTTCTCCGCACGCTGCGAAATGGGACCAGCCGAAATCTCTCTCTCTATGACATGCTGGCCTTGTGTGGTGCATTGTGTCCATTACACCTTGTTACCCTCTCCTTCCTAAAGCTGCTGCCTGACTAGCAAATAATCTTTTTCTTTTTTGGCGCTTCCTTGGCAAACCTGCAACTACCTGCCCATACCTTTTCGTTCTTCCCGCCCTAGCAAATGCTGCTCTGATTTTCTCTCTCCTTCCTTCAGCAGCTTAACCTTACCTCTTCACTCAAAATGGGTAGAAGCCATCACAAAAAAAGCTTTCTACTCAAGCTAACTACAAACAAGAATTGCACACGTTGCCTGGACCACCCATCCTTGTTCCTAGGCTTCTCGAATCTACCAAACACACATTCTGCAAATTAACCCTCCTTAAAATAACATCTACTTCACTTTTCAGCCTTATTCTTAATTAGTAATTTAACTTAAATTAAAATTTTCTCGTTTAAACAATAGAATTCTTACAGGAAACAACAGCAGTCCTTAACATTATCTCTCATTTTGTAAGCCTTGTCCTAATCAGTAATGGAATTTAAAGCCTTACCCTTTCATTGCTGGTTCAAATCTCACCAAAGGTCCCAGATCACCCCAGTAAAAAGAAAAACTGCAAAAACCAAAAATATTTGTTTTAATTTTAGTTATTTCAACCAAAAATTGCCAATCAGAATGTGCTGCCTAGAGCAAATCTCTACGTAGCAAAAGTTGTGGACTCTGTGTGCCAGGCAACTGCTTTTAAACCACTTGGCATGCTCTCTTTCTTCCTGTCCTGCCCAGACAACTTTCTTGTTTCTTTCTGTGGCCCCACCCCCTTAGTGAGGTCACATCCACCTCATTTTCTCTCAGCTCTGCCTCCTCAGTCCCATCCAGCCCTCTTTTCTTTCCTAGCCTTGCTTATTGCCACTAACCCTCCCCCATTGGCTAGGTCCCTGGGTACAAAAGCATTTTCCCCTTTAATCAGGCAAACTTCATTATCAAAGAGACAGCACGAATCTTACATTGCTATTCAGTTCTTGGATTGACAGGACTAGTTCCTGATGAAAAGAAAACTGTTGAGAACTAGAGGCTTCCACTGGGCAGGGGCCATTGAATTCTTGCTACAAACATGCAAGGCAAGGGATCACGATATAAAGATAATGCTCACCCTGTTCATTCTGAAATCAATAATTTATCTGACAGACAATCACGAAAAAAAAAAAAGTTAGCGAGGTTCTGCATAGCAATCCAAAAAAGGTCAGAGCACCAGCCATTTCCATGAGTGTCACAAACTGTATTGATTTCAGACCCGGGCCCGTGTTCCTTGAAAACTTTAGGACAAGGGGACAGGAAACAAGAATGATAGCTTTTAAAAGTACTGCAATATGATGTAAGGCAGATAGGAACAACTACACCAATTTGGGCACCATGGCTATAGGGATTCCTATTCAACACAGGCCAGAACCTAGGAGACTGACCCACTTGCAAACTGGACAGGCAGGGATGACACATTACTCCGGAAGGCAGCAGCAAAACACACCCTCTCCCTGACACTCTGACAGAACTTGAGGATTTTTTTCTATTTCTGTGCTCCCTGACATCTTAATATCTTCAGTGTGTATGTGTGTGTGTGTGTGGGGGGGGCATAGTACTACCATGAAGGCTGGCATTTGGCTATTGTGCAAAAATGTATTTTTTATTCTGTTTAGCAACTTGTATATAACCATTCACAGAACTGTCTTGTAAACGGGGATCTTTTCCCTAACAACATGCTTTATCCTGTATAAAAATAACATTTCTATCTATCTATCAGAAAACGAGTGCTCCCTCATCCTAACATGAAGAGAATGAAAACACATTACCTCCAACTTCACTGTCACTGTCAAGTGATGTAACAACAGACTCCCGACTGTAAATTGCATCCATCCTGAAGGGGGACTGAGCTCCTCAATGAAAAGTTAAAATGCTAATTTGCCCAGCATTTAAACTAACCAAGGGGAGGCAGACCAGGGAATAGAGGAAAGGGATGTCCACCCTCACAGGATAGAGGGGATAACATAAGGAATGGAAAGGAGACATGTCACAGGAAATACCAAGTAAACAGGACAAGGAGGGGGAAGTAGGAAAAAGACACATAATAGACAAGGGAGACAAAAAGGAACTCAAAAAGTCAGGAGGGGGCAGTAAGATCTGAAAGGTCATGTCCACAAATGCCCAGAGCCTAGGCAACAAAATTCCAGATCTGGAGGCCACCATACTAGAAGTGGACCTGGACACTGTGGCAATCATGGAGACCTGGTTCAGTGAATACCAGGACTGGGATGTTACCATACAGGGGTATGCACTGTTCAGGAGGGACAGGGTGAGCAAGAGAGAAGGAGGCATAGCACTTTACGCAAATGAAAATATTAGGGGCACTGAGATACCAAGGGAAGGAGAGGAGGCAGAGATGCAGTGGGTGGCACTGGAGACCAAGGGAGAGGCCATACTTTGAGCTGTGGTACTCTACAGACCACCTGCACAGACAGAGTAAGTAGACAGGGAAATGATGAAGGAAATCAGGGAAATGTCCAAGAAGGGGGAATTAATACTGATGGGGGATTTTAATATGCTTGATGTTGACTGGAGCATCCCAGTAGCAGCAACAAATAGAAGTAGAGAAATCCTGGAAATACTTCAGGGAGCTTTTCTAAAACAGCTCATCAGGGAACCCACATTGGATAGGGCCATGCTTGACCTGGTACTGTCCAACAGGGACAGTGTCACCAACATCATAGTGGGGGATTACCTGGGGAGGAGTGATCATGTGAGGTTTGGGATTAGAACAGGATCAGAAATATCTTACACTAAAACAAGGATCCTGGATTTCAGAAAGGCAGATTTCACAAAAATGGAGGAGGGGGTTAGGTGAGCTCTTGCACAGACAGTGGAAGAGGAAGGAGTTGAGGAAAGGTGGATAAAAATGAGGAAAGCCATAAAGGAAGCAACAAACCTATGCATAAGACAAATTACAAAGAACAGGAGAAGGAGACCACTGCAGTTCACAGAAAAGGGTGGCCTTCGAGAAGTACAAATCAGCGCAGATGGAAATGGAAAGGGAAGAAAGCAGGAAAATCTGAGGAAGACAGCAAAGGCTGTTAGGCGGGTGAAGGCACACACAAAGGAGAACATGGTTAAGTCAGTGAAGCTGGGGACAAAACATTCTTCAGGTGCATTAGTAAAAAGAGGAAAAACTAAGCAGGAATAGTCAGAATTAAGAGGAAGGGGGTGTAAGTGTGGAGGAGGACCAGAAAAAGGTGCACATACCGAACAAGTATTTTTGTTCAGTATTCACACAAGAGGAAGGAGGTACTGGACCACAAGTAAAGATTAAGGGAAATACTGGAGGGTGAGTTGATACAAGCCCCTTTCCAGAGGGAGGGTACTGAAGGAACTTGAAGGTGTGCAGTAATGTGAGAGAGTTATATTGAACATCTCAATCTGAGTGACTCAATATGACCACTTGTACTAAAAGAGAGTGTCAAAGAACACCGAGGTGTACATTAGAGCAAGAGTAGCAGCAAGCTACACTCGCTGGGAAAGGATATAGGGATTTGTTTGGCCATGCCCTACCGAGCTGGCCATTTGGCATAGTGGCTTGAGCCACCACTCCGCAGAGGTTCAGGTCTGCGTCCAGGTCAGCTGTACTAGAAATAGTGTTTTTTACTGTATTTCTTATTTTCCCCTGTGCCAATGCACCCCGCGAGATGATTATATTAATTTTGTGGGGTGTGTGGGTCTCCCCCCCTGCAAAGGGGGTGTGGGGTATGTAGCCCCTCACATAAAAAGTTTATTTTCTTGTCTGCATTGATTAAGTCAGCGACCATTACTATTTTCTGCGGTCAATGTGATATTGCTAACACTTTTGACTTCAGGTGTTTAAGTTGCTCTTTTTGATCGGTGACTTTAAAAATTCACCCTTATCACATAAAACCAACTTGAAACATTAAAGGTAAATAAGGAGATGGGTCTGGATGGGGTACACCCAAGGATACTAGGAGAACTGAGGGGAGGGTACTGTCTGCTCCACTGGAAGCTCTATTCAATTGATCGTTGCAAACAGGGGTGATGCCGAGGACTGGAGAAGGGCAGATGTGGAGATGTGGTGCCAATTCACAAGAGTGGCAATTGGGAGGAGGCAGGGAATTACAGGCCAGTCAGCCTGACATCAGTGGTGGGGAAGATTATGGAGGAGAAGATGATAAAGGAAAGGATAGATAGATAGATAGATAGATAGATAGATAGATAGATAGATAGATAGATGGATAGATAGATAGATAGAAAAAAACTTTATTTTTATACAGGAAATTCTAATCATTAGGATTATACAGTCCTGTTCTCAAGATAGTCCTGTTTGTATTTCACTAAGTTACGTCTAAACATATAACATAACACTTCTTAAATAATTACAAAATTTGCACAAAACACAATATATAATATCCAACAATACATTAAGACACAAATACAAAAAAAAAGCAAAATTTCTCAATAAAAACTCTCTAATCAAACAGAGTCACGTGCAACTACATTCTATTTCATAAAATTTCAAAATTTCATTTTTGAAAATCGTGTGGTCATCTAAGAATCTTATTGATGGGGGTAGAACATTCCATACTTTAGCTGCCTTACATGAGAGGGAACCATTGCCATATTTATTATGAGTTTTTATGGGACAGACTCTATGTCTATGCATAGATCTTAATAACTCATGCTTGCCTTTATTAACTTGGGAAAAGTGTTTGTGCAATATAATGATCAGGGTAATATATCATATATCTATGTATCAGTATTAACCAATTTTTTGGAGAAACCATTTCTAAAGACTGCCAAAACATTATTACAATGATGAGTTTGATATGCACACTGTAGAACATATCTAGTTATTCTATGTTGCACCCTATCCAATCTAATCAACAGATATTTACTCGCAGTTCTATAAATTAAATCCCCATATGTCAGTGTTGGCATAATCAGCTGTTCGGCCTCTTTTTTCCTATCCTTAATTTGTAGACATTTAGTAGTTCGTCTCAAGGCTCCCAATTTCTTGGTCACCTTTTTTTATAGTATTATTTATATGAGTATCAAAAGTTAGCAAAGAATCAAAAGTCACCCCCAAATAACAGTAACTATCCACCTGTTCAATAGATTTGTTTGTATTTGTAACAATATGAATCTGTGATATAGTTTTCTTACTTGAAAAGTACATTAACTTTATTTTGTTAACATTCATCGAGAGTCTCGACCTGGTGAGCCTCTCCCCTACCCTGGCAAAATCTGTTCAAAGCTTTAGTTGAAGATCCAAGACAGAACTTCTAGCGGTGACAATCGTAATATCATCAGCATACAGCCTCACGGCTGAATGCCTCACCACCCGGGGCAGGTCATTATTAAACAAGAGAAATAACAACGGCCCTAAAATGGACCCCTGCGGAACTCCTCTACTAACATTTCTAGATGTACTGTAGATAATGTCTGTGAGACCTCTACTCTCTGAGTACGTCCTGTTAAATAAGATTTTTTCCAATTTCTGGGCCCATCAACTATGCCTATTTCTTTTAATTTATCCAGTAGAAGGGAGTGGCTCACCAGGTCAAAGGCCTTGGATAAATCCACAAATACAACAGCAGCGTCCAACCCCAGATTTAAAGAAGTACAAACCAAATTTTTAAACTCTAATAATGCCGTAGTTGTAGAGTGACCCTTTCTAAACCCTGATTGATAGGGTGTCAGCAATCTATATTTATCCAAGTGTTCGGAGATCTGCCTATTGGCACATTTTTCCAAACACTTGGACAATATAGATAGTAAAGCTATAGGCCGATAGTTATTCAGTTCTGCAGTATCACCCCCTTTATGAATGGGGATGATCTTACTTTCTCTCCAAGAGATAGGAAAACATTTAGACTCTAAGCTCCAATTAAAGATGTAAGTTATAATTGGAGTGATATAGTCTGCTGCTAACTTAAGAAATCTACCCTTAATTTCATCTGGCCCTGCTGACTTATGGGCATTTATAGACCTTAATTCCCTACATACCTCTGATATTTTCAAGGCCTTAAATCTAAATGGTGGTAAGCTAGGTGAATTCTCTGTTTGCATAGGCAGGATTTCCCCTGACATAAAACCTTCTAACTCATTACAACCTGTCAGGTCTATAAAAAAATGATTCAAAGCCTCAGAAGTACTTTCTGGTTTATCTATTAAATTTGCCCCAATCCGTAAATTTAAATGTACTTGTGTTCCAAATTTACCAGGGTTTGTTAAATGATTAACAGTATGCCAAAACTTGCTTGGGTCAGAATTACAACTCATCTTATTTCTATAATAATGGGCCCTAGTCTTTCTTATAAGTTGCTTACATACATTTTGCTTAACTTTAAACAACTCCCAATCAGAGACTGATTTAGATTTTGTAGCCTTTTTCCACAATCTGTTTTTTACTCTAATATTTTTCAAAATCTTATCATTAATCCATGGTAATGGAATATGTTTATCACAAGATTTAGATTTTGGTGCACGTTAATCACAAATCGTGCGAAAAGTAGTAGAAAAATATTCTATTGCTTGATCCAATTCTGGTACTAAATTGCATCTTTCCCAATTTTCATTTGCTATACTTTGCAGGAATCTCTGTTCAGAGAAATTCCACATATTCCTTTTCTTATTATTATTTGGACATTCTAACAGACACTGGACCTGTTTTGTTACCACGGCCCATATTGGATTATGGTCACCAAGGTATGGTGGTAAAGTTCCTAAAGCCTCAATATCACTTAAAGTATTTGTAAATAACAGGTCTAGTGTAGTTCCTTCAGTCCTAGTATTTGTATACCGAGTAGATGTTTTAATATGCTGAGTTAGTCCCAGAGTTGAAGCTATCTCCTTTAATTTCCTACCTCTAGGCTTAAACCAACCACAATTCATATCTCTGATTAGGATTAATGACCTATCCCCTATACAAGCACAAATCTTATTTAGTACTTCTTCAGTAAATACAAGACTTGATTTTGGAGGAGAATACACCACAGTAAAAACTAATTTGAGTCTATCCACATATACTACCAAGTATTCAATGTTATTCTCGCTCCCCTTTAAGAGGAGTTCCACATGGCCTACCACATTTTTAACATAAAACATTACCCCCTCCCCTTTTATCTCTGTCAGATCTTAAAAGTTGGTAGTTTGGTAAAGTCAATTCACTATCCCCAGTCTTACTTGATAACCAAGTCTCGCTCAATCCTAGTACAATTGGGTCATGTTCTGCTACCAATAAAGCTAATTGATTAGTCTTTGGTGCCACACTACGTGCATTATCATGCATTACTTTACAGGTATTATTTACTGGGCATGCATGGTAAGTCCAAACCTAAGCAAAACAACATAATGATTACAATTAAAAGGCAGCACCGTTTAATACAATGCAGCCACTCTTACTCATAATAAATAAAACACAGGCTTACCTTGTGTGTCCCAAACCTCAAACAATAATCAAATGTTCCTACTTCCAAATACACCCGAGCTTCTCATAAAATATTTCTTCTGAGTGGCACAGCCACTCAAGCTCGCAACACCGCTAGTGCTCGGCTACTGGTGTGGGCTTTTAAAGTACGTTAGTCCCGCCTCTGCTGCTTGCTCACTGGCTGCCAGCTCTCCCGAGCCCCCACACACCAGTATACCCTTTCAGTCACAAAATGACAGTCCTGCTTCTTGAAGTACTGTAGAAATAGCAGGCAACACACAGCAGAATGAAGTCCTAGCACAGATGGAAAAGCTGGGCATGAAGCCCCAGCACAGACGGAAAAGCTGGGCAAGTTGTAAATTTCAGCCACCAGCAGTCTCTCTTTCTTGGCAAGCAGCGCGGGCTTTTAAAGTATGTTAGCCCCACCTCTGCTGCTTGTGCACTGGCTGCCGGCTCTCCCGAGCCCCCACACACCAGTATACCCTTTCAGTCACAAAATGACAGTCCTGCTTCTTGAAGTACCATAGAAATAGCAGGCAACACACAGCAGAATGAAGCCCCAGCACAGATGGAAAAGCTGGGCACGAAACCCCAGCACAGGTGGAAAAGCTGGGCACGAAGCCCCAGCACAGATGGAAAAGCTGTGCAAGTTGTAAATTTCAGCCGCCAGCAGTCTCTCTTTCTACCTGACTGAAAATGGGTTACAGGATCCTAGATGGCATGGTTTCAGAGGAAGGAAATCATGCCAAACTAACCTCATTGAGTTCTTCGATTGGGTGACAAGAGTAGTGGATCAGGAAGGGGCAGTGAATGTGGCCTACATGGACTTTAGGAAGGCCTTTGACACTGTTCTACACAGGAGATTACTAAACAAGCTGAACAGTCTCAGGGTGGGAGAAAAAGTAGTTTGGTGGGTGCAAAGATTGGCTGAGTGACAGGAGCCATAGGGTAGTAGTAAATGGGGTATGATCGGAAGAGGGGAGGGTGACAAGTGGGGTGCCTCAGGGCTCAGTTCTGGGGCCCTTACTGTTCAGTGTATTCATTGGGGACATCCCAGAGGGCCTGGAAGGGAAGTTATGCCTGTTCGCAGAAGACACAAGGATCTGCAACAGGGTTGACACATCAGAGGGGGTAGACAAAATGTGTAGGGACTTAATAAGACTGGAGGAATAGTCAAAGGCATGGCAGCTAGGATTCAGTGCCAAAAAGTATAAAATCATGCATATGGGGCACAAGAGCCCAAGGGCAATATACCAACAGGGGGGAGAGAAGGTTGCAACATCTAATCAGGAAAGGGATCTGGGAGTCATTATAACCGATTACCTCAAGGTGGCAAGTCAGTGTGGAAGGGCAGTAGAGAAGGCAAATAGGATGTTGGGTTGTATAGGAAGGGGTATTACAAGTTGGAAGAGGGAGGTAATATTGCCACCATACAGATTGCTGGTGAGCCCTCACCTCGAATACTCTGTCCAGTTTTGGAGACTCCATCTCAGGAAGGGCATTGAACAGCTGAAAAGAGTGCAGAGAAAGGCTACTAAGATGGTCCAGGGCATGCATCAGAAAAGCTATGAGGTGAGGCTCAGGTAGTTAAACATGTACTTACTGGAGAATAGAAAAGGATGGGCAGGACATGAAAGAGGAATTCAGATACGTCAAGGGTATAAACAAAGTGCAGATGGGTAACTTTGCACAGAAAAGGAGGTGCACAAGGACAAGGTGTCATGATATGAGACTGGAAGGGAGACTCAATGGTAATGTGAAGAAGTTTTTCTTCACAGAAAGAGTGGTAGAACCCTGGAACAAGTTACCAGAGGAAGTGGTGGGCGTAAACACCATAGAGGCATTCAAAGATGCATGGGATAGACCGGAGAACTGGTAAAGTCAAGAACGGGGGGGGGGGGTAGCAAGAGCACAGATCTAATGGAATCTGTAATTTGGAAGTAAGAATAAGGGAAGACTGGATAGACTAAGAGTCTTTTCCTGCCGACATCTACTATGTTACTATATTACTGTGTTTTGCATTCTCTAATCTCCACCAAAAATGATTAGCAACACAAGAACACAAAAAAGCTCCACAAGTCAGCTAAGGCTGTTACAGAATCCAATATATTCTGATACTGCGACTCTGCCATGATGCCATCTGCTCTCTCACTAAATTGCAACTGCAGCAGCGCCTTCCACAGTCAAAGTGCATGCACTGCACTCCTGAGTCACTTACATGCCTCTCAATTGGTAGATACAGCAAATGGGCAATGGAGACGTCAGCGAGCACTGAAACAGAAAAAAAAATCCTTGAGTTCTGTTGCAGTGTCAAGGAGAGGGTGCACTTCACTGCTGCCTCTGGGAGTCATGTGTCAGACCTGCCCATCCAGACTGCAAATGCAGCTTGTTCATTTTCAAAAAAAGACTTACACAGATTTTGCAGAGGAAGAATCTTCCTCTACAAAATTTTTGTACATCTGTGCGTTTAGGAAGCATGTCTGGTTATACCCTTGCACCTGTCCTCAAGCAGCCCCAACAAGTTTAAGACTGCTGTCTGCATGATGTTGCCACTCATAACTTCCTGTTGAGGTGGTAGATAATGTGCTTCCGGCAATGTTGCAGTGCAAAGCCACTGCTTGTTTGGCCCACAGAGATATTTAGGGAGGGAGTGTGTGCCCTGAACCAGTAAGTGTGCTTGTACTTCTTTAGACCACAGAGTAGTTAGGGAGGGAGCAAGTACCGAAACCAGACTGCAGGTCTGAACTTCTTTGGACCACAGAGAAGTCTAGGTAGAGAGTGCATATCAGAACCAGACCATAGACTTGTGCTGCTTTGGACCATGGAAGAGGGAGTGCAGAGTGTGCATAGTGAACTGGACCCTAGGGTTGGGCTTGCTTAGACTAGTGCTGTCTGAGGAGTGAGCAGAGCTAAGCACACCAACTGAGCAGACCTAAAAGCTGGGCTGGACTGTTGAAACTCGTGTGTTGAGACTGGTAGGTGAATTTGTCAGTTTCCAGGGTTACTGTTTCTTGCTTGGGGAAGGGGGGTTGTGTTGAGTAGGGGAGGGTTACAGTGCAGGTATAGGGTGTGCCGTTGCAACTTGCTTGGAGAGGAGGCTATATAAAGTGGTGAGAGAACTGCTGTGCAGGTGTAGGGTGGGGGAACACTCTTGTGACCTGCTTAGGGAGGGGACTGTAGGGGGGGATACTGTGTAGGCATGGGAGGCAATTGTGACCTACTTGGGAAAGAGGCTGTGTGTGGTGTTGGGGTTACTGCATAGGTGTGGTGGGGGGGCATTACTGGGTATATGGGGCTTGTGGGGTGCTATTGTGACCTGTCTAGGGGATGGGGATTTGGGGCCACTCTTTCTGTTAAAACACGAGTTCTGCAAGGAGTGCTTTGGAGCATTGAATGCTATATTATACAATGGCAAGAAAATTTCCTGGACTCTGATTGGTCAGTGTGTGCCTGAGACAGTGATGTTATTACACAATAACATCACTGTGGTGATTTTATGGATGAGCATTTGGAGCTAATTTTTTTTTTCAGAAACAAAGGTACACTGCCTCACTAAAAATCTACTAAAAACATTTTTATTTTTATTTTTTGTTTCCTATAACATCAAGCCATTGTATAATTGCAATAAGGCACTCCAAGGTGTGTGTTATCGTGTAATAACATCACTCCTGGGGTTGGGAAGCACTCGGCTTCACCTCATGCTTCAACCCACCCCAGGAGTGACGTTATTACACGATAACACACACCTTGTCTTGCCTTATTGCTTAATTACCCACTGGCAGTGATGTGTGAAATGGTCACAATTTACTGTACATTGCACTTGCAGACCTTCATCCAGTGCAGCTCCTTTGTCTGGGAGAGAAGCAGAAGACCCACACCAGTCCTATGCTTGCACAGTCTACTGTCATAAATGTATGCTGGTGTGGCTCTCCAAACCACCGACACCACTGTACAAATGCCAAATGCAAACAACACAATAGCTGTTGTGAGCCAGGTGTTACTTTGCTGATTCTTCCTTGTCCTGGAGGTTACCTATTAGGGAGATTTTAATTGTCTGTGAAACTTTTTTTTTAGGTTGCAGTGATAGATCCAAGGAGGAAAAAACACATGGGCAGGGAAACACTTTCAACGGACTGTGATCCTTCTGAATGCTCTTGTGCGTCAGTTACGACTGACAACTTAAGAGTGACTTGTGCTTGGCATTATAACCAGCTGGTAATAAGTAAGCAATAAGTCTCAATGGGGTAGTTATTAAAGGATTTTGATGAACCCCTCAGGGGAGTGAGGGGCAATATTGTAGGCCAAACATCCTTATACCCTAGGGAAGTGCATTCAAATTCTTTAATGCATACCCTGGAGTGAATGATTGTGCTTCTAAAGCAACTTTCTGTCCTTTTGTAGTATATTAAAACTGAACAATTTTCAATGTAATTTTTTACATAGCTAGTTTGTTTAATACATTTAAAATAACAAAGTACACTACATATATTAAGCAGTCCATGAGTTTATGGGCAATTAAACTTTTTTGCCTTAGGAATGAGATCCAGTGCCTGATCATGCTGTGCTAAGAATTTAATGCATCATGGACATCTCTGGGCCAATGAAGTTTCAAGAGTTATTTCTTTCCATTTTATAATGGTGAATATCACACAGTTATCTATGTGTAAAAAAGGCACGTCAGTAATTATATATAGAATAAAGTATGGGGTGGTGTGTGTAATGAGAAGTTTGCACCCTTCCCTGAGGTGTTAGATGCTACATAACCCAGAGAGTGAAGCTCGAGGGGTTTATTAGAGCATCTAACACCGAGGGGGGGTGGTGTAAACTTCGAGTTTAAACACACCACGTCATATTTTATTTTATATAATTGCTGGGTTTTCCTTTTCTGCCACAGCAGTTATATAAAATAAAAAGCTGTTGCTCTTCGGCTGTGGTCCGTGGTTGCCCTTACAATTGTCTGACATGTTTTGTATTATTTTTTTATCCGTTTCTTTTGGCAGGCGTATGTTTGTTTTTTTTCAACTATTTTGGTACATTTAGGGTTCAAAAAACACATAACCGAGTCTCAGTGGTGGTTCTGTAGCTGTTCACAGTTCAGTGAGAAGGGAAGCAGACAGCGGTCGGGAAGTCAGGAACTCTGGTGGGCGCATGCCCAAATTGAGAGAAACCATGCGCGTGTTTGCCATAATAAACACTCTTTTCTTATAGCAAATTATGCCACGGTTTCCCTATGGAAAAAAGGGTAAGCCAGTTATTATTTATTTATTTATTGAAAATATTTTATTGAAAATGTTTCACCAGAAGAGGCACACTGAGCAATAAGATGCTCATCTCACGGTGCGACCTGGATATATGTAGAATAATGTATGGGTAGGTGTACATGATGAGAATATTATGCACATCTGAGGTGTGAGGTGCTACATAAACCCTGAGAGCAAAGCTTCAGGGGATTATAAAGCATCCCACACCAAGCCTGTGTATAAAATTTGAGTTTTGCACACCTACCCATGTATTGCTTTATAAAATTGCTGTGCTGTCTTATTTCACCTCAAAGAGTAAAAACAGAACAGGTTTCTTCATAAGAAAATGAGTAAAAACAGAACAAGTTTCTGCATATTAAGCAACTCTTTATTTTTGCAACAAATAACAGGTTTTAGACAGAAACATACATAGAAAGATAGAATTTGAAGGCAGAAGAGGACTGCTTGGCCCACCCAGTCTGCTCATTTTCCCTACCTGCTGTAACACTGCTGACCCTACCTGATCTCCAGCTTGACCTTACCTTCCCCTGCCTAATGTCCCTGTACGACTAATGGTGCTAAAACCTTTTTTACCTGTATAAAAATAAAGATTTTATTATCACATACAGATTTTATAATTTTTTTTTTTTTTTAATTTTTTATAAGTATTGATTCTGACTGTTGGCTGGTTATGTTTGCTTGCACGCATGTGCAAGAAACATAGTGCCATCATCGGATTTTTCAGAGGTGTGTCAGCCCTCTTCCAATTCAGTCAGTGTGTTTGCAGGCGGGGCCGCAGTTCTCCAATGCCTGCTGGAGCTGTCTATGACAGATCCAAAATGCAGTGGCGTACAGTTGAAGGGAGCTACACTTCAGTGACAGCGATCAGATATGCTCGCCTCATCTGGCATCCCATACACACACACACACCCGCGCATACTGTGGCTCCCCCACGCACACTGTAGCTGACGGGGTGCCCAATCCTCCGGGCTGTGCTGTGCCCCCCACATAGTTAACATAGGCCACGCCTGGGTGCCCACCCCAGCATGACCGATATTGTATAGCCGATGGGGGTGCCCAATCCCCCATCGGCTGCACTGTTTCTCCCCAGTACAGGGTGCCACACTGGGAGCCCACCCCAGCATGGCAACAAATGCTATTGCTGACCGGGTGCCTAATCCCCCATTGGCTCCACGCCCCCCCAGCCATCCTTGTGCCACACTGGGAGCCCACCCCAGCATGGCAAATGTCCCATGTCATCACCTAAACAAAAAACACCTGTAACTTAAAATGGTCCTCGCAGTGTCTGCCCCACCCGCACCCACCCACTGTGCACCCAGCCTTCCCACATCCCCCCTCACCCCATACTTACCTCCAGACTCCGGCGTGATGATCTTCGGTGGACCGAGAACACGTCTGCACTCTTCAAAGCCGACCGCGAACTGAGGAAATGCCGGTAAGCTGTATAATGTAATGAATAGGGTTTTTTCAACTTTGCTGCATATCTCAGACATTTTTTGGAATTTTAGCACCAAATTTTCAACATGGGGTTTTTGGGACCCCTTCTCATGAATGCTGTCACTGTCATGGCGTTATTTGGGCCTGAAGGGTGATTTCGCAGTCACTGCATGAAATCACCTTTCAGGACTGATTAACAAAATGACACTGCCAGTGTTCATAAGGTGGGATCTCAAGAAGCCTATTTTGAAAATTTGGTGGAAAAATTCAAAAAATGACTGTTTTACGAGCGTGCATTGTGCAGTTCCTACGCAGGCTCGTAAGTTCGTGAATTTTCAATATTTTCACTCCAGATTTTCAACATTGGCATTTTACCACACCTTCTTATGATCAGTACAGCTGTCATTTTTCACATCTCACCCAAAACGTATTTCTGCCTATGTAGCGTACAATGGCGTAGTCGGTGTGAAAAATCAATGTACGGGACAAATTAAGAAAATCACAGTGACACTGTTCATGAGCAGAGGTCTTAAAATGGCTATGTTGAAAATTTGGTGAAAAAATTCCTAAAAATGACTGTTCTGGCGTGCATTGCGCAGTTCCTACGCGACGCCGTAAGTTGGCAAATTTTCAATATTTTCACTCCAGATTTTCAACATTGCCATTTTACCACACCTCCTTATGAGCTGTACAGCTGTCATTTGTCACATCTTGCCCAAAACATGTTTCCGCCCATGTAGCGCACAATGGCGCAGTCAGTGTGCAAACTCAATGTATGGGACACATTAAGAAACTCACAGTGACACTGTTCATGAGCAGAGGTTTTAAAATGACTGTTTTATGAGCGTGCTTTGCACAGTTCCTATGCACACTCGTAAGTTTGCGAATTTTCAATATTTTCACTCCAGATTTTCAACATTGCCATTTTATTACACTTCCTTATGAACAGTACAGCTGGCATTTTTCACATGTCGCCAATAATGTGTTTTCGCACATGCAGCACACAATGGTGCAGTCGGTGTGCGAAAGCAATGTTTGGGACAGATTAAGAAAATCACAGTTACACTGTTCATGAGCAGAGGTCATAAAATGGCTATGTTGAAAATTTGGTGACAAAAGTCCATAAACTGACTGTGTTACGAGTGAGCATTGCGCAGTTTCCATGCACCCTCATAAGTTCATGACTTTGTAATATTTTCAATCCAGATTTTCACCAGTGGCATTTTTTCCACACTTCCTTATGAACAGTACAGCTGTCATTTTTCACAACATGCCCGAAATGTGTTTTCACACTTTCAGTGCAGAGATGCGTGGTCGCTGTGGGAAATCATTGTTCGGGACAGATAAAGAAAATCACAGTGAGACTGTTCATGATCGGAGGTCCCAAAATGCCTGATTTGACAATCTTCTGTAAAAAATCCCTAAACTAATTACATTACGGGTGTGCGTTGCACAGTTTCTATGCACGCTCATGACTTCACCATTTTTTTTAATATTTTTACTGCACATTTGCAACATTGCCATTTTTTACACCTCCCCATGACCAGTACAGCTGTCATTTTTTACATCCTGTTCGGAATGTTTTTGCACCTGTGGTGCTAAATGCCATAGTCGCTGTGCATAAGCAGCTTTCGGTTAACAAACTGATATTGCCACTGTTCATGAGGTGGGGTCACAAAAAAAAACCATGTTGAAAATTTGGAGTGAAAATACCAACGAATGCCTGAGGTATTAGAGTTTCCAACCATGAAGCCCAACCCTGTAGAGAATGACAGGCATCAGGGATGTGACTTGGGATTCTTGCCTGTAATGCTCATACCATTCCACACCCTGCAGCCAGAGACAGGCATCAAGGCATGCCTTGGACTCTTCGGCCCCAAAGTTCACTCCATTCTCCTATACTGCACCCATCTCATCGTATTTCCTGGTGGAATGTGGTGCGCATAAGGGCCAAAGACCCCATGGCACATCGTGACACTTGTTAGTGTCTGCAGGGTAGGGTGTGGTGAAATGGTGTGGCCGTTATACCTGACGACCCAAACGCACACCCCAAGGACTGTCACTCTCTGCAGGGTGGTGGTGGGGTTGGCTTCAGTTCAATACTTCACTGCCATTCCTATTATGCAGCTCTGTAACTTCTACACTACCAATGCCAATGCCAGCAAGCAAACATTCGGCATTGACAAATGCTTGTTTATAAATAGTAATTGACTACTTTTTTTGCCATTCTTCTAGGCAGTCAGTAAAAAACAAGACCTTTTTCAGGCTCAGGGAAGATAAGACACTAGACAGTCAAGTCATTTTAAACACCCTAAGAATATTAATTGTGAACATCTGGATGAGATAGATGGTGCTGTAAGCCATAATTCTGTATGGATGTTAGACAGAGGGAAACCAAAGGCAGTTTGTTTTTGTGTCGGCAACTAATGTTACAGAGTTGTAATAATCCCCTCAAACAGAGTGTTCATTATGAGTCTGTTATCAAGAGCTTATAGAAGCTTATTAAATGTTTATCCACACTTCATTAAATGTTTATCAAGCCCTAATTAAGGCTTTATGAACTGGGCACCCAGCAAAATAAAGACTGTGCACAAATCCTTTATATGAAAAGAAAACAGAGCTGACAGGGGCTGGTGACTCCTCAGATACATTAAAGAAGAAGCGAAATATAATTTTTTTATGAGCCACATTGAAAAACAAAACATACAGTTTTATATAAGGCAACTCATTTTGTTTGGGTAAACTGTCAAAAATATGAAACCACACATAATGTTTAGGCTCTTAATGAAAGAAAATGGACAAGTGGCGCAGATGTAGATGAGCTTCAGAACAACATTTTATCAGCGCAAAGATAAAAAAAACTGGAAATATTATCAGCATTTTATTAATGAAAAGCCTGTTTCACTTTTTGAAGCAAGTTTTAACTTCCATGGTAAGAGAAAATGAAACCGGATTTTTATGGCAACCAGATTACTTGCTTGAAAATTGCAATGCATTGGATATATATATATATATATATATATATATATATATATATATAGAGAGAGAGAGAGAAACATAGTGAGAGCATACAGGGGGCCTGATTCCAAAATGCATGGCCCAACTTGTGGGCGTATGTGGGTTGCGCCATGTGATGCTATGCCAGGGACCCTGCACCCTATTCTAAGATAGGCAGGGTCCACGGCACCTACGCCCATGACTTGCAGTAGCCGCAGGCTAGCACCAAGGGAATGGTGCACTGAACCTGGGTGCCAAAGTCGCAGTCCACATCTAGCTGCTCCCCCCCGGAGCCCACCTCCCCGTAACACACCAGCAAGCACCTGGGGGCATTGGGAGGGCTAGCCAGGTGGCGTATGCGCTTGGGAGGGCACAAAATGGACCCCGGGGGTCCCCAACTTTAAGGGGGCATGACACATCAAAGGGAGCACATGGGGGCACAGGCATGGCATTCCCGTGGTGCTGTGGTGGGAATCCATCAATGTGCCAGGACGGATGCCCCATAGACCACCTCTAGGATGGTCTAACCCCGCAATGCCAAACCAGGTCCCGGAATGGTGTAGGTGGGTTATGGCAGTTACCCTTCCAGAATAGGGAGCAGTTGCTGCCATAACCCACCCTTGTGCCATGCTGCTGCGGGTTGCGGGCATAGTGAGTGGTGTAGCACACCTTTGGCGCAACCCGCATATTGTGACTTGGAATCATGACTTGCGTTATGCCTGGTGCAAGGTGCGATTTGTGCCATTGGGTTTGGTGTAAATCACCTTGCACCAGGCGTAATGCCTTCTGGAATCGGGCCCAGGGTCTTTTTTATGTTCACCATGCACACATGTGCAGCAAACATCTTGTTATGAGAGTGGCTTTTGAGATGTGTGACACTGTCAGTTCAATACAGAGTGGTCTGCAAGGGGCTTGTCAGTGTCACACCAATCAGCAGCCAGGCTGGTCATGACAGTGTTCTAGCTTGCTGGGCGGAAACGTCACATATTTTAAAGGAGAGAGCTAACACAATTATACGGGCAGCTCTTTCCTTTGATCTACATAATGCCACCAATCAATCAATCACAGCTGATTTGTCATGATCAGCTTGCTCACAACTGTCCTACACCTGTAAAAGAGAACCATCCATCAACCTCTGTTGTTGCTGATGCCCTAACTGTCTTCCTCCCAACCCAACCCATATTAATATTTCAGCACGGAGGTGCTCAATACCCCATGCTGGCTACTAAACCCCCACGCTGCCTGTTTTACTTCTGCCAGTGCTGCCAAACAAAATAATGACACGTGGGGTGCCCAATCCCCCAGTGCTACCACCTGAAATTAAATTGGCCCGTGTAGTTTTTTCTAAATACACCCTGCAGAAGAGAAAACCATCCACTGATTTATGGTGCTGTTGCTGCCACTGCCATAACTGCCTTCCCCCCAAGCCCAACCCATATTAATATTCTGGCAAGGGGGTGCCCGAGCCCCCATGCTGGCTGCTACCTCCCACCCTGCCTGTTTTACTTCTGCAGCACCAGGGAGCCCACCCCAGTGCTGCCAAACATATCAGTGCAAGAGGCAGTTCCCCAGTGTCGCAACCTGAAATAAAGAAAACCAACCCTTGTAGTTTTTTTTTTAAATAAACTCTGTTGAAAAAGAAACCCATCCATCAATGTTTGTTGCTGCTGTTACTGTCCCCCCAACCCAACCCTCCCAGTTTTACTTCTGCAGCACTGGGGAGCCCACCCCTGCTGCTGCCAAACATAACACCAACACTGGGGGTGCCCAACTGGTTATAATGGCAAATTATATCTGGCTATTTATGGGCAAAAACAGAGGCTAGTTATTATGAACTCATATTATACAATGGCATGAAAGAATCATGGACGCTGATTGGACAGTGTTGGACTGGACCCGTGATGTTATCCCAGTACAACATCACAGGTCTAGTCCCAGCACTCAGAAGACTGCAGCAACATTAATGGAATTACTCCACACATTTCAATGATCCCTGCTCGACGCACGCTGCCGTAATTCCTGCTCACAAGCCACTTTCAGTGTCAGTGGCTCCTAAACCACAAGTGTTTTCCCAAGAAAATTATTTCTCCCTGCTCCCCATGGCAAACATGCATGACAATGATACAAATCATGCCTGAACTCCAGAAGGTTACCGCCACTCCCAGCTGCTGTGTCAGAGTAATTCAGGTCCCCCTTCCCCCCCGAGAAATACCAATTCTGTCAGCAAATTAAATTAAGGCACACTTTCAATATAAATAAAAGTTAATATTGATAGCATGTTTTTTTTTTCTCTCCACTGAATGGAGTGAAGCAGCTTTAGTGAACTGCAGAGACCAACTGCCGGTCACATGGTTCACTGACGTAGCTTGCTCCTTCAAAAAAAAAGCTGGCATGGCAAAGTATTTTTGTGTCTGAACGAGCTAGCATCCTCATTAACTATCTTGTGTCCCTTTCACCAGTTAATTAAGATAAAGCCGTCCTTCCCCCACTACTTTCAAATGAACACTGATATCGGCTCGGACATCGGCTCTGGAGTGAGCGAGAGAGTGACCGAGCAACCGCATATTTAAACAGTCACTGCGCAGCTCGTTTTATAACACTCGCTCTCTCAAGAAAAATTATATTCTTTCCATCCACAATATAAAACCAATCCCAAACACCCACACAGAGACATATTAACAAAAACTGTCTGCATCAAAGGTTGCTGCAGAGAGACAAAAGCCACAGCAAAAAACAGAAGCTCAAAGAATAAATCTGCACTATTTTTTTTATAAAGTATACCTACACATTCAAAAAATGACAAATAAATTACTGTAAATTAATTTTTCGATCTTTTTTTGTTTGTTTTACAAACGAGCCATTGTATAATAGCAATAATGCACTCCAGGGTGTGGGTTGTGCTGGGATAACCTCACACCTGTGGCATTGGACACACTCGGCCTGCAGCCTCATGCCCAACCATCCCAGGCGTGAGATTATCCCAGCACAACCCACACCCTGTCATACATTATTGCTTAAATGGACTACTCCCTATGCATTAGTATTTTCTGATGTTTTTGCAGGCTATGCCGGCAAAAGCATGGGAAGATATTGCAGTTGACTGAAGGGGAAAGGAGAATTTGTCATGATACAATTACAGCACATTGGAAATACATTTTCCTACAAATATTAGGCAATTGTTATTTGTTTTGCTTGTATATGAAATAAAACTCCATACATTTTAAATATGTGTTGAATTCTAAATAAATTAAAAGAGTTTTCTATTAAGGTAAATGTTGAAGGTTTCCATAGCAAATGGGAGTAACAAACTGTAAGTGTTGTGAATCAGTCTCCTACCATTCAAACTGCCAAAGATTGTTGTTTTCCATGAAACAAATCATTTTATTTTGGTGCTCTGCTTCATTTGCATAACCCACACTTTTTTTCTCTGTGCTGCAACCCCCAACTGTGACATTATACCAGGGAAGCAAAGTTATTAAAGGGATACTGTCAGTTTTTAGTTTTAGATAGACAAATCAGCTATGTACTCTCTAGCCTTCCCCTCCCTGGAGGGTAGGTGCCTCTTGCACTGCGCCAAGTTCACTTTTAAATTCTGGTTCATGGCTCTCCTCTTACCTCTCCCCTTCACTCACAGCCCCACTTCACTCCTCCTGCCCTCTCCATTCCATTGACACACACACACACACACACACACACACCTTAGCTACCCCTCATTGCACCACCTCCATAGGTCAGGCTGCTTTCTCCTACCTTTTCCCAAAGCTTTGGAACTCGCTTCCTTCTCCTATCAGACTTTCCTCATCCCCATCTTCTATGTCCCTTGTCCTACACAACTACTATTCCCCTAACTGTTCTTGAATCTAGCACCCTCTTCTCTCCCCTCCCCTCCCCTCCTTAGTGCTCTACCAGCCTCCCCTTCTCAACCCTATCTTCTATCTCCCTTCCTACACAACTACTATTCCCCTATCCGTTATTGTTTCTAGCCCCCTCCCAACCCTTCCCTCCCTAGAACTATCCTCCTCCCCTTCTCGTCTTTAACTCACTGCATTTGCCCCCAGCCCCCCTCCACCTCTCGTATCTTGAATAAATATATTTTATACAATGTCCCTGACCCTTCCCCTAGTCTACTAAACTGGTCCCTTCCACTAATTTTGCCTGCAGTATTTTCCACCTTGTTTCCCCTTCTTCTCACCCCACCTTTCCATTCAGTGCCAGGGACACACTATTGTATTTTTCCTCCCACATATTCCCCCTCTGAATCCCTTCTTTCCATTCCTGGATCCCCAATCTCTCCTGCCTGCCAATTTCCTTATTTTCTTTCCACCCCCAATCCTGTTTTCCACCCCAACTCCTCCTCCCACCCTCCAATCCTCCTCCTTGTCCCCCTTCCCCTTGCCACCATTTCTGCTTGGTCCTATCCCCCTTGCATGGTTTCTCAGCATCCTTGAGGGGAAATTGATCTTGGCTGCCTCCCCCCTCTCCTACCTCCCTCCCATCCCCTCCTCCCTTTCTGCTTGATTCTCATTTCCCTTGCCGGGTTCTCAGCATCCAGAAGTGGCATAGATTTGTGGCTACTCTCTCCTGTCGCCCCACACCAGACCATTACTCTTGATTGCCCCCTTTTCTTAACCCTCTACACCCCTTCGTGTTTCTCATACTAGCCCCCTTGGGTGTGCATTGGCACTTAATTAACTTGTGTGCATCCTCGACCTCTAGCACTTCATTTGTGATATCTGAGTTTACCTTCCTAGTGTACTACTATGTTATGCAATAGACCCTCATTTTATGTAATAATTATTGTACATTTATATTACTTTGTATGTGTATTTTGTATGCTCTCCCAACTTTTGTAACCCCCCCCCCCCGAACACTTTTGGAAATGAGCTGTTTTTTCAGCTCATGTTGTCTTTCTGGTGAAACATTTTGCAAATAAATAAAAATAACTAAATGTACTGTACCCACAATGCCTCACTATATAAATTAGTATACAGGGTATTATATTTCTGTGCTCACTGCAGAAACATGAGACTACATCTCTCAGAATAGAAGTCTTGTAGCTAGATATGGTATGCACAATGCATTGTTGTGAAAATAAACATACAAAAGCTTATATTGTTGACACCACTACAGAAATATGAGGCAGCAACTCCCAGTAGGGAAATTGGAAAACAGGTTTTTATTTTACCCGCAATGCCTTGCTATGGACATTTACATATTAGTGCTCACCACTACCAACATATGGTACTGTACTTCTGAGTAAGACACATTCAAG
The DNA here is from genome assembly GCA_016271365.2 of Neoceratodus forsteri. Taxonomy (NCBI): domain Eukaryota; kingdom Metazoa; phylum Chordata; order Ceratodontiformes; family Ceratodontidae; genus Neoceratodus; species Neoceratodus forsteri. Next base: position 227,588,070 of record CM057450.1, on the reverse strand, counting down.
ACAACGTTATAAATTGCCCAGAATTCCTTGTTGGTGTATGTAAAACATTGACAGCTCCATGGTATATCATTCTGGAGTTATGGTCACACACAGAAAACTGGAGGACAAAACACTGATACAATATAAAAAAATGACTGACAGATTTTTTTACAAAACAAATTGCTGCTTCAACATCTAAAGCATGTCTGGCAATGGCATACTATGTGTAAATGCATTTAAGGAACCTTCAACATTTACTTTAATGCAGTTTCTATATATTGATGTAACAATTACTTATCTTGCCCTAATGGTTCAAATGATATTATTTTTTTTTTCTAAATATAATGCTGTTAATAATGGCTAATATTTAAACCCTAAGAGCTAGACAATTAATATTTCTAATGTAGTATATGAAAGGTTGGAGCCAGGTCAATTTAGTTACATTTTGTTGATGCATATACTGTATTGAGTATGCACTTTTACAAATTAATATATTAAAAATGAATTTTACTATATTGATGTGTATTTCTGTGTATCAAAAATTTGGAAGTGCATCAATATGATGTAACTGCAGTGATCTGACTTCAAGATTTCATTTAAAAAATACGTTTCTATCCCAAACAGTTCAAATGTTAGGCCGTTTTAAAGGTACTGTAATTTATTTACAAAGTGCTAACTATTGAACCTTAAAGGCTTGTAACTTAATTTTTTTAATGAAAGTATTGAGTCAGGCTAATACAAGTATACTATTTCAAAACACTTTTGCTGTTTGTCACTGCCACCAGTGCAATCATATTCTAACCACTAAACTATTCTATAATCCAAGGGTAAACAGAGATTTCTGCTTTAGAGATTTTATCAACTGTGACAAAACAAATGCAGTTTATTTAATTACATGTCAGCATGGTTGTCTATATTGAATGCAAATAACTTCTCCAGATGGAGAGAGACAACACTTAATATACCATTAGCAGCATCATCGAAAAATACTAGTAGTAATCTAGCAAAGGGAACCAAATAAATGTTTGTTTCAATACATATTCAATCTGTTTAGCCATGATCATGGATTTGGATAGTACAAATAGTACAGTGAGTAACCCACAGAATATTTTTTTTTTCTAAATCAGTTTTGTGGTTACCTTAAACTCTCAAGCACATCACAAGACTGTGTTTGTTGAAATGAAGTCAACCTAGACCTAGATATATCCTATAAACCATGTGCTGTGTAAGAGAAGCTTCATGTTAGTGTCTTCTGCATCCAATATTGTCTTCTATATCTAATATGGATGCCAGACATGCCATACATAGAATGCATTTTCTGGATAATTATCATACCAGCATACAGATTCAGCCATTGTTTAAGAATCTCAGAACACAAAAACCTACTGTGTGTAGTCAATATAGAGTTCTTTTTGGAGACATGCTTTATTCCTGAACTGACAGAGACTGATACTCAGAAATGACCAAGACTTCAGAAAAATGACAAAGTGAAGGCAGTCTGGAACATTCCACTATTAATTTATGTATTTACTGGGACACTGGGAGACCTTCCTACTATTTCTGAGTTGTCTTGCTGGTGAGCAAGATGGCTGATCTAACTGGTATTCATGGAGGAGGAGGATAGTTACCTGCTGCAGAAATGACCACTACTTTACTAAATGCTGAAACACAATAATTCTGCAAGAAATGACTTACCTGTTCCAGTTCAAGATGAGAAGTATGCATCTTCTGCAGCATGACTGGTGATATGGTGTCCAAATCCATCTCTGAGACAGAGACTAAGACTGATGTCTCCATAAGTTCAGAAGTAGAATCCTGTCCTGAAGAACTAATTGTGAGCTCAATATTGTGAGAGAGAAAGGCCAATTTGTAAAAGTTGTTAGTGGAAGAGGACAAGACACTGGCACAGGAGCAGTTGTGACAATGCTTTGCCACAGCCCAGACTGCTACCTTGCACCTTTGCACTACAGTTAACAAGCTGACAGCATCAAAATCAAACAGCATACCACAGCAGCTTTCCTCTGCAAGTACTAGGCTTGGTTTGAGCTGGGGGAGGCCTGCCCCCACTGCACCTGTTGAAACTGAAACAATTTGAAACCCAGCAGTGGCACTGGTATTGACCTGTCAATCAATGGGCATGTACTATGTATTGTACAGCACTCCTGTACAGTTCAGTCGGTGGCTGGCTGGTGTGGTGTGAGGTGGGCTGTGCCAGTCACCAGCTCCTATCAAGTTGGGAGGCAGCGGGGTGGTGGGTGACTGGCTAATGGGGTGGGAGGGATAAGGGGGGGACATTAGACTACCAGGGGAAGGGGATCATCATGTTTCATTATGAGCACTGTGATCGGGGCTGATAAGGGGGGACACTACATTATGGAAAAGGGGGATCGGTGATGTTTTTTATTTAAACAGTGGTTGGGGCTGGGGAAGGCAGACACTACACTCTGGAAAAGGGGGATCAGTGATTTTTGGTATTTCAACAGTGATCGGAGCTGGGGAGGGGGACTGTGTACCCAGTCCTAGACTATGTGTGGGGCACCAACCTACCCTGCACATAGCTAAAGTAGGGTTTCAAAAGCATAACTATGTGCCGGTGCAGCCAGCCATAGTTATGTTGAGGGGGATTTCAACATTATGATGTGCAGCATATGCATGAGGGACCCCTCTTTACATAGGCGCATCACAATATCATGTGTGGCAGTGCAGTTGGGGGTATGCAATGGATTGGTGGCTTTGAATATGGCCACGCCCTCAATGTCACACACAAGTCCAGAGATGCGCAGTGCATCCAGGGATGCGCTGCACATCTCAGTTGAATATGTGGCCCGGAGACTTGCAAACTGAAACCTAAACCAGATAAAATCATTACTGTGTTCTCTAGAAACAGGTTGGCTCTTCTGAGCAAAAAAAGAATTGAAAGAACACAGAGGATGATGATGAAGATTCAGAAGCTTTCTCTGTGGCCTCTTCCTTCAATGATTACTTCTCTGAACTAGTGGAGTCACAGCCTGAGTCATCGACTGCAAAAAGTTTGAAGGTGAGGCCTAGATTCCAGTCCCAAAAGTTCTGTTAAATCCTCCCTTCTTTCACCACCCCTATTTGTGTCAGTACTTCCTTGAAGATTGTTACTCTTATTGGGCCCTATGCTCGATGCCAACGCACCATGTAAAATGGGTGCATTGGCATTACTATGTCTGAATGCATCTGAGCAGAGTTCAGCAGCATTCACAAACTGGGCACAAGTCATCTGCATGCCCGATCCCCCCACCATGCAGACAGCAGCTCACTGGGGGCAGGTGAGAGGGGTGGGCTGGCACTACATACCATGCACTAAGGTGTGTAGTGCCTTCTGCAGGGGGGCACCTGCTGGAGCAAGTTAAGCAGCCAGGATCCTGCTGTAACCCACTGCGTGCCCCCATTGACATCACCCGCCAACCACAGCAGGACCTAGAAATGACCCATTGTGCTGCACCTGCCCACTAGGCAGATCAAGAGGACTGGAGCAGCTGATTGGGTGAGTGCCCAACACAGAAGCCAATGCATCCCTGTGTCGTGGGAGCAGCACTCCTGCCATGCACATGTCTGCTGAGTACCTGGATGGTCCACACCCCCCAAACACATGGCAGCCCCGGCCCTGTTAGGTGCATGCAACCCCGCCCCCCCACACACACAGGCAATAGTACCCCAACCCCGGAGTTCCAGCTGTGACGCTACATACAGACAGGAGTGCCCACAGGGTACTATCCAGTGAGTGCATATGGACATTGCAGTATGGACTTCGTACTGGTGCAGTACTGCACTGTGATTCCTGATGTCCAGGTCTGTACATGACATGTTGTAGCCCCCCTTTACCCTGTCCCCCAGGATGCAGCTGGCAGAGATATGGTGTAGCATAGTATGCCTTCCGGGTGACACCTGTCCTAGGGAATGACTGACTACACATAGGTGGCCTGTGCCCCCCTATCTCCCACAGTACCAACACCCCCACCCCCATCCCCATACTTTCCATTTGGTGCACCTGCCTGACGTGGCCAGTGACACAGCCCTCCACACACCTCCTCGTCCACCGGCTGTCAAAGCGATGCTGAGACCATACCGCTATATATATAGGCATTGCCCTCCTAGCATCACTTGTATTGTCAGAGGCTGGGGAAGGTGTGTGGAGGGCTGTTTCACTGGCCAAGCCAGGTTACAGCACCAAATGGATTGTACGCGGGTGGGGGTGTCGGTGCTGTGGGGTGGTCACTGGCCACCTATGGATCTGCCTGGATTATGGGTTTGGGGTCATGTGAACTGGCTCACATCTGTGAGTATGTGGGAGAAACATGTGCAGTATTGGGGTCGGGGTGCATACAGGACCTGGGCAGATCTGTGTTGGGGGGGTGTATGGGTACATGCCTGCCACATACGGAGACAGGGCTGCATTGTGTTAGGAGAGTGATATGGCAGTGCTGCGGGTGGCCGCAATACACAAGAGGTCAAGTCAGGGGGGTCCACCATCTGGCAGAGCATGGCTGCAGGGGTCCAGATGCCTCCAGTGCCTATTCTCGCTCCCGGACCCACACTGTCCCACGTATGTGATCCATTCTGGGACCCAGGACAGGCATCCGATTGGATGCCCACCTGGGTCCACAACTCCATCCCTGGCCGCCCTGCAGAGTCCTGTGCACTGGGGTGGGTGGCAGAGTCACCAACAGGTGGGCACCAGTCGTGAATACTGGCATGTGCGCACCTGTCTGAAGGTGTGGACCTACGTGGGCGGAATATTCACCTCCAGCGCATATTTCCCACCCGTTCGTACATAGGAGCCAATGTCAATAGCATTAAGAGCCATTATAAATGTTTAACTACCTTTTCCATGGTTAACACCATGCCTGGAAATGTGCTTTTTTTCTGCAAAACACAAGGATTAAAACAATGTTTGAATTATCCCAAGTGAAACAGTAATGGATGTCAGAGAGCTCTTTTTGGTCTCAGGGCTCAGACAAACGTGATGGGGTGGGCATACTTTTGAATAGCTGGGAATCTATTTCAAAACTGCTTGATATTTTTTCCAGGTAGAACTTTGCTTCAGGATTTTACCTTCTTAGAGCAGTAGTACCACCTCATTAATGTCTATGTCCTCAGACTATTGCAGACTGGGTAACAATGTTCAGATTTGCCCATATCTGCACACTAATAAGCTTGTAGTTTGGGGGATGATTTCAAATGTGGCCTGTTATGTGATGACAGGGGAGGTGCCATGACAAAACTGTATAGTGATACCAACTTTAACTATATGGTAAGTACTGCTGGTCTTAATGATGGTTGTCACAAAAGTGGTCCCTAAGATGGCACAGGGAATTAGACTAGTCAGTCTGACCTCCATTGTGGGCAAGCTCATGGAGACCATACTAATGGAAAGGTTGGTGGAATATCTAGAGGTGCATGGTCTCTAGGATGCGAGGCAGCATGGGTTCATGGGGGGGGGGTCATGTCAAACAAATCTGATTGACTTCTTTAACTATGTCACTAAGACAGAAGACAGGGGCCAAACGATAGATATCCTGTATCTTGATTTTAGCGATGCCTTTGACTCTGTGCCCCACAAAAGGTTGATCAGGAAGTTGGTGGATCTTGAGGATGGGGAAAAAGATGGCCAAATGGGTGGAAAACTGGCTGAGGGACAGAACCCAGAGGGTGGTTGTTGGGGGGGGCAGTTAGCTGGCACCAGAGAGATGACCAGTGGGGTCCCACAGGGCTTGGTGCTGGGGCCGGTTTTATTCAATGCCTTCATCAATGACATTGGGGATGGCATTAAGGGCAAAATGTGCCTATTCATGAATGACACCAAGCTCTACAGGAGAGCAAACACAGCTGAAGGCATACAGGACCTACAGGAAGATCTGAAAAAGCTGGGGAGGTGGTCCAGGATCCGGCAGCTTGACTTCAATGCCAAGAAATGCAAAGTTATGCATATTGGGAGCCAAGAATCCCAGGACAGAGTACTACCTGGGTGGATTCTGAGTATCTGCATCAGAGGAGAAGGACCTGGCAGTGATGATCACTAGTGACCTGAAGCACTCCACACAGTACAACAAAGCAGCAGCAAAGGCAAACAAGATGCTGGGATGCATATCTAGGAGGATCAAAAGTAGGAGAGAGGAGGTTATACTGCCCTTGTACAGGTCACTGGTAAGGATGCATCTAGAGTATGGAGTTCAGTACTGGTGCCCACACCTCAAAAAAGACATTAACCTGCTGGAGAAGGTCCAGAGGAGGGCTACAAAGATGATAGTGGGTCAGCAGGGTAAGGCGTACAAGGAGAGGTTGAGGGCACTGAACATATATTCTCTGGAATACAGGAGAGAGAGAGGGGACAGGACGGGGACCTTCAGGTACTTGAAAGGAATAAATAAGGTTAATAAGGAGTCTCTTTAAGCTGTGAGGCAACAAGTCCATAACACAAGGGGGCACAGTCTTAAACTGGAGGGTGGTGGGAGGCTTAGGAGTGAGGTCAGGAAGCACTTCTTCACAGAGAGGGTGGTGGACACTTGGAATGTGCTGCTGGAAGAGGTCATCCTGTTGAAGACAGTGGACATCTTTAACAGAGGCTGGGATTGGCATGGGGGAAGGTAAGGATCATGGGTAGGGAGGATGGGAGGAGTGGGGAGGGAGGGAGGCAGGACATTAGCTCAAGCCGTGGACCCTGCAATATGAGCAGACTTGACAGACCAAATGGCCTTCTTCTGCTGGCTTGTTTGTATGTTAGTGTGTTATAATGCTGTTCATCCCCAATGCAGTAGGACATACAGTATTTGATGTGAGGCATGTCCTTGCCACCAGGATTGACTTTATCTTTGTGTCAGTGAGGTTGAGAGTACATGGGACTTCAATTGCTGCAGCTGAAACATCAGATCATGTGGCAGTCAACTGTTTTCTTCTTCCCTGGACACAGACTAAGCACAATATGTCTCAGCACCTTTGGCGTTTAAATAAATCCCTTTTAAAAGATGAGTCTATCAGGAACAAGTGGGCTAGTCTTTATGAAGCACCAGCCTCCATTTAATGTGCTTGCAACTCAGGGGCTGAGTGGTGTGAGAAGTTGAAGTCCAGTTTTAGGGCTTTTTTCTCCAAACAGAGGAAGAAAATGGTTCAGGACAAGTATTTTAACTATCTTTCTGTAAGACAGCAGTTACATAAGGTTAGCTCTAAAATGTGTGAGGAAAATATAATCTGACCTCCCAGACAGAGAATCTTAAAGCTGAGCTGCTTCTTTCCAGTATTTATTTATTAATTTAGTGTTTGTTGATGGGGAAAGAAGGACTAGACAATTCTGCCTATTTTTAGCCTCGTCCCTAGGGAGGGGATACAGATGGATGCCAACTGACACTGAACCAGATAAAGCTGTCGGTGATATTTTTAGTGAATCGGGGGAAATTTGGCCAGGACACTGGGGGAAATTACCCTACTCTTACTGCATGGGGGCTCTCTAGCTTCCTGTGAGAGTGATGGAGATTTCTGTGTAGATGGAGACTGGAGGAGCTGGAGTGAAGGATGGCACACGAAGTGCAAATGGATTTGACAATGTTTTACAATAAAAAGCTCAAACTTCACATAAAAAGGATTTAACTGAAATGACAACAGCGGAGAAACATGTGGAGGAAGAGGACCTTTTACAAGTTGAATGAAACGGACAGTAAAAAACAAAAACTGCTTGATCAAATGTCTCAAGCTGAAGCTGAAGACTTATTTCATAGAAAAAATGAAGCTAGCCAGCCTGGTGGCACTGAGGCGCTGAATGCCATTCCTTGTGCCACACCGGCGACCTGTGTTCGGGAATGATCACAGGCCACTGGGGGTCAGCAGGGAAGGGAGAGGATTGAGCATCCGGAGGACAGCTCTCCTGTCCTGGGGAGGGAGGACTGGCACTACCCCTGAATGACTACCCCCAGGTGGAGGCCAGAGGGTAGTGCAGATCAGAGGGGCCAGATGAAGGGAGGGTGCTGCCGAACTTCTGAGGATGTACACATGCCTCTATGTGCACCCCAGAGAAAAATAGGAAAAACACCTCCGGCTGCAGATGATAACTGACCTCCCACAGGGTCTGCACCCAGCGACTGGGCAGGGGTAAGTCCCGATGATACCGGGGTGATGGGGCTGAAGGGGGTCAGTAAGAAGGGGGCAGCCAGTGGTGGAAGGAAGATAAAGTACATACAAAAAAAAGAAAAGAAAAAATGAAGCTAGAAGAAGAAAAAAACTGAGAGAGAGAATTACGGGCAGTCCTTCTGGAGTTCAAGAAAAAAACAATCTAAAGTTTTTTACTTTGGTGCTCAACAGAAAGACCCAGATTCAAACATTGCACCTATCAGACAAGCAAAGGAACTGAATCACGATCCCAATGGAGAATGGATGCCTGAATCGGCACTGCAGAATGCAGGCTGATTATGACCAGAAGAATGGAAATGGATCCCAGACCCAACGTTTGCAATACCAGAGGCATCAAACACTATCCACTAGACTGACCCCATGGAATTATAAAAATCACCAACACACCATGGAATACCACTACCAGGCAGGAGAGCTTCCAATAATGAAACAAACAATATTCAGTACTCTCTATTTACAGATACACCTTCCTATTACCCTATAGAGAATTCAGAGGACATCTTTTTTGATGCATTGACAGATTTTAACCAACTGAGAGAAGAAACTGTACGCACTACTATGGAAATAAATATCCCTGACAATGATAACCATAATAACCATAAAAAGACTGATCAAAATGAACAACCAGTACCCTATGCAGGCTTGGAAGACTAGGATTGCTGGCAAAGGCATCTAGCTTCACCTGAGCTCTTTTCTTCTAGGTTTGCTTAAAAGGAGAGAGCAAGGAACAACATTATCAGAGCAAGGAGAAAAATTAAGGCTTCTTTTGGGTAGGCAGATTTACTGTGTGTTATTATTTTCTTTTCTGCTTACAGGTTTTGTTACTGTTTTTTGCTTAGGTATTGCTGATTTATTGTTCTCTGATTCTAATTGTTTTTGCAGGGTTTACTTTCTGCTACTTTGTTACAGGGTGTGCCTACAGGTTTATTACTGTTTTGTGCTTACAGATTTACTGCTTTATCTTCTCTGATTCACATCGTTTCCTTGCAGGGTACATTTTCTGTGGAATTGTTCAAGGTTGTGCCTACTGGTTTTTGTTACTGCATTGTGCCTACAGGTGGTACAGTTTACTGCTTTATTTTTTCTCTGATTGAAATTGTTTTTTTCAGGGTATGTTTTCTGCTAAATTGTTACAAGGTGTGCTTGCAGGTTGATACTGTATTGTGCTTACAGAGTAATGCTTTATTTTTCTCTGTTTCAAGTTTTTTTGCAAGGTATATTTTCTGTTAAATTGGTGTACGGATTGTGCTTGCAGGTTGTTATTTTTTGTGTTTACAGATTACTGATTTATTTTTCTCTGATTAAAAGTGTTTTTTTTTTTTGCAAGGTATACCTTCTGTTAAATTGTTCTGCAGGTTGTGCTTACAGGTTTTATTACTTTTTATGCTTACATGTTTTACAGTTTTATCTATCATTAGGCTAAGCAAAATTACTGTTTTGCTACTATTTTATTTTTTGCTTACAAGTTTTTGTTTTGGGCTCAAAGTGTGTGGTCTTTTTCTCACATTGAATGAGCTAATTGCTTTCGTCCCACAGCTCTTCCAGGGAATTAGAGTATAACTGGGGAGGTGTGGAGCTGACAAGTCTTAGTAATCTCCAACAGAAGGAAGAGTTAAAAGATCGGGTTAGTTGGTGTTTTTGAGGTGGAAGACTAGGTCTGCTGGCAAAGGCATCTAGCTTCACCTGAGCTCTTTTCTTCTAGGTTTGCTTGAAAGGACAGAGCAAGGAACAACATTATCAGATCAAGGAGTAAAATGAAGGCTTCTTTTGGTAGGCAGATTTACTGTGTGTTACTATTTTCTTTTGTGCTTACAGGTTTTGTTACTGTTTTTTGCTTACATATTGCTGATTTATTGTTCTCTGATTCTAATTGTTTTTGCAGGGTTTACTTTCTGCTACTTTATTACAGGGTGTGCCTACAGATTTATTACTGTTTTGTGCTTACAGATTGCTACTTTATCTTCTCTGATACACATTGTTTCCTTGCAGGGTATATTTTCTGTGGAATTGTTCAAGATTGTACCTACTGATTTTTGTTACTGCGTTGTGCCTACAGGTGGTACAGTTTACTGCTTTATTTTTTCTCTGATTGAAATTGTTTTTTTTCAGGGTATATTTTCTGCTAAATTGTTACAGCGTGTGCTTGCAGTTTGATACTGTGTGTGCATACAGATTACTGCTTTATTTTTCTCTGTTTCAAGGGTTTTTGCAAGGTACATTTTCTGTTAAATTGTTGTGCAGGTTGTGCTTACAGGTGGTTGCTTTTTGTGCTTACACATTACTGCTTTATTTTTCTCTGATTCAAAGTGTTTTATTTTTGCAAGGTATATCTTCTGTTAAATTGTTCTGCAGGTTGTACTTACGAGTTTTGTTATTTTTTGTGCTTACAGATTACTGCTTTATTTTTCTGAAGCAAAGTGTTTTTTGCAGGATATATCTTCCGTTAAACTGTTACAGGTTGTGCTTACAGGTTTTGTTACTTTTTGTGCCTACAGGTTTTATAGTTTTACCTATCATTGGGCTAAGCTTTCAGGGCTAATTACAGGAGCACATATGAGATACAGACTGAGGGATAGCATCTGCATTTGTTATTGGTTGATTCTTTCTGCCCTTACCTCCTTGTTTCCTTCATCCATGGTTCTTCTTTTTTGGCAGAATATTTAAACTAGCAAATGGAGAGAGGGGTGCAGCACCCGATACATAGATTGGGAAGAGCACCCCTTCACCCTCAGCTAGTGATGAAACAGAAGTTCAGCATGTTTGTAGTTCATTTGCATCACCAGGTAAGGAAAAAGGTCTATCTCCCCATACAACAAGCAGGGGAAAAGCTAGACCTTGCCCCACAACTAATGCACCAAAATCTGGCAAATGGAAAATCATGTACACAAATGCCCGAAGTCTGGGAAACAAGATCCCAGGCCTGAGGAAACAATGACAGAGGCTAAACTGGACATAGTAGTCATTAGTGACACATGTTTCACCAGTAACCACACTTGGTAGACTACAGTACCTGGCTATGTACTGTTCATAGGAGACCAAGATGAAAAAAGGGTGGGAGGAGTGGCCCTTTAAGTGAACAAAAATATCAAAGCTACAGAAATTTAGAATACACATAAGAAGCCAGAAGAACTATGGGTCACCCTGGAAACAGGAAATGGGACAGCCATATGAACTGGAGTGGTCTACAGGCCTCCAGACCAGGGAAAGGACATAGACACATTACTGTTAGAAAATATACATCCGCCACAACTAAGCACATAGTGGATTCCCTGCAGGGGGAGGGCCTCAAACAATTGGTACAATAACCCACAAGAGACAGGGCTATCCTGGATCTAGTACTGACTAACAGAGAAAGGATCACAGATCTCCAGGTAGAAGATCTCTTGGGGGCCAGTGACCATCACATGGTATGGTTCAATTTGGCCACTAGAACTAAATTATCCCATTCCAAGGCAAAAATATGGGACTTCAGAGGAGCTGACTTTGACAAGATGGCCAGCAGAGTTAAGCTAGCCCTGGCAAGAAGAAATACAGGTGAGGGGTACAGGCAAAGTGGGCAAGCATTAAGGATGCAATACTTGAAGCAACATCCCATTGTGTTAGACAGAAAAGCAAGGGCAAAAGAAGGAGGAAACCACTTTGGTTCTCAAAAACAGCAGCAGAAAAGGTCAGAGCCAAAAGGTTGGCCTTCAGGAAATATAAGGGGAATGCAGTGGCATGAAGATAGGGCGGCATACCAAACTTCCCTAAGGGAAACAGGGAAGACAGTAAGGCAGGTAAAGTCCCAAACTGAGGAAACACTAGCATGAACAGTAAAAGAAGGGGACAAGACTTTCTATGGATACATTAGTGAAAGGAGAAAGTCCAGAGGGGATATTGTTAATATCAAAGGGGGGGTGGAGCTAGCCAGCCACGATGGTGGATGTGTAACTGAGTAGCTGCTACACCTAGATCTCCTAACAGGACCCATCCAACAGTTCGAATATATCCGATTCCAGAACACTTGACAGATTTGCAATCTTCAGGTACAGACCAATCTTTTTGATACCACAATTGCTGGAATTCTGACCTGTGAGCCCTAATTATAGTGACTTTGGATGTGCTATGGAACAGCTCACATTTGGGGCCTGTTGGACATTGTCAGACCACCAGCATAAAGTTACTGTGCCCAAACTCCGAGCACTCTCCATGGAGGGGCATTTGGGGCAGGGGCGGCCCTATCTGATACTTCAAGCGTAGAGCTACAATTGATGAATATTATGGCCATGCTTACTAAGGTGTTGTCAGATACTGCAGAATTAAAAGAGACAAATGTCAATACAAAAAAGGATCTATCACTCCTAACCACCAGAGTCACGGGAACGGAATCAGCTCTCAGGCAGCAAGATGGCATTCTACATGACCAACATTGTCAGCTGAGGGACCATAACAACCAGCTGCAATACCTTTTGGTCATAATTGATGATCTAGAGAATCATGGATGGAAGAAGAACATCAGAATTATAGGGATCCCTGCAAGCACAGAAAGCAGAGATATGACAGTCTTCTTGAAACATAGCTTCCCAGAGATGCTAAACATGAACAATCGGATCACTCCAGAGCTAAAAAGGGCTCACCACTCTCTTGTCCCTTGGCCACAACAAGGTGAATGACTGAGGCCAATCCTCTGTAAATTCCTGCACTATCTGGAAAAAGAACTCTACCTGCGGGCTGCTAGAGATCTGAAGCGCTTAATATGGAAGGGCAACAATGTACAGATTTACCAAGATTACTCATATGAACTTTCAAAGCGGAGGAGATATTATGGCCTGGTAAAACAATCCCTGTACAAAATGAGCATACTGGCCTCCCTGCGCTACCCGGTGATGTTGCAAGTCCACTTTAGAGGGGAGTTCCTTACCTTCAACAGCTTGGAGGAGGTGGAGATGTTCTTCAACGATGTGGCAGGGGAGCAGGTGGAATCTCAGCAGTCGCCATTTCCTCCTCATTGTGAGGCTCAGCAATCAATGGAGGTCTCCCACACTCCCGACACCAGAGTTGAAAACCCTCAACACATAGAGGACCCTTTACAGAAAGGTGCAGACTGGCAGAAGATTCAGTGTGGCAGGCAGAAGAGTAGGATGTGGCAATCCATCATAGTGCAGCCCCAGCCAAGCGGTACCAGAACCCACAAGGGAGGATCATGGAGCCAGGAACGGAAGGTCCATTTATCCAACTATATCAGCTGATCCACATACAATGCACCAGTGAAGACAGCAAATCGCTATGAGCCTTTGAGGGAGCTCCTGCCGACGGCTCTGTCCATGGGCGAACCGACAAATGCCGAGACCCCAGAATGTCAGAAGGAGAATCTGGAGAACTGCACTGATGACTGAGCCCCCATTCCTACTGACTGGGTGGACTGTATGCAGGAGACATCGAACAAACACTGCTCTACGGTGACCCTAGCTCCTGAGGCCTTGCAGCCGGCATGAAGATGTCCTGTATACAGGTACAAAATGGCAGAAATTTCCCAGGAGCCCAAGCATGCCACGAGCTACTGCCAAAATGTTTAGTTTGAGCTAGTAGGCTCTCCCCTTACCCTGAGGTAAATGTGTAATTCTCTGTTTTCCCACTTGCTGCAGAATGGGCAAGGAGGGGGCAGTAGGCTCCATAAGAGCTGTGTGACTGATCTCTGTTTTGCTCTGACCCCCCACTACAACTGCTTGGCTTCAGGGAATGCAGAGACCCATGACCATGAATGCTGCATTACCAACTGTTTATTTGAACCCACCGTTTGTTGAGAGAAAGGTTGGGAGGGAATTAACGGTCTAATTATTTGCTGCAATTCCGACAGCACAGTTTCCCATGCACCATAGACCTCATGTGCATCAAGGATGCTTTGATCACTCTGTGTACACCATTTGCGGATACCTCAGGGGGACTGAAGAACTGCTGCGGGAGTGGATTTGGGGATCTGTAGAGCTGGGTAAGCCCCTCTCTTACCTTTCATAACACAGTGCAACTCAGTCATTCACCACAAGACCAGGGATGGGGCTACTGGTAAATGCCTCTCACAAATAAGGCACTAAGTCTAATAAGGATAGCTCCTGCCAGTGCAAGCTACCCCATCTCTAGTGCAGTGCAGGGACATATTGATGTTATGGTAGAAGAGGCATCTTTTTAATAAGGTGCGTTTAATTATCTTCTCCATATCGCTGTCTGGCCGTGCCCCATGGACCTGCAGGGTCATCTTTGGGGCTGTCTGTAAGTGGATAAGGAACAAATGAGGCAATGAGGCATTGGAACGAATACCTGAACTGTCTCCCCAGGCTCATGCTACATCTATTGCTCTAGGCCTGCCACGTGATGCGCCCTCTTACAGAAAGGTAGTGGTCCCTCCCCAAACCTCAAACTGAGGGATGTAGATGAGATATGCACAAGACATAACTGATCTGCACTTTATGTAACCTGATTTAACTGCTCATTATGGGGATAGGCGATACATTAGTCTAGTGTGAGGCAAGGGATCTAGGGGTGCTTACTCTCTCCGCAGCCACATGTCTTCCTGGTGTAGTATAGCACAGGGCTGGAAACTCGAGGTATGTTAATGCCTTCCCCCCCAGAGGGGACTCACCTGACCTTTGGAAGAGGTTGGTTTTTACTCCTCTCTTGGTCATCCCTGGTGGTCTTTTCTCAAAGATGTGTACCTGATCTGACACTAAGTGTGCTTGTACAGTTGATATTAAGTGTTCTATTAAAATTGTGGTTATTTCAGGGGGCATCTCGAATGTTGTTAGAGATGCTCCCCCCTCACTTGTGTACTATAAATCTGGTTTGGTGCAGGTATTTTGAGGGGCATACCCTACTATTTAAATGCTTTCTACTAGTCTTAAAAAAATAAGAGCAGTGTGGAGTATAAGTTCACATGTCAGGTGTCTGCCCAGATGTGGGGATTTGTGGGGGGGGGGATCTCTTCAAGGCCTTAGAGTCTAGACTAGGGGTAACAATGCAATACAGAAGTAATAGTAACAGTGAGAGAGGACCCATGATACTATTATGTTGTATTTTCCCTTTTCATCTGGTCATTTGCAAAATGGAGACAACCTTCTTATGGCTAGCATATTAGATGTAATAGCCACTACCTCGAATGTGAAGGGCCTTAATTCACCTGCAAAAAGGAAGCAAATCCTGGCTCAATTAAAAAAGCTGGGCTCCCAAGTGGGGTTTTTGCAGGAAACCAAACTGAGCTCTAAAGAAGCACAAAAACTGGTATGAGGCTGGGTAGGGGTGGAGACTCTCAGTGTATCGGGCTCAGCAAAGAGATATGTCTCTATTTTGCTTCACTGTAAATTGAGGTGGCAGCCTTTAGAAGTGTTTAAAGATGGAGATGGGAGGTGGATAATTTTGAAAGTATCTACCCCCACAGGGCCAGTGCTGTTAGTTAATGTATATGCCCCAAATGAAGACACCCCCACCTTCCTTGACTCCCTATCCCAAAAAATTATAGATGCGTCTTATGACAATCCGGATAGCCTAATGGGGGGGGATTTCAACCTCATTACGGTCCTCCCAAAAGAGGGAAAAGACTTCACCGTCCCTGCCAACTACAGACCCATATCACTAATAAATGTGGATGCAAAAATTCTAGCCAAGATTCTGGCGATGAGATTTGAGACAGTATTGCTGGATATCACCCACCCCTCCTAAGTTGGGTTTGTTAAAGGGAGGATTAGCTACGACCACCTCAGAGCATTATGACCCCTGATTCAGGTAGCAGTAGATCTCCCTTCCCCCACAGCCGCAGTAACAATCAATTTTGAAAAGGCATTCAATTCGGTGGAATGGGAGTACCTACATGTGGTCATGGACACATATAGTTTTGGATCATATTTTAAGTCCTGGATAAGGGCCATGTATAGCAAGCCGAGAGCTAGGGTGCTGAGGAACGAGACCCTCTCCAAACCTTTCTCCCTACACAGGAGCACCAGACAGGGATGCCCTGTCTCCTCTTTTATTTGTTTTTGCTATGGAACCACTGCCCACCACACTCAGGGAGCACCCTCAGATCAAGGGGATCACAATAGGGGAGAGGCAATACAGAACAAAACTATATACAGATGGCTGCTTCATACTGACCAGTGACATTTCATGTAGTCTCCTGCATATCCTTAGGCTATTGAATGCATTTGGTGACTTCTCAGGACTCAGAATTAATGTAACCAAATCCGATGTATTGCCCCTAAACAAACTGACTACCCCGAATGTTTTGGGAAGCTTGGGACTAGTGTGGGCTCAGGCAGGGATAAAGTACCTAGGGATTACAATTTTCTCTGACCTAAAGTCCTTAACAGACATTAATCTCACACCCCTGATAGGGAACATGAAGAAGAACATGGCCTGGTGGGAACACCTGCAATTATCAATGGAGGGTAAAATAGCCGCTATGAAATTAATGGCATCCCCCAGACTCTATATTACTTATTATCCCACCTCCCAGTCATTCTCCCGGAAGGCTGGGCCCAGAAATCAAATGGCATGATTAGCCAGTTTCTATGGGGCTCCTCCCCCCCATGTTATAGCAGGGACAAATGGCAAGAGGATCAGAGGGGGCTGGAACCTGCCTGATTTTGCTCAATATTCACTAGCCTTTCTTACTGCTAAGACCCTGAGGGGTCTTCACAGCGGTAACACAGTGTACTCAGCATGAGTAGTCATAGAAAAAGGCCTCTTACATGGGACTCCTCTGTCAGCATACCTAGGCTACCCCCTACCCAAACAGTATCACTGTTGGGTCACAATTCAGAACACCCACTTGGCCTGGCAGAGGGTGAGCCAAAAGGCCAAAATATGCAGTAATCTAGGTCACTCCACTCCACTATGAAATAATCCCTTCCTATGCATTGACCGCAAACCAATAAATTGGAAGGACTGGGCTAGAAAATTGATTACAAGCATATCTGACCTTATGACAGATGATGGTTCCACTGTGGAGTCCTTCCAAGAGCTCCAGGCTAAATACGGGTTGCCCAAAGGGGATTTTTGGAGATATCTTCAGGTTATAAGCCTGCTCAACCAATGGGGAAAACAGAAATGTGCTTGTATAATGTGTACTAAGACTAAGATATCAGACCCTGAACTTCTCCAAATCAAGGAATGGGCCAAGTGCAAGACTGGGTTAGCAGGCTTAATACAGACCCACATAACAGATAGCGCCCTAGACCCATCATTGCCTGCTAAAATATGGTGGGAGACAATTTTGGGCTCCCATTTATTGGGTGCTGAATGGCAGCAGGGATGGGTGAGGCCCCACCAAGCCTATAATGACCAGAGGAGTCTCCTCATTCAGAACAATGTACTGCACCTATGGCGCAGAACTCTGGTGCAGCTGAAAACCATGGGACTTATCCAGGCGTACATTTGCTGGAGGTGCAAGGCCCCTATGGCAGACTTGCTGCACATTTTGTGGTCCTGCTCTCAGCTGCGGCCCTTTTGGTTGGCTATTGCCCAGCACTGTTCCGCAGTATAGAATACTAAAGGATCCCAGACTTTGGATCCTGGGACTCCCCCTCAAGTGGTAGGTATATCTAAGCCCTCCCATTTGTGGATTATACAGGTTTCAGTTGAGGCAAAGCGTGTGCTATTGCATAAATGGAGGACAACTGAGGTACCCACAGTCAAAGAATGGCTTATGGCAGTGGAGAACTTGGCTAATTTGACAAGAATAACATGTTATAGTAGGGGTAATAAAGGCAAATACGAAAAGGGTATGGTCCCCATAATAAGGTTTACTATAGAAAACAGTAACTCACTGCTGTGTAAATATATGAAGGCAGGCTAAGGCCCTCATAATAATATTCCAGCCTATGGCTTGATTTCTTTGTCTCAAATATATGCTATCTCTCTAGGTACCACAAGATCCTCCATTGTGGAAAACCACATAGTCTGCTACTTTGCACATTAGGTGAAGAAAGTTTTTCCCTTTCCTGTGTGCCAGTTTGGCACAATTAAGGATCATCCGACATCAATGATATCTGTCACCGGAATGGGCCTCCAAGGGTAAGTCTGACATTCCCTTTTGTTTTTCTGTTCACTGTTTTAGGACATTGCCTGCTTGTTTTTTGACCATACAAAATGATTTGTTGATGTGTATCAGACTGTAACATGTAGCTCAACATTACAGGCTATTGTGTTCTTGGATACCATTGTATGTATAAAACCAATACTGCTTAATAAAAAGATTAACTGTAAAAAGATGAAAGGGGATAAGGGTGAGTGTGTGGAGGAGGACCAAGGAAAAGCATCTATCCTAAATAGATACTTCTGCTCAGTATTTACTGAGGAGAAGGTAGGGCAGGTCCCACAGCTCAGTACCATAGACACGGGAAGGGGGGGGGAGGTGTGCACAAGTCCCTTCATAAGAGAAAGGGTCCTACAAGAGCTCGCTAAGCTCAGGGTGGACAAAGCAATGGGAACTGATGGCATACATCCCAGGGTAGTAAAGGAGCTCAGGGTGGTTATAGCTGAGCCATTATCAGAACTGTTTAGTGAGGCTTTGAGCACAGGAGAGGTCCCAGAAGACTGGAGAAGGGCTCATGTGATCTCACTCCACAACAGTGGTAGCAGGGAGGAGGCAGGGAACTACAGACTAGTCAGTCTGGTTCCACTATGCCGCAGCGACAAGAAATTTGTCTACCGTCTGCACAGCTATAGCACAACACTGCCAATTGGTGATGTGCCATTGCAGGGGTAACAAGTATTTTCTGTGGGGGGCTTTGTCCTCCGCACCATCGCCACTAAAGATTACTAACTCCAGTCGGAGTTAGTTTGGGGGGGACAAACACCCCAGCGGTGGCAGTGCCTGAATACCTGGTGACCATCACAGTGAACTGCTGAAAATGTCGCTGTGATTATTTTTGTAGTATTTGTGTTGCTGAGGTATCAGTATACCAGCCAGTCTTACCTCAGTAGTGGGCAAGATTATGGAGGCACTCCATAAGGAAAGGATAGTGCAACACCTGGAATCCATAGGAGCACAGGATCCAAGACAGCATGGGTTTACAACAGGAAGGTCCTGTCAAACTAATCTCATAGATTTCTTTGACTGGGTAACCACAGTGGTGGACCAAGGGGATGCCGTTGATGTCGCCTACCTTGACTTAAGCAAAGCTTTCTATATTGTTCCACATAGAAGATTGATTAATAAGCTGGGTAGGCTCGGGGTGGGTCAGAAGTTGGTTAACTGGGTGGCAAACTGGTTGGCGGGCAGAAAACAGACAGTGGTGGTAAACGGTATACAGTCAGAAAAGATGCAAGTCACAAGTGGGGTACCTATGGAATCAGCCCATGGCCAGTATTCTTCAATATCTTCATCTGTGACATTGCAGATGGACTGTAGGGTAAGGTTTGCCTGTTTGCAGATGACACCAAGATCTGCAACACAGTATATGATCCAGATGGGGTGGGCAGAATGAGAAGAGGTCTGAAGAAACTGGCAAAATGGTCTGAAGAGTGGCAACTGAGGTTTGACACAAAGAAGCGCAAGACATGCACATAGGGAAGAGAAACAGTTAAGCTACCAATAAGTTGGGAGGGGAGTTGCTGGCAATTACAAGGGAAGAAAGAGACTTGGGCATCATCATAACAGATGACCTGAAATCATCCAAGCAGACCAGTAAGGTAGTAGAGCAGGGCAGAAGGATGTTGGGGTGTATTAGTAGAGGTATCACAAGTCATAAGAGGGAGATCAATCCCTCTTTACAAGACACTAGTTAGGCCCCATCTGGAGTACTGCGTATAGTACTGGAGGCCTCAACTGCACAAGGACATTAACAAAATGGAGGCAGTCCAGAGAGGGGCAGCCAAACCGGGGCAGGGTCTGCAGCAGAAAACATATGAGGACAGATTAACAGAGCTCAATATATGTACCTTAGAGTAAAGGAGGGAGAAAAGTGATATGATTAAAGCATTCAAATATCTTAAGGGCACTAACAATGTGAAAGGATCTAACATGCTTCAGTATAAGAAAAACAGCAGGACAACAGGACACAGCATGAGACTAGAGGGAAGCCAGTTAAAGGGTAATGTGAGGAAGTTCTTTTTCACAGAAAGGGTGGTGGGTGCATGGAGCGGCCTACCTCAGGAAGTGGTGGATAGGAATACAGTGCAGGGCTTCAAACAGGCATGGGATAGACATAAGGGAGCAATACAGATGAGTTTGAATAACTCGGCCATTCACAGAGTAAGGCCTATGGCACATTCATAAGGTAGAAAAAATGGACAGACTGGGTGGGCCTTGCAGTCCTTATGTGCCATCGACTTCTATGTTTCTATTTCAAAAGCCAATTGAAATGGCCAAGAGGCAGCATGTAGTTAGAGTAGATCTGTCTTTCGGATGAGATGTTAAACTGGGGTCCCATCTGCCTGTTCTGGTGGTACTTCGGGTAGATGTTAAAGATCCCATGTCACTTCCCAAAAATATTAGGGGAATTTGTTTTATTTATTATGCGAACATACGAACATACAAATGTGCCAGCAGAAACAGACCACCCGGTCTATCTAAGTCTACTTGAGTGTGCAGCCAACAACCCTAGTTTGCAGCTGCCCCACCCTCCCCTTGTCACCTCACTGCCACCCCCACCTCCCCCACCCTCACTCTCCCTGTTCCCTGTCCCATGCTCTTTGAATCTGTTCACAGATTTATATGATACCACCCATTCTGGTAGGCCATTCCATTTTGTTACCACCCTCTCTGTGAAATAGTGTCTCCTCACTTCCTTCCTAAATTTCCCCCCTCTATTCTTAGCCTGTGCCCCCTGTGACCCTCCCCCTCCTTAACTTAAAGACCCCATCTGCCACAACTTTACTGATTCCAATCGGATACTTGAATGTCTCTATCATGTCCACCCTGTCCCTTCTATCCTCCAGGGTGTACATATTCAGGTCTCCCAGCCTGCTATCATAGTCTCTCCCCTCCATTCCACATATCATCTTTGTTGCCTTCCTCTGCACCCCCTCCAGTAGCCTGATATCTCACCTTAGGTATGGCCTCAAAAACTGCACACAATACTCCAAGTGCGGCCTTACCAGTGACCTGTAGAGGGGCAAGATCACCTCTCTTCGCCTAGACGAAAAACCCCTCACTATGCACCCCAGCATTTTGTTCACTTTTGCAGCCGCTCTCCTGCATTGGGCAGTGTCATTCATGGTCCCTGTTATCATTACCCACTAGGTCCTTCTTGTCCTCAGTGATCCCCAGCTTAACCCTCCCCAGCCAGTAGTCTCTCCTTGGGTTCTTCTCCCCAAAGTGCATAACCTTACACTTCTTTGCATTGAAACCCAGCTGCCACCTCTCTGACCACTCCACTAGCTTGTGTAGGTCTCCCTGCAGAGCTGCTTCCATCCCTCTTCTCTATCCACCACTACTCCAATTTTGGTGACGTCAGCGAACAGACTTACCTTGCTCACCACGCTGTGTGCAATGTTTGATATGAAGAGCCCAAACAATACTGGCCCCAACACAGAGCCCTGTGGTACCCCACTTGTCACTGGCCTTGGAGTTGAGAGTTCCCTTCTCACCACCACCCGTTGCAGCCTGCCACTTAGCCAGCTTGTAAACCAGTTCATCATTTTTTGCCCCTACCTCTACATCAGTTAGCTTCTCCCCAAGCCGCCCATGAGGCACCAAATCGAAGGCCTTGCTGAAGTCCAGGTAAAGAACATCCACTGCCTGACCCTTATCCAGCTCACCTATCACCCAGTCATAAATACTGTATGAGGTTGGTTTGACAAGGCTTCCCTGAAACAAACCCATGCTGCCTCACATCCTGGAGGCCATTGTCCTCCAGGTATGACACCAGTCTTTCCTTCAGTATCGTTTTCATGAGTTTGCACACTATGGAGGTGAGACCTACCGGATGATAATTATCCAGTTCATCCCTTGGCTCGCTCTTGTGTAATGGTACTACATGTACCATCCTCCAGTCTAGTGGCACACATCCTGACTCCAGTGAGATGCTGTATAGATCCACCAGTGGCTCCGCCAACACCTCTGCCATCTACCTCAGCACCCTGGGGTGGATACTACCTGGCCCTGGTGCCTTGTCTACCTTCAGTGCCCTCAGTCCCCCTAGGCCTCTACTTGCCTCAATTCTTCCATCTGTTGTCTCCTCTCCCCCTGTCCCCACCTTCCCAGCACATGCTGGTAGTGGTCCCCCCTTTCTTCTGTGAACACTGAGCAAAAGTATTCATTCAGTGCTTCTGCCTGCTCCTGCCCCTTTTCCGTCCACTCCCTACCCCTTTTTATCCTTACTATTGTCTCCTTGCACTTCCTTTTCTCCCTGATGTATCGAAAAAGTTTTTTTCCCTCCATTAATTCCCTTTGCTAATCTCAACTCCCTCTGGACCTTGGCTTCTCTCACTTTTCTGGTCACCTCCCTGGACCATCTTGCATATTCCACCCTGTCCACCTCCTTCCCTGTCCTCCTAAACCTCTGGTACGCCACTCGTTTTGCCCTCACCACCTCCACAATCTCACTGTTCAACCAATCATACAGATAATCATACAGACAAAAAAAGAAATCCATACAGAAAATAAGAGTTGCAATAACAGTAGCAAAGAATAAAAAAACACTTGAACAGAAATTTGGCTTAGTGAATACATTGAGATTATTGTAATGGAAAGCTATACAATCCTAAAAAGAAGAAAATGCAATGAAATTCTATAAATGAAATGAAATTCTATAAATAGTAATATAAACATACTCTTATTTAAGTGACAGGGACATCAGAGTCTGTGATCCATGATAAGTGTCTCCAGTTTTGTTGAAAAACTGATGTCCCCTCAATTTTAGAATCGCAAGCGTAAATATTTTTAATTTCTCTTGTAATTTTTTGTAACAATTCTATATGAGATATCTGTTTTTGTTGCAGGGTAAAGATACATCTATTGTTCTAAATAAACCATTTAAATACAACAAAAATGATGTGAAGGGTGCTTTTGTCCCATCTTCCCCAAGAGGGAGAATATATCCCATATAGCAGGATCTCATATGAGACCTTTGCAAAAAGTTGTGCATTCCATGTGGAGGACACATAGGTCCAAAATGGCCTAATATAGGAGCATGCAAATAACAAATGAGACAGATTCCAAGACTTGTATACAAACTGGTCTGGAGCAGATCCTTTCTGTCACTTGTTTGAGTTTGTGGTTATCCTTAACGTTCAATTTTTGGTGGCAACAGAGCCAATGTATATCTTTGAGTTCAGGGGTGATGTGTGGTTCCTTAATTAATGCTTGAAGTGAATTCAGGTAAAAGTGAGGGCATTTTGGAAATGTGATGGGTTCAATAAAGTGTCTATCTATGATCTGTATATAAATCTGTTTTTTGTACCAGTTCTAATCATGGTACCCGGGATAACCCACATTTTCAATCTGATGAAAATTTCTCTAAGATATGAAAATACATTGGGTTGTGATTTAACAACCCTGTGCACCCATGCTTCACAGTCCCAGAACCATAATGTGCTAATGTGCTAGAGTAGAAAAAAACTGACCAGATCTTCCTAACGTTTTTCAGAATTGGTTGCAAATTGATAAAAAAAATTGACAATGTACGAATACTACAGGATTTATCATCTGTAAACCACATTTATTATCTGGTAAATACAGACTATTTATTTTTAAGGGGTTAAGCCTACTCCCCCAAACTGCATGAAAGAAAATACTGAATAGAGTCATTTCTCTAGATTTTGGTGTGGAGAAAACCTGGCTTAAAAAGATAAAGAGAGGAAGTAAGAAAGTTTTAATCAGATAAACTCTTTTAGATTTGCTCAAGCCCCACTTATTCCAGTTGTGTACCATTTCCCTACCCCTATTTAGTTTATAATCCCAATTATGAATGTCTTATGCAACAGCGCCGAACTCAATCCCTAAAATCCTGATGGAAGTATCTGATATTCTGATATCAGCAGCTTCCCGTTGAAGTACAGAAGGTGTGCCTAATGCATGACCAATGCATTTTTCCTTATTTAAAGAGGCCTCTGATGGGGCTTGGCTGGAAAGCAAGATGGCAGCTTGACTCATGAGCTGCAGCTCATAGTGTATCTGAATCCGTCGGTTATCATTTACAAAGTGGCACCTGGCGAGTAAAAAGTACTCAACGCCATAGTTCGTGTGATGGGCAACCTAACCATACCTTTAGAAGAGTAATCGGTGCATTTTTCATGCTCCATTGCATTCTAGCAAGTCCCGCATCTGCAGCATGGCAGAGGCTCTGGGTCTGACACTCGACCTCGGGCACTTCAACTCAATGTCCAAAAGGCTCCTTGGACACATGGGCAAAGTGATGGAAGCCTCCCAACAAACTACTGCAGCCATCCAATGACTGGATGGGCACATTTCAAAAATAGAACACCAGGTTGTGGCCCACGATGCAGCAATAGAAGAGATCTGGGGTGCATACTGGGACCAACAGATAACCATAAATGGACTCCTGACTAAAGTTGATGACCTGGAGAACTGCAGCAGGTAGAACAGCTTGAGACTGCTTGGTTTTCTGGAGGGAGTAGAAAAGCATAACACAATCCAGTTTCCTCAGCAGGCCCTCCCTGAAATTCTTGGACTAAAACAAGAGTTCTGGCTGGATACAGAATGAGTTCACCAGACTCTTGCCCCAGCCCCACAGAAAGGGGGGCAGCTAAGGGCAATCTTAATCAAGCTCCAGTCCTACAAAACCAGGCAAGAAATTCTGCAGCGATCCCGAGAGGTGGGGCATCTCTACTGGCAAGGGCACTCCATCTCCATCTGCCAGGACTTCTCTAAAGAACTGTCAAACAAATGGAGGGAGTATACTCAGGACCGACATATCATGCAAAGAATGGGCATCCAATACTCCCTCCACAATCTGTCTACTATGCAGATTGTGAAAAATGGGGTCCCACTTTCCTTTGAGACACCAGCAGTGCTAGAAGCCTTTCTAGGCGGAACAGAGAATGAAAGACACCATGACCCAAAAGGCCACTCTCCCAGCCACACCAGCCTCAAAACCACCTCAGAGCCTGAAGAAATGGAAGCTGAAGAGGGGTTCAGGGTGGACAATCATGGGGCTCTCCCATGGCACAGGAAGAAGAGGTCAGCGAGAGACACCCACAGAAAATGAGAACACCCACTGGTGAGGACAGGGCCTCACATCATGGATGCAGGGCAAGACCAGCAGAGGGAGGAAAGCAAGGCTCTGGTGCAGCATATGATGGCCAACAGATTTACAGTTCTACGCTCATGCGCCCCAGAATCCACAGGTCAGCAGCAGGATGCAGAGTGCCTGAACCAGCCACCCCATCCATCCAGCCAAGAAACACTTCCAGGAAGTCTCATGAAAAGGGAAGAAGATTTTGGCCCAGCCATGATGCAGCAACCTCCAGGTGCGGCATTCAAAAACCGCGAAGAGCACCAGACCACTCCAGATTTGCCAGCCAGATCCCGAAGTCCCCTGGTGAATGCATCAGAGCCTAAGGACTCCCATTAGATAAGTACTGCTTACTGTTCTACACAGAAGAGAGGGGGAGGTTTTTTGAAGTACTGAGGCATATAGTCAAGGGCGACTTGAGTGTAGGAGATCGGCAGAACATTAAGACTTTGGCCCAACCAGGGCAGATGGATCTCCTGACCGTGCACCCCTTGAGAGGCCTCCTCCTTTTGAACTGGGGATCAGAGTGGGTGATTATGGTGCTCTGACATGCAATGGAGTTGAAGGGGGACTGGGGAACTCTGAGGGGTTGGGGGGATGGCATGTGGATAATGCTAACAGCCCTGAAGGGCCAGCGCTGAGGAAGAGATAGCTTTGCTAAGTGAATCACACCCAGAGATCACAGAAAAGAGTGTACATGCCTATGAGGCAGCTCTCTGCAGCCCTTGGTTGCAGCCCACTCAAAGCAATAGGGAAGCACTTCAAGGTCAACACAAGGGCCTGGGACAGGGACAAAAGAAGGGGCCCCAAACAACCTAAATGGCATGGTACCAACCATGGAATGCCTTAGGGCCACATACCATTACACGGGCAGTGCCTCAGACCCACCCATTCAGATGACTAGGAACAACCCTCCTCTCCAGGGAGGATGGACAGCCTGAGCCACCAAGAAAGCCTTATTGAGGAGCAGCACCTCTCCCCCTTCACTGTTCAGTTGCAATTGATCCTGCCTCCCCAACCCCCCGCAAGCACTGACTATGGCTAATTTAACATGTATTACCTGGAAGGTACAGGGGCTAAACACGCTGGTGAAGAAGAAGAAGGTGCTGTCAAACCTGAAAAAGGCTAAGGCACAGGTTGCTTTCCTGCAAGAGACAAAGCTCACCAGAAAAGATCATGAACTCTTACAGAGGGACTGGGTGAGTCTAGTGGTTCATGCCTCTGCAGTAACGAAAAGGTGCAGAGTGGCAATTCTGGCACACAAACAGCTGCAGTGGTCTCTCATCGTTGCAAAGGCAGACCCACAAGGCAGGTGAGAGTTTGGAATCTTTCAAACCCCTACAGGTCAGATCCTAATGGGGAACCTATATGGCCCCAATGAGGGTGACCCAGACTTTTTCCACCAGGTTTCCCAAACCCTGCTTAATATGTCCAAAACTGGGATGCCCACCATTCTAGGGGGTGATTTTACTTTGGTCTTAGGCCCACTGTTGGACAAAAGCTCAAGGGTGGGGACTCCCACGGGAGGGGACAGAGTGTACTGTAAAGCTGGATGAGAGACCAAGGGCTGGCAGATGTATGGAGGATGCTGAACCCTAGGGGGTAAGATTATTCTTTCTGTTCCCCAGTACATGGGTCTTACAGTCATATAGACCTCCTGCTAACGTTCCCACAAATCACTCAGACTACCATAGCCTCTGACATATTGCCCATTATAATATCTGACCATGCCCCAGTCCAGATGACCATTCTTTGGGACCCCCAACCCCCACCGCCACCTCATGGAGACTCAACCCCTTGCTGGTCAGGGATGTGGAATTCATCACATGGGCCCAAGCAGAAGCCAGGCTCTTCCTCCAGGAGAACCCCATTCAGGACACCACAATAGGGAACACATGGGAGGCATTCAAGGCCTCAATGCAGAGGAAGATCATTCGGTATGCAAGGGCCAGGAGATGGCACCAGAAAAAGAGGCTGGGGGAACTGGAGAAAGAACTAACTGAAGCAGAGAAGGAACAGAAGAACCAGTCAGGGAAAGCCCGTCAGGACCCCCTGGGAAGGAAAATACTGGGTCTCCGTATGGAGATCAATTCTCTCCTATCCCACAAGGCAGAAGTCTCGATTCTCTGTCTAAAGTAGAAATACTTCCAGAAGTTCTGAGAACTGTCAGAACTTTGCCTCAACCAAACCAAAACTGAGGTGCTCCCACTGAACCACAGATGCACATCCCATGCACTGGGAGACACCGGACTAAGATGGGCAGGGGAAGGTATTGCGTACCTAGGCATTAACTTCGCCACCACACTGTCCAGGTTATGGGATCACAATCTCCAGCCACTACTAGTGGAGATGGTGGAGGACATGTCTAGATGGGGCAAACTTCCCCTAACCCTTGCAGGAAAGATAGCTGTGATTAAGATGATCCTGGACCCCAAACATTTCTGTATAATGGCACACATACCCCTCTCCCTCCCCCCGAGCTGGACTCAAAAGATAGACAAGGCAATCAGTAGAGTCCTGTGGGAAGGGAACCCCCCCCCAAATACAGCTGGAACAAGCTACCGGCCCACTGAAGTGTGGGGGGGTGGTGTCTCCTATGGCTCGAGGGATACAAATGGGCCTTCCAAATGACACAGTCACTGCGCTGGATGAGGGCAAGGGATGAATCAGTACTGGAATTGGTGGTCATGGAACTGGCAGACAGTCAAAAACACTCCCCTGGTGTTAGTAGTGCACAACTCGCCCACTGCGGGACTCAAATCCCATCATACCATAGAAGCATCTCTGCAATATTGGGCCAAAATGAGAAGGAGGCTTGGGATGGCACTGGCCCCATTAACACTGACCCCACTTTGGGGAAACAATAAGCTACAAATAGGGGGAAAAAGCCAGTTCACTGGCAGGGATGGGAGGACTGGGGCATACTCAGAGTAGAGGATTTGATGTCCCCAGCCTCCATTGTGATTGACATCTTTTCCAACCTACAATCCCGATGGACACTTCCTTCCTCAGACTTCTGGAGGTACCTACAGATACATAGTGCCATATAAGAATATGTCAAACACAAACCCCAGGAAGAAGCCCAGGTTGTACCACTATAGCTAGCAAAGAAAAAGGGCATAGCCAGCTCCATCTATGCCACCCTCAGGGACACCATACCCAAACAGACTGAGGGGTCTAAGCAGAAGTGGGACATGGCCCGCCATACCAAGATCACTGAGCAGCAATGGACAGAATGCTGGAGAACTGCTCACAAATATTTCAAAGATGCAAAAAGTAGATTAATACAAAATAGGATCCTACACTCTTGATACCGTACCCCTGCAGTGCTATATGCTGCAGGGGTGCAAGGTTCCAATTTATGCTGGAGATGTAAATCTCAACCGGAGGATCTTCTACACATCTTATGGGCATGCCCCATAATACAACAAACCTGGGACTACATCTGCAAGGTTGGGGTTAAGGTACTACACAAACCAATCCCCAGGTCCATCCCCCTGCTCCTTCTGGGAATGAAGTCAGAGGCCCCCCACCTGTGAGATCCAGAGCACCGATGGCTAGTCCTGTGGGCCATGCAGGCCAAGTGCCTTCTGCTATGCAGCTGGAGAATCACTGAGACTGCCAGACCCCAGGAGGTATTGACTTCTATGATCCAGATAGGTTCCATGGATTGACTGTCCCATCTAGTACGTAACTCCATGGCTATTTATGATGTGTGTTGGACCCCTTTGATTGATATCCGCCGCTTACAGCTAGTGCAGAATGCTGCTGCTCATTTATTGTCAGGGGTATCTAGCAGCTTGCATATTACCCTGTGCTGCGCAATCTGCACTGGCTGCCGATTCAGTGGCGGATCACCTTTTAGGTAGGCCTATTGACCTACAAAGCCCTACACAGTCTTGGTCCTGACTATTTGAAAGAGCTCCTGATTCCTTACAGCCCTGTGCAACAGCTCCACTGGGCTGATGAAGGGTTGCTGGAGATTCTGAGGCTTATTTTGAAATATTCTGGGGCCCATGCTTTTGATTTTGTGGCCCCTACCCTCTGGAATTCTCTGCCCCATCAGCTTCAGGAGCACATGACCATTGGGGGCTTTAAGCAGGCATTGAAAACTTTCTTGTGGACACTGGCATTCCCAGAAATATAATGGATTTTATTATTTTACTTATTGCAATGTTTGATGATTATGTTTTTACTGTAAGGCGCCTTGATACTTGAAAGGCACCCTATAAATAAAGTTTATTATTATTATTATTGTCAGGCAAGGCCAAGCTAGCCTCAGTTTATTATGCTGTTGTAAACTAGAGTGCTTTAATGAGTTTGAGCCTGCTGAGGGCGATATTTCTTTCTTCCATTTCCAATAATCTCTGCAATTCTCCAGCTAATGGAATATGTGAGCATTCCTGCTTCTTATCCTGTGTCTCAAAAAAACTTGTAAAAACGTCCTTTAGAACGATACCCGTGGAATCTTTTTCATGGTCTGGGTCCATTGAAATTGTATCCATTGCTGTTGCAAGCCAAATTTAACTTATTACAAAACCAGCTCCTAAACAAAAAACTTTTACTTAATGCTAAGAAAACCAATGCCATGCTTTTCTCTCCGCTAGTACATACAGTGAACCCAGCTAATGCAGGCTTAATACCGCAAATTTCTACAATTCTCGGTGAAAAATTGGAATTCATCAATAAATTCAAATATCTAGGAGTGTGACTGGACCACAGGCTATCCTACATAGACCATGTAGAGAAGCTTCTAAAAAAACTATGACAAAGATTGGGTCTTTTCTTTAGGATCAGCCGCTTTCTAACAAGAGATGCTAAAGTACGTCTGGTCCAAACAACATTCCTCCCTTTAATAGACTATGCGGATTTCCTGTACAGTCAATGTCCTGCCTCGTATCTCATAAAACTGGACACGTTGTACCATATAGCTCTGAGATTCATCACAGGTCTCCCCTTTTCTACCCACCACTGCTCCCTATATACAGCCGTGGGCTGGTCATCTCTCCAATATAGACAGAACAGAAATGCTGCCCTATGGACACTGAGAGCAATCTCAAACAAACTTCCACAATACATTGCTGACTGCCTTCCTTTAAACCAAATAGGCAAGTATGCCCTGAGAAGCCTTACATCCATCTCACTGAGAGTTCCCAGAGTCAAATCTCGCTTTGGTAAAGTGGCTATAAGTACAGTGTTGCCATCTGTCTGGAACAAACTTCAGAAAACAAGGAAGCTGAGTACTCCGGTCAGTGACTCTACCTTCAAAACACTTTACTGTCATCGCATTAAGGAACCCTACAATTGCTTTCCTTAATCCTGACTTAAGTTCCTCTATCCAGCAATTTCTTACCTCCAACACTCCATAATCTCACTCTTTTTCTCCCTCTGTCCACTTATACATATTCATGACCCTTTGTTATACTTCGACCACTCAAAGTACCCATTACCCATCTCAGCCCTCTTTGGCAACCAAATTCTCACCCTAGCTCTTCTACCTTTTTCCCACTTCCCTACCCTGTCACCTGAAAAGTAACCATGGAATCCCAACAAAATACACGTTATTGGGTCTTGACCCCCCCCAACCTGGCTCTTCCCATCCCTGCTTGTCACTGTACCATCCGACAGCTTCTAAATTTATTCCCAAGTTTAAGAGCCAGAACTATAACTGCATTTGGGGGCTGCCACCCATAAATGGTTCCCCTCAACTTACTATCATGTGTTTGGACCACAACTTATCGCTTCACAACTGTATATGGTTCTCTTGTATTATGTCAGCCAGGTATTCCACCGTATGTCTTCATTGTTGCCTCTGTCTTCAAATGTAAATTGTATACAGTGTATATAAAATTGTGTATGTGTGTACTTATATTTTCATATGTAATGTGTTTCCTTGTGTACCTGACCCTGTATATGGTTCTCTTGTATTATGTCAGCCAGGTATTTTACCGTGTGTCTTCATTGTTGCCTTTGTTCTCAAATGTAAATTATATATAGTGTATATATAAATGTGTATGTGTATACTTTTATTTTCATATGTAATGTAGTTCCTTTTGTACCTGACCCTGTTATCCCCAGGTCCATCTTGCAAATGAGCCTTGCTCAATGATGACCACCTGGATAAATAAAGATTTTGATTGATTGATTGTAAGTTCTTCAGTCTCCTGGGTCTTCAGAGTTGGGGAGGAGACCAGCTCCCCAGCCAACCGCATGTGTTCCTCTAGCTCCAGATGAACAGATACTGAGTCACCCATCTCTTGATGGCCTGCAGCTCCCCCTAGTGGCCAGTAGGGTAATTTCCCTGGTGTCCTGGCCAAATTTTTCCCATTCAGTAAAAAAATACCACCAACAGCTTAAAATCTGGTTCAATTCCAGTTGGCATCCATCTATATCCTCTCCTACAGGATGAGGCTGAAAATAGATAAGAAATTGTCTAGTCCTCTTTCCTGGTCAACAAAAACTAAATAAATAAATAAAATAAATTAAGGTACTTAGGGGGTTTGGAAACACCTTCTGAATGATTTTACGTTGGTAAAACTCTGATCAAAAATGCCTTAGGCTTTGTACCCAATGATGTCTATCCCTTAATATATACACCTGGAGAGAACACTTGTGATATAAGCTTTAGGTCAGCTAATTTATTAGACAGATTTTGGACAATGTACACATTGCAAAAGACTAAACCCCTATGGAGTCCTTTCCAAGCTATTCTGTTGACCAAACCTACTTTCAAAATAATTACTGTGTTCTTTAGAAACAAAGGGGTGAACACCACAGTTGTGATATACTGGCTTGAAAAAAGGTATGATCTCCAAGGCACCCCAGACCCTATTATAGATGGAGAAGAATGTTGAACTTGGGTAGAAGTTTCGTATTAAGCTACAACATACCGATCAAGGTATACAACACCTCCCAAACTGATTTTATTTGGGATGTGACAAGGGGATTTTGTTTTCCCAAGGCCAGTCTGAAGCATGCTACAAATATGGCTCCCCTAGACACCTTAGCAATAATTGTAAAGTACTTAAATGTATGCAGTGTGGAGCTGTGGGGACTCAGGTTCTCATTGTACATCTAACCCAAGATGCAATCTTTACGAAGAAGCTGGCCATACTTTTATAAACTGCCCATAGGCTGCTCACAATATGACTAGTGCAGATTACGGGGATCAGGATTTTTATATACATAAAGTGGCCAAAGCAGCTCCAACACAGCACACCCTGAATCCCACTCCTGCACCCAGAAGTACACATCAAACTCCCACAACTCCTCCTATAAGGGTAATAGACAAGGAGTTGGAAACATCCATGATAGACACCCCAATTCAAGAACAAACAATCACCTTCAGTGACCCTGCTATCATGGTAGAAACAGTTGATGAACATGAAAACACCCCCCCCCAAATCCAGATGAAAAAGAATTCCAAATTGTACAAAAAGGGAAAATCAAATGTACCCCCCCCCACTACTTTACACAGTTAGCTACCCCTGGCACCCATAACATGGGCACAGATTTCAGAACATTTAGAAATGTGGTAACAACCCATAGCTTTGGGAGTGTATACCAGGCTCATTCTTCTAGAAATCAAAGGGTTGGGGGTGTACAAAAGCAATATAACCTATTCAGTATTTACAAAAACCAGGTCCTGGGGAGAGAACTTTTTGCTAGGGCTATGTGAGATCTAACTTCTGTAGGGGTACCCAGTAACTCCACACAGGAAGCAATAATGTAACTGTCCAGACCATAGTTGGGGTTCTAGAGTGTGACTTTATTCCAAATGATGTCATCTAAAGCAATGGTGTAGCCCCATACTTTACACATCATGGCACTAACAACTTGCAGAACAACAAATCGTCTGTATCTGACAGAAACTCTTTGTATTCCCACTGTAGTAGGACATAGAACATTTCTTCCAGTAGCACTGGCCACAACTGAAAACACATTTGTTAAGAGGACGTTTGCACTTTGTTTCCCAAATGTCATATGACATTGAACAACTTAGACTTGAATTCTCACATTTTGTAGGACATTGAACATTGCTTCCAGTAGCACTGGTCACAGCTAAACACACATTTTGCTAAGTACTAGCACCATTCTTCATAACCAGAGAAGAAACTGTAACCCACTTCAGGGGGTAAAATTCTCTTCAGACGTTGGCCCTTTGTCTAAAGTAACCAGGTGCCCTTACTGAACCAGTAGTCCTGAACTGGTTACTCCAGATGGGGGTCTGCCCACCCTTTGCTCTCAAATCCATACTCAGCCATTCTTTCAGAGTTACACCTTAAACATTTGGAAGCACACTTTGGAAATGCTTATTGGATGAAACTTTGGCATCCAGCATTTGAATTACTACACTGGTAGTGGAAAAACTAAAGTCCCAAACAATGTGATATAATCATACCTCTGGACATCACACACTTCAGACAACTTTAAATTAGAACAGTCTCACACTAACTATAAGTTAAATATTACAAAAACAAACTGGGTGCTGAGACTCAGATGGGGGCTATGTAACTTGAAATGTACCAGCAAATGCCTTTATTTTTTAACACAGTAACCTGCCATATCATGCTGTAAATTTAGCCCTATCTTTCCTTTACCAGAAAATAGGAGGAGAGTGATTGTAGTTTGTAGCACTGTATCTGCTGAACTACGGCTCACTGTTTCTAAGGATTTATTTGTTGCAGAGTATACTGCATACTTTTGGGGGCTTCAACATTTAAAACCCTCAGTATTTTAATGTTTTTTTAATTTATTTCTGCACTTTATTTCTCGAGGGTGCTGCAACCCCTGGTAACACTTCCAGGTCACGCTACCTTTAAAAGCTGTACCCTGCTGTGAGCAGGGCAAGCACGAGCAGTGTGAGCATGAGCAGGGCGCGACCGCTGCCACACATGGAGAAGATGCAGAGACATGCGTGCGCTTATGTCAGCTGTCAGCTGGGTCACTGAGGCCAATAAAAACCAACCCTTATACAAAAAATGGATATATATACTGGACTAGATTTCATATGCTGCAACAGTTGTGGTATGTATGCATACAGAGAATATGGTCATGAATTTAATTGTGATACTGTATACAAATAACCAGTCTAAAAAATGAGATTTTAGAATTAAAACAAAGAGTGCAGACTCAGGCTGATATAAGTTGCTTGGAGCAATATATTGATGCGGTGGCAGACACCCTAGATTCCGGGTAAGATATGCACTTAATTACTCCTGAGGACCAATTAACAGGGGGAAATCCCGAAGAAGGAGATTGGTTTTTGGTCCAAAAAAAGACTGGTAAAAAGGGGAGAAGAAATATAGGGGATAGCTCCAATATCCAAACTTCAAATCGATTTAGTCTACTCCAAAATGACGCAAGTATTGAACCAATGCATGAGAATGATAGTATTATAAAGGAAGGGTCTTTCATTCCCTCCCCCCCAAAAAAATTTGGACACTCCACTGACAAGTAATATGAAGTGTACTGATCCTATCAGTCCTAAAACAATGAAAATTCCAAGGGATGTATTGGTAATAGGTGATTCAATGTTACGTTACACTAATCACATAATATGTAAAAACAGGAATCCCTTTACTACAGTTAGTGTTTTACCAGGTGCTGGT
Organism: Neoceratodus forsteri; assembly: GCA_016271365.2. NCBI lineage: Eukaryota > Metazoa > Chordata > Ceratodontiformes > Ceratodontidae > Neoceratodus > Neoceratodus forsteri. The sequence goes on along the minus strand of CM057450.1, from coordinate 227,553,167 downwards.
ATTAATAATATTAAGCAACTCCTTCCAGGCCTTCAGGAGCACACACTGACCCCAATCACCTTAATTCATGCTGGAATAAACGACCTAGGGAAAAGATCTATGCTAGAAATCCAGAGAGATTTTGAAACTAAAGGGGACACAATTAAAAATCAGGGTGGTGACTTGATCATTTCTGGATTATTACCAATTCCCAGAGCAAATCGTCAAAAAAGGCAAGACATAATAACATTAAATGGTTGGTTAAAATGATGGTGCCTTAGAGAAAATTTCGCTTTCATGAGTAACTGGGAAGGTTTTATAAACCAGGCATTGTATGCCAAAGATGGAATACATTTAAATAGACAGGGAAGGCGAATTTTTGGGAATAGACTTAGGCAGCAAATCGAAAATACTTTAAACTAAATTTAAGGGGTGATGTTGCTACTTCACCTCTGGTTAAACATAATAAAAATAGCCCACATAAACATATCGACTGGACCTTCCTTCTTATAAATGCTAGAAGCTTAAATAATAAATACGATGAATTATTATATACTCTAAAACAGCAGGATGTCCATGTCTGTGCAGTTACAGAGACCTGGTGGAAGGAGAATGATCCTTGGGACAAAAATATCCCTGGGTATACTTTATTTCATAAGGATAGAACCATTAGTAGGGGTGGAGGAGTTGCACTATTCATCTCAAAAAGCATAAAAGTTGAAAATATCGAGTTATTAAAATGGCCTAAAATAGAAGCCTTATGGGTTAAAATATATTTAAAAACATCATATTGTATAAATCTGGGAGTAATTTACAGGCCACCTTCAGTTACTGTAGAAGAAGACTCTTTGCTATTGGATTATATAAATAGCATTTCCTCTGCAAAAAATGCTATACTCATGGGTGATTTTAACCTCCCAGGGATAAACTGGAACACTCTTAGCACTATTACCCAAATTGAAAATGTTTATCTCGAATCCTTTTTGCTAAATAATATGGAGCAAATAGTGACGCAGAATACTAGGGGAAATAATATACTTGATCTAGTTTTGCATAATCTGGGTAACAGTATAACAAATTGTAATGTTTCCCATCCCCTTGGAACTAGTGACCACTCCATAGTTAACTTTACATATAAAGGTATCTATGGTTCTGATATAGGATGTGCAGTTATCTATAATTTTAAAAAATCTGATTTCCAGGAATTTAATAAAGAGTTGGCATTGTGGGATTGGGAAGAGGAATTTATGAACAAATCATTGAATGAAATATGGTCTATACTCAATACTAAATTATCTACTGGAATATTAAAGTATATCCCTCAAATGAAAAAAGGGGATCAAGTTAAATATAAAACTCCCTGGATAAATGCCAAAGTTAAAAAACTGATAAGACAGAAAAAAAGGCATTTAAAAACGCAGAACTTAGTGGTACACAGTCAAATTGGAAATATTATAAAAATCTTCTGAAAAAAACAAAAAGTTGTGTTAAAAAAGCCAAAAGGGATTATGAGGTAAATTTGGCAACAAGGGTTAAAGGATAACTATATGTCCTTTTACAAATTTGTAAATAATAAGAGGGGTGCCACTCCCACTTTAGGCCCATTAAAGGATTCAACTGGTAAAATGATTTTAGAGAATTCTGATATGGCAATGCTATGTAATCAATATTTTACCTCTGTTTTTAATAAAAAGTTTTTGCCTAAGAAAAATCATAACGCACATAAAATACATGGGTTGCACCTTATTACAGCATTAGACATTCAAAAGCGTCTACAAGGGTTGGACTGTATTAAGTCATCAGGCCCTGATGGTCTTCACTCTCGCATTCTCAAAGAACTGGCCATTCCCTTATCTGGTCCAATTACAGCATTATTTATTAGATCCATCAATGAAGGACAAGTTATTGATGTATGGAGGCAAGCCAATGTTGTGCCTATTTATAAAAAGGGTTCAAAACATGAAGTATCTAACTACCGGCCTATTAGCTTAACGTCTATTTTGAGTAAAATCCTAGAGGGAATTATTAAGGAATATCTAGGGGAAAAAGTTAATATTGATTATTCCCAGCATGGTTTTGTTAAGGGCAGATCGTGCCAGACAAATTTGCTGGAATTTTACGGTAAAGTTAGTATGGCTCTAGATAGAAATGAGGCAGTCAATGTCATTTTGCTGGACTTCTCAAAAGCCTTTGATCAGGTCCCTCATGGTGAACTGTTAGACACTTTGATTGAAATGGGTTTAAATGGTAATATTACCAAATGGGTGGAATCATGGTTGACCAATAGAATGCAAAAAGTCTGTATAAAAGGTTCTTATTCAGGTCAGGAACAAGTGACCAGTGGTGTCCCACAAGGCTCTGTGCTCAGCCCATGTCTTTTTAATATATATATATATATATTGCCTCATTAAGCACGTCAGTCAGAGTATGGCTAACCAAATTTGCGGACGACACTCGCATAGGCCATATTGTAAACAATGTTGAAGATGCAAATACCCTACAGCAAGCACTTGGTGAACTTGAAAATTGGACAGACAAATACATGTTAAATTTTAATGTAGATAAGTGTACTGTTATGCACTTTGGGAAAAATAATCTATTAGCCAAATATAAGTTGGGAGGTAAATTATTAAATGTGGTGGAAGATGAAAGGGACTTGGGTGTAAGGGTACAAAATAATTTGAGTCCTAAACTACATTGTCAACAAGTCATTAAAAAAGCTGGAGGAATACTTCACTGTATAAACAAACACATCCAAAGTAATAGTAGTAGAGTGTTACTCCCTTTATATACTTCTTTAGTGAGGCCACACTTGGAGTATTGTGTTCAGTTTTGGTCACCACAAGACCAGGGCTCAAAACGTGCTCTGGAAAAAATTCAGAGAAATGCAACAAAGAAAATGAACGAAGTTAAGGATCTAAATTATGATGATTGTTTAAACCAGTTAGGACTTTATTCCTTAGAATATCGAGAAGAATGAGAGGCGACCTCTGTATGGTTTTTAAAGCTCTTCATGATGACAGTTTATGGGCTAAATTGGGACTAACTATAAGAAATAATCCTTATGAAACTCGGTCACACCCCTTCCAACTTAAGGGAGAATGCTGTGAAACAAAGAAAAGGAGCTCTTGGTTTACAATAAGAGTCACTAGTGTCTGGAACCAATTACCCATAAATGTGGTAACTAGTGATAAAATGGACATTTTCAAGTCATAGAACATAGAAACATAGAAGCTGACAGCAGATAAGGACCGCAAGGCCCATCCAGTCTGCCCATTTCTTTTTCTACCTTATAAATGTGCCATCGGCCTTTGCTCTGTCAGTGGCCTATCTATTCATAGTCATTTGTATTGCTCCCTTATGCCTATCCCATGCCTGTTTGAAGCCCTGCACTGTATTCATAGCCACCACTTCTTGTGGTAAGCCATTCCATGCATCCACCACCCTTTCTGTGAAAAGAATTTCTCACATTCCCCTTAATCGGCCTCCCTCTAATCTCATGCTGTGTCCTCTTGTTCTGCTATTTTTCTTATATTTAAACATGTTAGACTCTTTCACCTTGTTTATGCCCTTAAGGTGTTTGAATGCCTCGATCATATCACCTCTCTCCTCCTTTGCTCAAGGGTATACATATTGAGCTCCGTTAATCTGTCCTCATATGTCTTCTGATGCAGTCCCTGCACCATCTTGGTGCCCTTCTCTGGACTGCCTCAATTTGTTAATGTCCTTGTGAAGGTGTGGCCTCCAATACTGCACCCAGTACTCAGATGGGGCCTAACCAGTGTCTTGTACAGAGGGATTATTACCTCCCTCTACGACTTGTGATACCCCCATTAATACACCCCTAACACCCCCTAGCCTCTACCTACTGCTTTAGAGGTCTGCTTGGATGATTTTAGGTCATCAGTGATGATGATGCCCAAGTCTATTTCTTCCTTTGTGACTGCTAGCAACTCCTCCCAGCCTATAGGTGGCTTCAGGGTTTCTCTTCCCTATGTGCATGATTTTGCACTCTTTGCATTAAATCCCAGTTGCCACTCTTCTGACCATTCTGCTAGTTTATCCAGATCTCTTCTCATTCTGCCCACCCCATCTGGATCATCTACTCTGTTGCAGATCTTGGTGTCATCTGCAAACAGACAAGCCTTACCCTCTAGTCCATCTGCAAGGTCACTAATGAAGATGTTGAAGAGGACTGGCCCCAGGACTGATCCCTGAGGTACCCCACTTGTGACTTGCATCTCTTCTGACTGTATACCATTTACCACCACTCTCTGTTTTCTGCCTGTCAACCAGTTTGCCACCCAGTTGACCAATTTCTGACCCACCCGAGCCTACCCAGCTTATTTATCAATCTTCTATGTGGAACAGTGTCAAAGCTTTGCTGAAGTCAAGGTAGGCGACATCAACTGCTCCCTTGGTCCACCACTCTGGTTACCCAAAAAAAATCTATGAGATTAGTTTGACAGGACCTTCCTTTGTAAACCCATGCTGTCTTGGATCCTGTGCCCTATGGATTCCAGGTGTTGCACTACCTTTCCTTAAGGAGTGCCTCCATAATCTTACCCACTACTGAGGTAAGACTGGCCGGTCTGTAGTTCCTGCCTCCTCCCTGCTACCACTCTTGTGCAGCGGGATCACATGAGCCCTTCTCCAGTCTTCTGGGACCTCTCCTGTGCTCAGAGACTCACTAAACAATTCTGCTAATGGCTCTGCTAGTTCCTCCTTTAGCTCCTTAAGTACTCTGGGATGTATGCCATCAGGTCCCATTGCCTTATCCACCCTGAGCTTAGCAAGCTCTTGTAGGACCCTTTTTTTTGTGAAGGGAGTAGTGCTCACCTCCCTCCCCCATGTGTCCATGATGCTGAGCTGTGGGCCCTGCCCTACCTTCTCTTCAGTAAATACTGAGCAAAAGTATCTATTTAAGATAGATGCCTTTACAAGATTAGATATTTATCTACGTAAAAACTCAATAAATGGTTATACTTAAATTTCTCTAGCGAGCTATATGGACCTCAGTCTTTTTTTGCTCTGATACCCTATGAAACCTATGAAACTTCTGACTTCACAGAAAAATTGGGCCTTCCCTTTTAGCCAGAGAACACAAAAACACAGGTACTTGCTTTCTGCAGCAGAAGTCAGCTTCTACTCACTTTTAGACATTTCAGGTAGCTTCAAACATCCTGGATCAAAAAGGGGATTGCCCCTTGGATCCATCCGCTAGCAGTCCTTTTCACCCTTTCAGGGATGAAAATCAGGAGATTCTGCTGTAGACAATGGTTTTCTTTTCACCACTTCTCTTGGCAAGCTGGAGAATACCAGGACTAGGGTGAGAATGCAGGGCCCTCAACACAGAGCCCTCAGCTGGTCAGTTCTCACTCCTCCAACTTCAAGCTGCTACTACACACTACTGCCTCACACTGACTCTTGTCTCACCATTCTAATCTCCCTTCTCACAGCTGGCTAAGGCTTATGCTACTGTAAGAGTTTGAAATGAGCTCATCACTTCCATCTCAGCTGAAACCAAGTAAACAGAAAAGAAAGCAGGTGAAAACCCCATTTAACTAGTCAATCACCAGCTGCCTCTCCCTGCCTAGTACTGATACTGAGGATATTCTAGTAGCTCCAGGGGACTGGGTGGTTACACTTACCACAACCAGATGAATAACTGTCCACAGTCATATCTCCATCTGCACTAGGCTATCCTACCCTTCATATTACCTACGGGGAGGTAGCACTAGTTCTCTCCTACCATGTACCAGGCACAGGCAGGTAACACGAAAGGAACAGAGGCCAGCTGATGAAATTTCAGCCTCTATCCTATGATCTATCTATGGATTCTTAGTGGCTCCAAGAAAACTGCTTGAAGCATGCCTAACAGACAGAACTGAAAGCCCGTACTCCAGTTAAAACCTTCAGACAGTCGGCATTGTTCCCGTTGCTGTCAGGCATATCGACAACATCGTTGTTGATGTGCTGACATGGAACCATAGATGTTTTCCAACAAAATCTGAAAACCCCACCACATACATATTTTAGAGGTAAGATATCTACTGGAATAGATTACTGGTCTCTGTCACTCAACCTACCCATTAAACAGACATTAGTTTCCCCACTGGTCACCTCAGATCATTATCTCTTGAGCGTTCAAATAAATAATGCACAGAAAACCGCAACAGGAACTGGATACTGGAAACTACTGTATATGCTAGTCTTTTGGAACAAACACAAATCATGCAAGGACTGAATCATATCATTCCGGCTAGAAAATCTATTTTCTTTGTGACTCACCCATCGAATGGTGGGAGGATAGCAAAATAGACTTCACCAATTATTTAAAACTTATGGGGAAGTTAAATGGGAAGTAAAAAAATGATAAATACAATGATCTCCTTGCATAGCTTTAACATATATTCACCCTACATTCATCCAAAAAACAGGACTACTCAGAACGAATTTCATACGTAAAGAAGGAAATTGCATACTACCAATATAATAGATTTAAATCACTAAAAACGGATTAAATATTTAGCTCACAGTGCATGTCCCTTCATGTTAACCTGTATGAGAGCTGTAACATGAGAAAGAAAAAGAACTTATTAAAAGTCTAAAAACACAACAAGGCATGATTGCTCAGGATAGAAATCAGATCCTTTTGGAAATAGAACAACTCTTTAATAGTACATTTGGAACACAAAATCTCGAAGATCCTGACATATTGGACTGGTTAGAATCTTTTAAGCTTAAAAAATCCCTATTCAACAAGCACAAGGACTAACAAAACCCATCATCGAAGAAATACTTATAAAGAAATTTCCAGTCTGAAAATCGGAACATCCCCGGGATTAGATGGGTTAACTTGTGTATTTTATAAATAGATCTCCCCTCACTTAGTAAAAGAGTTAACTGATCTACAGTATATAATTTTATGCTACAAAAGGATATTTTTTCAGGAGAAATGTATAAAGGGTTAATGATCCTTTTTGCAGGAGACAAGGAACAAATAACAAATTAGAGACCTACAACATTACTTAACGTGAATTTCAGAAGTTTAACCAAGATCTCGAGCAATAGAGTAGTAAAAGTTTTAGACTACTTTATATATCCTTCACAGGTATGTTTGGTCCCAGACAAAAAGATCACTGATGTACTAATCCTGTTATGAGAAATTATTGATAAAGGCGAAGCAGATGAAATATCGGGCTTTCTACCTAGTTTGGACCAATCAAAAGCTTTCAATAAAGTATCTCACACTTATATATGGTACTGTATGAGAACTTATGGGATCCCTGAAAATGGTATCTCTTGGATCCATTTGTGTTATAAAAAAGCTTTGGCCAATCCATATATTAATGGTTGGACTGGCAAACTTTGCCTAGTACTTAAAGGTGAATGACAGGATTGCCCCTCAGCCCTTTATTATATATTATTTCCCTAGATCCATTAATACAATTATTAAATAAGTCCCCTAATATTATGGGACTCTCGGTTTCTAGTCAGGATGCAGAAATCAGAACATTGGTTTATGCTGATGATCTCTGTTTAATTCTAGCTGTTACACACTCCAAATGCCAAGCAAAAGAAATACTACACACATTTTCATGAAAGACAGGTTCAAGAATAAATTAGCAAAAGAGTAAGTTCCTTACAATAGGTTCCTTACATTCTAGTGCTCCAGAGCTAATAGGCATACCCAGCATAACAGACAAAATAAAAATCTTAGGCATTTATTTTGGGACATGAGACCCGGCATTATTTGATTTGGATGACCTTTTGAAAACAATTTTAGACAGAGTGGAAATGTGGAAAAGATGTCTCCTGTAAAAAAAAAAAAGAATTTACATGATTAAAACTGATTTAGTGCCTATGTGTCTTCATTTGAGTCATATTTACCTCCCCCCAAAGCAACTAGAGAAATAATTGTTTAGCTGCTTTTTTTCAATGTGTGTGGGGCAGTAGGTTAAACCCAATCAAACAGAGCATCACCTACTTAGAATTAAATCAAGGAGGCTTAAATATGCTCAACCCACTAGTGTTCTTTAATAGTATTTTTATTTATTGCAATATCAAACCAATTATTTTGGCTATTTCAACATTTATGGACCCTGAGGTTACAGGACCAGATTTCATCTCTCACAAAAAATGGTATCCCATGATAAGAGTGCTGGGGAATGGGTGCCTACAATAACAGTGACACACTCCCCAGCACATTTCAGGGACAGCTACAGGAGGACAGGGTGGCCAGATGGGGGTAGGCGACTATAGTGACAGGATGTTGCTATCGCCTGTGAGAGAGGGGCACACACAATGAGGGGATGTGAGGGTGGTACTGAGGTGGGTTGCTGAGCCAACCCCATGGTGTGGGGGTGGGTTGCTGGTGTCGGTCGGCAGGGTACTGGGTTCAGGTCCGGGCGCTGGTGCATTTTTGTTGCACCCAGCCCAGACCTTTTTTTTTAACATTTTAACCCTCCCTGAAATGCACCCCTCTGGAGTTGAGAATCCTTTAGTAGGGGGGTGCGGAGAGCACAGCCCCCCACAGAAAACATAAAAAAATAAGTCCCTGGTGCCCTTTTACTGTGCACTGGGGTGTCAGAGTGCTGAAATAAATTTTCAGCACTCTTGACTTCTACATAACAACAATCGCCTTTAGCCTTTTGCCGTTATGACATAGAACCCAAAAAATTGGCTACCACAGAACCTGATCGTCAAACAAAAGACACTAGTGGATTTACTGATAAATTTTCAGTACTATTTCAGGAAACTCGAGCTATGGAAAGTCCCAAAAAATGTATTATTACTACAATAAGAACAACATTTTATGAGTGTATCATGATGCTAAACTATTATCAATCAATCAATCAAATTCTTTATTTATCCTGGTGAACACCATTAAGCAAGCTCATTTACAAGGTGGACCTGCATTACACAAGTCAAGTAACAATGCATTTATATACAGACAAATAGACAGTAGATGCAAGAGTACAACAGTACAGGTAGGCCTGCAATAGACAGGATAAGTAAAAATACATATGGTAAAAGACAGTCGGTAAGGGTATACATAACAATAGGGTAGCAAGTCAGTAAAAATTTATACCAGATACAACAACATACATGGTTTAGTATTTCTGTAAGGTAAAGGCATTATAGTCCAGTGAAGAGATAAGTTGAAGTGGATGCTATAAGCGAAGAGACATACATAGTTTAAAAAGACCCAGATGTATTAAGGGGGAGACATGTCAGGAGAAGTGGGCAGCCAGTGGGGGGGTCTGGAACTGGGATAATACTAGGAGCGAAGGAATGAGATTCTGCGGGTATGCAAGGAATAGGTGGGTGAGGGAGGGTGAGATTTAGGGTGGTAGATAAGTAGGTGGCTCAGGGACAACTTATGCACTGATACAAGGAAGGAGGATGGGAAAAGCAGGGAGGATGTGGAAGGGGGTGTAAGTAAGCTAGGATCATTGGAAGCAGTTGCAGGCTTTTGTAATGTATTTTGAGTATAAGGTCTTAAACACAGTGAGACTAACAGGAGTCCTCAGTTTCAGTGATTTTTGTAGCACATTCCAGAGCTAGGATCATTGGAAGCAGTTGCAGGCTTCTGTAATGTATTTTGAGTATAAGGACTTAAACACAGTAATATTAACAGGAGTCCTCAGTTTCAGTGATTTATGTAGCACATTCCAGAGTGACGGTAGAACGAATCCTATGGCAGCTCTCCCAAAATGCGTTAGGGCTTTGGGCACTTTCAGAGACATCAGTGAGCAGCTTCTTAAGGTGTAGGTTCCAGACATATTGAGAGTCAGGCAATCAACAATATACTGCGGAGGTTTGCCAGTGTTAGCTCTGTATGTCCAGAGAGCTGCATTTTTATTTCATCTGTAGTGTAGGGAGGTCCAACCTACGGTTGCATATAAAGAGCCATGATGGGTGGAGAAGGGGAGACCAGTGATGAAGCGCAGGGCTCTGTGTTAAAGTATATCCAATTTACTGAGGTATGAAGTAGCACATTGGCTGTATATAAAGTCATCGTAATCAATTAGGGAAAGGAATGTAGACTGAACTAGCTGTCTCTTGGTCTCTGTAGTTAGTAGGTGGTTTAACATGAAGAAGAGACCTAGTCTCTGCCTCAGTTTTTTTAACAAATCCTCCAGGTGGTCTGCAAAGGAGAGTTTGAAGTCTAGCCAGACCCCCAGGTATTTAAATTTTGGCACAAATTCCAGGGTTTCTCCTAGGAGGGTGGTGATGGGAGGTAGAGCAGGGTAGGCTGCATAGTTAATAGGCAAAAATAGCATCATCTTTGTCTTTTTGGCATTAAGTAGCAATTTTTTACTAAGGAGCTGGTATTGAAGTATGTTAAAGTCAGCTTGCAGGTCGCTACAGGCAGTTTCAGGAGTTGTATGGCTTAGGTAGAGCACTGTATCATCTGCGAAGAGATGAATTTTTGCCTCATTGATGCCTGAGTCTATATTGTTGATGTAGAAGGCAAATAGGAGTGGCCCCAGGATGGATCCCTGCAGGACGCCTCTTTTTAACAGATTTGAGGGGGAGAGTTCACCTTCGGCCTTGACCTGTTGGTACCTGTCAGCAAGGTAGTTGTGGAACCAACGCAGGAGGTAGAATCTAGACCAATAGCTTTTAATGAAGAAAGAAGGAGGCTGTGGTCGACAGTGTCGAAGGCCTTACTTAGGTCTATAAAAACGGTGAAAATCTTTTGTTCTCTAGCTCGCGCTGCTAGTCATTTGTCACCTTGGCCAGGGCCGTGATTGTACTATGTTCAGTTCTGAAACCAGATTACATTGGGTTTAGCAGGTTTGCATCATCTATGAAAGATTTCAGCTGGGCCTTCACGATTTTTTCCAGAAGTTTTGATAGTACCGGGAGAAGGGAGATGGGTCTGTAGTTGTTTAGATCACAGGGGTCTCCAGATTTAAACAACGGAATAACATGTGCGGTCTTCCACAGTTTGGGGAGGGTTCCTTGAGAAAGGGACAAGTTAAATAGATGTGTAATAGGTACGGCCAAGACATGATAGGCGATCCTTAGGTAGTATGGTTCGAAGGTGTCAGCACCAGCACTTTTTCTGGTGTCCAACTGGAGGAGGAGATCTTTGACCTTTTTTAGTGAGGCAGGAGAGAATGGAAAGACTGCATCTGAGGGACTAGATTCTGAAGGTTGCGTGGTAAGCTGGGTGTGTAGGTTGCATTCATGTGAGTTATCAAAAACTAGCCCTGCAGTAGCAAACTGATTGTTGAAGGCTTGTAGTATCTCTTTATTGTTGTTGATAGTTACATTGTCAGAAATAATTTTTGAGGGGAGAGTTTCCTGTGGTATTATCAGAAAGTTCTTTTATTGTGGACCAGAACTTGGTTGGGCAGTTGGAGGCAGTGTCGAGTTCAGAGTGATAGAAGTTGGACTTGGTTTCCTGAATTAGCTTTGTACAGTGGTTTCTGGCTGTTCTGAAAATATGCCAGTCTTCAGCTTTGTGGGATTTGCATGCTAGCTTCCAGAGCTTGTCTCTTTTTAATAGTGCTGCCTTGATGTCTGCTGTAAACCAATGACACTTTCTAGCCTTTATGTGGGTTTTGACTAAGGGTGCATGGGTGTTAAGAGTGCTGGATACAGTTTCGTGGAAAATGGCATATGCTGTTTCTACTGATTAGGCTAATTAAAAGGTCTGCCAAAGCAGGGAGGCTTTCAGGTCATTGATATATGCAAGCGGGTCAAAATTCCATTTTGATCTTTTGGTAGAGAACTTTGCTGAGGCTGTTGGTTTAGGGACTGCTCTTATGCCAGCAATAAAGCAATGGTAACTAACATCAGCAAAAAAGATCCCAGCATGGGAGAAGAAATGGGGTTTGCATACTAGAAATACATCTAATAGTATACTTTTCGTAGGGTTTTTCTTATTGATACAAGTAGGTTCATTAATACGTAGAGTGAGCGTATGATAGTAACAGAAGGATTTAAGTGGAAGAGATGTGTTTGACAGCCAGTTGTAGTTAAGGTCCCCTAGTATAATTGTTTCCATTGTGTCAGTACTCATAGTAGATGATAGGTGGGACAGGAGCTGTGATCCTGAGGATGGGGGTCTATAACATCCTATGACATGGAGGACCATTGATGTAGATATTTCAGTTTTTAAGGACAGGCATTCAAAGGCATTGGCAATTGATGTAGTGTCGAGGGTAGCAACCGTAAACTTGTCCTTAACATAGATGGCTACACCACCACCTCTGATTAGTCTATTGGCTTTGAATAACAGATAGTTTGGGATATTGACCTCTTTGTCTGGCATTGATGGACGAAGCCAGGATTCAGATATGACAAGTACATTCGGCTCAGTGTAGATAGCCCAAGCCTGTATTGAGGTGAGTTTCTTAAAGAGGCTTCACACATTAACATGCATAAAACTGATACCTTTGTACTTCGTGACTTCAGATGGTGAAGGAATTGCTTGTATAGGACCAGGGTTAAGTTTAACATTACCTGAGCATAGCAAGAGGAGGAATACAACTTTCCTCAGGGCAACAAGTGGTAATTTGGAAGAACTAAACCTTCTTTGGCTAGTGGAAGTATTGGTGTAGGAATGCAAGGACCTATTCTTTGTACTGTTCAGTCCTAGTGATACACATGCCAAGTTCCTAGCTGTATGACACCAGTAGATGCAGGTACTGGGCCGAGTTGGAAACATTCCTTGGGTAGGTAATGAGATGCCGGTGGCTGTCCGAGAGAGAGAGACTCAGCTGAAAGTGGGTATGACAACTTGGGGGCATAGCACGAGTTGTATAGGGAGTCCATGAGTAGACATTCTTGTGGTAGGGGATACGAGTCCTCTTGGTAAATTCTATCTGGCGTATACCCTAATAAGGGTAGGGTGCATAAGGCGGTAAAAAGGTAGAGCCAGATTGCAAGTTCCATGGTTAAAATCTGGGGGTCAGAAAGAGAAACAGTTGTAAGGGCTTAATCTTGGCAAGGTATCACCAGATAAGGCTATGCACCACAGGGTCTGAAAAGGGATACAGGTGCCAATACCACTTGAAGGCAGCAAGGAGATGTTTCTATGGCACAACGACTAAAGATAGTTATGAGAAGTCATAAACCGGATCTAAGAAGTATCACCAGCTAAAGCTACACACCACAGGGTCAGCAAAGGGATATAGGTGCTGAAACCACTTGTAGGAGCAAGGATAATTTACTATGACACAGCGACTAGGGACAGTAATAAGAAGTCACAAATCTGATCTGAGGTGAGTGGTAGGGGAGACTGCGGTGGGTTAGTTAGGATGGGACACTTGAACCTGACGTGTCAGCCCAAAATTTATATGTCTGTGGGCATCCTTGGGAGGTGAAGAGGATAGTTTTGTAGGAAAGCCAATGGCAAGGGAGGGCGGGGCAAGGAGGTCTATATAATAATGGTCAGAGAGGGGGATGGGTGTGTGGGTGTAAAATTTGCGGCTTTGCCGTACCTCTCTGGGTCTGGAGTCTGAGCAAGTGGTCTTGGGCAGCAGCTTCAGAAGTGCCGACCACCCGGTGGCTGCAGTTCTTGCAGCGGATGAGCTGGGAGGCCTGGAGGGTTCTCTGCTGAAGGGGAAGAGAAAGCAAAGCCAATTAGTACTGGTCCCAGACAATGGTCAAGATACCCAGTGACAAAACTAATTTACAAATGAAAGGGGTCGATTTCCTTGGTGCCCTGAAGTCTGGGCGACAGTTTCAGAGGCAAAGCAAAGGGCTGTTTCACTTAATCAATCTAGCAAGAGCAGTTTGCAAGTATTACAACTTTTTTTAGGCAGTTTACAGGTAGATTCTAACAAAATAGGAATACATTAGCAAGCATAAGTAAAAAAAAAAACAGCGCATTTTTAGCTCAGGAGACAGAGAAAAGATAAGAAGGGGTGAAGGACCAATCGGAGCAAGCCTGGAGAAGGTGCTCACACTCCTCCACTCGGAATTATGACATTCCAGTATTTCTAGACAGACCATCCCTAGATTCAAAACAAACAAGTCACATTCTCTTTGATCCTTGGCTACCCATTAAAATATGGGACACAGTATGGCTGTGTGTTCATGGCAAATTAAACATCAAAAATAACCTCAAGCATAAAGACAAGAAGGAAATATATTGCCCCAGAGACACATGCCAAGATTCCTTAGAAATTAAGGAACACTTATACTTTGAGAGCCCATTTATTCAGATATTTTGGAATTTGATTCATAAACAATGGAAACAAACCTTTCTTCCATAACATTTCACATGAAGCTTATTTTTTAGGAATCCTCAACGCTTGGGTGATGACACATCATCCCAGTACAGTATGGGTAATACTAGCTTGCCTTAAATATTGAATCTGGCAGACAAGGTGCAGATTAACCTTACAAGAAACAGAGACTCTGCCAGAGCAACTTTTACAATCTCTTATACATACAATTAAAGAAATACAGGAACGAGAAAAAAGAATGCATGCCTATAGATTATATTTAGAATGATGGGGAGCATTTGATTGGATTAAATAACTATATCATAGAAATTAATTCAACAGAATTCATGTTACCTTCCAAGTATTATTACTGAATATATATAATCTATAGATGATACATAAAGAAAAGGAGGGAAAGAGTAACAAAAAATAGAGAGTTCATACAAATGTAAATTAAATTTATAATGTATGGGGAGCCCTTACTACCACCAGAAATCAACCAGTTTATAACGCTGATATGGTATTGTTGAGACATCAAGAGGTTGTTAACCCCTCTTGACTACATTGCAATGATATCATAACAATGGGAGCGGATCTGCACATGCATGGCTTTGAATGAGCAGCGAACAATGAACAACTGCAGCAGTGAAAGCTGGCCCTAAGGGATAGAGGAGCTGTGGGCAAATGATAAAAAGTACGGACTATCTTTTTTTCAACTGATGCTCACTTGAGTTTTTGCCCATACACTATGAAAGCTAATGTATGGGTTTTGATCGGTAACTGAGCTAAAATTGCTTCTCAAGGTTACCATGACAAGTGAAAACCTCTCAAGCTTCACCCTCGATGTTTGCAAAGTTGTCATGGTAACCTCTCAAAGTGATTACAGTGTGGATGCAGACCAAAACCCATACATTATCCACTACTTAGTGAACTGTTTAAATTGTATAATTTCTCCCCTTTAATTTTTTCTTTCCTGTTTTATCCTGTTTATCTAATATCTACCATTTCTTATGTTGTTTAATTTCCTGTTTTATGGTATTTGCTTTGTTATTTGATTATATCTTATGTAGATCCGTATGAACAATTATTTCTGGACATATGTTTCATATTCAATAAAAAATTCCCCTACTCTTTTTCGAGAAGTGCCATGGGAACTTTAACATCCACCTGAACTACTAGGAGAAGAGGCAGATGGGACTTTGGTTTAACGTCTCATCCAAAAGACGGCACCCCAGAAGTGCAGCAGCCTGTCATGCTGCACTACAGTGTCAGTATTGGGATTTAACTCAAGTGCCCGGTGCTGGGATAGAACCCACAGTCTTCTGATCTTCTAGCTTTAGAAGTGAGCGTGCAATCTGCTGAACCACTGACACTGACAATATAATAGCACCAGTTTATTAAACAAACTCTGACTAAAGCCGATAGTGCTGCAGTCAAGGAACTTGGGATAAAAATATTGAAAATTAGTTTTTTAATATTTTTATACCAAATTTCTAAGATAACCTTGTTATGACCCTACCTCATGAAGAAGGGTTGAGAAAATGTTCATCTCCTGGCCTAAAGGTGATTTCAAGCAGGGACTTGGAAATCAACTTTCAGGATGCAAAAACACATTTTGGGCAAGAGATGAAAAATGACAGCTATCACATTCAGAAGGTGCTGTAAAGAAATGGCTATATTGAACATTTTGGGTAAAAATATTGAATATTACCAAAGTTACAAGCCTGTGTTTGCAGAATTCAGCATAGCCTCATAACTTAGTTTTTTTTTTAATATTGTTACACCAACTTTAAAACATAGCCTTCTTATGACCCTGCCTCATGAATAAGGTCAGAGAAAATTTTTAAGTCCTGTCTGAAAGGTGATTTCATGCAGGGACCACAAAATCACCTTTTGGGATGTAAGAAAAGACATTTTGGCCAGGATTTGAAAAATGACAGCTGTCACATTCATGAGATGCTGTAATGATATGGCTATGTTTTAAACTTTGTGGTAAAAATATTGAAAATTACCAAAGTTATGAGCCTGCATTCACAAAATTCAACGTACTGTAGGCTCATAATTTTATTTTTTAAATATTTGTACACCAAATGTTAAATTTAGCCTTTTTATGATCCTACCTCAAGAACACGGGCAGAGAAAATTTTCAACTCTTGCCCAAAAGGTGATTTAGTGCAGGGATCATGAAATACCCTTTCAGGACAGATTTGCCTAATTTCAGTGCAATTGTTCATGAGGCAGGGTCTCAAAAAAGACATGTTGAAAATTTGGGCCAAAGATATGCAAAACTGTCCAAGTTATGCCACTAAGTTTAAAACCCCATTGAAATACATTGAGTCACATACCTGTTTCTTCAGCTAGTGGTCTGACTTTGTGGAGTGAAGACATGACTGCAATCCAGAGAGAATTATGGCATTGGGCCCCCGATGGGTAAGTAAGGGATGGGGGGGTGCTGTGTGTGAGTGCTGAGTGGATGGGGTGGGTGGGGAGTTACGAATGCCCACAAAAGACATCGATGGATGGTTTTCTTTTTACAGGTGAAAACAAAAATCATGACAGAGGATTCTTGATCATGACACTGTGGGGATTGGGCACCCCCAGTGTCACTGTTATGTTTGTGGGGGGATGGGTGCTGAGAGTAAGGGTCAGGTGGGTGGGAGCCCGATGATTCTTGATCATGACACTGGGGGGATTGGTCACCCCCAGTGTCACTGTTATGTTTTGGGGGGATGGGTGCTGAGAGTAAGGGTCAGGTGGGTGAGAGACCGATGATTCTGGATCATGACACTGGGGGGATTGGTCACCCCAGTGTCACTATTATGTTGTGGGGGATGGGTGCTGAGGTATTAAGGGTCAGGTGGGTGTGAGACCGATGATTCTGGATCATGACACTGGGGGGATTGGGCACCCCCAGTGTCACTGTTATGTTTATTGGGGGATAGGTGCTGAGAGTAAGAGTCAGGTGGGTGGGAGACCGATGATTCTTGATCATGACACTGGGGGGATTGAGTACCCCCAGTGTCACTGTTATGTTTGTGGGGGGATGGGTGCTGAGAGTGAGGGTCAGGCGGGTGGGAGACCAATGATTCTGTATCATGATACTGGGGGGATTGGGCACCCCCGGCGTCACTGTTATGTTTATGGGAGGATGGGTGCTGAGAGTAAGGGTCAGGTGGGTGGGAGACCGATGATTCTGGATCATGACACTGGGGATTGGGCACCCCCAGTGTCACTGTTATGTTTGTGGGGTGATGGGTGCTGAGAGTAAGGGTCAGGTGGGTGGGAGACCAATGATTCTGGATCATGACACTGGGGGGATTGGGCACCCCCAGTGTCACTGTTATGTTTGTTGGGGGGATGGGTGCTGAGAGTAAGGGTCAGGTGGGTGGGAGACCAATGATTTTGGATCATGACACTGGGGGAATTGGGCACCCCAGTGTCACTTTTATGTTTGTGGGGGGGATGGGTGCTGAGAGTAAGGGTCAGGTGGGTGTGAGACCGAAGATTCTGGGTCATGACACTGGGGGGATTGGGCATCCCCAGGGTCACTGTTATGTTTGTGGGGGGATGGGTGCTGAGAGTAAGAGTCAGGTGGGTGGGAGACCGATGATTCTGTATCATAACACTGGGGGGATTGGGCACCCCAGTGTCACTGTTGTTTGTGTGGGGGGATGGGTGCTGAGAGTAAGGGTCAGGTGGGTGGGAGACCAATGATTGTGGATCATGACACTGGGGGAACTGGACACCCCCAGTGTCACTGTTATGTTTGTGGGAGAGGGTGCTGAGAGGAAGGATTGGGTGGAGGGAGGAAAGAAATATATATCAAAAATAAAGGTCACAGTGGAACACAATCAAGACACTGGGGAATTGGG
The DNA here is from genome assembly GCA_016271365.2 of Neoceratodus forsteri. NCBI lineage: Eukaryota > Metazoa > Chordata > Ceratodontiformes > Ceratodontidae > Neoceratodus > Neoceratodus forsteri. The sequence goes on along the minus strand of CM057450.1, from coordinate 227,535,124 downwards.
CACCCCCAGTGTCATTGTTATGTTTCTGGGGGGGGGGTTCTGAGAGAGAAAGAGTTGGGTGGGGGAATATATAACTTAAAAGAAAAAAAGGAGGTCATAGCGGAACATGGCATGGTCTGCTGTGTCCAAGATAGCTGCTGGCACATGTGCAGTACAGTTTGGTGGCCATCTTAGACACAGCAGACTGTGCCATATTCCACCATGACTTCCACAAAATAGTGCTGTGCCATTGCTAATGGACAGTGCGGAGTGCTTCATGGACGTAGAGATGACTATGAGGCAACTCCACACTGTTGTTCGGTCAGAAAAGTCTCCCTTTTTTGATTGATCACAGGAGGTCTGCAGGGCTCTACCCACTGTGGTCTTAAAAAGGATCAGTTTGGAGCTCAAAAGGGAAAACAACAGCCAGACGTGTTCAAAGTTGTGTAGAGAGGATTTTGAAATAACTGATTTCTGGTGAGCAGTTTCCTGGGAGAAGAGTATCGCACACCAATCCAAAGGATTTTATGAGTGCAGTTCACACTCATGTGTGGCCTCTTCATGAATGCCCTTCCTGTAGAGTGGGAAGGAAACGTTCTTTCTAAATATATCAATCCCAAGTATTGCTCTAAACATGGGAGCTGTACTGACTTCCCCAGTTACCTTGGTGGAAGTTCAGAAAGCAGTCCATACACTAAGTAAGAGAACGGCATCGGAGTCTGGTCTCACATCTGAGTTTTATGTGAGTTTCTGGATATATTGGGGCCTGATCTTGTATTATATAATGACATTTTAGCAACAGATGTCACCTCACTCAATGACTACTGCCATACAAATACTACTATATAAAAAGGTAGATAATCTGATCTAAACAACTGGAGACCATTAAAGAGCTAGTGTACTGCCTAAACTACTATTAGTTTTTAAAGCCGTTAACAAGTACCTTTTATATCTGAGGTACATTTTCTTTTCCCTTTAGTTAAATAGAAGATTGCTTACCTGATGTTAATAGGTGTGAGGTGTGAGACAGCACTCTGCCTGGCAGTTGACATACTGATCTCTGTTCACCCCACTACATATTCAGCACTATGATCTCTAGGTGTGTTGTTAGCCCACAGAATGGGGACATGGGCCCCCCTAGTTTAGGCTGGTGCTCCCAGTCTTTTCTCCCACCCATCCTTTAAATTATAGGGCTTTAAAGCCCAGCAAGAGCAATGCCAGCCTGAGCCTTGTAAAGCTAATAGTACCACCTCTGCTCTTCTTCCTACCTTGGCTTGTTTGCTTGCTCCATCTGTGACTGACTCCTCCTCTGCTCCAACTCCACTGTGTCTCTCTCTTTCCAGCAGACTGAGCCAACCTGAGTCCCTCCAATTGACGCTGATTGACCCCAACGCCTCTATGCTGACTCAACTCACTGCTGTCTGCTGCTAGTCCCAGCGGGTCCCAGTTCAATGATCACATGGGGTGGACTCTGCAATAAGTTATCACATGGGGAGGGTGTCATTGCTTGGACATCATTTGCAGGACTCTTGCTGAGCCGGGGCAGTAATAGGCAGCTATCTTCATCAATGGTGACTGGGTGAATAACTACAGACAGACTTGATTGGAGCAGGTGTCAAATAGGGGCTGGAGTTGGATGACTTCTTTACACTCTGTAGAGCATGGTCATCACTTTGTTCAGTAGCATCTTAGAGAACAGGCATTTTGTTGGAGACAGAGAGAGAGAGAGAGAGAGAGAGATGACACCGACTGAGGCTAAGTACTGTTGTGACTGACAGCAGCTGTAGTCAGCCTGAGCCTCCTTCATTTCCACACCTGTAACAAAAAAAAATTAAGATCTTGATAAAATATAAATAAATAAATAAACAGACTAACGAGAGGTGGGAGCTGCTGAGAGGGGGAGGGGAGACTCAGAGCAGCAGGAGCTGAGCAGCCTGCTCATCACATCTGTACTACTGGCTATTGTGTTGTACTTGTAATATCTGCAAAAAATTAAAAACAGATGTGGGGGAAAATCAGGAGAGAGGGAGCCAGGGGGAGGCTTCAGAGACAGACTGACACACTAAGCAGTCTGCCACACCCTAGTGTAGGCCACAGTTTAACATCTGAAGACAAACAAATGGATTGGGACTACAGAGAGAGGGAGCTGAGAGGGTAGACAAGACAGACTGATATGGGGGTCAGTGCAGCAGCAGCAGGTGCCAGGAGCTGAGCATTCTGCCCTGCAAGCCATGTTTATGTAAGATCTGAGCAACAACAACAACAAAAAATAAAAGCAGAATGGAAATAAGTAGAGAAGGAGCTTGGGGGAAGAGTAGACTGAAACAGAGAGTCAGTGAAGCAGCAGCAGGAGCTGAGGAGCCTGGCCTGAACTGGAGAGCTGCTGCTGCTGCAGTGAATTTGTCTTTTAATTCCATGATTGCCTTGCCTGTAGCCTTGAGGTATATAGCCCCAGAATACAAAAAGACAGGGTTTGTTTGCCTATCATCACTAATTACTTGATAACCTACAGCCTTGAGGAGAAGGGGTCTCCAGAATTGCATGCAGTTGCAAGATGGCGGCTGTGCTGAGCTGCAGTCTCTATGTATTCTTATAGTAGCACAGAAACCCATGTTTAAGCCATTTTATTTGATTTTTCATTTATTTTGTTATTTTTGCTCCCTGGTTTATTTTTCGCTATTTATTTATTTCGGCTTGGCCCAGGGCTGGCTATTGAACAGACACACTGCGATCTGGCATCTACCCCTACAACTTTTCACAATTCTTTTACTGTGCCTACTTTTAATGCTTCAAAGTACTAACAGGCAGGACATATTCAAAGCAACAGTCAGGACATACCTGCAGTAGTGGACTTAGTTGATCCAGAGAGATGACAGGTTTTTGGCTCTGGCACGAGTGGAGGATTGGTGGAAGGTGCACCTGAAAACCAGCGAGTGTTGGATTTTGGTGTTCCCCAACTTTGGTCGATACTTTTGGCATCCGGTTTCTGTGCTGTGGAGAGATGTATTGCGGGAGTTTGTGGAATTGATTCGGCGAGGTGCTGGTGTTTGCCCAGATCCCTTTCTTGTGGGGAGTGATGTGAAGGAAGCGCTGAAGTGTTCTCTGGTGGCTATATGTCTGTAGCCTGGGGCTTCGCTCCTGGTTCTTGTCCTCTATCCGTCGGTGTGCTGTGAGGCTGCTGTCAGTGGGCGACTGCTTCTCTGGCACTTCTGTCCCACACCGTGGTGGGCTGGAGAGCCACTTGGGCTGTGGTAGGGTCCGGAGTGAGGCAGATGTGCCGGGATGAGTCCCACTGGCATCGGATAGCTTGGCCCAAATTGCTTCAGTCTTTACAAGGTTCTGTCAGTCCCTTGGATAGTAGCACTAAAAGTAAGGAACGCTGCTCTGTGCCTAAGTGCTACTTTCGTTGCCTGTCTCTCAAATCTGCTGACTGCCTGTAAAGACTATAAAGACTGTCCTGTTTAGTTGTTATTAAAGAACATTTGCCAGCGTTTGTTTTTTTATGGTGGTGAGAGCCCATGGGAGGACTGAATTTTGATACTGTGCTGTTTCACAATTTTGAACTTCAGAATTATTTTTAGGGCTGTGGGAGGAGCCTACAGCTGTTTTGCAAAAGCTCTGTGGCTCTGAAAATGGCCAATCTTACAACAGCTTCCATTGGACATTTGGAAGTATCCTTCTAAAAGCCCAATGGAGCTTAAACCCCTCTGCTATGATTGGCCTACAGAATAACAGCTGCACTATTTTGGCTGTTACTTCTGCATTCCAATGCATGAACTGCATATGCGCATGACTCGTGTGCCAGTGCAGTTCTATGGTGCCACCAGGTTGCAAATGGCAACATGCCATTCACTATTTTGTGCCCTCCCTCCCCATGTCATGCCCGACATCTGATGTCACACACTGGGAGCCCACCCCAGTGAGTGGAATTTGTTTTTTTCCTGTAAATTAGAAAATGGTCCCTCGTCGTGTTCTTTTTCCTGGTGCTCCCTTCCCAAGTTATGCCCAACATTGGGGTGCCCAATCCCCATGTTGGCATTCATGTGGCACACTGGGAGCCCACTCCAGTGTGTCAAAATGTTTTTTTTCTGCATTTGCTGTAAATTCAAAAAAAGTCCTCGTTGTCGTTTTTTTTACCCTTGTGAAAATGAAAAGGTCCCTCGTCATTGCTGCGTCCCCTCCCCTCCCCACCCTCCCACTGAGCACCCACTTCCCAACACTTTCCCCATTACTATACTTACTCCGGAGGTCGGTGCTCTCATTTCTCTGGACCGGGACACGTCTGCACTTTTCAAAGCCCAGCTGTGAACTGAAGAATTAAAGGTAAGCGTGCTATATAGCCATGCAATGGGAGTTTCAACTTATGCTCATATCTCAGCCATTTTTTTGAATTTTGTCCCAAATTTTCAACATGGGGTTCTTGGGACCCCACCTTGTGAAAACTATCACTGTCATTTTGTTACTCAGTCCCAAAATGTGATTTCGTGGTCACTTGGTAGAATCACCTTGGGTCCAATTCACAAAATGACAGCATGACTGTTCATGAGGTGGGGTCCCAAAAAGCCCATGTGGTAAGTCTGGTGAAAAAATTCCAAAAAATGACTGCGTTACAAGCATGCATTGCACAGTTTCTACGCACGCTCCTAATTTTGCTGATTTTTTATGTTTTCACTCCACATATTTAACATTGTCATTTTTGCACACCTCCTTCAAAACAGTACAGCTGTCATTTTCCACAGCTTGCCCAAAATTGTTTTCACACCTGTGACACAGAATAGCACATTTGGGCTGCACAATCACCTTTTCATACAACTGAACAAAATGACACTGGCACTGTTTATGAGGAAGGGTCCAAAAAAGGACATGCTGAAAATTTGGTGAAAAAATTCTAAAAACTGACTGCATTATGAGCGTGCATTGCACAGTTTCTACGCAAGCTCCTAATGTCTCCAGTTTTTTATATTTTCTCTTCACATTTTTAACATTGCCATTTTTGCACACCTCCATCAAAACATTACAGCTGTCATTTTTCACAACCTGCCCAAAATGTATTTTCGCATCTGTGGAACAAAATAGCATGTTTGGTCTGTGCAATCACCTTCCGGAACAATTGAAAAAAATGACACTGGCACCATTCATGAGGAGGGGCCCAAAAAAGGCTGTGTTGAAAATTTGGTGCAACATCTCTAAAATATGGCCAAGTTACACCTGAACGTTGAATAATTTCTATGCACATGTGTAACTTTCATCACTTGGTAGCTCTTCACAGCCTTATTGGCTCGGGCTTGATCTTGTTTCTGCTGCTATATCTGTTGGACCCTAGGAGTGGGAGTCCATGGGTCTACTACCGGACAATTTTTGGCCCTGGGAGGTGGGAGCTCCATGGATTAAAATCATTATTTGAATTCTTATGGTCTGGGCTCCATTTTCATTTATTTTGCAATTATTTAATATAATCAGTAGTTTAACGAAGTCAATATTACATTTATTTGGTGTATATACTTAGTTAGGGATAATTGTGTTTGTTATTATTATTTACTGTTTTATTATTTGTTTTATTAGGGTGTGTTGGGATTTGTGTTTTTGGGAGAGTTATTGTATTGGAGTTAATTTTATTCTGCTTCTACTGTGGTAAGATAATGTTCAGGGAGGGAGTAAAGATGATCAAGCATTATTACCCCACCAGGCTCAGGGAAATGTGCCCCTTTGAATATCCCCCATTGTCATCAGATACTTATTTAAGGTATCAAGCTTTGGGGATAGCCAGGCAAAGGAGAAGGGGAGAACTGGGCCTGGTGGGGGAATGGAAAGGGGGGGATGGATTGATGTGGTAGGGACCAAGAGATGCCTGGGGTGAAATGGAGACAGAACAGAGGTATCTCTCGTCTTGTCCCCATACCCAAGGACTCCATAGTTAATGGGCAGGAGCTGAGGTCTTCCTCGACAGCCCATCCTACTCGGGTGGTGTTATGCAATGCCAGATCTATTAAAAATAAGACAGCTATTAGAGCTGATCTTGTTGAAACAGTAGATCTGGCTTGCATCACCGAGACCTGGCTGGATGATAATGCAGGCCCTATATTGGCCTCTGCCATTCCAGCCGGATACTCGGTGATACACAGCCAGAGGATGGATCATAAGGGAGGGGGTGTTGCCATTGTGTTTAGGTCAGAACTGGGCCTTGTGGATGTGCCAGTGGGGTCCACCAAGTCCTTCAAGTATATCCTGGGTGAGGGTGTAGAGTGTGGGATACTCCTCATTTACTGTCCACCTGGTGATGGTGGAGAATTCCTGAAAGAGATAGCAAACTTCATCATTGACGTGGCATTGGAGTCCACCAGATGGGTAATTCTGGGGGACTTCAATGCCTGGGTCAACGATGAACTCTCACAATTTGTTCAGAATCTCTTCCAGCTAATGACTATTCTGGGCCTTACACAGGCAGTTACCTCCTTGACCCATATAGGCAGTCACTCACTGGGTCTGGTGTTCCTCTTGAGGATGGAAATAACGGATTTGGGGGTGGAACCAGTCAGTTGGTCTGACCATCACACCATAAGGTTCAGTTTCAAGGCCCCCCAAATGTACGTGCACCTATGGAGATGGTCCAGTATCGCCCATTAAGGGGCATTACCCCTAAAGGTTTGTCGGCGGTGCAGGACCTGTTGGGTTTGTTGGGTGAATGCATGAATCCAGGGGCTCTCATACTGGCCTATAATAGAATGGTGGGAGATGCCCTGGACAAGATTGCTCCAGTTCAAGTTCGACCACTCACCCTTTGTCCAAGAACCCCTTGGTTTGATGGTTCCTTGAAGGGGTTGAGGAGAGTTGGTCAAAGGCTAGAGAGAACAGGGTGGAGGTCGGGCATAGATGCTTACAGGCTTAGATTGATAGAACATTATAAGGGCTATCAATCAGAAATCACCAGTAAGAAGGCAGAATTCCTGTCCAGGGAGATTTCTGCTGCATGAAATCAACTGGCTCAGCTCTTTTGGACTGTAGAAAGAGTGTGTAATCCAATTTGTCTCCAGCCCAGAAGGCATTTTCTCAGGCTAAATGTGAGGAGTTCACTTGATTCTTTGCAGATAAGGTTGGCAGCATCTTGTCTGGCATCGGCCCTGCACTCCCTATGAGGGACTGTGGAGGTCAGCGAGAGGTGATGAACACTCGGTCTGTCTGGATGGACTTTAGCTGGCCAAAATTCATGGACATTGTGAAGATCATTGAAACATTGTGCCTAACCAGTTGTAGTTTGGATCCGGGCCCTACACCCCTATTAGTGGATTGTGTTGATGTTATCTGCCCAATCCTAGCTAAAATTATCTGGGGTTCCTTGGAGAGGAGTGTCTTCCCTGATCCTCTTAAGAAGGTAGTCATACGACCACTCCTAAAAAAAACATCCTTGGATCCAGACTGTCCAGTCAACTACAGGCCTGTCTCTAACCTTCCTTTTGCCAGGAAGGTTATTGAGAAGGTGGTTGTGTTGCAATTGGATGATCACTTTATGATCCACAATGTCTATGATGCTCTCCAGTCTGGATTTTGGAAGAGACATAGCACTGAGACTGCACTTGTCCGGGTATTGCATGATCTCCTAATAGTGAGGGATCGAAAGGCTCATACCATCTTGGTCCTTCTTGATCTCTCCTCAGCATTTGACACTGTGGACCACGGTGTGCTACTGGAGTGCCTGTGGCTTCTCTGTGGACTGTCAGAGACAGTCATAGAATGGTTTTGATCCTTCCTCATGGGCAGGTCTCAGAGGGTGGTCACCAGAATTTATTCCTCTGACACCCTTCCTCTGTCCTGTGGGGTGCCGCAGGGCTCCATATTGGTGCCCATGTTGTTCGCAGTGTATATGCTTCCATTGGGAGATATCATTAGGTGATACAGTTTGAGTTTTCACTGCTATGCAGATGATACTCAACTGTATCTGTCCTTTCTACCCGAACGGGGATGCAGACTCTGTGTTTAACAACTGCCTCACCGAAATCAAGGACTGAATGAGCACCAGCTGGCTGAGACTGAATCTGGACAAGACCAAAGTGCTGGTTGTAGACCCTGGTCATCCAGGGGCAGGTTTGAGGGATGGGCAGTGGGCAGGCCTCGGACATATGGCTTGATGGCATCCAGCTCACTACCTCTGACCAGATGTGTAACTTGGGTGTTATCTTTGATGACGGCTTGACCCTGAAACCTCAGGTGCTTGCAGGTGTCAAATCCTCTTTTTACCATCTGAGGAGCATCACTCGAGTGGAATACCCAATTCCTCCGGATGATCTTCCAACATTGGTCCATGCGTTCATCACCACCCGCCTCAACTACTGCAATGCCATCTACCTAGGGCTTTCTGGTGCTGATATCCATCACTTCCAGCTGGTGCAGAATGCGGCAGCCAGGCTATTGATTGGAACATCTAGAACCAGCTATATCATTCCTGTGCTGTGCAGACTGCACTGGCTGCCTGTACAGTGGTGGATCACCTTAAAGGTTTGTCTTTTGACCTTTAAAGACCTACACGAACTGGGACCCAGCTACGTGCAAGATCTCTAGACTCCCTACTGCCCCCCAACCCTCTCCGATCCACTGACGAGGGATTGCTAGATATTCCCAGGGTACACTTAAAGACATCTGGTGCTCATCCTTTTTCCTTTGTGGCACCTACCCTGTGGAATTCTCTACCTTATTGGTCGAGAGAATGCCTGACCATTGAGAGAGTCAAGTCAGAATTTAAAACTTCTCTTTTTCAGATGTCCTTTCCAGATCATTTTAATTAATCTATATATTTGCAATTGTATTTTATTTTTATGTTTTATTGTAATTAATTTGTAAAGTGCCTTGGTTTAAGAAAGGTGCTATATAAATAAAGTTTTGCTTGCTTGCTTGCATACTTCTTCAGAATTTTTCACAGGTGGCAAAACCCAACAGGCTCACGTGCCAGACCCTATTTTTGTTTTGGAAAAAAAAAAAAGTTTTTTTTGTTTTTTGTTTAACATGAAATGTTTTATTGAAATTTTCCAACAATGAACATGTGAAACAACATGAAAAACAACCATGCACAGGAGAAATACATCAACATATCAACCATTAACCAACCATTAAAAAGATTGTACTGGGTAAAAGAAATATGATTGAATAAAAAGAACATTAACCACACAATACACAGCAAGGAAAAAACAAAACAGCACAAAAATGACAAAATTTCAAAACAGGTAGCACAAGTAAGACACAACCAGAAGCTAAGGATTGTACAGAAAAAATGTAATAAAGAAATACAAAGAACCCATGATGAACATTATAGAGCAATCTACTAGGAATTCTCAGACCTAATCAATAGGAAGATTAGCAGGTTGAGGAAGAAGCACCATAAAGAGATGTGAGTGAAGGAAAGGATCCCATTTACTGTAAAAAGCATCAGATTTACCAAATGACAGTAAAGTTAACTGAACAAATACTGCAAGACGCGAGAGGCTAGAATGCCATTGGAGGATTGAAGGAGGAGAAGGGCATTTCCATGATTTAAGGAGTAAGCTTCTGACTTCCAAAAGCATAGCAATTAACCAGAACTTGTGAAATGAGGAAAGCAGAGGGAACAGAGAGAGATGGCCTAACAGAACTAAATTAGGGTGAGATGGGATAAGCACATGGAAAACTGAGGTACAGACCGAGAGGACAGCATCCAACCACGTGGTAAGGCACAGGCCATTCCAAAAGTATGTAGCAGTCCAGCCTCAGATTGGGAACAGCACCAACAAGATAAGTGTGCAGTGAGACCCATTGACTGTAGGGCCTGGGAAGTTTATACCAGCGATGCAGGATCTTGAAATAAATCAGTAGACTATTGGTATCACAGCATGACTGATGGGTCAGATGGATACTAGCATATAGAGATGCAGAGAAATTAAATTCTGCTGGTGAAGTGAATGCAAAGTGGCCACTTCACATTGTCACTCTGCTATGTTGAGTGGCCAATAGGAAAGGCTCACTTCGCATTGTAATTACTTGTCATTGTCATTCTGCCTAAACGCAAAGTAAGGCAGAATGGCAACAATATTAGCAGCTCCCCAGTGCCCCCACATACACACAGTCACCAGAATAAATGTGCATCCCCAAAATGTTACTGTCTTGTGTCCAGAAAACTCCCCAGTGCTGACAAAGTGATATCAGAGCACAACAAGAAATACAAAGTCTCCCAGAATTAATGGCACACTCAGTCATGTGCACATTGGATGTGGTCACATCACACACAGTCACCAGAATTAATTTGCATCCCCAAAATGCTACTGTCTTGTGTCCAGAAAATTCCCCAGTGCTGGCGAAGTGAAATAAGAAGGTAACAAAAAATGCAGTCTCCCAGAATTAATGGTGCACTCTGTCATGTGAGCAGTGGCCACACACAGTCACCAGAATTAATTTGCATCCCCAAAATGCTACTGTCTTGTGTCCAGAAAATTCCCCAGTGCTGATGAAGTGAAATAAGAGCATAATAAGAAATCCGAAGCCCCCCAGAATTAATAGCGCAATCAGTCATGTGCTCAGTGGTCACACACAGTTACCATAATTAATTTGCATCCAAAAAAACTACTGTCTTGTGTCCAGAAACGTCCCCAGTGCTGGTGAAGTGAAATGAGAGAGTAACAAAAAATGCAAAGTCTCCCAGAATTAATGGCGCATTGCGTCATGCGAGCAGTGGTCACACACAGTCACCAGAATTAATTTGCATCCCCAAAATGCTACTGCCTTGCATCCAGAAAATTCCCCAGTGCTGATAAAGTGAAATGAGAGTGTAACAAGGAATATGAAGTCTCCAGGAATTAATGGCACACTCAGTCATAAGCGCAGTGGTCGCACACAGTTACCAGAATTCATTTGCATCCCCAAAATGCTATTGTCTTGCATCCAGAAAATTCCCCAGTGCTGTTGAAGTGAAATGACAGCATAACAAGAAATGCAAAGTCTCTCAGAATTAATGGCACACTCAGTCATACGCCGGGATCACACACAGTCACCAGAATTAATTTGCATCCCCAAAATTCTACTGTCTTGTGTCCAGAAAATTCCCCAGTGTTGGCGAAGTGAAATGAGAGGGTAACAAACAATGCAAAGTCTCCCAGAATTAATGGTGCATTCCGTCATGTGAGCAGTAGCCACACACAGTCACCAGAATGAATGTGCATCACCAAAATGCTACTGTCTTTTGTCCAGAAAATTCTCCAGTGTGGGTGAAGTGAAATGAGAGGGTAACAAAAAATGCAAAGTCTCCCAGAATTAATGGTGAACTCCATCATGCCAGCAGTGGCCACACACAGTCACCAGAATTAATTTGCATCCCCAAAATGCTACTGTCTTGTGTCCAGAAAATTCCCCAATGCTGATGAAGTGAAATGAGAGTGTAACAAGAATTGCAAAGTCTCCTAGAATTAATGGTGTACTGCAAATGCAGTGACAGATTAAGATTGTGCTGCGCACTCAAGAAATGCAGAGTCAAACGCAAAGGCACAACACCTAACCAGTACTCACAAGTCACAAATCTAAATCTGGAAAAGAATACCTTTTGCTGGTTGAGGGGGTAGTGCAAGGCAGTAACAGTCCACTACCAGTAAAGATACCACAAAGTAGTATAAAAAATTCTTGCAGGTACGGTGGATAGTAGGTTCACACTGCTGCAATTACTCTGGCACAATAAAAGTTGTCTGATTTAATGGTACGCATTGCACACACACTCACACACACACTACAAGTAATGCGTAGCAAATTGAAAACCTTTAGTAATATTACCAAATGTTTTAAACAAACTGAAATTTTGCACTGCTGCACCACTACAGTGAGCAAAAAAATTTCAAGAATTACTGAAAATATTACTTTGTATGCATTAACACAGTTATGCAAGAAAAATATAACCAAAACAGAAAGACAGCCTTTTTCTCCCAGTTAATCTACCTACACCACAGATACCCTCCCTTAAAGCACACTTCACAGTACACAGGCTGACTGTCCCAAATTAACATTCAAAATCCACACACATTCGATGATATGAACATAGGACGGTTTCCTACAATCGATGCACTAAATTTTGAGCAAAGTGAATGGCTCAAAAAGGCTTTTTTAACAGCTTTTAGAGGATTTGAATTGCAGAGCTCTGAGAAGAAACTGTCTCCATCTTCCATTACACACACTCTACCCAGAACTGAGGCTGTGCAGAACAATCTAGAGCCCATGTGACCTGCAATCCCATAAAGCACTGCAGATTCGCCTTGAAGCTCAATAACAAGGCAAAGTGATGCAAAGTACATTGATTTTCAATGTACTTTACCTTAAAATTGGCAGGGAAGTGGTTTGGGGAAGGTAGAATAATGCAAAGTCATTGGTTTCAATGGACTTCACGTTACCCATTATGACGCGAAGTACTCCACTTCACATCATGGAAGCTTGGATTCCACGTTACTCCATAAATCCTCAGAGCTTAATTTCCACCTCTACCATCTAACCGGTCATCTTCTGAGATAGCAGTATGAATTTCCTTTCCCATTTGCCTTTACAGTGACTAATAGATAAGGGTAAGGCCTCACAGAGAGTGTGGTTTGTCTCCTCACCCAACCTTTAGCGTTACTGATCCCATATAGATTAGCAAACCAATCCCTAGAAGTTTGAGGAGTGAGTTTCTTCCCATAATCTCAGATGGTAGCCCAAAGTTGTAAGTATCACCAGAAACTTAACCTGGATAGGGCATATTTGTCCTGTAGGTGCCGGAATGAAAGAAAAGTTTAAGTATTACTGTTTTCTTTTTGTCAGTGTGCGCAGTTTGAGTAGGAGACTAAGGCAATTAAACAACTAGGTTAAGTATGTTCCCTGGTTCAAGCCACCTGTTGTATTTCAGGGTTTAACCTGCTAAATCCCCCTATGCTTTTCTTGCTGCAGATTTCATCTAAAATGCATCTAAAATGCACAGTTTGCCACCAAATTCTCAAAAATTTCTTCCAGGAGGGAAAATCCTGCCAGACCTCTCTTTTTGGCATAACTCACTTATGGTGGCATGTGCTCCTCCCACTTTTTAAATCCTGCTTTTGCCCCTGGTGATTTCACTGACTATGACATTACTGCTACTTAGGAACAGCCACTCAGTAGCTGCTAGGTCAGTCACCTGTGATGTCACTATCAGTGAAATCACAATGCAGTTTGGGGGAAGAGAGAGCTATGTCAGATGTTAGGCTAAGAGATGTTCCACACATCCAGAACAATATTTAAGCAATAATGACCGAAGAGCCCGGTCATTATTGCGATTAGACTCAGATAGCTCATTATGCTTGTTAAATACGGACCAAAAACTGATATCTCGAATATTGGCAACCAGATTGGCAAAGCTAGCTGCCGTTGTTAAAGCTCCAACTCAAATACGTGCTATCACCAACAGATCTTTATTCAATAACCTTATTATACTAAGAAAAGTTATGCATAAAATGTCAAGAAGGCCATCTGTCAGGGTATGTGCTCTCTGTTTACCTTGGTCTACGGACAAGTAATGCATTCTTATTTGTTTAAAACAGTGGCACAGTATGGAATACCTATTCATTTCATCAGCTGGTAGCTTTCTTATACAGTAATGCCATTATTATACCTCAGCTAAATGGGTGGTTTGGAAAAGAAGTACATGCCAAGAGGAGAGTGAGACAGGGCTGCCCTTAGTCCCTTACTACATTATATGTGTTTGTCATTGAACTCTTCCTTAGGAAAATACAAGAGTCAGTTAACATCAGAGGCTTACGCACTCATCTCCCCTTCCCCCTGAAAACTTTATCATATGCAGATGACCTGTTTGTATTCGTCTAGGATCATGAACCTGCAAAAAATGTAGCACCGATAGTTATGGCCTTTTCCCATATGTCCGGGGCAAAGCTGAATGCTAATAAATGCATTGCCATCACTCTGGGACATGCCCCACATTTCTTGCAGAAGGGATTGCCATTCTGGTAGCCTCAACACCAATAACATTCTAGGAATTACACTGGGGGACCATGACCCAGCCTATTAGAAACATGGAAACATAGAAATTGATGGCAGATAAGGACTGTTTGACCCACCCAGTCTGTCCATTTTCTCTACCTGCTACAAATGCCAGACACCCTACTTGTTCTCTGACTTTGTTTTCTCACCTATTGCTGGGGTTCCCCTATGGCTATCCCATGCATTTTTGAATTCCCCTACTGAATTTGCCCTCACCACCTCCACAGGGAGGCTATTCCATGCATCCACCAACCTTTCCATGAAAAAATACTTCCTCACATTACGCCTTAGTCTACCCCTTTCCAGACTCATGTAATAATGTCTTCCTCTAGAGCATCTCTTTTTCTGAATGATGTTACCTTCCTGTACCTTATTGATGCCCTTGAGATATCTGAAGGTCTCTATCATATCCCCCCCTTCCAGGGTATACATCTTGAGGTCCTTTAGTCTCTCCTCATATGACTTTTGGTGCAGGCCCTGCAGCATTTTTGTTGCTCTTCTCTGAACTGCCTCTATCCTATCTGTGTCCTTGCAGAGATGCAGCCTCCAGACCTGGACACAGTACTCTAGATGAGGTCTTGCTAATGATTTGTACAGATGCATCACCACCTCCTTTCTTCTGCTGGTGAGCCCTCTCCCTATGCATCCCAATATCCCACTGGCTCTCCCCACTACAGATACAGTGAAATTTAATTTCACTGGTGAAATTCCAGTAAAATCAGGAATTCCGCCCCATGAAATATTTTGCAAATTTTGTACATTTCGCAAAATGTGGAATTTCACAAGCGAACGGTGGAATTTCACCCGCAAGTGGTGAAATTCCAAATTTCATCGGCAGAATTTCACATTTCATACCTGAGAAATATTTCGTGAAATGTGCAAATTTCCCAAAATATTTCACAGAGTGAAATTTGCAGATTTCATCCATCTCTACTCCCCACAGCATTGGCACATTGTTTGGTCACCTTTAGGTCATCTGATATGATTACCCCCCAGATCCCTTTCCTGTTTGGTGGCAGTAAGTATCTCTCTCACCATTGTATAAGCCTCTCCTGGGTTTCTGTGCCCCAGTGCTTGATTTTGTACTTTTTTGCATTGAATCTTAGCTGCAACACTCTTGACCATTCCTCTAATTTACCTAGGTGCCTCCTCATTTTTTCCACCCCTCTCGGAGTGTCTATCCTGTTGCAGATCTTAGTGTCATCTGCAAAGAGGCATACCTTTCCTTATAGCCCCTCCGCAATGTCCCTTATGAAGACGTTGAATAGGACTGGCCTCAGAACTGACACCTGTGGCACCCCGCTGGTCACCCACCTTTCCTCGGATTGAGCTCCATTTACCACCACCCTCTGTGTTCTATGCCTCAACCAGTTTCTAACCCAGTTTACCACCTTGGGACCCATTCCCAGGCTGCCTAGCTTATGGAATGGTGTTGAAGGCCTTGCTGAAATCCAGGTAGACCCCATCCACTACTCCCCCATGATCCACTTCCCTGGTCACCCAGTCAAAGTAATCTATCAGATTTGTTTGACATGAACTTCCCTCAATGAATCCATGCTACCTCAGATCCTGTGCTCCACTGGATTCAAGATGTTCCACAATCCTTTCTTTTAGCAGTGATTCCATTATTTTTCCACCACCACCACAGAAGTCAGGCTTATTGGCCTATAGTTTCCAGCCTCCTCTCTGCTCCCTCTTTTGTGTAGAAGGACTAGATCTGCTCTCTTCCAGTCCTCTGGAACCACTCTTGTTTCCAGCAATTTATTGAACAGGGCTGCCAGCACCTCCCTAAGCTCCTTTAATATCCTAGGATGTATCTTGTCTGGTCCCATTGCCTTGTCCATCTTCAGTTTTGTGAATTCCTTGGGAACTCTTTCCTCCATAAATGGACTAGTGTCCACCTCCTTTGCTAATTGCTTCTGCCACTTAATTTTGGTCCCTCACTGTCCCCCTCTTCTGCGAATATGGAAAAACATATTTCTTCAGGATTGTTGCTTTTTCCAAGTCCCTTTCCACACACTCCCCTTCTTCCTCCTTAAATCTTACAATCCCACCCCTTGTCTTTCTCCTTTCACTGACATACCTATAAAATGTCTTGTCTCCTTTCTTTACTGTGTGGGCTATTTTTTTCCTCTGTTTGCACCGTTGTGCTCCTGACTGTCTTCTCTGCCTCCCTCTGCTTATCCAGATACCCTACCCTATCCTCCTCCTTCTGTGTTTTCTTGTACTTCCTGAAAGCCAACTTTTCTCTATTACTTTTCTGGCCACTTCCTTTGAGAACTATAGTGGCTTTCATTTTCTACTTTGTTTATTTGCCTAATGTAAAGGTTTGTTGCCTGCTCTATGGCTCCTTTTAGATGGGTCAACTGTTCCTCAACTCTCCCTCAGTCCTCCCTCCCTGCTAGGGCTTTCCTTAGACATACCTCCAACTTTGCAAAGTCTGTACTCCTAACGTCCAGGACCCTCACTTCCATGTGGCTTGACTCTACTCCTGTACTCATGTTGAATCACACCACGCGATGATCACTGGATCCCAGGTGTCCATCTACCATGACATCTGCAATTCTGTCCCCGTTTGTGAGTACTAGGTCCAAAATCACACCCTCATGGATGGGCTCTAGCACTAGCTGCCTGAGGTATGCCCCTTGCAGAGTGTCCAGTATGTCCCTGCTCCTGGCTGAGGCTGCAGCTGGGATGCTGTAATCAACATCAGGCAGACTGAAGTCACCTACCAGTAGCACATCCCCTTAAGTCACTATTTTATGGATAGCATCCACTAGAATTTTGTCCCACTCTTCCCCTTGTGCTGGAGGTCTGTAGATCACACCCAAGCAAATAGTGGTGCCATTGCCCATCTCTAGGGTGACTCACAGGGCCTCCACCACCCCCCACAATCTCTGTACCTCAGTTGCTTTTATACACTCCCTGATATAAAGAGCTACACCTCCTCCCTTTTTGCCCTCCCTGTCTTTCCTAAATAGAGTATAACATAGCCCAGCTACATCCCAGTCATGGTTCTCATAATACCATGTTTCAGAAGTAGCAACAATGTCCAGGTCAGCCTCTGCCACCAGGTTGCCAGTATTCACACATCAATATAAGAAAAATAGCAGGACAAGAGGACACAGCATGAGATTAGAAGGAAACCGATTAAGGGGTAATGTGAGGAAGTTCTTTTTCACAGAAAGGGTGGTGGATGCATGGAACAGCCTACCTCAGGAAGTGATGGATATGAATACAGTGTAGGGCTTCAAACAGGCATGGGATAGGCATAAGAGAGCAATACAGATGAGTATGAATAGATAGGCCATTGACAAAGCAAAGGCCTATGGCACATTCATAAGGTAGAAAAAGAAATGGGCAGACTGGATGGACCTTGCAGTCCTTATCTGCCATCAACTTCTATGGTTCTATGTTTATTTATTTATTTATTTGAATTTTGGTAACTGGGTGAGCCCGCTGAGACCATGCAGTCCCTTTATCAGGGGCGACCTGGGCAGACAATACAATACAATAGGATACAAAGACCAGGAATACAAAAAATGAGTAGCAGATGTTATGAACCGCAGATATACAATCAGCGAACAGTTGATGAGGGCAGCTAAACAGTAACGTGAGTACTCAAAAGTGGGGGGTAGGCAAGGTAACAAAGGTTGCAACAATGAGTAAATAAAATACATAAATTACAAAATTATATACAATGAGATAATGCAAATTTACAGAGAAATATACATATTTACAAAGGTTCAATGTAGTAGATTCAATTGAGATTTCGTCATCAGCATATAGAAAAACAATAGGATTAGGATGTACATAATAGAGCAAAGAATAAGACTGCATTGAAAAATGCTCCTGTGATTATTAATTTGAGAGTAATTAGGGTACAGGGTTAGCGAAAACAAATGCAGGTAGTGGGTTTGAGCAGGTGTGCAGCAAGCAATGTTGTTAATAGTGATAGGGAAAGGCAAGAGAGGAGATGAGGAGTTACAGCATTCCAGGCAGTGGTGGAAGAATAGGTGAAAGATCACTTCCCAGCGAGACAGCAGGGATTTGGGGTTGCTAGAATAGGTAATGTGGATGACCTAAGTGGATGAAAAACTTCTTTGTGATTGACAATTCCTCTTAGACAAGGTGGATTGAAAAGATTCACTAGCTTATATACAAAGCATAATGGGCCCTACGCACTATTGTGTGGAGTGGCTATGCGCCACACATCTGTGATGCATAGCCACTCTGCACCTATTGCATCCCCTGCGCCGGATTTATAAATGGGGCTCTCAGCCCCTAGGCACCCGATCACCTGGCTGCACAGACAGCAACGTGCCAGGGGTGGGAGGGTGCATGTCTGCACTGCACACCATGCACTAAGGCACACAGTGCAAAACACAAGGGGGGTGCAGTGGTGAAAAAGATATGCCGGGGGGCCCTGATGTAATAGCTGTACGCGGCCATACCCATGCACCCACAGGGTCCCCCCAGCATGGCAAACAGATCTCAGCACCCACACACTGACACATGGAGCCCCCCCTAGTCCCAGAAGCCTGGAGACCCCCCCGTTGCATGTGTATGCCCTGCTCCTGGTGCAGGTGATGGGGGAGGTGTCCATTGGGCATTGCCGCTGGCTGCCATGGACACGGCACCTCCTGACAGGTCCGGGGTGGCATGGCCTGTGCGGAAGGGGGTGTGTCAAGGATGTGTGTGTCATCCCAGGCCCAGTGCCCCACTGTGTGCAGGGGGGCCCATGTCTGGGGATGGGGCCCCCTATTGTGTTCATGGACTGCAGGTGGGCATCGGGGGTCTGGGGTGGTGCAGCCCTGTGCAGTGGTGGTGGGTGGCAGTGCTCCATTTGGTGGGGGATGCCCATGGGGCAGGCGCGATGGGGGCCCTACCACTGCTGCTGTCCACCCACACAGTCCGTGGGTGCATCTGTGGCTTCCACACCCAATGCACAATCCTGGTCCTGCACTGTCCTGGGCAGGGGATCCACTCCTGGTCCCAGCCAGGCCATTGGATTGGCCACCCACTTAGGACCACAACTCTACCCCCATCTGCCCTGTGCAAACCTGCACGCTGGGGAGGGTGTCAGACAAGAGGCTGGCTGTCATGCATGCCACTGGTGCACACCTGTCCACAGATGCAGAGCTCCACATGTGGGATACACACCTCTGGCACGTACTTCCCACCCCTACGTGCATAGGGGTCAATGTGAGGTACTGTAGCCTTGAGTCATAATCCAGCCAATGTAGGGTAGTCATGATATCACAGTGGTGTTTTCTAGGTTCAGCCCCTAAGGCAAAATGCCTGATCCTATAATAGAGTTTTCAGAGTGGGGCAATGGATGAAGGTTCAGCAGAGAGAAGTAGTGGTGCATCATAGAAAAGTAGAGGGAGGAGGGATGTGGAAGCAATTTTCTAACAGGATGTGGTGGATAAAAGGGGGTGGAAATGATATAACAGACCTAACTTCTGGTTGATAGTTTTAGTTAGCAAGGAGACATGGGTCTCTAAAGAGAAGGCTCTGTCAAGGTGCATTCCTAAGCATTTAAAGGAGTGGACTACTTCTTTGGAATTCCGGGAAAGTGAGCAGATTTTAAGATGGTGTTGTGAAGAGGTTTTAGAAGAGGAATTTTGGAATACCATGGCTTTGCTTTTTTTGGTATTAATAATTAGATGATTATCTGAGAACCATAATTTGAGTACAATGAAATCTGAATTGAGATTCTGATTCAGCCAGTCCATGTTATTGGAGGAATGGAATAGAATGGTGTAGTCAGCATATAGTTGCACCATCCCCACAGAAGTTGGGAAGCTTGATAATGAAGAGCAAGAAAATTAACAGACCCAGGCTAGATCTTTGGTGTTCATCTTGTGGTATAGGCCTGAGAGAAGACAGTGATCTGGACCACTTCACCCTTTGAAATTCTCCAATGAGATAACTCTTTAGCCAGGTTAGTGGTAAACAGTCACGACTCAGGATAATAAGCTTTCTTAATAGGAGGTGGTATTGACAAGGTCAAAGGCCTTTTTCAGGTCAACAAACACTGCTCCTGTAACAAGGCCTTTGTCACTTGCATTGAGAATGTCAACAGAGACCTTTACAGGTGCTGTAGTCATATTGTAGTTCTTTCTAAAGCCATGCTGGCTGTCGGTGAGTACCTGGTGTGTCTCCAATAAGACTGTAATTGGTTATAAAGTATCCTGTCTTGGATTTTGGCCAGGGGGCAGAGAATTGAAATAGGTCTGTAGTTTTTGGTGGTGAGAGAGCCACCCTTGTGGGGGAGGACTACCACAGCCATTTTCCATTTGCTCGGAATGGATCCAGAAAGGAAGGACCTGTTAATTAGATTACAGGTAGGTGTAGCAAGTGCTGGTGCCCCTAATTTAAGAAACTTGGGCTTAATGGTGTCATGACCAGGGGAGCTCTCTTCTTTGAGTTTTAATTACAATCTTAGAACTTCCTTTTTGGTTGTGATTTTTAAGTGGAAAGTGGGGCATGAGCCTAGACTAGTATGGGGATGTGCGGGGATGGAGAAGTTAAGGGTTGGCAAAAGTTGTGACGTGTACCTATCTAGGTCTGTGAAAAATGTATTTTTTCCTCTCCGATGGTGGGGGGGGGTCTTGTATGAGGTTGCCATCTGAAAGGATGGAACTAGGACACTGCGCTGATTTACCGTTGATGAAAGAGTTAATCTGTTTCCAAAATTCCTTAGGCTTGCTATGCTTTTTTGTTTGGTGTGAGTAGTGGTAGGCTCTTTTGGCTCCCTGGCTCTATGGCTTTTCATGCTTTGTTACTTCCCCACCTGTCATCCTGTTTTACCCCATGCCTTTCCTCAATACCCCCTACCTTTAATCCCACTTTCCCATTTCTCCACCATTCTACCTATTCCTAGTTGAGTTATCATTGGTGATTTCCCAACCTTATGGTCCTCCCTGGTGACTACATTAACCTGGCAAATGTGCCCAATAAGGATCAGTGCAGAAGAGTATAAGTCTATTTCAAAATAGAAGGGTTTATCTGAAACATACTCATTGGCACAGAGGTAGTGTTATCATTTGCAGTACTGATGACCTGGGTTCGAGAATAAACCTGGGATGTCAGGGGGAGAGGATCGAATGTCCATAGGAATACTCTCCTTTGAGGAGGAAGGGCTGCTACACCTGGTGTATTCCTGACCCTATTGGTGACTAGGGACTGGGCACCCAGGGACAGCAAATCAAGGGTGGGAGGAGTGACGGTTGCCAACATCCTATATCCAGGAGTGTGTGTAGGAACATTTTTAATTTTTTTATTTAGTTTCTGTTGACCGGGTAAGTGCACTAGGCAAATCCTGCCTATTTTCAGGCATGACCCGGGGGAGGGGATACAGATGAATGCCAACTGACCTTGAACCAGATTAAGCTGTTGGTGGTATTATTTTTTTTTTTTTTAGTGAATGAGGGAAATTTGGCCAGGACACTGGGGAAATTCCCCTACTCTTTTCGATAAGTGCCATGGGATCTTTAACATCCACCTGAACTACCTCCATTCCAGGCAGATGGGACCTCGGTTTAATGTCTCATCCGAAGGACGGCACCTCAGAAGTGCAGCACCCCTCTCATGCTGCACTACAGTGTCAGTACTGGGATGTTAACCCAAGTGCCAGATGTGGGAACTGAACTCACAGCCCTCTGATCTCCCGGCATCAGAGGTGAGTGTGCAACTTACTGAGCCACTGACACTATCTAGTCAACACTCATGCCTGACCTCCTAGGTGAAAGTAATGAAAGGAGGAGAAAAAATGGCTGGCCAGCATGACGGCATGGACCCCTCACAGGCTCTGCACCAGACTCTATGGAACACCTCCCATCCAAGGATCCCTTTTGCAGCCATCAGTCTACCCCTACCAGGGGGGAAATCTGTAGTAAAGACAGGAGTTGGATGGTGAGTCCATATGGGGTCAGGGAGACGAGGTGGGGGGGTGCCCATTTGCCAAAGCCTTTTGCTCATTCCTTAGTAGTAGCCTGGGGGGATACCAGATTTTAATTTTGTACTTCACACTAAAGTAGCCCTAGGTATATATAGCCTGAGATGGAATAACATTAACCAGGCACTCTTATGCTGACATTTGCAGCATGCAGAATTTATTCATGGCGGGCAAGGTGTTCTTTCACTCTCCTGGAAAAAACATATCTAGCCAGGAGTGGTGGTTCATCATGTCACCACCTTCTTAAAAGGTATCTGCTGCAATGAAAGGTACACTTTTTCCCTCAAACCAGTTTTGGAAACTTTTGTACAATTGTTCATGGGTAACAGCCTAATACAAAGCAACAGCACAACTTTGATGAAGAAGCATTTAAAAGTAAATGCAAATGTGAACAAATCTGTGAAAACTGCCTTGTTAGTATGTTATATTATCAGGTTATATTTTCAACAGTGTAGTTTTGGTTTCCATTTTGTGTTTTCTTTTCCTGCTTCTCTCAATTTCACTAAGTTTTCTCTTTTTTTTTCTATATTATTTGTTTATTCCTTTTTATTTTAAATATTATATATACATTGATTAGTAAAATGTTATGCTTCATGTCCATTTCTTGGGCCCTCAGTCAAGTTAACACTTTCATGGGCTTTCTACACCTGCCTAAATTATTTATTTTCCCTCCTACCTCACTCCACCTCCTCTTCCCTGTTTTGCTCCTCTGTCATGCCATACCTCTTTCCTCCCTACCACCTTGATACATCTTCATCATTACCCCACTACCTACACCACCTCTTCTTCCCTACTCTCTTCCACCTTTCCTTTCCCCCACCCTCCTCCCCCTTATTCCACTTTAACTACATAACTGTTCTTCTCTTTCCCTCCTATCTATCCTCATACTACCCCCCACCTCTGCTTGCCTTCTCCCTCCCCGCACTTTCCTCCTCCCTCCCCTGTCCTCCTCTACTGGTACGAGACCTTCCTTCTTTCATTGACTCAGGCACAATCCAGTTATCTGCCTATGTTGTTAGTTGTACAATTCTCCTTTTTAAACAAGCATCCTCATGTTATGTCACCATTACCTAGTGAAACGTTAGCCTTTGTTTTGACTCTGCACCCTGTACATGCTTAGATTGTGTAACTATTGTTAGAATGTATGCCTGGAGACAGTTTTCAATTGTCTCTTGCTGTATCTGTGTCTGTGGAACATATCTGTATTCTTGTTTGTGTCATACTTGATGTGAAACCTATGAAAGAGCTTCCTGCTCAAAGATGTTAATTCAAGATCTCCAAAAAAAATATATATATATATATATATGTGTGTGTATATATATATATATATATATATATATATATATATGTATAGTGATATCTTGACCCAACATACAAAGATATATGAAGTTCCACACTGGGCATGCTCAGAAATATATCTTCACATGTGAGATCACTGATATTTATTTTGTTTATTAGTAATTCAGAATTACACCTTTGAGCTAAAAGCTCATTTACAAAGGATCCTCATCAGACAAGTAGACATGGGGACAACAAGTAGTACATACAAGAGCTGACAGAACAGTAGCAGCTAACAAGCATTGTCAAGTAAACATTAGGCTACAAAAAAACAAAAAAAACAAATACGGAATACAGACAGTATACGTAGATCAAAAATGGAACTACGATGCCGGTTCAAAGACACTTTTGTCAACCAGCATCACAGTAATGGGATTTATATCAACTGCAAGTTGCGGTAGACATAAATCAAGCATGTATCCTGTTTTTTTATTGGGGAGCTTTGCCTGAACCCCCATGATGGGCTTTCTGTACGCACCCCATACTAAGACTGGCAACCTGAGCTGGAGTTGATCCGGGGAGAGGGTGCAGGACCAGGAGACAGTGTGCCCTGACTCAGATGCACCAATGCAGCAACCTGTCAGCAAAGTGTTGATTTTGCCGACAGTGAGGTATGTCACTGTGTTGGTGTTACCGTCAGTGAGGCAACCCATCAAAAATGCATATATATCCAATATGTCAAACATTTAGCATCCATGTGTAAGAGGAGATTATCACAGATATCTTTTGAAGTTGCTCACTGAGCATACTCAGAAATATATCTTCACACCTAAATTGGTTAGCATTGCAACCCTTATGATTACCCTGCCTGTTACCCTCCTTATCAACAGATCCCTCACTGAAGGAAATGTATCTCAAAAGCAGTTGTTGTTCCAGTACACAAAGATGGCCTTAAGGAATCAACTGAAAACTGCTACCCTATCTTTCTCCTCAGCCCAGTGGCTAAGGTTCAGGAAAGATTAATATATAATCAAATCCTGTCCTACCTGGAGCTGCATCACCTGCTCTCCACAGACAGCATGGTTTCTGGAAAAAACATTGTACTGAGACTGCTCTGGTTAGGTTTACTACCAACATGCTGGGGCAATGGATAGAGAACTGCTTACAGGGACTGCCTTTATTGACCTAACAAAAGCCTTCAACTTGGTGTATCATAGACTGCTCGTTAACAAGCTGTCTCAGCTTGGCTCTAATGAATTAGTAGTCCACTGGTTCTCACACTACCTATCAAACTGGGCCCAAAAGGTTAAATGGAAGGGTACCCACTCTGAGCTCAGACCTATTTCTGAAGATGTTCTGCAGAGATCTATCTTGGGGCCTTTACTTTTTTCTGTATTTATTAATGATCAACCTAAAAATTGAGGTGACGGTAACAATCTACTTTATGCTGATGATGTGGTGCTGTATATAAGTCCCCCTGATATGCAGGTAATTGGTGATCAACTAGCTTCAGGTTTCAGTGCATTGGAAAATTTGCTCCAGATTAACAGACTTGTCCTGAATGGAAGGAAAACAAAAGCTGTCATCTTTGGCCATAAAAAAATTGGTACAGACAGGCAGCACTTGCTTCTGATGTCCCCCTCCACAAGTTTAAATATTCATGTGATAGACAACATAAGGTATCTGGGAGTTTATTTGCACCAAGACCTATCTCTCAAAACACAGGTTGATCATGTAACTAAAGTGATGCATCAAAAAATTGGCCTACTCTATCACCTAGATAACATGCTTGTCCCAGAGTCTAGACTTGCTATTGCTACCAACATCTTGCTTCCCACACTGGTGTATGGTGCCCCCTGTTCCATTTTCACAGGAACACAGAGCTCAACAGGCTCCAGGTCTTATATAACTGAATTTGTAGATTTGCATCTGGTACACCCCCTCGTGAACATCACTGTGAAGTCCTCTCTTCCCTTCAGTGGCCCTCTCTGGAGGGGAAACTCCAGTTCTCCCTGCTTAGCCTCACAATGAAATTGACTAAAGTCTAAACCTCCCCTAGCCTAATTGGCACCCTAACCCCCAAACATGATAGGCTTGCACTCTGGTCATTCAACTACAACTTATTGGAAGTTCCTAGGGTAACTTCTTCTGCTGGCAAATGTTCCTTCGCTTATGCAGCACCTTACCACTGGAACATATTCCCTGCTGAACTGCGTAATTGCTACTCCCTCGGAGGTTTTAAAAAAGGCCTAAAAGCTCTCCTGCTTGAAAAATGCCTATGTTCCTGCTACTGTTGAATATAGGACCTAACTTCTTGCTACCCATCATTAATTCTCCTCCTTCTCCCTACCTTGTCTTTGCCTTTGTTATCCCCTCTACCTCCATGTGATACCTAGTCCCTGCACAGTGCTCTAGATGTTGCTTCTTTGGATTCACTTAATGCTATGTGATGTGATTTATGGTATCGTTATGTAACACATACAGAGGAGAGAAAGAAGTAAGTGTTTCAGCTGGGACTTGAACCCAGGCTGCCCAAATTACCATTCTGGTCTCTTTAACCAGCTGGACCACCAAGGCAGCTGGAACCTGGGCTGTCCCAAAACACACATTACTCTTTCTCCAATGCACAACCCGGTGCTGCACAAATAATTACTACATTTTCAATCACATGGGTGTGATGTGCATATTTATAGAAAACCCATACAAACAGAGAAGAGAAAGAAGTAAGTGCCTCAGCTGGGACTTGAACCCAGGCTGCCTGGATTACCGTTCCTTATCCTTATGTAACCTAATGATGCCTTAGTATGCTACGTGTAACTAATTAATGTTATAGTATATCTTTACATCTGAATTTTTGTTGGTCATTAATTTCTACAATGTACCACTGTCATGAGAACTGGAAAGTATGTCTGTTTCTTGAACTGTAACTATCATTGGTGCTCATACGGAATTTCTGCATGTATTACTTGAGGCCCAGGATATCAAGATATCTTATGAGTGGTTTCACCTATCGTGAGATATCATGATATCACTGGCCTCTCGTGAAGATAAATATGATATCTTCAAGTTAGGCCATGTTATATCCCCTGTGTATATATTTTTTTTCCATTGGTTAAGTACAAGCCAGGGATGTGACTGGCAGGTTGTGTAACTTGTATTTAGTGAGTCAAGGTGTGTATATTTCCTTGGGAGGGTGGTTTTAGAATGTTAGGTATTGTTGGGGTCTGCATTTATTTATTTTAGTTGGGAGTGTAATGTTGGATATTCCTGGGTTTCATGCTGTACTAGGGGTGCAGCATGCGTAAAGGCTTTGGAGCAGATAGGCTTGTCTACTCTGATGAGCACCTCAGCAGTCCTGTCCTTTTGGAGGAACCGCATTAATCCTCCCTGCAGAGGTTCTCACTAGGGATCCTTCGAGGGTGGGGCAGCACCTGAAGTGTAGGTTCCTGGTATGATGTTCAGAAGTGGGAGATTGGGGTGGTGAGATCCAGGAGATGCCCAGGAAGGATATAGATCAGGATGTCAATTCACCCTGTCTGATTCCCCTCACCAGGCCCTGCCAAATGTCAGTGAACAGGAATTTGTCTGTCCAGACAACTCTACTGCTCCCCTTTGGGACACTCTTTGTAATGTAAAGTCACTGAGGAACAAAACAGCGGGGATGGAAGGTTTCATCACGGATTTCTCAGCTTGTATTCATCACAGAGACCTAGTTGGGTGATGACTCTGGACCTGATCTAGAGACATCAGTCTCACCAGGTTATTTTTTGGTGCATTGTCCCAGGAGGGATCGCAGAGGGGGTGGGGTGGTCATTTGCTTTAAATCCACTTTAGGACTCACTCTACTCCCCATGGGAACTTTCAGGTCCTTTGAATGTGTGGGAGTAAGATGCACTCTGGGTATTAGTGGTAAGATCATTTTCATATACCATCCTCCAGGATATGGGAGTGATTTCTTGCAGGAGTTAATGGACTTCATGGTCAAACAGGTGTTGGATGCCTTTAGACTGTTAGTGCTGGGGAACTTCAATGCTTGGATCAATGATGAGTCCTCACATTTTGGACAAGAACTTCTCCAGTTGATTCATGATTAGGACTGGTAGTGACCCATCCCTCTGGAATGCATTAACATGGCCACACTCTGGATCTGATCTTCTCAGTGGGACTTGACATTAGTGCACTCAAGACAGATCTGGTCTTTTGGTCTGATCATCATGCAGTGTTGTTCCTTTGCAGGCCCCCCTGTTTTAATACCACTTTTGTGAAGATTGTCCAGTATCATCTGAAATGTAGTTTGGAGTCTTGCAAACTCCAAGTGGTACTAGACATATCAGCTATGATGCTTGATTGTGCCCATTGGACTAAGAAGGTCATGGAGCACTATAATATGATTCTCATGACTGCCTTAGATTCCCTGGCACCTTACCACATTGGTCCCTTGACATCCCATCACAGCTCACCGTGCAACTGTGATGAGCTGCATTGGTTGAAGACCAAGGGATGGAAGTTGGAGCATTCTTGGAAAAAGTCACTGCCTAAGGGGACAGGTTGGGGATGGAAAACTCATTATGGTGAGTATTAGCAGGCAATCAGCATGAAAAAGATAGAATCCCTGTCAAGGTCAATTGCTGCATGTCAAAATCAGCCAGATCATATCTTTTGTACCATAGACAGGTTACTAAATCCTCCTTGTCTGCGATCCATTAGAGCATTTTCAGCAGATAAGTGTTAGGAGTTTGGTTCATTCTTCTCTGACAAGGTGTCCTCCATTAGATCTGGAGTCTCTTCGGATGACCTGTCATGAGCCGGCTGTGGCTAACCTCCTGGTAATGTAGATCTACCTACCTGGAGCGAATGCCGGCCAGTTTTTGAGAATGAGGTGCTTTGGGTGATCACTAGTTTGCATCCCACCTGCTGTACACTGGATCTGGGACTAACCTGATTGATTTTAGGTTGCAGTGAATCCCTGGGTCTGGTGATCACCAAGACCACAAGTGGTTCCTTGAGAGAGGGTGTTTTTCCATCTGCCCTGAAAAAGGTGGTGGTTAGACCCCTCCCAAAAATACATTCTTGGACCTGGATATGCTGACGAGTTTCAGAACTGTTTTAAGCTAGAGTCACATGATGTCAGAGGAAGAGTGAACAGCTTCATCGAGGAGCTCTGTCAGATCTGTGATTAAAGTTCTCCTTTCCCCCACACTTTGTGACAAATTTCTGCACTTATTGTTCAAGACTACATACCTAATTCCTGTTGCTGGAAATTATGGCCAAAAGTCCAGAAATGCCCCAAGGTGCTGGGTTTTTGCAGCTAGAAGATTCTGAGGGGGAGCAGGAAAAGATGGAGAGCCTAGAAGCTAAACACCCATGCAGGAGCCTCTCTCCGCATGTTACAACTTCTCTTAGCTCGGGAAACATAACGTCAGAGCAGGCGAATATTGAACTTCAAACTATCAAAACAGCACTCTTTTCCTTAATTGACAATTTCAAGGAATGGAAGCCAATCATCAAGGAACTAGTACAATGGGACTCTGACACTGAAGTGCGCATTTCCTCTACAGAAGACAAGGTCTCTCAGATGGAAGTGGATTTAGTAGTTCCCAAAAACAACATTAGAAAATTGGACAAAAAAGTTGAGGATCTTGAGGGATGCTCCAGGAGGAATAATCTTGTTCTCCTGGGGCTCCCTGAAGGGTAAAAAGGCACATCGACCATTGAATTTTTGCAAAAGCACTTCCAGGATTGCTGGGCCATGGGCTGGCAAGAAGATTCATTTAGTCCCGGACCTTACTTACAAGGTAAGGCAGGATCGTACTGCCTTTCGTGCCATACAGTCGAAGCTCGAGGCAGTGAAGATCAAACATAGACTGTTATATCCAGCTCATTTAGAAGTCAGTCATACTTCTAGTACCTGCTGCTTTGACACAGTTGCACAAGCCACCGCCGAGCTGAACGTTTTATTGCCGGAGCTGTTTGGGAAGGGTGGCTGACTTTAAAATTTGGTTCCAGTGACTGGGGTTTTCATAGAAACATAGAAACATAGAATTTGATGAATAAGGACCGCTTGTCCCACCCAGTCTGCTTATTTCCATACCTAATGGATAAGCTGCAGATCCTAGTTAACCAGCAGCCTACTTCTTCCTACCCCAACCCCCTAGAATTGCCTTATGACTGTCCCATGCATGCTTGAATTCCACCACTGTTTTTGACTCCACAACCTCCTCCGAAGGCTGCCCATGCATCCACAACCTCTCTGTGAAAAATACTTACTTAAATTACTCTGAGCTGCCCCCCATCTTCAGATTGTGCCCCTTGTTCTTGAACACCTCTTTTTGAAAGATGCTACCTCTTGGACTTTGTTGATTCCTTGAGGTACTTGAAAGTTTCTATCGTGTCCCCCCTCTCCCTCCTTTCCTTCATTATTCATGAGTAGCTCCTGTGTTTTCTTGTATTTTAACTTGGACCCCTTCTCTGCTGCTCTGTGGTAGTGCCCGGCTAGCTCCATCACTTATGTTTGGGAGGATCTGCTGGCTCATCATGTACCCATCATTAATTTAGTCATTCTTCAGGGAGCAGCAATACCTATGGATATTCAGTACATTTTGTTTGGCTACTCGGCCGTGCTCCTCAATTTGTTTGGACAGTTAGCTTTGGGGGCTGTAGGATAATTTTATGTTTATTTTTGCTTGAGACTCTATCCCAGACTTGATTATATTTAACTGCATTTAAACATTTGCCCTCATGAGGGATTTCACTGAGCAGATTTCCTGTGTTTTTGTCCACATCACTTTGGAGGACTTTTTGCTGCAATATGCGAGGCGACATGGGCAAGTGACTTCATTTTCATGCTTCAGGTGGAAGCTTATGTTGGACTTGATTTCAGCCCATCTTCAAAATGCAGTGTATTATTTCTAAGAAATCCAAATCTTTATTTATGTATTATGTTATGGGGAGCTATACTGTCTGGACACATTATTATTTTGATGTCTATGAAGTACTTAGATATGATGCCCATGCCTTTTTAAGTGTGTTGTGAAATATGGTCCACAGACTGGAGCTTTACAGGGCTGAGGCACAGCACAAGCCAATTTTTATTTGGTTAGGGGAGTGGGAGTCTTGCAATTTCTCTTTATTTTTCAGGGTTTATTTTGATGAGTATAGGAACTATTGTTAAGGGGGCAGTTTGTATGTTAAGTACAGGAGGAGTTTGGCTTGACAGCAGGCTACAAGGTTGTGGGGCGGTTGGGGTATGTCTTATTTTCTGTTCATAGATTTGCTTTCTAACGTCAGACCTTACTAAGTATATTCTAGTTATTGATTTCTGAGATGTTCAATGATAATTAGGGGTCAATTAATATTGGACTTTGGAGGATTGAGGTAATTAAGTAGTAACCTCTGGGGAGGGTTGGGATTTGAGTATATATCGGTGAGACTTAAATAGTTGATTTTGACTCAAGCTTAAATACAGAGCTAATAGAGATAATAGTGGTATGTTTGACCCAGCTGTGCTTCAATTATGTAATTTTTTCTATTTTCTTTTAGCCCATTGGTGTTATTTAAGGAGATAGGGGTATAGGTCCCGTGAATCCTGGGGTCTGCTCCTTCTGAGTATCATGGGTCACATGTTAAGGGGAGGGCTTTCAGCCTGGTAAGTAGGTTAGGTGGAGTAGGTATAGTTGTAGTTATTGGAAGGGTGGTAGATGAGTGTTTTGGGGTTATGGGGGGTTGGGTAGAGTGGGGGGAGGGAACAGGCATGATTTGATGCAGGAAACAGGATATTGACATGTTAATATTGTCAAATCATAGGAGATTGTTGTAATAGTTTATCTTGGAATATAAAAAGGGGGAGGGAGAATAATAACAAATATTGTATCCTTAGACATCTTAGTCAGTATCATCCACATGTTGTTCTGTTGCAGGAGACACATATTCCATTGGAACAATTGCATCATTTGAAAAATTGTAGGTGGGTCAGGTCTGCGGTGCGGGTTCAAGTGCCAGGCAAAGGGGGGGGGTAGCAATTTTGTTTCATAAGTCGGTACCCTGTACTGTACTCTGGGAGTGGAAAGACGCAGAAGGACAATATATTTTTGTACATGGTCTCCTATCTAATTCAGCAATCCTTTTTGTATCCATCTATGGTCCCTATGTAGACTTCCCTTCATTCTTTCTACCCTTGTTGACCCTTTTAGCTTCTCTCCAAAATGTCCCTTATATCATGGGTGGTGACTGGAATTTTGTTTTCTCTAATGATTTGGATAGATTGTGTCAGAGATGAGTGGGTTTACCCCAGCCCAACGGATGCTAAGAGAATTTGTTTCTGATTTGAGTCTGGTGGACTCTTGAAGACTTTTTCACCCTGAGGTGCATGAATATACATTTTATTCTTCACCTCATGGTTTTTTTTCCCACACAGACTATTTTCTGATTAGTAATTCTATAGTGCAAGGGGTGGAGAGTACAGGAATCCATCTATGCATAATATTGACCCATTCTCCAATAGGGGTATCATTGTCTTTGCCCCGTTGCCCCCTAAGTAAAGGCACTTGGAGCCTTAACATCCAATTACTGTCAGATAATTATATTTTACAGCATATGAAACACTTTCTGATCCAAACCTGGGATGAGAATAATGCCTCTGTTGTTGCTAAAGATGTTTTGTGGCATTCATTAAAAGCTCTTTGGTGGGGGGAGTTTATTAGACTGGCCTACTGCCTAGATATGGTTTACTGGCTGAATTTATAAATGTGATCAAAATACTGTATGTCTACCATTCTGCAAGGATCTCCTGTAATGGGGTGCAGTCGGGGCATTTTTTTTTTTTGTCAAGAGGTACCAGCGAGGGATGCCCTCTTTCTCCCCTGTTGTTTAATTTATACATAAAGCCCTTGGCTAGGAAAAGGAATTGGGATAGGTTTGTATGAATTTAAGATATCAGTGCTCACCGATGATGTGTTTTTGCATCTATCAGAGTGGCAAACATCTCTCCCTTCAGTATTAGATTTAATTTTGGATTATAGTTTTTGTCAGAATACAAATTAAATACTCAAAAAAACACCATTTTATCCCTATCTCCAACCTGTACGCAGGCAATGATTGAGGACATGAGTCTTAAGTGGACAATGAAATCCATTTTCTTTTCTGGGGATTGAGTTGACTAAGGATCTGCAGGCTTTAAAATTTAAATTGAATATAGACCCAATGATTTCCCATCTGGAACAATATCTGAAGAGATGGCAAGGTGTACCCTTGACTCTTTGTGGGAGAGTGAATAATTTGAAAATGGTCACCATACCCCAATTAACGTATCCTCTTTCCATGCTGAACCTTTATATTCCCAAACTCTGGTTTACAAGACTTCAGGCAATGAAGTCCAAATTTTTATGGTTAGGGAAACACCTCAGATGAGCTTTTGAAAAGCTTTGCAGACCTAAAGAGCTGGGTGGTGTACAACTTCCTCATATATTCTTATACAATTTTGCCTTTCATGGGGTGAAGTATTTTATGTGGCCCAAGGGCTATGATTCTATTTATAAGGCTGAAAATTGAACAGGTTAGGACAGACTTATATCATATCTCCCTAGTTTCTTTTTTGTATTCTGCCTGGGGCGACTACCTGTGGCCCCTAAGGATTCACCTATAGGATGTCATTGTGGGCCCACCAGCAGTTGTGTTAGTGTTTTAAATTAATGGCTAGAAGTGATCTGGGGTAGCCATTCTTGGAGAACCCAAATATTTTGATTGTTGGTAAACCGGTATTACCGACTTCTTGGACAGAACTGAAGATAACTTCTTGGTGGAATTAGTCAGGCAGAATATATTTTTGACCCCCACAGAATTTAATGTTTTTTTTTTTACCTCGCGTTTTTTCATTTTTTTAGATATGCCCAGATTAAACACTGTGTGCAATCCTTCCTGGGATAGCCTCCATGGTCTTCCACAGCTGGAGAGGTTTTTCAGGTCTTCTCTGATTTGGCGGCCCAGTCTCAACCGATATCCAAGTTATATAAAGAATTTGGGTGTCAAGTTTGGAAGGCTTGTTTACCTACAGCTTTTTATTGTCAGCAGGCAGCCCATTTGCACTACGATTCCTCTAGGTGGAAAAGTATTTGGCCTAACACATATCAATTAATTAAACAAGACAGATTAAGGTTAATTCATTGTAACATGTTATATAATCTTTTTTATACTCCTAGTAAACATTTCCATATGGGCAAACTGGCTCAAGCTCAGTGCTTTAGGTGTTTCCAAGAGGAAAGATTGCTACATCATTTAATTTGGACATGCCCTAGTGTGGTAAGTTTTTGGCAGTCCATTGCACAGAAAATTTCCCCTTTTTTCAGATATAGCAATTATTTTAAACTGGAAATTTGTGCGATTGGTGACTACAATTTGATTAGTTCCAAAAAGGACAAGGCTTATATGGTCTTAATAGGGGCAGTCACTAAATTACTAATAATGAGACATTGGCTCAAAAAGGCCCTCCCAGGACTGAGGGAATGGGTCCACAAAATACTTCAGGCTTGGAATGCAGAAAAGTTCATTGTGGTTCAGAACCATAGAGCAGTGCAGTTTCCAGATATCTGGGATCCATTAATTTCTTTTTTAACTGGGAGGTGAGGTAACTAATTTTTGCTTGGGATTGTGTTTCTCCGTCCCTCCTAGATACTGTAAGTTTTTTAACATCTTATCTGTGTTATACTCTACCTGCAAATTTGAATATCTCTGGAATATGAAGGCTTCTATGGCATGTTCTTGGAGGGTTCTTGGCCTGTGTTGGAGGATAGGTGAGGGTGGTGGGGAGGAGGATTGATGGGTTCTTTGGGGTGGGGAGGAGGGACTGTGGGTAAGTGTGATTATGATGTTTGTTTGGTATGAATGTGGTGGTGGGGGTAAGGTCTCATTTGTTGGACGTAATTTGGATATGATTTGCTTGTACCACTTTGGTGTTTGTATATTTGTTGTATTTCTATATTTCTTAATAAAGTATATTAAATAAAAAAAAATAACTGTTTTCTTCCCTTTTTTGGGGAGGTTATTGAGAAGTTATAGGTTGACCCATCTGAGGATAGTCTGGAGAATAATAACATCTATGGACCTTTCCAGTCAGGTTTTAGACCTGCCACAGTTCCGAGACAGTTCTTGTCTGGTGACTCATATCTTCTTGACAAGGGATCAAGGACTTTGTTCCATCTTGGTCTTTCTTGGTCTCTCATCTGCAGTTGACACAGTTGACCATAAGTTACTGTTGGATCACTCTAGGAACTATGTTGGTCTCACTGGCACTGTTTTGCATTGGTTCGAGTTCTACATAACCGAAAGGACACAACAGATCAACCAAATAAATTTCAGCTCTGGGAATTTTGCACTCTCCTGTGGAGTTCCCCAAGGCTTAATCCTTGCCCTTGTTTTGTTTTCTGTGTGAATGTTGCCCTTAGTGGGGAGCATTAGACAGTACGGGGTTGAGATTCACCACTATGCAGATGATATTCAGCTGTATCTGTCTTGTTCTCCCAGTGTGAACCATACTGTTTTGGTGCTGGGACAATATCTTACTGAGAAAAATGATTGGGTGAGCTCAAACTGGCTGTGTCTCAAGCCAGAGAAGACAGCGGTCATGTTGATTGAGCCAGGTTGATGGGTCTTGTTGGGTGGCTGAGCTCTTGTTGCTTTTAATGCAGTTAAGAATCTTGGGGTCATTTTGGACTGCAGGCTGACACTAGACCAGCAGATGTCAATGGTGGTCCAATCTGGCTTCTACCAACTTCAAAACATCACCAGGATTAAGCCACAGCTGGCTCTTGCTGACCTGGTGATGATTGTTCATGCTTTCGTTACCTCTGGGTTGGACTACTGTAATGCTCTGTCCATAGGACTATCTGGAGGTTTACTGTGACACCTGCAGCTGGTCCAGAATGCTGCAGCTCAGCTGGTGGAAGGACTTTGTCAGAGGGACCACAGCATGCTGGTGCTGCATGCACTGCACTGGCTGCCTTTGCAGTGGTGCGTAACCTTCAAGATATGCTTGCTAACCTACAAGGCCCTGCGTGGTCAAGACCTGACTACTTGAAAGATCTGCTGGTCCCTTACCTCCCAACACAACCCCTCCTCTGCATTGATACTTGCTTTCTTGCTGTTCCCTGTTCCCAGTTGAGACAATCAGGGGACAGAGCCTTTGGAGTAGCAGATCTGTGTTGTGCAACTCTCTTCCAGGGCATATCTGCTTTTCAGGCTTGGTGGAGGCCTTTAAAAGATCACTCAAAACATATTTATTTAAGCAGGCTTTCCCCAGCTAGCTAGTATCAGTTGAACAGCAGTTTTTATATTTTAATTGTCTGTTATGTATTCATTTCCTGTTGTTGTTTATCACCTTATGGGTTATGTACGTTTTAAATCTGTGTAATTATGTACCGTACAGTGCCTTAACATTTGGGAAAGAGCACTTTATAAATAAAATCATTGTGTCTTTATATGTACAATTTGGTGCATCTTGTGGTTATAAGAATGCTTTCTTGCATTCTTTGGTTGAGAGGACTGCAAAGAGAAGCTTAACAGTTCTGGCACACACAGGACTCATGAATGTTCTCCTGCAACCAGAACAGACACAGAACTGTGCATATAAAATAATATAAATCATGTTGAGGATTTGGTTTTACAAAAATGCAACTTGAATTTAAAATAAAACTGTTTGTCTCTGGAGAAAATTAGAGAAACCCCTGTGCAATGAAATGGACTATGCTAGCAAAACTTAGAACTATAGAATTTTAGAAATGTTTGCAAGAGGCAGCCTCTTGTGGAAAACAAGTAACTGGAGTGTTTATAAATAAATAATCCTGATTGGTCAAGAATGATATCATGATTCATAAAGGGTCCTATGCACAATGCCAATGCATGGTGGAAACTGGGTGTGTTGGCATGGTTATGTGTGAATGCCACACAGCGGGTCCTGTGGACCCCACACGGCATTCACCAATTGGGCACGAGACAGTTGCATGCCTGATCCCCCGACCACATGGACAGCAACACACTGTGGCAGGCAGGGAGTGTGCCAGCACTAAGCTCCATGTACTACGACATGTACTGCTGCCTGTGTGGGTGCAGAGGATGGCACAGCTAATGGCAGGGGAGACCCTGCCATAACTCACTACGTGCCCCCTCATAAGTGCCCCACCAGTCACAGCAGACCCAGGAAAAAGCATCCTCCATGCCACCCCAGCCCACTAGGATGACGGTGAGGGATGGGGCATCTGGGCAGTCAGGTACCGTACAGCGCTACCCCCCCCAGGGACATGGCAGCCCATCCCCATCTAGTCAGGCACCCCCCCACCACCCAGTAGTATCCAGAACTCCCCCCCACCCCTGTGGTACCGATAAGCCCCTCCCCATACCTGCAGGTTGGTGCCGCAGCATGGGGCAGCCAGTGGCACAGCTCTCCGCACACCTCCTCAGCTGCTGGCCATCCAGGTGCTGCCAGGAGCATGCTTCCTATGTATAGGGGTGTGCTCCCTGCAGCACTTGGATGGCTGACAGCCGAGGAGGTGTGATAAGGGCTGCACCATTGGCCATTCCTGGCCACGGCACTGATGGGCTGGAAGCAGGGGGGAGGCTGTCAGTGCTGTGGTGAGTGGGTTCACTGACCAAAGATGTGGGTGTGGGGGTGGCCGGGCGAGGCCCATGGCCTGGCACCAAAGGGGCATCTGTGTGCATAAGGGGTACACGGACTGCCTTTGGGGCTCAGGGCTGCCAGGTATGGTATTGGGGTCTTGGGTGTGTGCAGTAGTGGGGTCTGGGCACATCTGTGCTGGTGGGCAGCCAGAGGGGTGTGGGGTGCCACAGCTGGGTGTCTGTGTGTCGGTAGGGCACCATGCAGTTTGGGCTGGTGGGGGTCTCTACGGGATGTATGGGGACATTCTGCATGGGTCCAGGTGCCTGCGGTAGGCATTCATGCACTTAGACCCATGATGTAGTACGAGGGATCCACTGCAGAACCAAGGCCAAGCATCTGATTGGATGCCTGGCTGAGTCAGTGACTCTGCCCATGGCGGCCCTGTGTGGCCCTGCATGTCAGGGGGGCAGGGCCACTGACAGGTGGTGGCTGTTACTGAATGATGGCCGATGCACACCTGTCTATGGGTGCAGAGCTACGTAGGCGGGTTACACGCTTTTGCTGCATAACGTGCATCCATTAGTGCATAGGGGCAAATATATGTAGAGAAAACCTTAATATTCTTTGGGAGAATCATATCAAATCCTTTCTGAAAGTTTGAAGTACCTGATTGATGTATTACTTTAGTTTCTGAAACTGTACTGCAAATTGGTTGTTATCATGTTTGTTTGTACTTTATTTCTGTAATAATTTTTCTAATAAAAAATGTCCCTACTCTTTTTGAGAAATGCCATGGGATTTTTAATGTCCACATGAGCAACCACCAGAAGAGGCAGACGGGACCTCAGTTTAACATCTCATCTGAAAGACAGCGCCTCTGGAGTGCAGCATATCCAGTATGCTGCACTTCAGTGTCAGTGTTGGAATCTTACCACAAGTTCCTGGTCTGGGGCTAGAAATCACAATCTTCTGATCTTCCAGCCTTGGGGACAAAAATGCAACCTCCTAAGCCACTGACACTGATTTTGTTACAACTATAAAAAGCAAATGGTGTGTGGTTCATAATGGGACTGTATAACTGAGATATTGGAGGCTCAGTCCATTTGTTTTTGTTTAAAATTAATTTTTAAAGCAAGTTGGACAAGGCAGTCTGTTTGCTTGCTTTCTGAATGTGCATTAGCAAGATGTGAGTCAGAGAAATTCATTCAGAATGTAAATGCACTTCTCCCCTTCCCCCACCTCCATTATCATGTCACGGCTCCATCTCAGTGTAACATTATTGTGAAGGGAGTTCAGCAGTATAACAGTGTCATAGCTCCATTTCATCATGGTGCAATTGTAAAAGTGGTTCTGCGTCACAGCAGCCCCCCACAATGCATGCGTGCAGAGAAAACCCATTAGAAGAAATGGAATTTGGATTACTTCACTTGTCATTTTGGACTAAAAAAGGCACACTGAGCTGTGACAGCTTATTTTCAGATGCATCCTGGGGGTGAGTTTCGTGGACCTGTTTTATTGACAGGGGGAATGTGGGCTAGAACACAGGAACTCTTACTCTTATGATAAGTGCCATGGGATCCTTAACTTCCACCTGGATGGTCACCAGAGATTTACAGACAGGACCTCCATTTAAAGGCTCATCCAAAGGATGGCACTCCCTAGTGCTGCTCTGTAGTGTCAGTATTGGGTATTAGTCCAAGTTCCTGGCGCAGGACAACAAACTACTAACTTTCAATACTCCAGCCCAAGAGGTGAACGTGAAACTGACTGAGCCACTGACACTGGTGGTCCTCTTTTACAGTCCCTTTCGCATCAAGTGCATTAAAAAATACATTACAATTCAGGAGACAGAGATGGCATGATGGTACTAAAATTAACATACCTCTTACCTGTCTCTGGTTTTTGGGGGCTTCCCTGATTTTGCATCAAAAATGCCCACCATCCCTCCTAAATTTGGGATTTCTGTTGCAGAAGTGTAGGGATTCGAAGCATGAAGTGCACTAGACCAGAGTGTTACAGTGTAGTTCTCCTTCAGAACATGCCTTTTACATTAAGCCAAGCATTATGGCAGGGTTCTTGAGCTACTATTACCAGTTTTGCAAGATGTTTCCATGACCGTGGCCCAATGTCCCTAATGTTTTGGATCCTTGTCCCTGATTTTAAATGCAGGAGCTTGGGTGGAATGACAATTAGGTGCACAAGAAGAGTCAGAGAAAACAGAGAGATGTTAGAGACAGATTGCAGGGCAGTGCAGTGAAGTTCAATGAATTGTTCAGGGTCACATAATAAGTAAATGGTAGTGGTGTGATTCAGACCTGGGTGTCCAGGTGCCCAGCTCTGCACTCTAACCACTAAGTCAACCTGAAGAAATAGAGTTACAGTTCATATGCTATGACATTTGATTGTTCACAAATCTAAAAGACAATCAAGCTGTTCATCTAGTTCCTACTAGAGCTGGGGAGCAAAGTTAGCAAATTCCACATTCACGTAATTTTGTGAAATTTTGCAAATTGTTTAGAAATTTTCTGAAATTCTTTAATTGGCTATAACTCAGTCAATGATGCAGCTAGAGGTCTGACATTTAGTTTGCATGTTGTCTTGTAAGGACCCTAAAAGCATGCCATGTTTCACAGAATCACAGAAATCTGATGGCAGAAAGGAACCCGAATGGCCCATCAAGTCTGCCTCTTCCCCCCCACTCATCTCCTTTTCCACAGTCCTTCCCCTTCCCACCACTTACCAACCACATATATCTGTCCCATGACCTCTTGAATCCCTCCACTGTTTCAGCCCCACCACCTCCTCTGGTAGTTTGTTCCAGGCTCCACCACCCTCTCTGTGAAGAATCACCCCCTTACATTGGCTGTATATCTTCCACCCTCCAATCTTAGGCTATGTCCTCTAGTTCTAGACCCTCCTTCCTTTTAAATAAGTTCCCCTGCTTCAAATTATTGATCCCCTTCATATACTTAAATGTTTTAGTCATGCCCCCCTCTCTCTTCTGGTCTCCAGTGGGTACATAACTTGTTTTATAACATTTAGATGAAGGATGGAGAAGTTATAGGGGCTCAAATGTTGGCAATTTATTATTTATGTGAAAGTTTCTGATAATATTTCTATGATTACAATTTAGACACTTGGAGCTAGATAATTCAAAACTTAGATGAATACTTTCTTAAAAGTGTCATAGAAACTGCTAAATTGGGCGGACAGCAGTACATCAACTTTCAAAAAGCCCTCTCCGAGCCCACACTGGTTACATGTGGGGTACCTCAGGGGTCTGTCCTCGGCCCCTTACTGTTCTCCCTCTTTATCAACCAGCTGCCCTTGGTCCCTGCCTTGGGGAATGTCACCCTTTATGCAGATGACCTCATGCTTCTAACTAGCTCACAGGACATCAGTATCATCAACTCCAGACTAAACTCTGATTTCAATGGCATTCAATCCTGGCTTAAGGCCAATAAGCTTGTCATCAACCTCCAGAAGATGCAGGCCATGCTATTCAGTTCCCTTGCCAAGTTAAGAGTGTGTCCCACCTCTCTCAAAGTTGCTGGAGTGGATGGCACCCCTGTGCGGGTGGTTGACTCTTTCAAGTAACTGGGGGTAATACTCAATCCTCAGCTTGACCTCTCCCAGCACATACGCAATTCCTGCAAGGCCACAAACTGCAAGCTGCGTCTGGCGTACAGGGCCATAAGTTGTCTCACCCCAGCTGCCTGACTTGCCCTTGCAAAAGGGGTTCTTTTCCTCACGCTCATCTATGGGCTCACCTCCTTCATGAACACTCCAAAAACCTGGCTTACAAAATGGGACACAGCGTACAATAACATATGTCGCTTTGCCCTGTCAGCCCCTCACCTCACCCATCACTGTTAGCTCTACTCCTAGCTAGGGTGGATCTTCCCCAACAACCACCGATCCTTCGTCATGGGCAACTTCATAGACAACATCATCAGAACGTCCACCCCACCGGTACTTGCCGAGCTACTCAAGCCTACCCTTCCTGCCTACCGTCTGAGGTCCAGATACTCCCAGGCCCTCAAGGTCCCCAAAACTCATTCCCTCACAGGGGATCGTGCCTTTGCGGCCCCCACTCCCAGAGCCTTGAACCTACTTCCTGCTCATGTAAGGACTGCTCCCTCCCACACCTGCTTGACGTCTTCTCTCTCTAGGGTCACTTAAAACAAGCATCCTCCTGCCCTTGCTCTTAGCTCTGGGGTCACCTAATAACAAGTATCCTCCTGCTCTTCCTCTTAGCTGCCCCACCATAAATGGTGGACCTGTGTCCCAAAATCTATGTGCATTTGCTGCATGTATCTAGTGATTTTGCCTTGTTGATATATTTCTTGCCTTATTGACTGCCTCCTGTTGCTGCCATGCCTTGACCCTGTACTTGCCACTGTGCTTGTTCTGCCTGTACCTGATTGTACCTGATTGATTGCTGTACCTTGACTCTTAATTGTTTTTGCCTGTACCTTGTAATTCTCTCGGGTCGCACCTGAAAATAGGCACTTGATGTCTAGCATGCTTACCCAGTAAACAAAAGCTAAATAAATTAAATAAATAAATAAATAAATAGAGAAGTACTGTTCATGTAAATTGTATGTTTTAGCCATGATCTGCCTCCTGACATGAATTCCCTGGCTTGATTCTGAACCCGGGTTGTCAGCATGGCAGCAAGACGCTCTAATGCCAGATCATGGGGATTGCCTTAAAACCTAATATTTATGGTTAATGAACCTAACAACATTGGTGATATTCCATTCCCTTCCTTTACATTTGTAGGGGCCTAAAATTCAGCAGTTTACGTAATTGCAAAATGTAATTTTAAAATTTCCAAAAGTGTGGAGTCCTACAATTCATTCATCTTTAAAGCTAGAGATATGAAACTTGACACACATATGTAAGGGCATTGGTGAAGTCCCCATATCAAATTTAGTGCAATTTGGACAAACATGTTTAGTTTACATCGTTAACTGTAATTTTAAAATGTCCAACTGTTTGGACACTTGTAACTCAGTCTTCTTTACAGCTAGAGACCTGAAACTTGGTACACATCTGTAAGGGCATGGGCACAGTCACTATACCCCATTTGCTGCAGTTTGGACAAATACTTTTTAAATTAGTAGGAAATAACTGAAATCACTGGTGACATTTTGCAACATTTTCAAGGAAATTATGTGAAATTTCACAGAAGCCAAATCAGCATTTTGCCATAATTCTGCACCATAATTCTGCTAGCAGAAAATACATTTTGCCCAACCCTAGTCCGTACCATATCAGCATACTGTAAATATGTCTATTTTACACTTTAAGATCAGGAGAACCCCACTGTATTTTGACCCCCATTCTAAGGAGCAAGATCCTGATGAGTTCTGATAGATTTGGAATAAAATCAAAACTTTGGCAAACTAACAGCAACATCTGCACCCAGTAAATTAGGTGGAGTTGTACAAATGGGGTGGGATATTCAGAAATGTGCCAAAGGCATGGGCAACCCCGGTGCAGTGCAAATCAGCTGTGCAATGGTGCAGTGACTGTGCTATTCAACGGTTGTGCACCGCAACATGTGCCAGCGTAACACGGCTAACTATCACAGGCACTGCACCATGGCGCAGTGAGAGGTGAGACAGAGCAATCAGAAATGCACCATAGCACAACCAGAGATGCGCAAGGGTCAGAGGAAGATGCGCCAAGGCACAGCGTGAACAGCCAGAGGCACAGCAGAGAGAGAGGCATGGGGGAAGGGGGGGTGGAACAGTGCAGGAAAGCGGGAGCACCAGGCCAGGAACACTGGCATGGACACAGCCAGTGCACAGGTCACCACTGCACATGGAGTGCAAGCATGCAGCGGCACCTCCCCAGGGAGGATGCAGGGCATAGGCATCACTGATGTATGGGGTGGGCACCCTAGACCACCACACACCGGTGGGCACGTAGCCGCCTAGCCAACGACAAGCCACACCCCAACACATGGAACCCACCACACACACACACACCACACATCCCAAACAGCCATCCCAGGGCTGCACCAAGGCACAGCCACTGACTGAGGGGCATGCCAGCACAGGCGCACCACACAGCCACCCACAGCATGGACCCACTCACCAACTGCAAAGCAGACATGGACACAGAAGGGTAAATAGGTAATAAATATAATGGAAGAAAGCAAAACATAACACAAGTAACAAAGGGGAGGATAGGCGTAAGTGAGAAGGGGTCAGGGGACAGGGCCTGTACTGGTGGATGGGGGAAGGTAGGGGAAGGGAAGACAGAGGTGTGAAGGGGGCTAGTTGTCCTCAAGGCTGGCCATGGCCTGCCTGCACCTGGCGCCTCCCTCTGTGCCCGTCCCGGAGCAGGATCCACTGGGTCTGGTTGTCCATCTCCATGGTATGCAAAGTAATTAAAATAATCTGCCGCAGCAGACAGCTGTAGAGTGGGAGCCTGGAACCCCTCTAGACACCTATGACAGAGGAAGGGACAGGTGATCAGTGCAAGTCCAAGCACCCCAGCCCCTCCTGTGTGCAGCAGACAGTGGGTGCACACGCCTCTGGAGTGGCACCCCAGCCACCCACAGTGGGTGGGTCTATGCCTACCACCAACCCGGTAAGCCACAGAGGCACACAGTTCTGGAACTCACTGCCCAAGAGCCACCCAACGGCACAGTGGCAGACAGGTGGCATGGTGCTGCCCCTGGAGTGGCACACCTGTCCCACCAACAGCTGCCACACATGTGCAGTGGCTGCCCCGCAGAGATACGCACACTGCACCATGTGCCAACCACAGCTGCCATGGCACAAGGCACAGGGGACCAAGGCTGTATCCCCACCCCTGCCACCCACCCTGCACAACAATGTGGGATTTCACAGTGCTTACCTGCTCCCTGTGGCACTCTGTGCACTGGTCCTGGCACCACATGCTTGGCTGGGCCTCAACCCACCACCGATGGGCCCACAGCAGCCTGCTGTGGACCACCAGGTGCTCTGGCTGCCCTGGCTCTCCTCCGGTCCTCAGGTCCTAGGATTGGAACACAGACAGGCACACATCAGAACACAGCCACAACATGAGCCCACTGCCCCCACCAGTCATACAGAGAGTACATCCCGGCCCAGCAGGGCCACTGGACATATGTGCAGCACACACAGTGACTGGCAATGCCATGCCACAAGGTGTGCTACAACAGCTCCCTCCAACATGACATGCAGCTCTGCCAGCTCCATGGAACAGTGGTCATGCACATACACAGTTGGGGTCCACTTATCTGGCCATTGCACGGCACCCCGCCAGATGTGCACCTGCAGCGTCCTCAGCCTCTCAGGGTTCCTCCGAACCAGGACCCCATACCGGTGGCGACACTACCCCCTGGTACTCAGCACACTGGTGGCCTGGACACGGCCATTGGCAATCTTCTGTCACACATCAGTCCTAGGTCTTATGAGAGGCTGCTGGCCAAACAGACTGGCAGCATGGGGCTCCACCTGGGCCACCAGGTTCATGAGCTCTACCTGGCTCCAATTGCAGGTGTGGGGCACTGCATGATGTGGCAT
The DNA here is from genome assembly GCA_016271365.2 of Neoceratodus forsteri. Taxonomy (NCBI): domain Eukaryota; kingdom Metazoa; phylum Chordata; order Ceratodontiformes; family Ceratodontidae; genus Neoceratodus; species Neoceratodus forsteri. Next base: position 227,490,753 of record CM057450.1, on the reverse strand, counting down.
GTTCAATCCATACTGCAGCATGCCAAAATGGTGCCCAGTAGCGCACGTGCACAGCATGCACAGGATGTGCACCTCACACGGAGATGTGCTGTCCACGGCAATCGTGCATCTCCAGGGATGCGCATCATGGGCATTGTCATTGTGGCATATGGGACAGAGGACACTGGGAGCACAGGGCATGGTGGTGGCAGGGGTCAGCACATGCAATGTGCGTGGGCACGCAATTGGGCACACGACACATAATGTGCAATAGGGCCATGTAGGTGGCATGCTCCATGGGACCAATAGCACTCAAGTGTCATTGGGCCACTGTCGCATGGGCATGATGGCCCCTATAGCGCACTCAGCACACACTGTGCAATAGGTGGCAGCGAACGTCTTTGCACATGTGCATTGGCAGGTATGCACTGTGCATGTCACTGCATTGCACAATGACATGCACTGGAGCAAGTTCATTGTGCATTGTGCAACAGTGTGATATTCAGCTGACAAATGCAAATTAGCTTATCAGCCTATCTGGGGCACAATGAGGACATTTGCATTTCATTATAGTTGCGCATCGGCTCATTTGCATGCAATGCACTATAAAGGCACCACACAACATCACAGGCCATGGACCAGTATTGCAACCATCAGGGGTAGGATGCACCTGCTGGAGGAGGGCTGGCACAGGGTGCCTGATGGCTGGGGTGGGCCACTGCGGCCACTAACCACATGTCCAAGTCCACAGGTAGCAACATGTCCGAGCATGAGGAGGGTGAGGAGCGTGGACCTGCCCAGAAGTGCAGACCCAACTTGATGAGAGCAGAGGCCGATGCCCTGTTTGAGGCATACCTCAACAGGGAGCCATTGCTGAGTGGTGCCACTGGCACACCCCAGGCCAGAGTCGCAGCCTGGGAGGAGATGGCGGTAGCCGTGAACCAACAGGGCAGCCACCAGTGATCTGCACAGGAGTGCAAGAAAAAGGTGGGCACCAACAAGTGTCAAATAAAGGAGAAGGTGGTGGCCATCAGGGCTGCCAGGTCAGCCACAGGTGGGGGCCAGGCCACCGTGTCACAGCTCCTGCCGCAGGAGGAGATGGTGGTGGCCACCATGCAGCATAGTGAGATGGAGGGTGTGCCGGGCAGTGGCTGGAGGGAGCCCATCACTGCATGGTAGGTGTGACAGGTGGGGGGAGGGGTGATCTGTCGAGTCAGCAGGTCTAACACATCTGTGTTCCCTTACAGCAATGGTTCACCAGCATGAGGTGGCTGGGGCACCTGGGGCTGTTGTGGTAGCCTGCCCAGCCCCGGAGGATTGTCCATCCACTTCCACAGGCATCTGGGGGCCCAATTGGCTGGGGACTGACATCGCCATCCAGCTGAATGTCCCAGGCATGGTGGCAGATGAGACCCTGGCTGTGTTCCAGCATGACGCCAGCCACAGAGCTCTCTGTGCGGAGACACAGATTGGGGTGGGGTCTGATACTGATAATGATCAGACCATTGTCCTGGTCAGTGGGGGGCTTGTTGGAGGTGAGTCACCCATACCAAACACCAACACTGGCTGAGCAGCTGGTGGTATGTTGGTGGCAGAACTGCTGCCCACCACTGACTCTGATACTGTTGTGTGCACAGGCACAGTGGCATAGGGTGGTGGGGTACCTGCACAGGAGCTGGCCAGTGTACAGGGGCCAGAGGGGTGGCAGCAGTGGACAGCTGGAGTTGCTGGGGGGCTGGTTGCTGCGTCTGCTGCCAGGGCACCTGACACTGCCCATCCCCATGAGGGCCATACTCTTTGGCTCCCACCTGTGCAGGGGGCCATGCAGCATTGTCGTATGACACAGGTGGGTCGGCGCCATGCCCATGCGCTCCAGGGTGCTGATCCCTTGCCTGAGCACACCCAATTGCTGCAGGCCTCCTTGGAGCAACAGGTGCTGCTCATGGCTGGGGTGCGGGCACTCCATGCAGAGGTGTGCCAGGCAGCCAAACAGCATGAGACGGGCACCGTGCAGGTCATAGAGGCCAGTCAATGTCTGCAGAAGGACACACCGCAGCCCTGGACCACATTGCCAATGCGATCTCAGTCGGCGTTGCCCCACTGGCTTCCACAAGGTGTGGCCGACCACCACAGATATTGCAGAGTGCAATGTCCACCCCATGGCCCCGGTGTGAGGCAACCCCATCCGTGTCAAAACTGGGATCTGCTGTGGGCATCCCAGGCACGCCTTGTGCAGGACTGTTTGAGAGCCTGCAGACCCCTGCGAGAACCCAGTCATGGTCCCACAATCCCACCTCTGGGGGGTGGTCGCAGACCCCCCCTGTGGCCATTGCACAGCCTGTGGATGAAGGGTGGCCACAGTATGGCTGTCCTCATGTCCATGGCAGCTGTGTGACTGTACGGCAGACCAGATGTGCACACCCCCCTGTCAGCTGTCTGCAGCCACCGCCCTGTGTGCATGTGGGTGTTGTGTGTGTGTGCATGGCATGGTCATGGCAGCCATGTGGTGTGCTGCAAGGCTGCCCGTGTGTGCACCTTCCTGGCCACTGGCCTGTGTAGTGTGTGCATAATGATGCCATCTCACCACTGGTTGCGCATGTGCACTGGTGCCCTGCGTCTGATCCACACCACACACTGGCACCCAGTCACATGCATGTGGGTGTGATGGTGTAGGGGTGTGCATGTGTGTGTTTGTGTGTGTGTGTGTGTGCACGTGCGTGTGTGCTGTTGTGCGGTGCTGTGTGGCACTACCCTGCCACTGCACCATGCCCATGTGTGCATGACTCTGGCCATGCCCACACAGGGCTGTGTGCCCTGCCACTGTGTCAGTTCTGTGCACATGTGTGTGTACACCTACCTGCATGTACCATAGTTCTCCTGCGCTATCGTGTCTTACCGGTGGCATGCCAGCAGCATGAGTGGGGGATTACGCCACCCGGGGGGGCTGCTCACCACCATCTGGCCCAACGCACACATTATCCCCACTGCTGTTCCCCTCATCGGCCTCAGCAGCTATTCCATGGTCAATGGCCATGTTGTGCAGCATGCAGCAGGCAAGGATTAGGCCACAGGCCTTCGAGGGGCTATATTGTAGAGCACCACCAGATCTGTCCAGGCAATGGAACCATGCCTTCAGCATCTCATACACAAGCTCAATCATGTTCCACATGCTGGCGTGTGCCTCATTGTACTGCTCTGCCACTGGGGATGATGGGCGCCGGTAGGGGGTGAGCAGCCAGGGCCTGAGTGGGTAGCCACTGTCACCTGTGTGTGGGGAGGGAGAGAAAGGGATGGTTAGCCTGGTGACCCAAGCCCCTCCCAGTTGCACACTGCAGTTCCCCCACCCTGTCCACCCCCCTTCCGTGCCCCACTGTAGCCTGCTGCTCATGGTCTCACCATACTCACCCACTCGACATCCTGTGGGGATGTCCCCACTCTCAAACCTGTGGCACAGTGCCGAGCTGCGCCAGGTGTAGGTGCCATGTGCTTCCCCAGGGTGTGTGGCACAGACATTGGTTATGCACCCCCTGGCATCACACACCACCTGGCAGTTGATGCTGGGGTAGCCCTTCCTGTTGATGTAGGCTACCCCCACCACACCAGGTGGCATGCGGATGCCCACATGGGTGTAGTCAATGGCCCCTAGCATGCCAGGCATACGTGCTACCCTGTGGAACTCCTGCATGGTTGCTGTACACTCCGCCTGTATGCTGGGGAAGTGGATATGTTCTGCAGCATGTGGCAGCAGGGCATTGAGGAATTGTGTGAGGAGCCGTGACGTGGCCAACTGGGTTATGCCTGTAGTGTCCCCTGTTGGTCTCTGGAAGGTGCCTGTGGTGAGCAGTCACATGACAGCTGTTACCTTTGTCTCCACTGTCAGGGCATGGCTCTGTCTAGTGGGTGCCTGCATCTCATCACTGCACAGCTCACAGAGCTGCCTCAGAGTCACCCAGTTCAGGCAATAATGGCCCACAATCTCTGTGTCAGTGTGGGTCTTGAAGCTGATGCAAGGCCAGTACCACCTGTTCCAGGTGTACCACTGATGGGCCCTTCCACAGCCCCATTGCTCTGCCTTCTGCCTCCTCACACACCTCATTATGGCCTCCATATGGAATTCCACACTGGCCATGGCCCTTGTTGTCCTGTCACCCCCAGGGTATCCGGCTTGTCTGGCCCTCCCGGCTCTGTGGCACAGTGCCTGTCACTTGGCTGGACCCCCTCCTGCCTACCCTGCCCCTGGCTGGCTATTGCCTGCAGGCTCTGTTGACCACTCCTGTGGGTGCCTGTGTTGCTCCCCTTGGGTCTGGTGGCTCTGTGTGGCACCCACTCTCTCGCACCCCTCCGTTGGCCTCCCTGTCTGTTTCACTCTCTCTCACTCTCTCTCTCTCTCACACACTCTCCCTCTCTCTCTCCTGGTCTCTCTTTCTCTCTCTCTCTCTCTCTCTCTCTCTCTCTCTCTCTCTCTCTCTCTTCCTCTCTCTCTCTGTCTCCTTTCTCCTCTCTCAGACTGCCTGTCTCTCTCCCTCTGTCCTGCTCTTCTCTGGTGCAAGTGCCCTCCTCCTACTTGCTCCCTGTATTTATAGGCTCAGTCTATTCCACGCAACTCACAGTTGCTGCTCACTTGCGCCATTGGTCAGGGATTGAATATCGCGCTGTGCCACATATTCATGGGTACGCCCCCTGCCCTTGCACATGCATACATTACTATTGTGCATTGGTGCACTGCTACTTGTTCTGCGAAAGCTGCCCCGCTGAATATCACTCAATGGTTATCTTCAAGAGTTGCAATATGCACAACCCTGTTGTGCCATGTGCAACTGCTTTCAATATCCAGGCTATGGTGTGCAAAGCTTGAGAAATTTGACTGGGTTAATAATATACAATGACATTGCTGAATGCCAATATAAAATAAATAAGAATCTTAATTCAAAACCTGGCATCCTGCACAGGAATTTTGATTTATCTGAGTTCTGCATGAATCTACCAATCAAAGGTGGTTATGGTTCCCAAAAGGACAATTCTCCCCAACTACTGCATATATGCACAGCAGTATATAAACTGATTCGGTCAGTGAGTATCCTTTAGTAGATGTTTGCTAAAACATGATCAGAAAGCCATAGTTGTAAATATAGTGTCTGATGAGACATGCCAATAAAAACATTTGTAACAAAAAAAAAGTACACCAACTTCCACAGTGTTTTGCCTTCTGACGACCAGTGACCCCCTAGCCTGTGACCAAAGTACGTCACTGACGTCTGCTACAAAGACAGCTGTTAGATTCTCAGCCACAAGTTCAGGGCAGTTATGGTTGTCGCTAAGAAAGAAGGGAGGATTTAACTGTTGCAAAAAAATGAAGGAGGAGATTAAATCATCTCAATTAACAACATTTTTAAATGAAATTGAGTTTAGAATGAAATGCCATGTCCAGGCATGATCAAGTATACAGAACAAGCACACACACACACACACACACACACTTGATTCTTTTAGATTTTTCCTCTTGTCCTGCTTCCCAAATAGGCATTAAATACACACTGCCAGCTCCTGCTGATACAGCTCAGCACTGCTTGTAATTCATTATTTGTGCTTGTGAGTCCACCTGCTGTTCGAACCAATGAGAAAGCCCCAAACATCACAGACCTGCTTTATATTTAGCTGGAAATGGAGTGGAGGGTTCCAAAGTGAATCCATAACATCTGTTCGCTGGGGCAGATAGTGTACCTTTTACTTAAAGAAAGGTTGTGTCATTAGAAATGTAATTCACAGTAACCAGGCTTCAGAGAACAAGGATCAGTGCAATAGCTATAACCTGATTTTCATTTCCACTCTGGTCTTCAGCCAAACAGGTCCTGATTTACTCATGTTATATCAAAGCTAGACATGTATGCCAAAGTCCAACACGATTGTTTGATCATTGTCAAAACACGATATCTGCTTCTTACATTCTGCAATAGCTGAATGATGTCTACTTTTATTGATTTATTTATTGGCAAATATTTAAACAGGATCTTCCAGTTAAGCTTGATAGCTTAATCTCTCCCTCCCCCTCCCCACCCATCCCAAGCTTGTTTACCTTTATAGGTGGTTGACTGGAGCACAGAGGTTTACTTTCTGCTTAGGAACAGGAAAAAGGGGGATACACCTCCATTACACATCCTGCTAGTACTGCTACCAGAGATAGCCATCATGAGGTAGACCAGGACATATTAAAAGAAGGGTAAAGGAGGAAGAAGAAAAAGAAAAAGGGGGAGAAGAAGAGGAAGGAAGGGGGGCTATCAACTAGCATCAAGGGCTTGAAGCCAGGAAAGGCTAGCCATCTATTGTACAGGGGCAATAGCCTAAGGGTAGAAGGTAGTCCATCCAAGTGTGCAGGACGTAGACACTGATTTCAGGGGAAGTGAACATAGGTAAGGGAACAGACATAGTCAGTGCAGGTTTGAAGGATGCAGGGAGTGGTGCAGTGTAGTGGATTCGAGGCTGCAGTTTTCAGAAGGATGTTCTGGATCATGCAGTGCTGTCTCGTTTGCAGGCACCTCTCTGGGTTGAGGGTAGAGACTGCTAATCTCCGAGCCAAGTTGACAAGGATTCTGGAGCCTTCCATCTCGACCCAAGGACCACTAAGACCACAACCACTACCTCAAAGGTTGCTCAGTAGGAGGAGTGGTTGGGCCACAATAAGCTTGGGGAGGGAGACGGATCAGAGGCACATCCCCTAGCTGGTCCAACTTAGCAACTCCTATGCTACTTTGGAGGAACAGAAGAGTCCCAAGAGGTCAACCAAAGTTGAGACCTGGGAGGATGAACAGGTTTTCCAAAATGGAGCCCCAGAGATGGGGGAAGAGGACCCCAAAGGAAGAGGAAGCTACTCTTGGTGGGGGACTCAATCATCCAGGGAGTGGATCTAGGGACAAGTGAAGGGGATGAGAGGGAGGTTAAGTGCCTTCCAGGAGCCATAGCTTGGAGGGAAGGGGGAGCAAGTCCAGAGGACCACAAGGGCAATAGCAAAGAGGATGGAGAGCTGGATGCCACTGTCCATCTGGGGACAAATGACCTTGCAAGGAGAAAGGAAGAGCTAGGCAGAATTCAGGAGAATTTCAGGAATTTGGGGGGGGGGCCTTCAGCTGGTAACACAATCGATCTTCTTCTCAGATGTACTACCTGTCCATGGCAAGAGAGAGGCCAGGACACTCTGCATCCAGAAATTCAACTCCTGGTTGAAGGATTGGTGTGGAAAGGAGGGGTTTGGCTTAATAGGGGACTGGAAGCCCACCTGAAAGGATGTGGGCCTGTATAAGGCTGACAGCCTACATTCATCCAGACAGGGCACCAAAGTCCTAAGTGAAAGTTTAAATGCTTCAGTGGCAAACATTTAATCTGGTGAAGGGGGGGCTAGGATGGTTAAGAGGCATAATATCCCCCCTAGGAGCACAAGCATGACATGGGTACTCATGAAGGAGATAGACCAGCAAGGGGCACAATTCAACATAAAGACAAGGAACAGGGAGAGCCGGGCAAAATGTGGACTCAGCACAGGAAAAAGGCATAGGTCAACAAAGCAGGGGAGGGAAGCCACATCCTGGAGAGCCATGTGCACTAATGCCCAAAGTCTAAGTAATAAGATGGGGGACCTCGAGACAGCCAAGGCAGAATCAGACCTGGACATTGTGGCAATAACAGAGACCTGGTGTAATAACAACCACAGCTCGGAAATGGCCATATCAGGTTACAGTCTGTTCAAGTGGGACAGGACAGGTAGGAAGGGGAGGGAGTGGCACTTTATGTAAAGGATAACATAAAGGCCATTGAGATACAAGGGGAATAGGGAGAGGTGGTGATTCTGTGGGTTACACAACAAAGGAGTAAGTTGTTAGCCACCCATACAGGGGAAATATACAGGTCACCAGCTCAAGCAGAGGAGTTAGATAGGGAGATGATGCTAGCCATCCAAGGGATGGTGCATGATGGGGAGGTATTGCTGGCTGGTGTTTTCAGTGTACCAGATGTAGACTGGAGTCTCCCTGCAGCAGCAACAGCTAGGGGCAGGTTTATCTTGGACTACTTCCAGGGAGCTTTCATTAGACAACTGGTCACAGAATCAACATGAGACAAGGCGATACTGGACCTGGTGCCCACAAACAGGGACAGTGTGACAGGGGTTACAGTAGGGGAACACCTGGGGAACAGTGATCACCAGACAGTGGGGTTCGAGATAACTGTGGGGGCGGAATCCAGTCACAAAATGACAAGAATCCTTGTCTTTAAGAAGGCAGATTTTGGGAAAATAGGAAAATGCCTAGAAGAGGCATTGGTCAAAATAGGAGAGAAAAAAGTTGGTTGAGGAATAGTGATTGGCAATAAAATAAGGGTTAACAGTGGAGACACAACTCCGTGTTAGACAGGTTAGCAAGGGAAAGAGAAAGAGGAGACTATTATAGTTTTCGAAGGAAGTAGCCAAAAAAGTTAAAGCATAAAAATTGCATTCAAGCAATACAAAAAGACACAGGAGGAAGGAGACAAGGACAGGTACCAGGAGAAACAAAGGGAGGCAGGGAGGGTAGTTAGGGAGGCCAAGGCACAAACCGAGGAACACATTGTGAAATCAATAGTGAGGGGGGATAAAACCTTTTACAGGTTCATCAGGGAAAAAAGGAAGGCAAAGGGAGGGATTGTGATGTTGAAAGGGGATGACCGGTGTAGTATAGAGGATGACAATCAGAAAGCAGACATACTGAACCGATACTTCTGCTCAGTCTTTACAGAGGAGGGGGCAGTATATGGGCCAAAAATGATTAGAAGGGGCAGGAAGGGCGCGGAAATGGATACAAGTCCTTTTCTGAAGGAAAGAGTCCTAAGGGAACCGGAAGCAATAAGAGTCAATAAGGCTATGGGACTAGATGGGGTTCAACCCAGGGTGCTTAGGTAGCTAAGAGAAGAGGTGGCAGAACCTCTTGTAACCCTGTCCAACCTGTTATTGGAAACAGGGTTGGTACCCAAAGACTGGAGGAAAGCTGATGTAGTCCCACTATACAAAATTAGAAACAAGGAGGAAGCAGGGAACTACAGACCAGATAGCCTGACCTCGGTGGTGGGGAAGATCATGGAAACACTACTGAAGGAAAGAACAGTGGAACACCTAGTTGCCAACAGTCTTCAGGACCCAAGGCAACATGGTTTTACTGGAGGGAGGTTGTACCAGATCAACCTCGTTGAGTTCTTCGACTGTGTGACCAGAGAGGTGGATCAGTGGAGGGCAGTGGATGTGGCCTAACTGGAATTTAGCAAGGTCTTTGATACTATGCCACATAGAAGGCTGTTAAGCAAGCTGGAGAATACAGGGGTGGGAAAGAGAGTGGTAAGGTGGGTGGAGATTTGGCTATACAACAGGACACAGGGGGTGGCGGTAAATGGCAGTTACTCTACAGAGGTTAATGTGACCAGCGAGGTACCACAGGGATCAGTGCCTGATCCAGTCCTCTTTAATATTTTTATCAGTGACATTGTGGTGGGCCTAGAGGGGAAAATTTTCCTGTTCACAGATGACACAAAGCAGGAAAGAGACCTAGGGGTTATAATATCTGATGACCTCAAGGTACAGTAGGTAGGCACTGTGACAAGACAACAGGAAAAGCAAACAGGATGCTGGGATGTACTGTATAGGCAGGGGAATCACCAGCAGGAAAAGGGAGGTCACAATTCCACTTTACAGGACATTAGTGAGGCTACACCTCAAGTACGGTGTCCAGTTCTGGAGGCCTTACCTACACAAGGACACAGATAAGGTGGAGGCAGTTCAGAAGAGGGCAACCAAGATGGTGCAGGGATTACATCACAAACCATATGAGGATAGGCTGAAGGACTTAAACATGTACTCCCTGGAGGAGAGGAGGGAGAGAGGGGATATGATTCAGATGTTTAATTACCTCATGGGGAGAAATAAGGTGCAGGAAAATGAAATTTTGCAAAGGAAAAGATGCTTGAGGACAAGGGATACATGGGATGAAACTAGAGGGAGGGAGGTTCAGAGGGAACATGAAGAAGCACTTCTTCATGGAGAGGGTGGTGGAAAATGGAGCAGCCTACCAGAGGAGGTGGTGGGGCCAGAAACGATTACCAGATTTAAAAATGCATGGGACAGGCATAGGGAGATATTGGTAGTGAGGGGAGGAGTACAACCTTGGTCCAGGAAAGCTTGAAAAAGTACTGTTAATTAACACTAATGGGCAGACTAGGTGGCGTCAGAGTGTGCAGGAGATAAACTGACGGTAAAACACCGCTGTCACAGATGTGCAGAAAATCAGTTTATTACTCCCAAATAATAGTACAAAGAGCAGTAGCACAAGTTAAATCTTACCAACTGGGACACAGAAACAGTCAGACACCTGGTGTGGAAGCTGGGTGCTCCTGGGGATCCCAAGGGGTTTGGATGTGTGCTAACATTATATACTGCTGATAACAACATCCTGTTGCTGGAGCAAAAGGCTCATAAGATGTCAGGGTTTCTCTATATTCAGTGTTCCATTGGACAATGCATGGGCGTCTTGCACCCAGGCAGATACATTATGTTGCATCTTCAGCTATGTGCTAAGTACTTATTAGATTAACAATAGGCTTCTTCTGCTATAATTTACTGACTAAAGCACACTGACATCGGAACATAGGTGGCACTGCAGACCACAAAATATCTTATTACCATTGTATCATTATATCATCTTGGCCTGCTAATATCACAATTGTCAGTAGACGTCCTTACATGCCACAAATACATATTTCTGTATAATACTGTACATTAAGTTTTTAGCTAAACAGGAGATTCCTGTAATACAACAAAACTGTCAGTGCATTAGTAAAACATTAGTATACAGTATCATTACAGTATTATCCCATGTCTGTTATGATAGGAATGATTGGTCCTCATGGGGGACAGCAGGTCAGGCAGGTCTAACATATTCCATAGATACTTAGATACATAGACAGTGTCAGCAGATAAGGTCCTATGGCCCACCTAGTCTGCCCATTTGAGTTTGTAACTTCAGTTTATGTTTTCCTGGAACTCTGTTGCCCTTTACCCCTGACCTCCAGAATTTCTTTATGTCTATCCCATGCATTCTTAAATCCTGTGATTGTTTCAGCCCCCACCACTTCTTCAGGCAGGGTGTTCCACTTGTCCACCACCTGTTCTGTGAAGAAATTCTTCCTCACATTTCCTCTGAATCGTCCTCCCTCCAACTTCATCCCATGCCCTCTAGTCCTGTAACATCTTTTTCCACTTAAAAATAATGTATTCTTGCACCCTGTTCCTCCCTGTAAGATACTTGTATGTCTCTATCATGTCCCTCTCTCTCTCTCCTCTCCTCCAGGGAGTACATATTCAATTCCTTCAACCTGTCCTCATAGGACTTGTGATGCAATCCATGTACCACCTTTGTTGCCCTCCTTTGAACCTTCTCTACCCTGTCTATGTTCTTACGTAGGTAAGGTCTCCAGAACTGTACACTGTACTCCAGGTGGGGCCTCACTAGTGTCTTGTATAGTGGAATCATGACCTCCCTTTTCCTGCTGGTGATGCCCCTGCCTATGCATTCCAGCATCCTATTTGCTTTACCTGCTGCCTTGTCACACTGTTTCCCTACCTTGAGGTCATCAGAGATGATAACCCCAAGATCCCTTTCCTGCTTGGTGCATGCTATATCCTCACCCCCCAACTGATATATTGTACCAGGGTTTTTGTGCCCCATATGCATTATCTTGCACTTCTTTGCATTGAATTTCAACTGCCAAACCCCTGACCATTCTTCAAGTTTCTGCAGGTCCTTTCGCATTCTGTCTACACCCTCTGGTGTGTCTACTCTGTTACAGAGCTTTGTGTCATCAGCGAACAGTGAAATTCTGCCTTCTAGGTCCTGCGCAATGTCACTGATGAAGATGTTGAATAGGACCGGTCCCAGCACTGATCCCTGTGGTACCCCACTGGTCACTCTTCCCTCTGTGGAGTGACAGCCACCACCTCTCTGAGTTCTTTAAGGACCCTGGGATGCACCACATCTGGCCCCATTGCTTTATCAACTCTTATTACTTCCAGTTCCTTCAGGACCCTTTCTCATGTAAAGGGACTTGTGTCCATTTCTGCACCATTCTCACCCCTTGTACTTCCTTCAGACCCATTACCCTCCTCTTCCTAAGTAAAGACTGAGCAGAAATACCTGTTCAGTATGTCAGTTTTACTGTTGTCATCCTCCACGTGGCCCCCATTCTCCCCCTTCAGTCTCACTATCCCTCCCTTTGCCTTTCTTTTTTCACTTATGTACCTGTAAAAGGTGTGGTCCCCTCTACCCACTGATTTTGCAATGTGCTCTTCTGTCTGAGCTTTGGCTTCCCTTACTGACATCCCTGCATCCCTTTGCTTCTCCTGGTACTTCTCCCTATCCTCTTCTGCCTGTGTCTTTTTGTATTGCCTGAATGCAATCTTTTTGGCTTTCACTTTCTTTGCTACCTCCTTGGAAAACCATAATGGCCTTCTCTTCCTTTTCCTCTTGCTAACCTGCTTAATGCATAATTCTGTTGCTCTTGTAATCCCTGTTTTAAATACTGCCCACTGTTCCTCAACCCCTGATTCCTGCCCCATTCCCCTTAATGCCTCTTTCAAGTATCTCCCCATTTTCCCAAAGTCTGCCCCCCTAAAATCCAGGATACATGTTTTTGTGTGGTTTGGTTCTGCTCCTTCTGTGATTTCAAACCACAATGACTGGTGGTCACTGTTCCCCAGGTGCTCCCCCACTGTTACCCCCATCACACTGTCCCTGTTTGTTTAATACAAGGTCCAGTATTGCCTTCTGCCAAGTTGGTTCCATGACCAGTTGCTTGAGGAAGGCACCCTGAAGGAAGTCCAGGATAAATCTGCTCCTAGTTGATGCTGCTGCTGGGATGCTCCAGTCCACGTCTGGAATATTGAGGTCTCCAACCAGTACTACCTCACTCTTGTCTGCCATCCTTTGGAAGGCTAGCATCAGCTCCCTATCTGTTTCTTCCTCCTGGGCTGGCTGTCTATGGACCACACCTTTGCGGATGGCTGGCCCCATTTTCCTTTCCAGCTTAACCCACAGTATCTCTCCCCCATTTTGTTCCACCTGGATCTCTGTGGCCCTTATGTCATTTTTCACATACAGTGCCACTCCTCCTCCCTTCCTACCTGCACAGTCTCTTCTGAATATGTTGTAGCCAGGAATGGCCATCTCCCAGTCATGGTTATCATTACACCAGGTTTCTGTGATGGCCACAATGTCCTGGTCTGACTGCACCATGACAGCCTCCCGATCTTCCATCTTGTTACTAAGGCTCCTGGCATTGGCACACATGGCTTTACATGATTTAACCTCCCTAGACTGTTTAGCTATTCTACTCCAGCCCCTTCCCTGGTTGTCCTTTATCCCTGGTTCTCCTTGTTGTCTGCCCTTCTGCTGATTTTGGCCCCTTTTCTGCCTATCCACCTCTTGGGCACTAATCTCCATCTTTTGCACACTGCTTTGAGATATCCACCTCTGGTTCACTGGTTCCACTGCTAGCTGTGGGGGTGAGCAAGTAGTGCCCTCCTTACTGGCCTGCTACCCCTTGGCTGGTTTAAATGCTTGTCAATGTAGCATTTAAACTTATCATTGAGTGCTTGGATTCCCCTCCAGGATGGATGCAGGCCGTCAGGCTTGAACAAACCTCCATCCCTCCAGGTGGGTCCCCAGTCACCAATGAATCCAAACCCTTCCTCACAGCACCAGTTCTTCAACCATGAGTTAAAGTTCCTAGTGCATGCACCCCTATGCTCTCCCATGCCTCTCGCAGGTAGTACTTCTGAGAAGGTGACAGAAGTAGCTACTTGCTTGAGACCCCTCCCCAATTTCCTAAACTCTTCCTGAACTTCCTTTAGCTCCCCATTTGCCAGGTCATTAGTATCTAGGTGGATAATGACATCCAGCTCACCCTCCCATCTTGCCTTCCCAGAGATCCCCAGGATCTTCCTTCCATCCCTTCATGCCGTTGCACCTGGTAGGCACTTCACCTCCTGGTCCTCCCCTTCCCCCTCCTGTGTTCCTAGCTGGATCCCTGTTATGATGGAGTCCCCCACCAGGATTCACTTCCTCCTCCTCTGGGGTCCACTGCTCTCCCCGCTGAGGTCACCTCCTTGGCTAACTTCCACATCTTTTCCTTCCACTTGTCTGGGTACCTCTATTTGGTTGCCCCCATTTGCCAGTGTGGCATATGAGTTCTTGAGTGGAATAGGATCTGGGATGTGCCTCTGCCTGACCATCTTAACCCACTCTGAGCCTACTGTCATCCAAGTGCTCCTCATTCTCGGCATCCTTTGAGGCAGCGGCATTGGACTGGGTGGTCTCTGGATAGGGGTGATGGTACTCCTGACCCAGTTTACTTCCACTCTGAGTCTGGCTACCTCATCCCGCAGTCCAGAGAGATGCATGCAGATAGGGCAGCAGCTCAGTGTCCAGAAGGTCTGCCTGAATATGGACTATGAATATGGAATAATGACTTATGCATTTCTTCCAACAGCTCTTCATTTGCATCTTTCAAGACATCATTTGCATCTGTCAGAATATCATTCATTTGCAAAGCCTGTTTCTTATCCTGATACATTCTTTCACAATCCTCTTTTAACCTAACAATCTCTGTCTTTCTCTAGCAGACTGCTACACAATTTAGTCTGCATCACATGCCTTTGACTCTCCAACTCCTCCTCCTCCCAAGCCTTCTGTTGCTAAGCTTTCTCTCTCAGCATGGATTCTGGCTCTGCTTTCAAAGCTGACACCCTTGCTTCAACTGTCTGTAAAGCAGCATACAATGCAGCAACCATTGTTCCCTTACTGTTATACTTTTCAACTGTTAGTTTTGTTTCTGAGTACAGTGAACACATATACTGTATTGAATGATCTTCAGATGCCGCACTTCTTGTTCAATCACTCCCACCTCCATGGGAAGCTAAAAAGTTAGCGATATCTAGTTTTAACTCAGCACTGATTGACATTTTGACTGTCCTGTCCCTTTCTGTACAAGATGGGAAGCACAGAGTAGTCCAAACACCTTGCGTATTCTCTGCTAGACTGTTACAGTTTTGGGGTCACATAGACCTTCAGATAAAGTCTGGGGGTTGTTCCATGCAAGTAAATGAATGGGAGGGCACAAGAGTTTAACCACGTAATCATCAAAGGCTCAGCACAGAAGGCAGAAGCAAGCAACTGCCAGTCTCTACTGTGAACACTCCTTTGGTTAAGAAAATATCTCTGCCCCTGAAAGTCCCTGCTTCTTCCTTTCCCAAAATTCATACACACTGTGACTTACCCACATGGTTATTGTTCTATCACAGTCAGGTCCTGATTCACTGTTACCTTTTGACAGAATGTGCAGGAGATAAACTGATGGTGAAACACCACAATCGCAGATGTGCAGAAAATCAGTTTATTTTTCTCAAATAATAGTACAAAAAGCAGTAGAATAAGATAAATGTTACCGACTGGAACACAGAAACAGTCAGACACCTGGTGTGGAAGCTGGGTACTCCTGGGGATCCCAAGAGGTTTGGACATGTACTAACATTATATACCGCTGATAACAATGTCCTGTTGCCGGAGCAAAAAGCTCATAAGATGTCAGGGTTTCTCTGTATTCAATGTTCCATTGGACAGTACATGGGCATCTCTCACCCAGGCAGTTACATTTTGTTGCATCTTCAGCTATGTGCTGACTAAGTATTTATTAGAACAATAGGCTTCTTCTCCTTTAATTCACTGACTAAAGCATGCTGACTTCGAAACATAGGTGGCACTGCAGACCACAAAATATATTAGTATCATTATATCAATATATCATGTTAAGCTGCTAACATCACAATAATCAGTAGATGTCCTAACATACCACAATACATATTTCTGCCTAATACATTAGGTTCCTAGCTGAACAGGAGATTCATGTAATATAACAAAACTGTGCATTAGTAAAACATTAGTATACAGTATCATTACAGTATTATCCCTTGTCTGTTATTATAACAATGATTGGTTCTCATGTAGGAGGGCAGATCAGGCAGGTCTAACAGTGGGCCAAAGGCCCTTATCTGCTGTCAACATCTATGTATCTATGCAACTATGATCTGTTTTGAAATTGAGGCAGTCTATCAAACTGCCAGTATTTAATATTTTTAGGTTAGGCTATGCAAATAATTCCATCAGTTTTCAGTTTCAGGATCACGGTCAGGATTTTAGGATGAACCTTCAAATTATGACAACCTGAACCCAGAAGTACTTAATGCATGTGTGCAAAATGCAGTGCAGGTTTGCCATGTGCATACATGTATACTCCAATGAAATGTGTGGAGATTTCCAGCACCACAAATTGAGGTTATTTGTCTCTGAATCGAACTGCTAAGTATAGTTACGTGAACCCTCCCAGTGTTCAATCTTGGAGACATTTTCTGTGCAAACCAGGTAAGGTTTGTTAAGGTCTTCTTAGTTTTAAACTACCTCTCCCTGGTTCCACTGTAGAAAAGCTACAAAACAGAAAAAAAATGGCACCGAGACCAAACACTGGTTGCTTATCATTCTTTTACTCAGTGCAGTGCAATGTAGATTTCAAACATACTCCAAATATTGGCAACACAAAAGGTGATATGACAACGCTACTGACTGCCCTGACTTGTTTCATGCATGTACACTTCTTCAGGGAGACCACTCCACAAGCTTTCATTCTTTAAATATTGTCAGAAATGAAAGACACTTAAAAAACAATATAAATACAAATATAATGAAAAACAGTACTATCTACAATATCAAGAATAAAAGTGCAGAACTCAAAACAAAACTAAAAATGTAGCTGCTTCTTATTTGCAATAATATTGCTATATTGTTCAATTATGATCTTATGACCCAATGTCCAGTGCCACACACATTATTATAAATAATTGCCATTGTGCCTCCCAGTTTCATAATTTCCATGAATTGTTAATTTCATTAAGATAGAGAGATAGATAGATAGATAAACAGACATATAGATAGAAATATAGAGATATAGAGAGAGAGAGATATTGATATGTAGATATATATATATATATACACACACACACACACACAATAGTACAGCCCATATCTCAAGTGGGAGGTCAGCAAGGTCAGCGGGGCTAATAATGGGCACATCAATTATAATACGCACACTGGTAGCATTTAAGTGACCCATCTTCATATATAAGACCAATACAATTGCAGAGGTAGAACCAGCTAGTTCCTCTGATATCTCAAGCGGGAGGTCAGTGAGGTCAGTGGGGGTAATTATATGCTCAACGTTTCAAGTATTTAGTTTAGAATGATCCATCATCCTTATGAGACCAGTGTTAATGCAAGCAATGGGATACCAGCCAGTTCCTGTCTAAAAATCAGGTTTTGCAGAATTGTCATCTATTTCACACTTCAGTTATCTTTTAACCATAAAAGACTGGTAAGCAGTCAGTGTTTGATCTCGGTGCCTTTTTTTCTGTTTTGTGGATTTATTTTTAACATGGTACAAGAGTGAGTGGAGCTCCTTTGACTGATACAGTCCACTGTAGAAAATCCATTTTTTGAGGTTATGATTTGGAAAAGTATTACATTCCTGCCAAGCCACATCAAGCACACAAAACAATACAGTGGTGCTTGCACTCCACAATGAAGTCTACTGGTTCCAAAACTGATGGCTTTCCAACAAAGACAAATGTAATCTGAGACATAAAATGCAGCTGGTTGTCCAGATTGTATATGGCTTATGTAGTGCCAAAAAAGCTAGAATTCTGAATATGATGATGATGATGCAGTCCACAGCAAGTGAAGGCTACTGGTTTGAAAAAAGATGCCCATTCAGACACTAACAAATGGGAACAATACTCAAGGTTAAACTAAAAGGTTATGCCAATGATAAGCGTTGGCCAGATTTGACATAAAAATTGTTTCTATAAGGTACCCTTGGTCCTCAGATCTGAAGACAGTGCAGCAGTGTGTGTGAAGGTTACATGTTTTAAAAAATGCATTCATCTTGACACTGCCAAATGTGGACATGGCTTAAAGAGCAGCTGGCACCTTTGGAGAAACTTTGTAAAACGTAGTATTTTGGCACATTCAGCTTGTATTTCATATTATAGTTAGTGTTGCAGCAAAATTAAGTTTCACAGGTGAAATTCTGGTGAAATCATGAATTTTGCCACATGAAACATTTTGCAAAGTTCATGCATTTGGCCCATAAATTTTGTATGTGTAAAATTCCACAGGCGAAATCATGAATTTTGCCCATGAAATGCAGAATTTCACCTGCTCGCTGTGAAATTTCACCAGAGAGTGGTGAAACAAATGATTTGATACCTTTTATTAAATTGATCTCGGTGCCTTTTTTTCTGTTTTGCGGCTTTATTTTTAACATGGTACAAGAGTGAGTGGAGCTCCTTTGACTGATACAGTCCACTGTAGAAAATCCATTTTTTGAGGTTATGATTTGGAAAAGTATTACCTTCCTGCCAAGCCACATCAAGCACACAAAACAATACAGTGGTGGTACAGTTGATTACCTTTTATTAAAAGGACCAATACGGCAGCTACAACATTTTTTTGCACCAGAGAGTGGTGAAATTCTGCTGGTTGCAGGCAAAATTTTGCATTTCACAGGCAAATTTAGCAGTTTCAATGGTGGGATTTCACATTTCGCACCCACGAAATATTTAGCAAAATGCGTGAATTTCATGAAATATTTCTTGGAATGAAATTTGCGCATTTCTTACATCTCTAATTATACTGGTGCGGTAGAATCATTATAGTTAGAGCTGAGTAGGCACTTTAATATTTTTGCAACTGTTCAACAGATTTCCATGGAATTTTGCAAGCCCAGTCTTGTGGGGTAGATCTCTTGATGTACCAAGTTTCATTCCAGTTGAATGTGCAGAGTCTAAGATGCAGATTGCAAAATAATTTTAAAAATCACTTTTTTTTTGCTGGGGTTGGGGGTTGCCATCAAGTAGCTCTGAAATAGTTTGGAATTTTGGCCTGAACTTTTTAGGGTACAAAGGACTTGCCTCATGAGGATTTTCTTTACTGGTTTGGTGAAAAAATACTGATCTGTTCCAAATTCATAAAATGTAAAAAAATCCATTTCACAGCATGCTCAGTAAGCACTTCAAAATAGCTATAAAAGGTGTGGCTTGGATGACTAGAGTCAACTCATAGCTCATGAATAATAATGAGCTTATTTACATGCCCATTTTTTAAAATTGAGGGAATTAGAAAAATCGGGTGAAAACTACAAGCTATCACTCTTTGGGAAGATTGGTCTATTCATAATCACTGGTTACAGCAATTTCTTTTTGGCTTACTTTTTTGATACTGACAGATTGAAGATGTGAATTGTTTTGAAACATGGGCCACAACTCAGTATGCTAAACTCAAAGGCTTTAGAATGAAAGTAGCCATTTTTAGTTCATGTTAAAATGTGCCTTAGAGTATAGATTTTGTGTTCATGTGAATTGAAAAAGTTTCAGACAATTCAATGGCTTAGAAATATGCAAAGTTTTTAATAAAAAGACTTTTGGCAATACAGAGAAACAGAAAAGTATTGGTTGTTTTAGTTTTTAACTGGCTTGACTTTGGATAAGAGAACTTTGACACAGTTCTGTCTGTGATGTCTGAGGAGGCAATGTAGCCTAGTGACTAAGGCTCTGGGCTATAAATCTAGAGACCAGGGTTTAAATCCCTCAGCCCCA
Organism: Neoceratodus forsteri; assembly: GCA_016271365.2. NCBI lineage: Eukaryota > Metazoa > Chordata > Ceratodontiformes > Ceratodontidae > Neoceratodus > Neoceratodus forsteri. The sequence continues at coordinate 227,471,009 of CM057450.1, read as the reverse complement.
ATTTTTTTATTATAACTCATGCATTTAAAAAAACTAATTATAAAGAAACACTTATGTGTTATAAAAAATAATTACAGAAAAAGTACTGTCTCAAAAAGTAAAAAAAAAATCATTGCAAAAAACTTCAGTAATGCACTAGTTAGGGTGTTATAGTGGCCTGCTAGTGCCACTATTGTTAGGGTTGAGTAGGGGCTTTAATGTTAAACCCCAATTTTTGCACATTACTATCTTCACAACTGCTCAACAAATTGGCACAGAATTATACATATGTGGTCTCATGGGGTAGATCTCTTGATGTGCCAAGTTTCATTCCAGTTGGATGTGTGGATTTCAAGATGCAGATAGCGAAAAAGCATAAAAAAAATGCTGTTTTTTGCTGGTTTTTTTTTTTTTTTTGCCATCACAGAGTGCCCAAACAGTTTGGAATTTTGGTCTGAAATTTTCAGGGTACAAAGGGGTTGCCTTAGAAGGATTTCCTTAACTAGTTTGGTGAAGAAATATGAATCCGTTCCAAAGCTATTAAATTTAAAAAATGTGGGTTCTGAGCATGCTCAGTAGTCACTTCAAAACAGCTGCAAAAGGGGCGTGGCTTGGATGATTAGCGTCACCTCATAGCTCATGAATAATAATGAACTTATTTCTATAAACATTCTTTTTAAGGTAAGGGAATTATAAAAATCGGATGAAAACTACAAGCTATCCCTCTTTGGGAAGCTTGGTCTCTTCAAAATCACTGTTTACTACTTTTCCTTTTTGGTTTACTTTTTGGATACTGACTGATTGAAGATACATAGATACATAGACAGTGTCGGCAGATAAGGGCCTATGGCCCACCCAGTCTGCCCATTTAAGTTTGTAAGTTCAGTTTATGTTTTCCTGGAAGTCTGTTGCCCCTTACCCCTGACCTCCAGAATTCCTTTATGTCTATCCCATGCATTCTTAAATCCCGTGATTGTTTTAGCCCCCACCACTTCCTCTGGCAGGGTGTTCCACTTGTCCACCACCCGTTCTGTGAAGAAATTCTTCCTCACGCTTCCTCTGAATCGCCCCTCCCTCCAACTTCATCCCATGCCCTCTAGTCCTGGAACATCTTTTTTGCTTAAAATAGTGCATTCCTGCACCCTATTCCTCCCTGTAAGATACTTGTATGTCTCTATCATATCCCTCTCTCCTCCTCTCCTCCAGGGAGTACATGTTCAGTGCCTTCAACCTGTCCTCATAGGACTTGTGATGCAATCCATGCACCATCTTTGTTGCCCTCCTCGAACCTTCTCTACCCTGTCTATGTCCTTATGTAGGTAAGGTCTCCAGAACTGTACACTGTACCCAGGTGCAGCCTCACTAGTGTCTTGTATAGTGGAATTATGACCTCCCTTCCTGCTGGTGATGCCCCTGCTCATGCATCCCAGCATCCTATTTGCTTTACCTGCTGCCTTGTCACACTGTTTCCTGCCTTGAGGTCATCAGAGATGATAACTCCAAGATCCCTTTCCTGCTTGGTGCATGCTATATCCTCACCCCCAACTGATATATTGTGCCAGGGTTTTGTGCCCTATATGCATTATCTTGCACTTCCTTGCATTGAATTTCAACTGCCAAACCCCTGACCATTCTTCAAGTTTCTGCAGGTCCCTCTCATTCTGTCTACACCTCTGGTGTGTCTACTCTGTTACAGAGCTTTGTGTCATCAGCAACAGTGAAATTCTGCCTTCCTAGGTCCTGTAATGTCACTGATGAAGATATTGAATAGGACCGGTCCCAGCACTGATCCCTGTGGTACCCCACTGGTCACTCTTCCCTCTGTGGAGTGACAGCCATTTACCACCACCCTCTGTGTCCTGCTGCCCAGCCAGTTACCTACCCACCACACTACTGTCCTGGTCACACCCATATTCCCCAGTTTGTGCAATAGTCTTCTATGTGGCACAGTGTCAAAGGCCTTGCTGAAGTCCAGATAGGCCATGTCCACTGCCCTCCCCTGATCCACCTCCCTAGTCACCCAGTCAAAAAATTCAATGAGGTTGGTCTGACATGACCTTCCCCTGGTGAAACCATGCTGCCTTGGGTCCTGTAGTCCATTGACAACCAGATGTTCCACCAATCTCCTTCAGTAGTGCTTCCATGATCTTCCCCACTACCGAGGTGAGGCTGACTGGTCTGTAGTTCCCCGCTTCCTCTTTGTTCCCACTTTTGTATAAGGGACTACATCTGCTATCCTCCAGTCTTTGGGTACCTCCCCTGTTTCTAGTGATCGTCTAAACAGGATAGCAAGAGGTTCAGCCACCACCTCTCTTAGTTCTTTAAGGACCCTGGGTTGCACCCCATCTGGCCCCATTGCTTTATCAACTCCTATTACTTCCAGTTCCTTCAGGACCCTTTCTCGAGTAAAGGGACTTGTGTCCATTTCTGCACCATTCTCACCCCTTGTACTCCATTCAGACCCATTACCCTCCTCTTCCTCAGTAAAGACTGAGCAGAAATACCTGTTCAATATGTCAGCTTTACTGTTGTCATCCTCCACACAGCCCCCATCCTCCCCCTTCAGTCTCACTATCCCTCCCTTTTCTTATTTTTTTAAGTATATTAAACATTAGGGCTTTAGAAGGAAGGTAGCCATTTTTAGCTTATGTTAAAATGTGCATTAGAGTATAGATTCTGTGTTCATGTGAATTGAAAAAGCTTCAGACAATTAAAGGAGTAGTACACCCAGAATTTGCAAAATCATATGTTGATTTCTGTGTGAAGTCCTAGTGTGTCCTTCCCTCTGTCTGCTATTAGGAGTTTTTCCTAAATTAGCCAGCTATCTTTAAGGTAGTTTTATGACCCCTGGGGATCTACATCTGAACCAGCTTTTTATTGCTTTTCTTGTACCTACATTGCATCCTGTCTCATGTGACAGTGATGTAGCAGAGACCATAGATTCAGCAGCCAGAACTGCTCTAGAATCAGTTTATAACAGCAGAGCTGTGTAACATTTCTTATCCGGTGAGTGTAAATGGCTACATTTACAGTTTACCAGATGCTTGAGAGCTGAGTGGGTTTTCTGTAAGAAAACCGCTAATAAATAGCTCTAATTCATTATTTTTATTTTCTATGTGTGTCAGGTCCAGCTAGCAGGGGTAAGTGTTTTGATTTTAAAACTTTTAATTTCATCAAACTACACGCAACCATAAAAAGTACAGAAATTGCCATGCAGTGTATGGTATGAATCTGCAGCCCAGAAACTGCAAATGATAAAACAAACACTTGTTTTTTATTTTATTTGCCAATCTAATTAAATAACTCACACATACACACTTTTATCTTTAATAAGAAATAAATACTTTATTAAAAAAGTAACTTCACATTTGTAAAACAAAAAAAAATTGAAAACATGTCACAGGGCAAAATCAGCACTAACTGCCAGTTCTACATAATAAAATGCTGATGCCTTTGTTTTTTATTTTATTTTTTTTTTATTTAAACATTTGGTGACCAGGAAAGGCACACTGAGGCAGGGGTCATCTCCAGGTGTGATCCAGGGGATTGGGATTCAAGGGAAATACAGTGCGTACAGCAGATTATGCAAAGCAAAATCAAGTACAAGATAAATACAAGCAATGATACAAATATTTACAGCGACAATCATACTACAATAAATTAGATGAACGCTGGTGCAACAAAACAGTCTCACAAAATGCCACTTTACAGGAAAACAGTGTAACTCAGATTTGGTTGGGTTCGAGAGCAATGAGACAACTGTTACATGGTGTAAAGTGGCACAAAACTCAGCTTGACAGCTAAGGGATAGACAATATCAGTACTAAAAGGTGTTAATGGGAGCAAGTAGGGTAAGGTAAGAGCCGGTGCTGCATTTTGACAAATGAGTGAGTGGTAGAGTTGCATAAAATAGGAGCCTGGGTATTCCAAAGAGAGAGGAGTTGGTAGTGGAAGGCAGATTTGTCCATGTTCGAGGAGGAAGTGGGGAGAGAGAAAGAGTGTGAGTTCCTAGAGCGTAGGGAGTATGACGAGACTGGTGCAGGCTTGAGGAGGGAAGAGATGCATGAGGGGAGCAGGTTGAACCAGTATTTAGAAATAAAAGATAAAAAGTGGATGATTCATCTGTGTGCTAACGGGGGGAAGTTTAAAAAGGCTAGTAGAGAACAGTGGTGAGATCTGTAAGGAGAGTTTGAGGCAAAATGACAAAAAGCATAATAGAGGGATTTGCAGTTTAGCATCTACTTGAGAGCTAACTGAGTGTGTTTTTATGAAGGAAAACAGCTAGAGGCCTAGATATTCAAACTGCACCCAAAAAGTGCGCAATAGCAGGAGCAAGTGCAAGTCTATTGAGCCCATGTGCAAGAGACGTGATATTCAAAAATGGAGCAGGCCAAACTGCGCCTACAGCCAACGACTGAATATCTCACCAGCTGCACCATAGTGCAACTAGGGAGGGGAAGCTGAGCAGATCTGATGCGCAATAGCGCAACAAGGGATGTTCAGCTGAGCAGTCCAGAGGTGCCATAGCACAACCAGGGATGCCCCCCAGCAACAGAGCAATGCAACTGCACAACCAGGGAGGTAGGGGCCCACCACCCATGCCACAGATGGGCACAGGAACACACAGCAGAACAGACATCGTCCCCCCACACCCCATGCACTGCACAACTGGGGGAGGGCTGGAATAACCACCCACCCATGGAGACAAGCAAACAACCCACAGCCAGGCCATGGTGCCCCATCACACCCACCGGCAAGCTGTGAGTGGCACACAAGGAGGGCTGACCACCCCGTGCCACACCATTCCCCCAATGCAGAGCACATCTTGCACCGTGACCCCCAGACAGCCCCCCATGAGCAGTGACCACCACTGCAGGAAACCCCATGCATGCCACCACCCCCCGTGACACTGCAACCCTGTGCACCACAGAACCATGCAAGCCAGCCCCACCACGAGCACCTATCAGCAGGTGACAGCACACAGCAATGCAACAATGGCAGACACAGTGCCACCATGCACAGTCCCCTCGAGGTACTGCTGAGAGACCAACCATGCGTCGGCACATGAGGTACTCCACAAGGGACAGGGCATGCCCTGGACACCACCACCAGTGGTACAGCACACTGCACAGTATTCCAATGACACACACCGACCCACCACTGGCCACAACAGCCAGCACAGACACCCACAGTGGTGCATGGAAGCATGCACCACACCGGATGCCACACAGTATATGGACAGACACCCACCCATACCCAAGGGCACAACAACACAGGGACGCAGTGGTGGGGCAACCAAGCCCCCAGTGTGGGCCCATGTAAACTGTGTACACACAACCCGCAGTCCTCCATGGCACTGGAGTGCCATCCACTCTGGGCAGGCACTGTGGACCCGTACACCACTATCATTCACCCGGAGCACAAGTCACAGACCATGGGGCACATCCCCTGCAACACACACAAGGCACAACATGGAAGTGGGACTACAACTGTGGAGGCCACAGTGCCACCCGAGGCAGACATGCACCACACCAGTGACAGGAGGCAACCCAGCAATGTGACGGGTACAGTGGCTGCCCTGCAGGGACTGCCACCACTGACATGCCAGCGGACCATGAAGGTCACAGACATGCATGTGTGTCAGCTGCACAGGCCATGGACGGGCTGATAGGTGCACCATGGACAAAGAGCATGCACCATGGACCACTGCACACAGTTATCAAGTGCACAGAGCACAACACACACACCACAGACACTGACTGATAGCTACCCCCACACCATAGTCACCTCCACACGGCCACGCACACACCCATGACTGCACCACCCCTGACGCCATGCACACCACTGCAGCTGAGCACCTATAGCCTGCTGCAAATCAGAGACCATCACAGTATTCATATCAAAAAAACTGTGTATTGAACAGACATATAAAATTCAACTATTTACAATATTATGTACAAACTATATACAAGGTTTGGGGGCCACAAACAAGGAGGAGGTGGGTAGGGGGCAGGGGTGGACAAATGGAATGGGAAAGGAGGGGAATGAGGGTGGGTCCAGGGGGGTAGGGGAATACAGGGACTGATGGATCCCTAGCGGGAGTGCCTCTCCCCACTCCTACTCATCCGAGCTCTGTGCCTCTGTAGGACCCCGGTGTTGTCTATCCTTTGGAGGATGTCCAGTGAAGCCCTCTCCACCTGGAATATCTCCCTCAGTGCCTCCCTTATTTCCCTGAGATTGCGTGTACATAGGACAAGGAAGCACAGTCAATAGGTGTGACTGCACAACCCCATACAGCCCGCCCACTGTGCATGGCATATGGCCATGGGACATACCTCTGTGATGGTGTGTGACTACCCACAGTGATCACGTCCACATGACCTGCATACCCAGGTGCATACAGCCATGCAGAACACTGCACACAACCACCAGCCAAGTCACGCACAGCACCACCATGGCCGTTTAGTGACATGGCTATGTGGTGCAAAGACAGTGGCACAACCATGTACCTGGTGCACGCATGGACCACCATTGATGCACTCCCAGACATGCATTGCCACTGGACAGTGTTGACTGTAACAAGTCGCGTGCATGGCAGTGGTGTCGATGGATGGTGGCCATGCCCCGCTGCCCACCCTGTCACACAGCATGCAATAATAATCATGGAGGTATGGCACTCGCCTTCATCGGGCCAGTCCAGTGGGCGGTGAGGGCCCTCACCCTGCCTTGTTGCACCCTGCTCCTCCTGCTGCCGCAGTTCATGGGCACGGCAGCGTTCCTCCGGGCCTGTGGGGCAAACATGGAGAGAGGAACATCAGAACAATCCCATAGCAAAGTCCCCCTGCCCCCAGGTGTGTGCCCTCCCACCCAGCCAGACCCACCCACCCCACACCCTGTGAACACCACCACAGCCAACCCCGGATGGTCCCTCCCCCATGTGCTGGACACATACTACAGTGTTACCTATATGGAAGATAAAAGTGTGTTGACGTAACCCCCTACCTGGCCGTGGCACCGTGCCCCTCCTGGTACATGCCCGCAGGCATACTAGCAGCTCCGGCTCCCTCCGCTGCAGGTCCCCGTACCTGTGGCGGCTCTGCTCGGCACTCCTCCCCCCATCCTGTGGCCTCCTCAAGTGCAGTGGCCACCTCCTCCCACACCTGGGTCCTGGACCTGTCCAGGGGCTCCTCCCCGAACAGTGGCCCATGGTGTGGCTCCACAATGGACACTAGGTTGGCCAGCTCTATTGCAGACCACTGGGCTGCCCTCCTGCATGCCATTCTCGCTGCTCAACTTGGCAATATGGCACTCTGCAGCGTGGCTCTCCACGTGCAGATGCTGCGCAGTACAGCGCTGCCATTCCCTATCGTGCTGTCACTGAACAGCACGATAGAGGTGCACCCATGCCTGATGCATGGCACCCGGGGGCAAAGGTTGGCCACAGGGTCAAGGGTCTCTGGCGCATGGACATGCACAGCGCCATTTGAACCCAATGCATGTAGCGTGATTGGCTGCCTGCGTGCCACCCCCATTAGTGGCCTACTGCACAGTTGGCCCAGTGCGCCTATGATGGCCCAGTGCCACAGTGCCATGTAGTGACCATCGCTATAGCGCCACTGGCACAATGGTGGCTGTGCTCTGCATTGCCTACCACACGCAGCACGTCATCAGCACGGCAGACGCCTGTGTCAGCAACCCAGGCATGCGCAGTGAGGTGTGTACTATGCATGTCACAGAACTGCGCCATCGGCTCAGCACGTTCAACACAATTGCGCAAAGTGCAACAGCGCAATATTCAGCCATCATATGCAGATCATCTAATCAGCCATTCAATGGCGCAGCACTGCAATTTGCATCTACTTAAAGTTGCGCCTAGCCTCATTTTCATGGGTTGCACTATAGTGCGACATTGGGCTGCAGTGGCCAGTCAGTTACTGCAGTCTATTGGTGAGTTGCATGCTGTTTGGGATTGTGGACTGTGGATTTAGGGACATGCATGAGACTGCACAGTCACAGGTAACAACTGCCATTCTTACAGGCTACATAATGACCGAGCAAGTTGTTGGAGAGGAGGAACACAGTGGTGGGAGGAGGAGGAGGAGGCCTAACCTTACCAAGGCCGAAACCGAAGCCTTGTTTGAGGCCTACCTGGATCAGGAGCCACTTCTCAGTGGACGGTGGGGCACACCTCAAGCCCGTGCTGCTGCATGGGAGAAGGTGGCATGTGCTGTGAACCTGCATGGCAGCCACCAGTGCTCCGTGCAGGAGTGTAAGAAAAAGATGGGCATGGACAGGAGGAGGATAAAGGAGAAGGTGGCTGCCATCAGGGCAGCATGAGCTGTAACAGGTGGGGGACAGCCGGAGGTGGTACAGCTGACCCCACAGGACGAGAGGCTTGCTGGAAGCATGCAGCACAGTGCCATTGAGGGTGTTCCAGGTGGTGGCTTTCAGACGGGTGGTGGCCCATCACTGCATGGTAAATCATGGTCTGTCTATGGGCGAGGCAGAGTAGGTCATACGCAGTAATGCAACTTTGCTTTCCCTTACAGATCCTGAGCATTTGCATGGGTCAGTGGTGGTGGGCCTATCCACTGAGGACAGTCAGCTGGAGATGGAGGAGGGCCCATCCACCTCCACAGGTATACATGGATCATTGCAACAGTGGGGCCGCCTAGCTGTCCACACTGATGTCGTTGTAACAGGTGCGGAGGAAGCCCTGCCTGTGTCCCAGCATGCCAGCATCCAAGGATGCCGGCATGCTGTGACTGGGGCCGGTGCAGAGTCCATCACCGATGATGATGACGCTAACGTCATGGCAGTGACACATGTGTGCCATGGGATGGCCACACAGCAGGGCACTTCGCACCCATGACTGTGGGTGGTGCTGCTGTGGAGGCCTGCATGTCAGCACAGTCCCAGCCTGTGCCTGTCAGCACCAGTGGGGCAGCACTGGTGTCTGTTCAGGACAGTGGGACTGTTGCGGCCACTGCAGCAGCACCAATGAGCCCTGGGGAGCATCAGCCAGAGGGGCAGCATCAGCAGTCGGCCAATGGGCTTGGGGGTACAGGGTTCAGTGGCAGTGTCTGTGCACCACCTGTGGACATGCCCAGACCTGGTCCTGGTGCGCAGCACCCACCCTCAAGGGGTGCTCATCATCAGGGCCGTGCACACTCTGAGGGACAGGATGCCAAGGAGGCAGATGACCTCTTGGATGAGCACACCTGCCTACTGCAAGCATCAGTCCAACAGCAGATGCGGCTTGCGACGTCAGTGGATGCACTGCGTGTGGCTCTGGAGTGGGCAGAGGAGCGTCGCAGCAGGGACACCGCTCTGATCCTGGCAGGGATGGACCGTTTGCGGGAGGATGTGACTGCTGCCATTGACAGGCATGCAAAGGCATTCACTGCTGTCATGGGCACAATGGGCACACAGTCAGGTGCCCATGCATTGTGGACACCATGCAGTGCACTCTCCATCCCCTGTTCCTGGTGTCGTGTGACTCCCACCTTGTCAACACCGGGTTTAGCTGTGGGCATCCCGAGCACTCCTGGCGCAGGCATGTTCGGTGTGCTGCAGGCCCCTGCATGAGCATGGTCATGTTCACACAATGGAACCCCTGGGGGACCATTGGTGCCACCCCATGAGGCCGGTGGTCAGCCTGTCAGTGCTGGCGGGTCTCGGTGGGGCCGCCCACGCATCTGTGGTGGCCGGGGCACTGTGTCACTTGACTGACCTGTCTCCCAGCACGGCTACTGTCTGGAGCTGCCCTGTATGCATTGTGTGTTTCAGTGGGCAGTGCACGGGTGGGTACCCGGCCTTGCACATGGATACACAGTCCACCTGCACACCCTCCTGGCTGCTGTCTGCAGTTGCGTGTGCATGATGATGCCTGCATTGCACTGTACACCAATGTGCAATGGTGCTCAGCATCTGACACACGCACATGGACAGGCAGTGGGTGTGGTGGCCTGTGGACATGTGTGTTTCTAGGGTTGGCGTTCTGGGTCGGTGTGCCTCCTGCCCTCTGTGCACGTTTGGTGCATTGTGTGTGTGCGTGTGTGTGTGTCCATCCGAGTGGCATGTTAATCCTCACCCATCCCTGGTTGAGTGTGTGCTTCTGTGCCCTGCCACTTCCCTTGACGGCATGCACCCCTGGTATGTGTCCATGCGTGTTTGTGGGTTGTGCCTTAGCCACTGGTGGTTGTACATGGCCCCATGACTTACCTGGGTTGGCTGAAGTACTCCTCTGTGATGGTGTCCCGGTGCAGCTGTGCCAGCCAGATCAGTCGGGGGTCCCGTCAGCCAAGGGGGGGCTGTGCATCACCATCATCACCGGCGTCCTCATCGTCCCCATCGCTGTCCCCCTCTTTGACCTGTATGGCTATCCCAAATTCATTGGCCATGTTGTGCAGGATGCAACAGGCCAGGAATAGCCCACAGGCCTTTGAGGGGCTGTACTGTAGGGCACCGCCCAAGGTGTACAGGCAATGGAAGCATGCCTTCAGCATCCCGAACACCCGCTCAATGACATTACGTGTGGTGGCATGTGCCTCATTGTAGCGTTGCTGCGATGGGGTCATGGGCCACTGGTAGGGTATGAGCAGCCAGGGACAGAGTGGGTATTCACTGTCACCTGTGTGTAGAGGGTGGAGGTTAGTTTGGTGATTAGCATCGCCCTGCTCTAGGCCATGTAGGCCACTACCCATGTCACCTCTGGCCATGCTCCCCCAGGCCCTATGATTGTCCATGTGGTTTGCATACTCACCCACTAGGTGTTCAGTGAGGATGTCCCCACTCTTGAATCTGTGGCACAGTGCCGACTGGTGCCAGATGAAGACATAGTGAGCTCCCCCAGGGTGCGTGACACAGACATTGATTATGCCCCCTCTGGCATCGCACACCACCTGGCAGTTGATGCTAGCATAGCCCTTGCGATTGATGTATGTGGCCCCCTCGGGGCCAGGTGGTGTGCGGATAGCCACATGGGTGCAGTCTATTGCCCCTAGCACACCAGGCATACATGCTACCCTGTGGAACTCCTGTATGTTTACTGTGCGCTCCGCCGGTGTGCTGGGGGAAATGGATGTACTCACCGGCATGTAGCGCAGTGCTTGAGGTGGGTGAGTGGCATGATGTGGCCAACTGGGTTATGCCTGTGGTGTCTCCAGTTGGTCTCTGGAAGGTACCCGTGGTGAGCAAGCACATGCAGGCTGTTACTTTAGTCTCCACTGACAGGGCATGGCTCCGTCATGTGGGTGCCTGCATCACATCACTGCACAGCTCACAGAGCCACCTCAGAATTGCCCTATTCAGGCGGTACCGGCCCACAATCTCAGTATCAGTGTACAGCTCGAAGCTGGTGTGGACTCGGTACTGCCTGTTGGGGGCATACCACCGACGGGCCCTTCCATGGCCATGCCCCCCTGCCGCCAGCCTTCTCACCCCCTCATAACGGCCTCCATCTGGAAGGTGGCACTGGCCATGTCCCTGGCTTGTGTTCACCCCAGCAGCTGTTACTGTATTCCCCCCGCTGTCCTCCCTGCTACTTCCCCTGCACCGGGAACACCTGCCTGTGGTGGCCTCTGTGCTGTGTGGCACTTCCCCCTTCTGCACTGGCTGTGGCTCCTGACACCTTCCCTGTGCCTCTGTGTTCAGGGTGCCCTTTCCCTAGCCTGCCCTATGTGTCCCTCCTGCCCTGTCTGTCTGGCTAGAGTTCTGTCTCATGTGGCTTCCCTGTAGCATTCTTGCGCCTTTCCCTTGCTCCTTTTTATTTTGGCTCATTTCTGTTATGGCGCAACTTCTGCTTGCTCCCCTATTGCGCATGGTGCAAGTCGTTGAATATCGCACTGCGCCATTTATGCATGGTTCCTCCCCCTTCAGTTGCGCATGCCTTCATTATCATTGTGCTGTTGCTCAGCATGATTTCGGGGGTGCAAATACCTCCTGCTGAATATCGCAGAATGGCGCAATTTCGGACTTGCGCAGGCGCAACCCTATTGCGCATAGCTCAACTCTTTTGAATATCTGGGCCAGAGTCTTTGCTAATTACAGCATTGATGATCTGGGATGATTTTTGTGCTTTTTATGGTTGTGTGCAGTTTGATAAAATTAAAAGTTTTAAAATCAAAACACTTACTCCTGCTAGCTAGGCCTGACACATATAGAAAACAAAAATAATGAATTAGAGCTATTTATTAGCTATTTTCTTACAGAAAGCCCATTCAGTTAGCTCTCAAGTATCTGATGAACTGTAAATGTAGCCATTTACACTCACTGGATAAGAAAAGTTACACAGCTCTGCTGTTATAAACTGATTCTAAAGCAGTTCTGGCTGCTGAATCTATGGTCTCCACTACATCACTGTCACATGAGACAGCATGCATTGTAGGTACAAGAAAAGCAATAAACCTGGCTAAGATGGAGATCCTCAGGGGTTGTAAAACTGCTATAAAGCTAGCAGGCTAATTTCAGAAAAACTCCTAATAGCAGACAGAGGGAAGGACACATTAGGACTTCACTCACAAATCAAAACACTCTGCACACCATATGTTTTTTTTTTTCAAATTCTGGGTGTACTACTCCTTTAAATGGCTTAGAAATATGCAGCATTTAAAAACAAGCATTTGTCAATGCCGAATGTTTGCTTGTTGGCATTGGCAGTGATAGTGTAGAAGTTACAGAGCTGCGTAATAGGAATGGCAGTGAAGTATTGAACTGAGGCCAACCCCACCACCACCCTGCAGAGAGTGACAGGCATTGGGGTGTGCCTTTGGGTCATCAGGCATAACGGCCATGCCATTTCACCACACCCCGCCCTACAGACATTGACAAGTGTCACGGTGTGCCTTGGGGTCTTTGGCCCTTATGCGCACCCCATTCCATCAGGAAATACGGTGAGATGGGTGCGGTATAGCAGAATGGGGTGAACTTTGGGGCCAAAGAGTCCAAGGCATACCTCGATGCCTCTCACTGGCTGCAGGGTGTGGAATGGTATGAGCATTACAGGCAAGAATCCCGCCACACCTGATGCCTGTCATTCTGTACAGGGTTGGGCGTTATGGTTGGAAACCCTAATACCTCAGGCATTCGATTGCGTATTTTCACTCCAAATTTTCAGCGTGGTTTTTGTGATCCCACCTCATGAACAGTGGCAATATCAGTTTGTTAGCAGCTGCTTATGCACAGTGACTACGGTATTTAGCACCACAGGTGCAAAACATTCGAACAGGATGTAAAAAATGACAGCTGTACTGTTCATGGGGAGGTGTTAAAAATGGCAATGTTGCAAATCTGCAGTAGAAATATTTAAAAAACTGGTGAAGTCACGAGTGTGCATAGAAACTGTGCAATGCACACCCATAATGTAATTAGTTTGGGGATTTTTTACAGCAGATTGTCAACACAGGCATTTTGGGACCTCTGATCATGAACAGTGTCACTGTGATTTTCTTTATCTGTCCCGAACAATGATTTTCCACAGCGACCACGCATCTCTGCGCTGAAAGTGTGAAAACACATTTCAGCCATGTTGTGAAAAATGACAGCTGTACTGTTCATAAGGAAGTGTGGAAAAATGCGACTGGTGAAAATCTGGACTAAAAATATTACAAAGTCATGAACTTACAAGGGTACGTGGAAACTGCGCAATGCTCACTCATAACACAGTCATTTTATGGACTTTTGTCACCAAATTTTCAACATATCCATTTTAAGACCTCTGCTCATGAACAGTGTAACTGTGATTTTCTTAATCTGTCCCAAACATTGCTTTCGCACACCGACTGCAGCATTGTGCGCTACATGGGCGGAAACATGTTTTGGGCAAGATGTGAAAAATGACAGCTGTACTGCTCATAAGGAGGTGTGGTAAAATGGCAATGTTGAAAATCTGGAGTGAAAATGTTGAAAATTTGCGAACTTAGAAGCGTGCGTAGGAACTGTGCAATGCACACTCGTAAAACAGTCATTTTTAGGAATTTTTTCACCAAATTTTCAACATAGCCATTTTAAGACCTCTGCTCATGAACAGTGTCACTGTGATTTTCTTAATTTGTCCCGTACATTGATTTTGCACACCGACTGCGCCATTGTGTGCTACATGGGCGGAAACATATTTTGGGTGAGATGTGAAAAATGACAGCTATACTACTCATAAGAAGGTGTGGTAAAATGGCAATGTTGAAAATCTGGAGTGAAAATAATGAAAATTCCGCGAACTTCTGAGGCATGCGTAGGAACTGCATAGCGCCGCGTAAGTAAAACAGTCATTTTTTGGAATTTTTCCACCAAATTTTCAAAATAGGCCTCTTGAGAGCCCACCTTATGAACACTGGCAGTGTCATTTCATTAATCAGTCCCAAAAGGTGATTTCATGCAGTGACTGCGAAATCACCCTTCGGGCCCAAATAACACCATGACAGTGACAGCATTCAAGAGAAGGGGTCCCAAAAACCCCATGTTGAAAATTTGGTGCAAAAATTCCCAAAAATGCCTGAGATATGCAGCAAAGTTGAAAAAACCCTATCTATCCCATTATACAGCTTACCTGCATTTCCTCAGTTCGCGGTCGGCTTTGAAGAGTGCAGACATGTTCCCGGTCCATCGAAGATCGTCATGCCGAGGTCCAGAGGTAAGTATGGGGTGGGTGTGGGGAGGCAGGGTGTGCAGTGGGTGGGTGCGGGTTGTGGGAGGGGCAGGGAGAAGCGCCGAGGGACAGTTTTTTATTTGCAGTTTTTTTTTAAATGATGGCCGCGGGACGTTTGCCACGCTGGGGTGGGCTCCCAGCATGGCACAAGGACGGCTGGTGGAGGGATGTGGAGCTGACGGGGGATTGGGCACCCTCGTCGGCCATAGCATCTGTTGCCACGCTGAAGTGGGCTCCCAGCGTGGCACCTTGTACTCTGGGGGGGAAGACAGTGGAGCCGAAGGGGGATTGGGCACCCCCGTCAGCTATACAATGAGTTGCCATGCTGGGGTGGGCACCCAGCATGACATGTGGAAGGCTTTTGGGGGGGAGCACAGCACAGCGGATGGGGATTGGGCACCCCAGCTATACAGTGTGTGCATGGGGGCAGCACACAGTATGCATGCATGTGTGTGTGTGTATGGGGGCCGCGCATGAGCAGGTGATATCTTATCACTGCTCACGCAGCGTAGCTCCCCCTTTCAACTGTACTCCACTGTGTTTTGGAGCTGTCTTCACAGCTCCATCAGGTTTTGAGCCACAGACAGCCCGAGCAGGCATTGAGAACTGCAGCCGTGCCTGCAAACACACTGCCTGAACTGGAAGAGGGCTGCCACACCTCCAAAAACTCGGATGATGGCACTATGTTTCTTGCACATGCATGCATGCAAACATAAAAAGACTTTCAGCATTACAGAGAAACAGGAAAATTTTATTGGCTGTTTTAGGTTGGAACTGGCTTGACTCTGGATATGAGAACTTTGACACAGTGATATCTAAGGAGGTAATGTAGTATAGTGGCTAAGGCTCTGGGATATGAACCTAAAGACTTGGGGTTGAATCCCACAGCCCTCATTTTTTATAATAGCTCATGTGTTTAAAAAAACTAATTATAGAACACTCACGTGTTTATAGAGCCAAATTACAGAAAAAATACTATCTCTAAAAGTAAGGAAATTCATTGCAAAAACCATAGTTAATGCACTAGTTAAGGTATTATAGTGGCACTGTAGTGCCACTATACTTAGGGTTGAGTAGGCACCAGAGTCATGCATCAATAAAAACTAATTATCGAAAAATACTCATGGGTTTATAAAAACTAATTACAAAAAAAGTGGTATCTCAAAAAGTAAGGACATTCATTGCAAAAAATGTTATTGTGTTAGTAGGGTTTCAACTCTAACACTCCACCCCACTACAATCCAACCCAACAGGCATGGGATGTGTCTTGTGGTTGTCAACCCTAATGCTCAAACCATTCCATGAGTAAATAAGCTGAGGTGGGTACAGTATATGGGAATGGTGTGAGCATTAAGGCTGACAACCCCAAGGCACACCCCACGCCTGCTGCTGCCTGAAGGGTGGAGTGGAATGTTAGAGTTGGAAACTGTAATGCCACATTTCTCTACTTTTGTTGCTTTAACCCTAACTAGTGCATTAACAAAGTCTTTTGCAATGAATTATAGGGGTGCAATAGTGCTCCTATAGTTAGGGTTGAGTAGCCTGTTTAATGTTAAACATCAAATTTTGCACATTAATATAGTTGGCTCTCTTTAACAGAATGAGCTGAAAGTTTGCATGTGTTGTGTAGGAGACAAAGTCTTTATGTGTGGAAAATGTTGTGATGGCAGCTGGTGTGGTTTCTGAGATCTGCATGTGTCATTTTTAGAAAAAAAATATTTTTTTTCCTGTACTAGACATTGGGTTTTTTGCTCTTGCCTACACAGAAATTAATTGTTGCCCCAAACTTGCAGGGAACATGTGCCATGTCCCAAGGTAGTGCCTTTGACAGATCTGGTGAAAAAATATCAAAGGGTTCCAGAGTTACAAGGCTTCAAATTTTTGTGTTTTCCCATTTGCGCTTGAGCAGTAGGGGGTTTGAGATAGCGTTCTGTGGCGAAAGTAAAATTGTGATGCCACAAATGTCTGTTTTGCTTTTGGGACACTTGTTTGGCACGGCACCAAACATTTTTTTTGTGTCATGCCAACTGCCATCTTTTTGACCTTTTCCATGCACCAACAAACATGGTAAAAACACAAAATGCAGTGATTTTAACAAACAAACATCAGAACCTAGCTAAACAGGACCCATTAAGTTAGATTCTGATGTTTGTTTTTAAATATTGTGCCCACATATGTTTTCTGGGCACCCAAAATCCCGTGTTCCCAGTTTAGCGAGAGGAGCTCTTCTCCACATTTTCTGTATGAGAACAGCAAGATTTTCTTGACTTCTGCCACCGCAGCTGGAACTTGTGCTGCCAGCTGCAGATTCAGCTGTGAGTCACCATTTCCCTGATGTCTAGTGGCACCCCTACCCTCTGATTCCTATATTTCATTTTGTAATAAAAATTCATCTGTTGATATTAGTGGTATCCCCCAATTTCCTTTATGAATCCCTGTTGTCCAGTGGCACCCTCCACCCTCCGCTCCCCATATTAAATATTTTCCAGTCTCTCCATTGATGTTAGTGATACTGCCCCACACTCCCGTATGTTTCCCTGGTGTCTAGTGGCACCCTCCCCCCACTGATCCCCGTATTTCATTTTTGTTCATTGGTGGTTAGAGGCTCTCCCTTTGTATCTTTCAATTCCTGAAACAAGAAAACGTCTGACGTATTTTTTTAACCTGAAAAAAGAAAATGGTCCCTCGTCATCCCCATCACCCCCTCACCGATCCTGACCCTCCCACTGAGCATCCACTGCCCCCTACCCTATACTTATCACTGGAGGTTGTAGGCTGTCATCTTCTGTGGACTGAGACATGTCTGCACTCTTCAAAGCCGAATGGTGAACTGAGAAATAAAGCTAAGTGCCGTATAATGTATTTCAATAGTGTTTTGAACTTATGCTCATAACTTTACACTTTTATTGAATTTTTCACCAAATTTTCAACATGGCCTTTTTGGGACCACATCTCGTAAACACTGCAACTGTCATTTTATTAATCGGGCATGGAAGGTGATTGCACGGTTACTGCACAAAATCACCTTTCAGGACTGAATAACAAAATTTCACCACCAGTGTTCATGAGGTGGGGTCCCAAAAAGGCCATGTTGATAATTTGGAGAACAAATTCCTAAAAATGGTTGAGTTATGTGCATTTGTTAAAAAATGTTTCTATGCATGCATGTAACTTTGGCAATTTTCAATATTTTGACTCCAAATTTTCATCATGGCCATTTTTTCACACCACCTCATGTCACATCCTGTCTGAAACATGTTTTCACACCTGTGGCACAGAATGGTGTTTTTGCATGGATTTAAACATTTTCATCTATGGGTTTATGAGGTGAGGTCACAAGAAGACAATGTTGAAAATTTAGGGTCAAAATATGAAAAAATGTCAGTTATGACCATTTGTTGTGTAAGACATATGCCCATTTTTGTAACATGGATATACATATGCTATCTACGGGTTCGGGGAAGGATGAGGTTACCTGGCACAAGAGACCTAGGTTTGGCTACTCTGCACAGGGGCACCCAACTAAATCCAACTACAGGAAGCAATAACTGTAATGTCCAGAACCAGAATTGGGATTTTTCAGTGTGGCTTTATTTATTAACTCACTAAACATAAACAAAGCTATGTATGGTCCCCCAAAGGGATATGTAACTGTAATGCAGATTAGAGGTTAAACACAGCGGTCCATTTGAGGAATGAACACAATACAACAGTTGTCTGGCTTTGGACCCACCAGGCACTCAGCCTGGACTTTGCATGCACATTGGATACACAGCCCGCCTGGCCTGGCTCCCATGCCGGCCACTCGACTGATGGTCCACTTGGCGAATGAACCCAAACTCTACTTGGAAAGACATCCTATCAAACAAGGAGGCTCCCAAACTGTGACTCCCCACACCACTTGAAGTCTGCGACTCCTAGAGAGATTTTGCTTTTGTACTTCCAAATCGAAACTCCCATCCAACAAGGAGACTCCCATCCAACAAGGAGTAAGGTTCCCATCCTGTGACTCCTAAACCACTTAGAGTCTGCGACTCCTAGAGAGATTTTCAAGTTAAGTACCCATACCGGTACCCACCCGATCACTGGCCAAGCGCATGAGGCAAGTAGCAAAACACAGAAGAAATCTGTAGAGGTGGACCTGGTTACTAAAGATGGGGGTTTCCCACCTCCTGCTCCCACAGCCCATACCCGGCCATTTCTCTGGACACACAGAACTTTAGACTTTAAAATGTAGATTGACAGTGGATGACCTGAAGCACCCCCTCTACAATGAACTTTAACACTTTAAACAGATGACTGCTCTATTTGTTTGTCCTAGTTGACATAGTCCTTCCAAATAGCAGTCCCCAATACTTGAAATCCAACTGAAGAAAAGAAGTTGTTTGCCCCTTCCAATGGGGCCAAACACTCACCCATTCATTGCAGGTGCCCCGCAGGTGAAGAACTGTAACCTTTGCTGTTATACATGAACAGACTGAACTTAAATTAAAACAGGCAGCTTTCTTCCCAAGGTGGGAGAAGGGGATTGCCCCTGGAACCCACAAAGAACTTTTTCTCACCCCCCAGATGGAGGGGGGTAAACAGGCAACTACTGGTGTCCTTCTTGTTTGCTTAAGGACAAACTGAAGACTGACTTTGAATTCCCAAGGTTCTAAACTTACTCTGAGCTGAAGATTCCAAATGTGGCTCATGCAGCTGTGACAGTTCTATTATGATGTCATCCCTCTAGTCTCAGCTGTGACTGAGGACAGAGTGAGACAGTGTGAAACCCATTTAACTGGAGTTTCACAAGCTGCCTTCCCTGTCTACCACTAGGTCTTACTGGGATTCTAGTAACCCTGGGTAACAAAGGGGTTACACTCGCCCTTGACCAGGAAAATGACTGTCCCCAGTCATTATGCACCCACCTTAGGCCATCCCACCCTATATGTGCTAGCCCAAGTGGAGGGGTGAGCAGGTCCCTCCCACCGTAAAAGCAGCACAGGTAGGCGGAACACTCAAGGGCCTAGAGGCCTATAGCTGACATTTCAGCCTCTACTCTATCCACTTACTATGGACACCTAGTGGCTCTGGTAGAATCGTCCAGAGCATAGCCCTGATAGATCAGCACTGCAGTCCCTTGGCCACTGAGGACCACAGCCTGTCTATCCCCCAACCCTCTAGGGAAAACCTATCTGCCTCTTACATAACATCCCAAACAAAACAAAACCTGGGACCTCTCCCAACCTTGGGCAGCCTGCAACTACAACATTAGGAACACAAACAGTACTTTAATTTCTACACAAGCACTGAACGAGGAACTCCGATGAGCCCCTCCTCCTCTTCTTGTCTTCTCTTCTGTCCTCCAGGAACACCTGTAAGAAAAGACAAAAACAAAAACAAAAAAAACACACACCCTAATCTGCATTTACGATCTACCTAAACAACAACAGTGACAACAACAACCCTTATCATACAGGAAAAAACAGAACACTAAACAATCCCAAAAAGAAAAAAAAATATTTTTTTTTTTTTAGAAAAGTAGAAAAGACAGCATATACAATAAGTACAGAAATGACATTGATAACAATACACTTCTTTGGGGGGATGGAATGCCCTAAATGTCCCACTAGTGACTACAAGGCCCGAAGGCCAGTCCATTAAAGAGTCTCTCCTGGGCCGGAGCCCTGTGAACATAGTCTTTTAAGGCCATAATCCCGAAGGGGAGAGTCTTTGCAGACAGTTCACACACTGTTTGAAGTCTGTAGTGTAAGGTGTGCATTGCAATGTCATAAAGATAGAATAAAAAGAATTTTGATGACTCACCAGCCTCTTGAAGTATTCGTACATCACCAACCTGGTCCCTGCCGAAGACTCTCCCTGGCAGCATTTCTTCTGATACAGCTGGGTGGACATCTTCAGGGAACCCACAGGAGTGCACATCTGGAAACAGCTGGGCTGATGTCATAACTGGAGAAGGAACCTTAGAACAGGAACAAAAAGGGAGTCACATGATGGCAGCTTGCTAAATGGCAGAAGGGGCTTAGGGTTCTCCCCTCCAACCACTCTAGCTGCCATAATCTGCGTTTCCTGGACCAGTAGTGCGGCCAAACTGGTATTATTGGATCGCCCACGTTCTGATTTGTGGCCCTCGGGTGGTTTTTCTGCTAAGCCTCTTGTTTTCGCCGGGAGATGGATGTGGATAAGAAGCAGGCTGTGACTAAACATACGCCGCCTGCAACTCCCAAAAAATCAACGAAGAAGCCGCGGAACCAAGCGGGTATGGGGGCAGAGAAGACCGGAGACATGTCCCAGCAGTCGGGTCCCCTCACGGAGGACAAATTTATGCAGGAGCTGGCCCCAATTAAAAATTTCCTCCAGGATATCACAGCTGATTTAAAGTCGCTATGGGACGATCTCTCTTCTCTCACCATGAGGGTGGCGGACTCAGAGGCCAGAACTTTCTCTTTGGAGCAGTGGAAGGCCAAAGCTGAAGCAGAGATGTCCGGGCTGACCCAGCAGGTGAAGAAACTCCAGCTGAAAGCTGAAGACCTGGAGGGGCGAAACCAGAGGAATAATCTCCTCATTTTGGGCCTGCCGGAGTTGGAAGAGGGGCCAGATTTGATGGCTTTTCTACAGCGGTTCTTCACTAAAGTTGTTGGTCCCTCTCCGATCAACCCAAATTATCACCTCGAGAGGGCACATAGGTCGTTGAGGCCTCGTCCACCGTCCGGCTCCCCCCCACGACCTATCATCATTAAGTTCTTGAGCTATATTGAAAGGCAGCATGTGTATAGCAAATCCCGAGAGCTGCAGACGATTACATGGGGGTCAGCTAAGCTGCAAATTGCCCAGGACCTCCCTAAAGAAATGAGAATGAAAAGGGCTGTGCTTCACCCAATTGACCAGAAACTGATCGTGGCATCCTTTCCTTTCAGAATGGTGTATACAGCCACCCTCAAAGTCTCAGTGGGCAGTACCACCTACAGTTTTGATTCTCCAGAGATGGCCCTCAAGGACCTTGCCACTAGACTTCCCGATCTCTTCAAGACCAATGGCTGAAGTGGACAGTGGACACTATTTTTCTGGGAGCTCTGATTAGATTCAGTCCAAAGTTCTTTTTTTTCTTATTTCCCCTTTTGGTTCCTCTTTAATATAGATATGTTGGTTTCCCTTGATACTCACCCTGGCCCTCTCGTTACCTTTCTTTCTGGTTGAATTCCAGTTTTCTTACCTGCTTTGGCCGGCTTTCGGGTTTTCGCTATGGGCGAGTCCTGGTCGGCAGAGCAGGGGTCGAGCTGGGCGTGGCAACAGGTCCTCGGTCCTCCCGAACCTTATATTTGGGTGAGGTTTTCCGAGGTACTGGTTTTAAGTGTAGGACCCGGTTCTGGTCCTGTTATTATATGGTACCCCTGGAAACATAATTCGCCCACCCAAAGGCCTACAGCTGGTCTCAGTTTGTCCCTTGTCCCTATTACTTTAGGGGTAGTAATAAAACCTGCACGTTGGGTTTTTTTTTTCTCCTTTCTGGCTTTTCCTCAAAGGGATGAGGGACAGCTTCTACTGCTGGTAGTCAATCGCTATGAGGTTGTTTCTTTTTCTGCAGTTTTGGCGGTTGGTTGGGGGCTTTTCCTGGGCTCGGCTTCTTGAGGTAGCTGAGTTGCAAGCCTATGGAAGGGGGGTTGCCAATCCAGCCTCATCAGCAGGTTTCCTGCTGGGCTTCCTCGGGGGGTCTAGAACTGATTTATTCTTCAGTTAGACGATTTTCAGCCCTTTTTTTTCCTTAACTGACCCCTGTGTGGTGAGGTGTTCTGGATTCGCGTTGGGGATGTGGTCTCCGGAATCTTGGTTTTCCCATGTTGATTCTGTATGTTGCATTTCTGGGACCACGCTGTACATAGTTATTTAGTTGGGGAAGCCCTGCCAAATTGCATATCTTTATGACTGCACTCTAACTGTGTTTTTTCTCAGGTTGTTGCTCCTTTTATTCGCTCTATTTGCAGGCTGGGGGCATGGGTTTTGGGTTTCAAGTGTGCCTTTGCTTCCCTTTCATTTCTGGATGTCTCAGTCGTTGCTTCCTTATTACACTGTATTTAAAATGGTTATAGGTGCGATTAAAATAGCATCATGGAATGTCTGCTGAGCTCAGGAATGGGTTAAAAGAACCATGTTTTTTAATCATTGTGCTTTGCTACAAATAGACATACTATTCATTCAGAAACCCACTTAGCTGTGCAGAGATTAAGTTGCTATCTTGAACTCGACTTTTCACAGACCTATGTGGTAGGTGGATCTAATTCTAATAAAGGGTTGCTATACTCATTAAAAACATGTCCTGTTCTTGAGAGACCTGGCAGTGGTGGACCCGGATGGAAGATTTGTTTTGGTTAAGGGCACCTTAATGGGAGCACCGTAGTCCTAGTTCATTTTATGGGCCGTTGGGGTTGCCCTGATTTTTCATGATTTTGGCCAATAAAATCAGTGCTCTCCTTCCTTCACAACTCATTTTGGGAATTGAATATCACGCCTTCATACCTTCTGGATAAAGACCCTCAAGACAGCCAGCCTCTTACACCCTAAAGGCTTTGTATGATTTCCTGCAGATGCTAGGGTTGTGTGATCCTGGAGACTTCTTAATCCCTCGCCCGGCTTTTTTTTTTCCCACCCCATGGGTCATGGTCGAGAATAGATTATGTCCTGAACAGTAAAAGTCTCCTTCCGAATATTCTTCAGTCTGGCATTGAGCCAATTATACTCTCTGATCATGCAATAGTTTGGATTAAGGTCTCTCCGGATCCCGAATTCCACCTAGATACTACCTGGAGACTTAATACTCAATTGCTTAAGGATCCCCATACGGTGTCGCAAATAAGATCTTTGATTTCCCTTTTCCTTGCAGATAATCTCGACTCTACCCCAAGATTTGATTCTATCTGGTGTTCTCTAAAATGTTATCTCCAAGGTGAGTTAATTAAATTAGCCTCTGCTAGGAAGAAAAACCGGCAAGAGCGAGCTTTTTCCCTAATCAATAAAATTAAAGAACTGGAAGCTGCTTATTCTCCGGATTCTCCGTTAGCCTCTTTGGAGGCCCTTTTGGCAGCTAAAAACGAATACACGGACCTTCTAAAAGAGAAGGCCGAGTACTGTCTTGTTAGAACCCAAGCTAAGTACATTGACCATGGGGAAAAGGCCGGAAGGCTTCTAGCTTTGTGTCTTTGGGCATTGGAGGGCTCCAGGATAATTCCATCCTTACAAACATCCACCGGTTCTATAGAAACCTCTCCCAGAGGAATCGTGCGAGTTTTTGAAAATTACTATAAGGAGTTATACAGCCTGCCCTTATCCCCTGCCCCCCTTTCGGATATTACAGCGTACTTAGCTGATATTAACATTCCTCAGCTTCTGTCGCCTCACAAAGAAGTTCTAGCCGCTCCCCTTTCTCTGGGGGAGATAGAGAAGGTCATAGTTTCTATGACTTCGGATAAGGCACCCGGTCCAGATGGTTTCCCTGCTAATTTTTATAAGGTCTTCTCCAAAGATCTTGCCCCTATACTCCTTAAACTCTATGAATATCTTTTTTCCTCCAGTGTTATAGATCCTACGCTTCTCGAAGCCACCATTGTTTTAATTTCCAAACCTGGTAAAACCCTACCGATCCAGCGAGCTATCGACCCATTTCTCTTCAAAACTACGATATGAAAATCCTCTCTAAAGTTTTGCTGAAAGGGTCAAGAAGGTCTGGACTTGCCTGCTTAGTGCAGAACAGGTCGACTCGTGCACTCTAGATCCCCTCAGACCATCTAAGAACCCTTTCTCACATCTCTCAGCCTCGGACATCTCACCGTCCTATGGCCTTAGTCTCGTTAGATGCAGAGAGGCCTTTGACCGAGTAGATTGGCCTTTCCTTTGGGTAGTGATGGGAGGATGGGTTTCCGATATCTTTCTAAAGTGGGTTCAGATTTTCTATAGTGTTCCTCGCCAAAATATAATGTAATGGAGTTTTTTCCTCATTGTTCAGTTACACTCGGTGCCAGGCAAGGCTGCCCTCTCTCACCCTTTTTTTTCAATTTATATTTGGAACCCCTTCTCATTAAGCTCAAATCCTCTGCACTCATCAAGGCTGTTCAATACATCAGCGAACTAGTTCTTCTGCTTATGCAGGCGATATACTCCTGCATGTTGAATGCCCTGCCCGATTCCCTAAGATTTGCATTAGGCGTTATTAGACAATACGGGCGCCCTCTCTCGATACAGGTTGAACATCTCTAAATCTGAAATTTTCCACTAAATGCTTATACTTATAAACAGGACCTGGCCAATTTTGGTATGAGATGGTCTCCTAGATCGATTAAATACTTAGGGATACATTTTTCGATGAGCCCTCCTTCTTAAAAAGCTCAACCTGGATGATCTTAAAGGCCTTATTCAGCAGGATCTGCTGCGGTGGTCCACCCTTCCCATTTCTCTTTGTGGTCGGATTAATATTATTAAAATGAATGTTCTTCCCCGTATTTTTTACCCTCTCAACTTACTAAATTTCTGGTAACCTGTTTCTTACTTCCAGCAATTCCATGTGATGTTTTCAAATTTTATCTGGTGAGGGAAAGGGGTACGGCGGTCCTTTCTTAAACTATCTCTTCCCAAGGATAAGGGCGGCCTTCGGCTCCCCAAACTTTTGCTCTATCACTGGGCGGCCCACCTGGCTAGTTAGGAGATGGCTCTCTGCTAACTCCGGATCTTTTCTGCCGGTTTGGCTCCAAATTGAGAAGTCGATCCTTTCGGAGGTTAGGGTGGATCCCTATGCAATTTTCTATACCCCCCCACAATACTCCCAAAATGGATCGCTGACCATACGATTCTCACTTCCCTTAACTCCCTTTCTCAATGTCTGTGCCTTATGAACATTTTCCGCCAGACGGGATTTGGGTCAGCCGGTGATGCTTAACCCTAATATTAAGTTAGATAATTCTGTAATTGCTCCCGATTGGCTTCTGCAAATTAGAGAAGCCAATTTGGAACATTTCTACGGCCAAGGATCCCTCCTCCCTTCAGTGGATATACTTGTCAAATACGCCATTCCTAATACCCAGATTTTCAAAGTTTATCAATTGAGACATCTCATTGCTGAGAAATTTGGCACTTCCTTTAGTCAGCCGGTAGTTCACCCTTTCCTTTCCCAAATAATAACTCTTGCTTCTAAGCTGCATTCTATCTTGTTAATATATTCCTTTCTTTTGAACTACAAGTTTCCAGAATCTATTGAAGGCTCTAGCATTTGTTCTTCTTTACTTCCTGATTCCACTCTGAATTGGTCCCATATTTGGAAGGACCTTCACAAATATCACACACAGGACAGATTTCGGCTTACTCAATACTATATTGTGAATAACATATACTTTACCCCTAAAAAGCTTTTCAAGCTTAAGAGGCTCCCCATCCCTCTTTGCTCCAGATGTATGCAGGGTGAAGGGATTCTTGGCATATTTTTGGTCCTGTAGTAAGGTTGCCCGTTGTGGTCCTCTATTAGGGATAATCTAGACCCTTGCTAGGTCTCTCAGGTTTTTCCCTGAGATCTGTATTTTGGGTGACTACGCTAGCATAGATGGTGTGGACGCGGTATCACATGGCTTTGGTGTCCATTGCGGTTAAGAGACTGGTCCTTAGACATTGGACTGATCAATTGGCGTTGACTTATGCTGAGTGGTTGGTTGAGCTCTCTGCCTATCTTAGCGCTGAAAATTTGGTGGCCAGTTGCATTGCATGATAGACTTGTTTCCAGAAAATGGGGTAAATTGCAGGCATTATACTTGCACCTATGAGTTCTTGGCCTATTCCTGGGTGCTCATAAGGATAACTTCGTGTTAGGTATATACTGTCAGTTGTACCTTTTGCTTTCGGAGTGAAGCATTTTCTTGAGCTGCTAGTATTTTTAAATGTCCAGTATGGATATAGTGACTGTTTCACACACTTAGGTTGGGTGGGGAGGGAGTGGGGGAGGGGTTATAGTGGGGGGAGGATGGGTGGGTGGAGATGGGGAGGTTTTAGGGAGTGGGTTTGTTTGTTGGAAGGTGGGTGGATGGGGGTTGTTTTATTTCTTTTCCTTTCTTTCTGGGGTTTCCTTTGTTTTTGGTTTTACCATGTTTTTCCTGTGAATTTCTATTTGGTGTATTCTATGGTTTTATTTTGTTTGTTAAATCAATAAACTTAAATTTCAAAAAAAAAAAAAATGAACAGGAACAAAAAGAGAAACAGCTGGTCCGGCGTCATCTGATTACCAGGCGATGAACAGGAAAACAGCTGGGCTGGTGTCCTCTCTGGATCTGAAATCATCTGGTGGTACCAGTAGATGGTTATTGATTGCAGACAGTTTACTGTAGACTAAAGAATGTGTAGCCCCGAATTTTTGTTTATTCATTTTGGCAGTTCAATAAAGGTACTTCACAGTTCAGATGTGGCAGTATTGACTACCACTGCTCGGCTCTCCATTTTGTAGGCTCTGGCTTAATTTCCGGGAGGTCCTTGCATTGAGGCCAATAGTAGAGGGGGTCAGGGGCTTGAATTATTACTCCGTCTGGAAGCACATAATTCACACAGTGGGAGACTTCGCGTCCCTCTCCGTCCACTATTCTCACTCTGTCCATAAACAGTGTCCTGCCTCTCTTCCACTGTGTATACTTTTCGTGGAACAGTCTATTCTTTACATGCTGGTTAGCCCCAGGATGCACATGTTTCATTGCTTCATCCCAGATCCAGGATTTCCTGCAGTTCTCAATCTCCTCCCAGACTCTCCGAGGAAAGGTAGGAAAGGTCATACCAAAGATTTAATTGGCCTTTCTACGAACCAGTCTCTCCTCTTTACTTGCTTTGGTCAACCTGAGACCGCTGGCCTGGCTTGGGGGTGGCCAGTCCTGGTTCTACCAGCTTCGCATCCTCAATGAAATTAAAAATGGATCCCTGACTTCTTTTTCTTCTTCTGGTGAAGACAGGGCAGTGGCATCACCACCTTCTTGAACACATTCCTCCAAGGCAAGATCTTGAGGCTGTGTACCCGTTCCTTTCTCACAAGGCCACATAGGTTCTCCCTCATCTTCCTCTTCACTGAGGATCTGAGCCCAGGAGTGAGCAGTAGTTCTCACCCCCAAGACTATCCATTCATCACTAGGAGTGGAGGTCGACACCTCCCATTCAACGGCCTCCCGCATCTCATCTTCACCTTCGAGACTTGGGCTGGGACCCCCACCCAGGGGTCTATTGATGCTTATCTGAACTTGCCTTCTGAGATCCAGCATCCAAAACTTCAACTTCAGATTCAGTCTCTAATTCTGCACTCTCTAACTTTGTGCCCACTCCCCGAAGACCTTCC
The DNA here is from genome assembly GCA_016271365.2 of Neoceratodus forsteri. Taxonomy (NCBI): domain Eukaryota; kingdom Metazoa; phylum Chordata; order Ceratodontiformes; family Ceratodontidae; genus Neoceratodus; species Neoceratodus forsteri. The sequence goes on along the minus strand of CM057450.1, from coordinate 227,443,041 downwards.
TCCACAGGCTCCACCTGATGCTGTGTGCTGCCAACTGCAGATTCTTGAAGTTGTGTCCATGTGGGAGCCCAACTGAATTTGAGGTGCTTTATACAAGCCATATTTTTGTAGACAACCAGCACAGTGAGGAATCATGAAGACATCCCTTCCAGCACTAAAGCACATCTGGCATACACGCACTGGATAATTAGGAATTGCCACATCAGGAGGGAGTTGCCCTCTATAGCACCAATTTTCAATGTCTCTCAATCTATTTACTGCTGCTGTTACTGCAACCTGGGCATGATCCGGGTAACAAGCTGGTCCTGAGGCCATAACTGCAGAAAAACAAACAAAAGTTCACTGTAACTGAAAGTCCCACTTTAAATGAACACACTCTGTAGCTTTAAAATGGCTCCTCTACTGCTGTGTTTACTTTACTACCCCACCCTGTAATGGTGGCGGCAGCACTCCTGTGCATCAACATTCAGACTCTGGGTCAAGCCACTGCGCACCCGATTTACATCAGCTACTAATAACTTTTATTTAAACTGCACAACTTGCTCTGTTCTGGCTGTTCTCACATTTACAGGATTTTCCTTGGACTTTTCACATGCTGGCAACATTTATTTAATCACAGTCCCCGTTAAAGCTTCATGTTTCAGCACAGGATTGCCTGCTTTTACTAGTGTTGCACTTATTTTACAACCCACAGTCTCTCTCTGGCTGCAGACTTTAAACTGAGGCTACTTTCATTGCTATGCACACATTTAATGGCTTTACAGACTTGCACTTGCCAGCAGGATATCACACAATCGCTACTTGCAAAGCGTCTATACAGCTGCACTCACATTTTATATGGAATTCTCTGAAAATCACTGATTTGAGCAGTTTTAAATTGTTTACTCACTGTTATGGTAGCAGATTGCTGCGATGGAGGAAAACGGCCTACAGACAGATTTTTTGAAGGCCTCGGATTTCAAACGGGCGGGCAGTCTCCGCGATCGTAGTATTAATCACACAATTCACTGATCCCACGACCGATAAGCAGGTTGAGCCCGATTTTAAACTAGAAAAGTCACTTTTCACTGTTTACAGCGCTATGAACACTTCACGAATGCTCCTCCACTGCCAGTACACGCACTACTCTCTGTCTCCCTCTCGAATGCTGAAGCAGACACATAAGAGCTGGCTGAGGGGCGGGACTAATGGCAAACTGACCAACCACACGACGCCATGCAAATGAGCCTCTTCTTCCTCACGAGGGCTCCTCTCCTCACGGCGATCGTCGAGCAGGCAAATTTAAACTTAAAAGATGCACTTTTATTTTTTTTTCAACTGACTCCACGGTGGGAGCCCATTTCAACCATGTAACATTGCCAGTAACTCTGCAGTCTCTAGTATTGCACAGAAAGCATTTCCAACATCCAGGGCATAATTTCTCTGTTGCTACCCCTAGTTTTCCACACTTTCCTTCACAAAACTTTATTTTAAAACTGACAAACGCTGTAAACTATGTTGATGCAGGACAAGGACACACACTTTGGCTTTACAGCTCCTTGGTAAACAGTTGGCATTTTTTAAACAGCAGCACAAGATTCACAGCACACAGCACACACTAGGGAAATTGCTTCAACTTTTTTGGGCTACTGACTGCCAGATAGCCAAAACGCTAGCCTACTTGTCCAAGCACCTTCCTTCCCAAACAAATCCAAAGCGGTGCCTCCATTTTTGTAAGACATATGCCCATTTTTGTAACATGGATATACATATGCTATCTACGGGTTCGGGGAAGGATAAGGTTACCTGGCACAAGAGACCTAAGTTTGGCTACTCTGCACAGGGGCACCCAACTAAATCCAACTACAGGAAGCAATAACTGTAATGTCCAGAACCAGAATTGGGATTTTTCAATGTGGCTTTATTTATTAACTCACTAAACATAAACAAAGCTCTGTATGGTCCCCCAAAGGGCTAAGTAACTGTAATGCAGATTAGAGGTTAAACACAGCGGTCCATTTGAGGAATGAACACAATACAACAGTTGTCTGGCTTTGGACCCACCAGGCACTCAGCCCAGACTTTGCATGCGCATTGGATACACAGTCCGCTTGGCCCGGCTCCCGTGCCGGCCACTCGACTGACGGTCCACTTGGCGAATGAACCCAAACTCTACTTGGAAAGACATCCCATCAAACAAGGAGGCTCCCAAACTGTGGCTCCCCACACCACTTGAAGTCTGTGACTCCTAGAAAGATTTTGTTTTTGTACTTCCAAATCAAAACTCCCATCCAACAAGGAGACTCCCATCCAACAAGGAGTAAGGTTCCCATCCTGTGGCTCCCCACACCACTTAGAGTCTGCGACTCCTAGAGAGATTTTCAAGTTGCGACCCACGTCTGGGTACCCACCCCATCACTGGCCAAGCGCATGAGGCAAGTAGCAAAAACACAGAAGAAATCCATAGAGGTGGACCTGGTTACTAAAGATGGGGGGTTTTCCCACCTCCAGCTCCCACAGCCCATACCCAGCCATTTCTCTGGACACACAGAACTTTAGACTTTAAAATGTAGATTGACAGTGGATGACCTGAAGCACCCCCTCTACAATGAACTTTAACACTTTAAACAGATGACTGCTCTATTTGTTTGTCCTAGTTTACATAGTCCTCCCAAATAGCAGTCCCCAATATTTGAAATCCAACTGAAGAAAAGAAGTTGTTGGCCCCTTCCAATGGGGCCAAACACTCACCCATTCATTGCAGGTGCCCCACAGGCGAAGAACTGTAACCTTTGCTGTTATACATGAACAGACTGAACTTAAATTAAAACAAGGCAGCTTTCTTCCCAAGGTGGGAGAAGGGGATTGCCCCTGGAACCCACAAAGAACTTTTCCTTACCCCCCCAGAGGGAGGGGGGTAAACAGACAACTACTGGTGTCCTTCTTGTTTGCTTAAGGACAAACTGAAGACTGACTTTGAATTCCCAAGGTTCTAAACTTACTCTGAGCTGAAGATTCCAAATGTGGCTCATGCAGCTGCGACAGTTCTATTATGATGTCATCCCTCTAGTCTCAGCTGTGACTGAGGACAGAGTGAGACAGTGTGAAACCCATTTAACTGGAGTTTCACAAGCTGCCTTCCCTGCCTACCACTAGGTCTTACTGGGATTCTAGTAACCCCGGGTAACAAAGGGGTTACAGTTGCAATTTCGCTATGCCTGCTCATAACTTCAGAAAATTTTAAATATTTTGACCCCAGATTTTCAACATAGCCTTCTTATTACCCCACCTCATGTATGTCATTTTTCAAGTCTTTTCAAAAATATATTTTTGCACCTGTGGCATGAAATGGTGTAGCAGTTGTTCAGAATTATGTTTTTGTGGAGATCAGAACATTTTCTGTACTGGGTACATGAGATGGGATAATAAGATAGCAATGCTGACAATCTGGGGTCAAAATATGTAGTAAAAATTCCAAAGTTATGACCATTCATTGCAATTTCTGTATGCATGCTCATGACTTTGGAAATGTTCAGTTTTTTGACCACAGATTTTTAACACAGCCATCTTATTTTCCCACATCAAGTGTGTCAGAGCTGTCATTTTTCGAATCCTGGCCAAAATGTGTTTTCACACCTTTGGCGCGGAATGGCGTTACTGTTGCACAGAATTATGCTTTGGCGGGGATTCAAAGATTTTCTGAACTGGGTACATGAGGTGGGGTAATTACATGGCTATGCTGTCAATTTGATCACTGTTGTCTTATGAATGGAAGCACAGGGCTACATACATATATGCATCTATGGAGGGATGGGAGTTCAGGGCCCAAAAGCCTTGCGCTCCCACAGGCAAATAAGGATGTGATTATACTATCTCAGAAAAGTAAGGAAATAAATTGCAAAATGCTGTGTTAATGCTGTAGTTAGGGATAAAGCTATAAAAGTAGGGAAATGTGGCAATAGGGTTTTCAACGCTAATACCACACACACACCCTGCACACACCAACAGGCATCAGGGGAGTACCTTGGGGTCATCAGCCCTAACGTTCACCCCACTCTCCTATATTGTACCCATCTCAGTTTATTTGCTTCTGGAATGGGGTGAGCATTAGAGCCGCTGACCCCAAGGTATATCCCCGATGCCTGTTGATGTGAGCAGGGTTGGTGTGGGGTGTTAGTTTTGAAAACCCTAATGCCACATTTTCCTACTTTTGCGGCTTTATCCCTAACTAGAGCATTAATGCAGTGTTTTGCAGTTTATATATTATATAGAGATCACATCTCCATTATTTATTTCTCAAAATAGTCCCACAAAGACAGGAACTGTATCCCTTAGATCTTCTCAACCTCTATAACTTATTCGCTACTTGAAATTACAATGCTGTGTTTGTGACATTGCAGTCTGTTACCATGGGAGTAACTGTGATGACACAACCAGAGTACTGTATTATGACAACAGATTGGGAAGAAGCAATAGCAGCTGATGAACCCTAAAGGAAAAATTATCTTGTTTTCATGCATATGACCTCAGTAATAAATAATGGGGATAAAAAATACAGCGCTAATGACTAATATAAGCTGCTTTGTGTTTGAATATTATGTTTTATCAAAGTTCTTCTTTAGGCATTGGTAGCTCTTTAATACTATGCCAAGGATAAGTTTTGAACACAGAGTACTTAGCCAACATTTCCCCCCAAATGAAATACATTGCATGCATAAGACCCATGCAGGCCAGCAAATCTGAGAACAATTCTGCATTAGCCCATAGTTTGTGAAATGTGCAGAGTACTGGTTCAAAAAACCAACATTTCACATCACAAGAAGGCTTTGACTGGGAACTACAAGACAGCAGCTCATTTAGGTTTACTGGCCCGGATATTCAGACTGCGCCAGGCTGTGGCGCAAGCCTGGGTACAGCTCAACTTTGTTGTGCAGGGGTGTGGCCTGGGCGATATTCAACGGAGCTGCGCTATGGCACAGCAGCTTTGAATATCGCACCCTGGCCACCCCCGCTGTGCATGGCGCAGTGGCACTGCACCAGCGTAAGTGGCCAGAGTGGAGCATGGAGATGCTCTAGCGCAAGTGCCATTGCACCATGCACAGCACCTGCAATATTCAAAAGGGGACATGCAAATGGGGCCATAATTTATGCAAGGTGCACATGGGGCCATTTGCTTCTCATTATGGCCCCATTTGCATGCCCTTAGCATGCAGGTGCACCAATTCAAGATGACCTGTGCCTCGTGCCCTGCCAGGCAGCAGCCATCGGGGACCGATGCTCCCTGCAGCCCGATCATGGGCATTCGTCTAAAAGAACCCCCCCCGTACAATATCCCTGGTGGTCCAGTGGACTGCTATGTGCCTGATCATGGGCATTTGTGTATAACAATAACCACCTTCAACATCCCTGGTGGTCCAGTGGACCGCTATGTGCCTGACCGCAGACATTTGTGTATAACAATAACCCCCCCACGTCCAACATCCCTGGTGGTCCAGTGGACCAATCGCTGCCCGATTGTGGGCATCTGTACACGCATAAAATATTCCTATTACCCTGGTGGTCTGGTGCCCCCTCCCCACCCACCACTGAGCCCCACGCCCCGGCTCCCACCCAGTCAGCCGCGGGTGGCAGCACCCACCACCTGCCACCCTGCGCCCACCGATTGACAGCTTGGTAGATCTGAAGCATGAGCCAATGGGTGTGCAGCCCATACGTACTACTCAGTCCAGATATGTGAATGAATTCATTAGGATAGCTGGACTGAGTAGGAGGGAGATGGCTACACACCATTGCTCACGCCAGAACCAATGGTGTGCAGCCCTACCGAGCTGTCAGTTGGCGGGCGGCAGGCAGGTGGGTGCTGCCGCCCACCAACTGACTGGGGGGCAGCGGGCAGTGGGCCCAGTGGCAGGTGGGAGGGGACACTAGACCACCAGGGTAATAGGAATATTTTAGTGCTGTACAGATGCCCGCGATCGGGTCCACTGGACCACCAGGAGTTGGATGGGGGGGTTATTGTTATATACAAATGCCCGTAATCGGGCACATAGCGGTCCACTGGACCATCAGGGATGTTGGAGGGGTTATTGTTATACAAATGCCCACGATGGGGCACGGGGCGCTGCCAGGTGTGGCAGGAACTCGGTGGCCACCCACAGGTGGCAGCTGCCGTGTTACGCCCTGCAATGCGGCAGCTCACCTGTGGGTGGCCATCACTTGTTCCTTTTTTTTGGGCTTAACTTTGTGCAGGTGCAGGTAGGGGTTGCACATGCATGACTCTGCACATCCAGGGCTGAATATCGGGCTGTGCAGGTTATGCATGGCACGCCCCTCTACCTGTGCCTGCATACATTACCGATGCGCCCAGTGCATTGGTATTTGTGCGGCGCACTTTTCCCTTTTGAATATCACGCCAGGGCGCATCAGTGGGTTGTGCATGGTGCAACACTGTTGCACCATGTGCAACCCTTTTGAATATCTGGGCCACTGTATGTAGTCTACTAATTACTAAGACTATTAGTACATTATCTTTGTCTGCCTACCTCAGCTAACCTGCCCAGGACTAATTCCCTCATTTGGTTGAAATCTGCCCTTCTGAAGTCAAGCAATCCAGTCTTAGACAAGAGCTTACTGGTGCCGAGGGCCAACTCAAACCATATACTGAAGAATTGTGGCCGCTGGACACCAGTGATTCTCCACCCCTCACTCTGCCTGCTTTTTCTGAGTTGGTAAGTATCACATTGGAATGGCAGATTGTTTAATGGGATCCTTGGCTGCTGAACCAGCATGCAGTCCTGCAAAGTATCAAGCAGGGCCTGGTTTTGAGTGCTTCTGGCTGCTGGGATGTCACAGTTAATGTCTGCCAAGTTGACAGCCACTACTACTACAACCTCGCCTTTTGTCAAACCCTTGAGGTGTGAGAAAAAGAGTACTGAGTGGGCAGAACAGGAAGGGGTCAGATGCCAATACTGGAGGAACCATTGGGTCACCAAGAATATTTCAGATGATTACAGAAAGGGTGACTGTGGGGTGGGGGACAACTAGGCCACCAGAAATCTTCAAGGTAGCTACAGAATGGGTGATGGGGGCTGGGGGACACATAGGCCACCAGAAATATGTGAGACAGCTACACAATGTGTGTGATGGGGGGACTAAGTATGCAGAAAAGGGCAGGGTTATGGAAAGCATTAAACAGTGCTGCAATGGAGACTGCTTAGTGCTGTTGAACCACTGAATAGACTGCTGCACCCACTATGCATGAGACAGCCCTCATTTACATAAGTGCAGAAGTATAATCTGTGCAGTTGTGTTGTCTGGTTAGCGCAGTGCACTGGGTGTTTTTTTTCTTAGATGGTATTTCTCTTTATAGTCCTGGCCAGCTCTTTCCTTCTTCCATTCCCCTAGTAGAGTCCCTCAAGGATCAGACCCCCTCCCTTCCATGCCCCATGACTTACCCTTAATGGCAGGGTGATAGGGAGTGACTCAACCCACCAGGAATGGATCCAGTGCTGGGGATGTGTCATCTCAGGGGTGGCGCCTGTGGGGGATGGTGTTCATGCTGCTCAGACAGGCCATTTTTCCACTTTTTCCTGCCAAAGGGGAGCATGCAATGCCAACAGTGGCATGCAGCATGCATGTCTGCACTCTGCATGCTGGTTGACTGCTCCTCCTCCTCTGTGCCCCAACATGTGGGACTCGGCATGCCAACACCTAGCCTCTGCCCATGTTCTCCACCAATCCCAGAGAAGAGAGCTGTTCCATGGACACTCAAACTCAATCCTCTCCCTCCCCAGCCAACCCCCTGTGACCCACCTGTACATCATGAACATGGGTCACTAGCATGGCAGGAAATAAGGCATGATGCCTCAGCCCTCCATGCCACTGGACCAGCCACTGGGTGCCTTTTAATATGTCCCTACCTTATCAGTTGATGCTATTCAACATTAGTGCCATGTTAACCATTTGAATATGAGGGCCCTAAAGCTGAAAAACTGTTGAATAGAATAAAGAACATCTTTATAAATTCATTGTTTCCTAATAACATTTTTGACATTGTGACCCAAACTTTTTCCCACTGTCTTTTTATGACCCCCCCCCCACACACACACACACACACTTTATGATCAAGACAGACAGAAGCACTTTGAGACTCTGGAAAGGGGTGCTATGGAAAAAAAAAGTATCTATCTATCTAGAAATTTTCAAATCCCTTCCAAAAAGGTGACTTCACAGAGCAACTGCAAAAACATGTTTCATAGTGTATTTGAAAAATAACATCTGTCATGTTTATGAGGCGGGGTAACACAAAGGCTATAATGAAAATTTGGGTCTAAAATCTGCAAAAAATAACAAACTTATGTGAAAATGTTGGAAATCTCCAAAGATTCTTCATAACTTTGTTGTTTTTGACATTTTGATCCAAAATTTTCAATGTAGTCTTTCTTGACTCCATCTTATGATCAAGTCAGGCAGAAGTTTTAAATCCCTTCCAGAAGACAATTTTGCATACTGACTGTGAAAACATGTTTTAAGGGGATTTGAAAAATGACACCTATCATGTTCATGAGGTGGAGTAACACAAGTGCTATGTTACACATTTGGGGTCAAAACCTGCAAAAATCACAAAATTATGATTAATATTTTTAAAAAATCAAAATTTCTTCATAACTTCATTGTGTGAGAGTGTGGCTTGGGTGGTAGGTGCTAGGGTTGGAGGACTGGGGGAGCAGAACATGTTGATGGATGATTTTCTTTGTTTCGGGTTAACAAAAAATAGAGAGGACAACATGGGACAGTTTTCTTTGTTGACAGGACTGGCATTGAGGTTGGGCATCCCAGTTTTGGTCTATGGTTTAGCAGCACCAGGAGTAGGTACCCCGTGTTGCTTGCTGTTGGGGAAAAGCATTTAATGGATGTAGGGTTGGGCACCTGACTGGTGGACTTTGGTAGTGGTGGTAGGTTGTTTTTTTGTTTTTGGCAACATAGTTAGGTACACAGCCACCTGATTTATTGAAAGATGGGTGGCATGGAGATACCGGTGACATGACTGATCACCCACCTTCAGCTACAAACCTGAGTTTGGCGGTGGGGGTGGATGCTGTTTCACTGTCTGATGGTGGATACATGAAAGGATGCAGCTGTATCATTTTATGTGTGAGAAGCTTCCGTCCACTAGTCAACAAAATAGCATCAGCAAGCGGGCTTGCCAGGATTGGGTGTTATTGATTAACAGTTCCGCCATGTCAATGCAACAATATTTTTGTTGACACCGACATGGACGCACGGAATCTGCCACTTGCCTTTACAGCACCAGACAGTGTGGCTCCCTGACGGCACAGCACCAAACTGCTCTGCAAGGAAAACTGTTTTTTTGGGGGGGGCTAAGCCCCTCACCCCCTCAGACTTTATATAACAGACTCTGGGGAGTGTTTGTCAGGTGAAAGAGGAAAACCCACTGGTGGTCAAAACATCTGACAGTGGGTAACCAGAAATCAAGATCGCCCCATCAATGTCTGCAAACGTGAATCGCTGTAAATACTGCAACATAAACATGTCACTGTTGTAATGTTATACGTTAACTAAAACTCCTTCTGCAGACTCAGCTGCATGGTGTACTGTTGTGCACACCTCCTCAGCCTCTAAACTGTCCAAGAGGTTCCAATACATTTTGCTTTCATCTGTACTCAAGCAAACATAAAAAGTTGTCCCACTCTCCATGATTTAGACTTGGGGTTATACAGCTTGCACAGGATGAGCCAGCATACATCATTCAAGTGTGTCTTACATGATCAGATGAGCTGGACATGTTAATAAGACACTGAGGAGTGGACTGATAATTTTACTCAGCAGTGAACAGCAACAGGAGGAGGAAAGTAGTCCCCCAGTCAGGCATGGCAGCCAGTTGCTTCAGACAGATAAAGTACTCAATGGCTGCCTCTGTCAAAGATGACCAGATGACCTTTTTCTTGGTATCAGTACAATAGTTTCTCATTTCCCTCTGCCAGTACCATGCTCACATCCATATAGTCCTTCACCATTTTGTTTATTGGCATCTCCTGCACTGTTATGGGAGATTGACTTGCCAGTGTCTTTAATCATGCCATACTTGGATAACGTTTCCCATAGTTGATAGTCATAGTCTGATTTGTTGCAGCAGTAGTTCTCTGTTGATTTGAGAACAAGAATGAATGGTTCCCCCATGTTCAGTATCAACAGGAACACCTTAGGATCCACATGCCACCTCCTTCACCTCCTCTACCTGACCTATTGCTGGTGTGCAGGTGATGAAATTTCCTCTTCTGTTGTGCTTGTAGCTCTAAACTTTTTTTTGTACCATAAGTGCAGAGATCAAATTCCTAAGCTACTTTCTACAGGCTTTCTCCTTACTTTCTTCTTTCACATGAATGAAAGTTCCAAGTGTGTTCTTAAGGTAAGGATCTTATAGGGTTACCATGATGCCATGGTGAGCTGTATATGTTTCCATAATGTATGTGTCACCTATGAAACATGTTTTAGTCTTTCTACCACATCAACAGAAGTGGTATCCTCCTTCTCCACATATTAAGACTTCAAGCAAATGATTCTCAGGTTAATCAGGTCTATGAAGGGCAGCAATTGGCTTAGATCGGCTGCATCAATGTTCACAACCCATGTGACTTCCTAAAATGGATTTAGCACACAGCAAAGCATCTCCATCAGTCATTACTGATTAGCTTTAATGTTTACCTCTACCTTGCTAATATCACGCTCAGCTGCATACTGGTGGATGGCCATTTGTTGCTCAAGCAGCTGTTGCATCATGTATTAGGTGGAATTCCAATCTGTTGTTGCATCTTGTTGCAGGTGGTAGAGGGGGAGGCCGATCTGTTGCTGAATCTTGCATTAACAGCTTTCACACCTTTACAGAATGATTAAAATGAACATAGATGTTTTGGCCCACCCCTACACAATTCTGCACACTACTGCTTTCCTGGTCTACATACTGTAGCTGTGAAGTACCAGCTTTAAGCAGTGGGTAAAGCATGGAACATGAGTATATCCACCCATCCTGACTTTCTTTTACAATGTTCAATACATTGCCGTATCTATTATTATTATTATAAAGCCTGCAGTGAGCGACAGTGTCATCTGTCACTCATTAAACTTCAGATCAAGGCACTCAAGGAGGTTTTGCCAGTGATGATCATTGTTGAATCCACAGTCACATGGCACTGCCTGCTTGTAGAGGTGAGGATCTTGGTGAGTTGCTATTTCTGCTCTCACTGTTGCTGTGGTTGTTGTTGCCATTTAAAACAGAACAGAAGAAAAAGAAGGAAGATGGGAGGTTGACCCAGTGGGCAGTTACTACCATGTTATCTCTGGTCTGATCGCTCATACACATTAGTAGTGATGTGAACTTCTGGCTATCAAGACATGTGGCACAGTTTTGCAGACACCGATACAAACTGGAAAGTACCACTGCAGAGAAGTACAGTACATACACCTGGCACTTTTTATCATGGCACTACAACCTAATGCACATGGTGATAGGAAGCCTTTATTTCTCAAGCGAGAGAATGGAAGCAAGTCAATGGCTAGCATTTCAGCTATGGATTTCTTTTACCTTCTAACTTCAGTCCTGTTGGTTCTATATTTCTGGGTCATTGTCAGTGAGAGGACCTCTGATATGTGGCTTGTCTTTTGGGGACTACCAGATGGCTGTATCTTACTCTTGCTGCATAAAGAAAAAAAGTAAGATGCCCAACACTAGGAATGAGTTAAAAAAGGTGTTTAAAACAGAATACAATGAGTGACATGCAGGGCAGTTAAAAGTATTTTTTTATTATTTATTATTTGTTCAAGTTTTACAGATTTACAAAAAAACACCAACTTAACATAAATGAATTGTGAGATTGTCTAAAAGAAAAGGGTGAACAATTTACTATGAATGAGTTTAATGCAGATAGAGTGTTCTCCTTAATATGTATGTAACTTAAAAGTATATATAGTGTATACCTATATTGGCACAATACCACCACTACAGTTAGGGTTGAGTGCTCATATCTATGTTAAAACCAAATGTTTGAACCTTAATAATTTTTCAACCATTCAACAGATTTGCACAGACTTTTGCAACCATAATCTCTTGGGCTGGGTCTCTTGACATGGCACATTTTGTGTGAACCCGTTGTGTGGTTTCTGATATACGGAGTGTCAAAAAGCCCTAAATGTAGGTGTTTTTTGTTGTTTCTTTGTCCATCTGTAGCTCAGAAACTGTTTTAGGTTGTGGTCTGAAGTTTTCCGAATAGAAAGCCTTTGCCTCATAGATGTTCTGTTTGAAGGTTTGGTGAAAAAATATTAGTACATTCAAAAGTTATTACATTTTGAAATTTCTCATTGTTTCCTATGAGGAAAAAATAGAAGTCGGGCACAAAAATGCTTTTATTTTCGCAGGAGCTAGTATTTTCACACACAGGGTCATTCAGTGTTTTTGCAGAGGGCTCTTGTGTTTGCCATCTAGGTTTATCAGTTAGTGAAAGAAAGAAAACACATAAAAATGAATCGATTTAAAAAAAAACATCAGGACCTAGCTAACCAGGACCCATTTAGCTACATTCCAATGTTTGTTTGTTTTAATTTTTGCAAGAAACACCTTCTCTGGGCACCCGAAATCCCAGGTGCTGAGCTTAGCGTGAGGACCATTTCTCCTACATTCTCTGTATGAGAACAGCAGGATTTTCTTGACTTCTGCAGCTGCAGCTGGAACTTGTTCTGCAGGCTGTAGGTTCAGCTTTGACCCATTCTTTTCCCTGGTGTCTAGTGGCACCCCCCACCTGCTGATCACTGTCACTAGTGGCATCCCCCCATATCTTTCCCTGGTGTCTAGTGGCACCCCCACCCTCTGATTGCCACATTTTTATTTTTTTATTCATTTTCATGTTGGCTTGTATGCACATGCAGGCAACATCTTGCAGTAGTAGCACATTTCAGAGGTGTGTGTCAGTTTCATGGCCAATGCAGGGGACGCTTTAGTGTGTGTGTCCCTCAGCCGCCAATCAGTGAGCATGCTGGTGATGATAGCAAACTTCAAAGAGAAGCCAAAAACTTGAAAGAAATGTGCTGCTGCAGTCACAAACAATGCCATCATTGCAGCAGCACCGTGCTCCCTTCACAATCTTGTCAGCTCCTGCAGCCGTGCACTCTGTCCCTGGGTCTTGCTCTAGGACTAAGCAGTTGGCTCCTGCCACCGAGCACTCAGTGCCAAGCTTTGCTTCAGGAGTAAGGCATTTCTTTAGTGTGCCTTTCCTGGTGAAACATTTCAATAAATATGGTGGCTTATGCCACCCACCACACACTCCCCAGAAAGCCAACATCGGGGTGCCCAATCCCCTTGTTGGCATGTTTCACCATCCCCCATTAATGTGGCATGCTGGGAGCCTACCCCAGTGTGTTGAAATCTGGTTTAATGTTTCCGACACTGGGATGCCCACTCCTGATGTCAAATGTGCCCCCCCAACCCAAACCCGTCTGTGTTATTTGCTGACCTAGGGGTGCCCAATCCCTGTGTCGGCATGCACTCCTTCCCCCATACTGTTGTGGCACACTGGGAGCCTACGCCAGTGTTCCTAAATGCCATGGCCCCCAGCTCAAACCCATCTGTGTTATTTGCCTACATCGGAGTGCCCAATCCCCATGTTGGCATGTACTCCCCCACATTGTTGTGGCACACTGGGAGCCCACCCCATTGTGTCTAAATGCCTTTTATTTTTTTCCCTGTAAAATAAAGAAAATGGCCCTCCGAAGTTTTTTTTGTTTTTTGTTACCTGTTAACAGAAAATGGTCCATCATTGTGTCCCCCTTCCCCTTCTCAATCTTCCCTCTAAGCACCCACCTCCCTGCACCCCCCTTCACACCATACTTACCTCCCGAGGTCAAGTGCAGCAATCTTCTCTAGAACGGGACGCATCCGCACTCTTCAAAACTGAACTGCGAAGTGAGGAATCCTGTAAGCACCGTATAATGGGAGTCAATAGGGGGAGTTCCAACTTAGGTTGATATCTCAGATAATTTTAGGAATTTTGGGCCCAAATTTTCAACATGGAGTTCTTGGGACCCCGCCTCATGAACATGTCACTGTCATTTAGTTTCTTGGTCACAAAAGGTAATTTTGCAGTCACTGCACGGAATTATCTTTTGAGACTGATTACCAGAATGACAGTACCACTGTTCATGAGGGGGGTCCCAAAAAGCCCATGTTGAAAATTTGGTGAAAAAATTCCAAAAAATGACCATGTTACATGTGTGAGTTGAGCATTATGTATGCATGCTCGTAATGTTGCCAATTTTTTATATTTTCACTCCAGATTTTCAGCATTGCCATTTGTTGACACCTCCTTATGAACAGTATAGATGTAATTTCTCACATCCTGCCTGAAATGTGTTTTTGCACCTGTGGTGCAGAATGGCATGATCACTATGGGAAATCAACTTTTGGGGACCAAGTAACACAGTCACAGTGTCACTGTTCATGAGGAGAGGTCCCAAAATGCCCATGTTGAAAATCTGGTGGAAAAATTCCAAAAAATGATTGCGTTACAGGTGTACATTATGCAGTTTCTATGCACACTCTTAACTTCGCCAATTTTTCATATTTTTGCTCCAGATTTTCAACATTGCCATTTTTTCACACCTCCTCTTGAACAGTATAGCTTTCATTTTTCACATCCTGACAAAAAAGTGTTTCTGCACCTGTGGCTCCAAATGGCACAGTCACTGTGTAAAATCACCTTTCAGTATTGTGTGATGAAATGATAGTGCAACTGTTCATGAGGTGCAGTCCCAAAAAACCCATGCTGAAAATCTGGAGTCAAACTATCAACAAACACCTGGGATATTAGGGTTTCCAACCATAATGCCCCACACTGTAGAGACTGACAGGTGTCAGAGGTGTGACATGGGTTCTTTGGCCATAATGCTCATGGCATTCCACCCCCACCCTCCACCTTGCAGCCACTGACAGGCATTGATGTGTGCCTTGAGGTCTTTGGCCCTAACTTTCACCTTATTCTTCTATACTGCACCCATCTCAGCTTATTTTCTTATGGAATGGGATGAGCATAAGGGCTGAAGACCACAAAGCACACTGCAACACCTGTCAGTGTCTGTAGGGTGGGGTGAGGTAGAATGGCATAAGCGTTATGGCTGATGGCCTAAAGGCACTCCCCCAATGCCTTTCAGTCTGTGCAGGGTGGGGGTGAGGTTAGTGTTACTTCAATACTTCACTGTCATTCCTATTATGCATTTCTCTAACTCCTGCACTGACAATGCCAATGCCAGCAAGCCAACATTCAGCATTGACAAATGTTTATTATAATCTGACACTGGGATGCCCACTCCTGGTGTCAGATGCCCTCCCCCACACAGTCTGTTCTGTCAATATTTGCCAAAATTGGGGTGCCCAATCCCTGCATCAGCATTGCAAGCCCCCCTCAGCACTGTGGAACACTAGGGAGCTCACCCACAGTGTACCCAGATAGTACTATATTTCTACCTGCGTAAAGAAAACAGTCCCCCAAAATCTCTTTTTTTACCTGAAAAAAAGAAAATGGTCCCTCATTGTCCCCACCATCCCCATACCATCCTGTCCCTCCCACTGAGCACCCACCACCCCACACTCACTCCTTACCCTGTACATACCACTGGAAGCCATAGGCTGTCATCTTCTGTGGACCGGGACTTGTCTGAACTCTTCAAAGCTGAACCACAAACTGAGGAATCAAGGTAAGTGCTGTATAATGTATTTCAATGGAGTTTTGAATTTATGGTCATAACTTTGCCATTTATAGGAATTTTTTTCAACAGATTTTCCACATGGGCTTTTTGGGACCCCACCTCATGAACACTGAAACTTTCATTTTGTTAATATGGCCCAGAAGGTGATTTTGTGGTTGCTGTACAAAATCACCTTTCAGGACTGAATAATAAAATTTCACTGCCAGTGTTCATGAGGCAGGGTCCCAAAAGCAATGTTGAAAATTTGGTGAACAAATTCCTAAAAATGGCTGAGTTATGAGTGTTCATTGAAATTTTTGTGTGCAAGCATTTAAGTTTGATAATTTTCAATATTCTGTTTCCAAATTTTCAACATAGCCATTTTTCCATACTCCCTCATGAACAGTACAGCTGTCATTTTTCACATCCTGCCCAAAATGTGTTCTCACATCTGTAACACAGAATGGCATTTTGGAACGGATTTGAAAATTTTCACCTATGGGGTTTATGAGGAGGGGTCATAAGAACACTATGTTCAAAATTTGGGGTCAAAATATGAAAAAAATTCCAAAGTTGTGACCATTCATTGCAATTACGGTATGCCCGTTCATAACTTCAGAAATGTTATATATTTTGACCCCAGATTTTCAACATAGCCTTCTTATTATCTGACCTCATGTATGTCACATCTGTCATTTTTCAAATCCTGTCCTAAATATGTTTTCACACCTGTGGTGCGGAATGGCATTGTGGTTGCGCAGAATTATATTTTGGTGTGGATTCCAACATTTTCTGTACCAGGTACATGAGGTGGGTTAATAAGATGGCCATGCTGACAATTTGGTCACTGTTATCCTATAAATGGAAGCACAGGACCCAGACGGCTACATACACATACACATCTAAGGAGGGATGGGACCGCAGGGCCATAAAAATATGGATAAGATTATACTATCTGAAAAAATAAGGAATTTCATTGCAAAAAAACTTTGTTAATGCATCAGTTAGGGTTTTTACTAAAGTGACAAAAGCAGGGAAATGTGGCGTCTGGGTTTCCAACCCTAGCACCCTACTCCCACTCTGCAAACACTGATAAGCATCAGCGGTATGCTTTGGGGTCATCAGCCCTAACGCTCACCCCATTCTATACTGTACCCATCTCAGCTTATTTACTTATGGAATTAGGTGAGCATTAGGATTGATGGCTCCAAGGCACACTCCTGATTCCTGTCAGTGTCTGCAGTGTGGGGGTGGGATGTTAGGGATGGAAGCCTTAATGCCACATTTTCCTGCTTTTGTCACTTTAGTAACAACCCTAACTGATACATTAACAATAGAGTTGTGTAAGCACTTATATATTAAACCCAAATTTTTGCACCTTAATAACTTCCCCCATTCAACCAATTTACATGCAATTTGGAATGCATAGCATCTGTGCCAGAATCACTTGATCTTGTAAATTACATGTAGACCAGTTTAGGGGAGACAAAGTTGCAGAGGTACCAACAAATGCAAACGTCTCCATTTATAAAAATGTTAAGGTGCCTTTTTGCCATCTGATAACTAAAATAATAGGAGGCTTTGAAACCTGAAACTTTCAGGTTTGAGAGTGGTTAGTCTAAGGTGTGTACTTTTGTGGTTTTTAGGCCCCACTGTTACTTAGTTTTTAAATTATTTAATAAAAATGTTCCATTTTTGAGCATGTGCAGCTTACAAAATCAATGTTCTATTCATAACTGAATTTTTCTGAAAGCAGCAGTCTGCACTATATAACACAACTGTCTTTAAAAACAACAGCTGTGTCATGTAGTGCAACCCTGCTGCTGTCACCACTCATAGGTCAGGGAGCGGAGCTACTGACATTGTAGCCCCATCAGCCTGACTGTGCCTTCAATTATATCTGCACACCGGGGGTCCCAATGCCCGGTGGCAGTGTATGTATTTATTAATTTATTTGTACAATCAGGCACTGGGATGCCCACCCCTGGTGTCAGATGCCCCTGCAGCACATTGTTTCATGTAATTTTCCCCCCACACACACAGAGTTGAGTGGGACACTGGAAGCCCACCCCCAGTGTCCTGAGATAGATTAATTTTATATGTATACCTGCAAAAAAGAAAAATGACCCCAATGTCTTTTTTTCATTTAAACCTGAAAGAAAGAAAATGGTCCCTCATCATCTGCGCCCTCCCCCCCCATCCCCACCTTTCCACTGAGCGCACACACACACACACACACACACACACACACACATCCCTTACCCTATACTTACTTGCCGGGGTCATATGCTGTCATCTTCTGTAGACTGGGACACGTCTGAACTCTTCAAAGCCAATCCACAAACTGAGGAATAAAACTTAGTGCTGTATAATGTATTTGGAGGATAGGAGCTGGTTGCACTATACGACACATCTGTCATTTACTAAAAGACAGCTGTGTCATATAGTGCAAACTATATGGCACAGCTGTCATTTACTAAACAACAGCTGTGTCATATAGTGCAACTGGCTCCTATCTGCCAAATACATTATAGGGCATTAAGTTAAGGTGCCAGTCATCCTAACTAGTTGTTTAATGAATGGTTGCCAAAATCAGGGGCCTATTCCCCTTGTTAGTATTTATTAGATCCCCCCCCCCACAGTGTGGGGCTCCTGGGAAGCCAACTCCCAGTGTCCCAAAATAGTTTATTAAAAAATTCATATAATCTGACACCGGGATACTCACACCTGGTGTAGGATCTCTTCCCCCCCCCCACAGCCCCTTGTTTAATGTCACCTTACTGACATCGGGACCCCAAACCCCATGTCGGAATTAGTAGTATTTCTCCCCATCAATATGGGAAACTGGGGAGCCCACCCCCTGAGCCCCAATGTAGATCTGTAAATGTATGGTATCCTTAAAAAAAGAAAACAGTCCCCCAAAGTCTTTTTAATTTTTTTTTACCTGAAAAAAAAGAAAACCATTGCTCATCATCCACACCATCCTGACCCTCCCACTGAGCACCCACCACCACACCCCCCTTAACTTGTACTTACCTCTGGAGGTCAGCCAATGTCATTTTCTTTGGACCGAGACATGTCTACACTCTTCAAAGTCGAACTGTAAACTGAGGAGTCAAGGTAAGTGCTGTATAATGTATTTCAATTACATTTTCAATTTATATTGATATTTTGGCCATTATTATGTCTTTTTTTACCAAATTTTTAACATGGGCTTTTTGGGACCCCACCTCACAAACACTGTCACTGTCATTTTGTTACTCAGACCCAGGGGATTTTGCGGTCACGATGCAAAAGCACCTTTGGGGACAGATTAATGAAGTGACAATGCCAGTGTTCATGAGGTGGGGTCCCAAAAAGCCCATGTTGATAATGTGGTGAAAAAATTCCTACAATGGCAACGTTACGAGCGTGAGTTGTGCCATTTCTATGCAGGTTTATAACTTTGGCAATTTACAATATTTTGACTCCAGATTTTCAACATACCCATTTTTTCACACCACCTCACGAACAATGCAGCTGTCATTTTTCACATCCTCTCCAAAATGTGTTTTCACACATGTGGCATGGAATGATGTTTCAGCATGGATTTTAAAATTTTCATCTATGGTGTTTATGAGGTGGGGTCACAAGAAAAATATGTTGAAAGTTTAGGGTCAAAATATTAAAAAACAAAGAATATATTAAGTAACATTTATTGCAGGGATATCCGTTGCACCTCTGGGGAACACACTTTCTTACCATGCCAGTAAGCTGAGTTTACTGGGACAAGGGTGATGGAGAAGGTGCTGCAGCATGCAGTACCAGTCACAGCCTGGGTAGGGATAGAGCAGTGTTTTGAGGCAGAAGCCACACCCTGGTGTGGCTCAGGGCACTTCACCCACAAGGTATCAAGATGTGTGCAGGGGTCTGCTGGGCCCATGCACTGCATCATAAGTGTCTCCAATATTGTATTTAGCTTGTGACCTGCACAAATGAGGGTACAATTCCAGGACTGTCTCTAATATTGTATTTATCTCATTTTGTACAGGCTCAAAGGGAATGCAGTTCAACCATCACAAAAAGAAGAGAAATTCTTTCCAAAAAAACTGTGTTAATGCAGACATTAGGGTTTGTAAAAATGCAAAGTGTACAAAGATGGGAAATGAAAAAACATTAGGGATTTGGGTCTCCAGAGTAGTGGTGAATCAGTGGTGGGGTCTTATTTGGGGCTATCAACCCTAATGCCCACCTCTATCCTGGATCAGATGAGGTCAAATGCAATGTCTTTATGCAGGGCTTGAAGGGCCCTGTGTAAAGAAAGTTCTGACAGATTATGTTGGCCATACTATATCACTATTAAGCACTAGTTTGGAGCTGTAACTTGTGCATCGGACAGGAGGCTACAGGCTGAGGGGTAGGCATTAGGTTTGACAACCCCAAGCAGGACCCCACCACTGATTCGGCAATACTCCAGAGACTCAAATCCCTAATGTTTTTTTCATTTCCCATCCTTGTATGCTTTCTGTTTTTACAACCTCAGTGTCTGCATTAACATAGTTTTTTGCTAAGAATAGATATGCAAACATGACAGTGCCTGTATATTAGGGTTGAGAAAGCACTTCTATGTTAAACTCAAATTTTTGTACCTTATTAAGTTTGCCCCCTTTCAACCAATTTACATGAAATACGGAATACATAGCCTCTGTGCCAGGAAGTCTTGATCCTGTAAATTTCATGTAGATCGTGTCAGGGAAGGCAAAGTTACAGAGGTGCAGCAAACCTCAAATGTCTCCATTTTTGAAAATTTGTAAAACTTTTTTGCCACCCGATAACTAGAAAAATAGGAAGCTTTGAAAGCTGAAACTTTTTGGTTTGCTAGAGGTGGTCCAAGGTATGTGCTTTTGTGGTTTTTAGGTCCCACTGTTTAGTAGTTTTTAAAATATTAACTAAACATTTTCTGCCTCTGAGCATGCACAGTTCAAAAAAATCAAAGTTCTTTTCATAACTGAATTTTTGTGAAAGCAGCAGTTTGCATTATGTGACACAGCTGTCTTTATTAAATGACAGCTGTGTAGTATAGTGCAACCCCTGCTGCTGTCACCACTTCTAGGTCAAGGACCTGTAATTGTAACCCCACCATCCTGATTGCGCTGTGACCTTCAACTGTATCTGCACACCGGTGGCCCCAATCCCCTGTGGCAGTGTATTTATTTATTTAATTTATTCTTTATTATTCATGATTAATTTCTTAGCCGACACTGGGATGCTCACCCCCGGTGTCGATGTTTCCCCCCTGTGCAGTCCCCTGATTAATTAACACTGCCGACATCGGGGGGCCCAATCCCTGTGTTGGCATTTGCACCCACGCAGTGTATGACACTGGGGAGCCCACCCCCAGTGTCCTGAAATAGTGAAGTTCCCTGAAAAAAAAAACAGTCCTGTGACGTATTTTTTGGTTTTTACCTGAAAAAAAGTCTCTCATTGTCTGCCACCATCTCCCTACCCCAACCAGACCTCCCACTGATCACCCACTACCAATGCCCCCTTACCCTAAACTTACCTACAGAGGTTGAGACAGATATGACACAGCTGTCTTTAATAAACAACAGCTGTGTTGTATAGTGCAAGTAATATATGACACAGCTGTCTAAAAAATGACAGCTGTGTCATATACTGTAGTACAAGTACTGTACGACCCATCACACAGCTCTCTTTAATAAATGACAGCTGTGTCGAATAGTACTTGCACTGTACAACACAGCTGTCATTTATTAAAGACAGCTGTGCTGCATACTGCAGGCTGCTGTTGTTGTGGTTCATACAGTGGGTCAAGGATGGGGCTACTGTCATTGTAACTCCACCAGCCTGACTGTGGCTACATTAAACTGTTATCCACACACTGGGGTCCCCAATCCCTGGTGGTAGTGTATTTATTTATTTATTATTCTTTTTTATTGTTATCCTACACTTGGATGCCCAGCCCTGGTGTTGGCTGCTCCCCCCCTTTGCAGCCCAGTGATTTATGCCACTATAGCCATTAGGAGGCCTAATCCCTGTGTCAGTTTTTACACCCTTCCCAGCAATGTGGGACACTGGGGAGCCAAACCCCAGTGTCCCAAAATACTTTTATTTATTAAATGTTTGCCCTGAAAAGAAAAATTCCATCCCACAATATTGTTTTTTTTTACCTGTCAAAGAGAAAACAGTCCCTCCTCGTCACCGCCATTTCACTATCCCCAACCCAACCCTCCCACTGAGCACTTACCACCCCACACCCTCTTATCCTATATTTACCTCTGGAGGTCGGCAAATGCCATTTTCTGTGGACTGGGACACATCTGTACTCTTCAAAGCCGAACCGCTAACTGAGCAATACTGGTAAGTGTGGTATAATGTATTTCAATGGTGTTTTGAACTTATGTTGATATCTTTGCTGTTTTTTGGTATTTTTTCACTAAAGTTTCAACATGAGCTTTTTGGACCCCACCTCATAAACACTGTTACTATAGTTTTGTTAACTGGGCCCAGAAGGTGAATTTGCAGTCATTGCACAGAATCACCTTTCAGGACTGATTAAAGAAATGACAGTGCCAGAGTTCATGAGGTGGGCTCCCAAAAAGACCTTGTTGAAAAGTTGGTGAAAAATTCCTAAAAATGGCTGCATTATGAGCATGCATTGTGCAGTTTCTACGCAGGTGCATAACTCTGGTGTTTTACAATATTTTGACTCCAGATTTTCAACATAACCATTTTTTACACCACCTCATGAACAGTACAGCTGTAATTTTTCACATCCTGTCCAGAATGTGTTTTTGCACCTGGGGTGCAGAATGGTATTTCAGCACGAATTAGAAAATGTTCACCTACAGTATGGGGTTTATGAGGAGGGGCCATTAGAAGAATATATTGAACGTTTGGGGTCAAAATATTACAAAACAAAGAAGTTATTAAGTAACATTAATTGCAGTGATGTCCCTTGCACCTCTGGGAAACATGTTGCCTTACCATGCAAGTGAGTTGAGTTCAGGTGTGAATTCAGTGAGCCGGTATACTTGAACAAGGCTGATGGGGAAGGTGCTGCAGCATGCAGCACCAGTCATGGCCTGGGTAGGGATAAAGCAGTATTTTGGTGCAGATGCCACACCCTGTGGCAGATCAGGGAGCCTCATCCACAATATATCAAGATGTGTGCTGGGGTCTGCTGGGCCCATGCACTGCATCATGAATGTCCTCAATATTGTATTTATCTTATTTTATGAAGGTCCCAAAGGGACCTGTGCAAATGAGGATACAGTTCAACTATCACAAAAAGAAGGGAAATTCTTTGCAAAAAACGATGTTAATGCAGACATTAGGGTTGTAAAAACGCAAAGTGTACAAAGATGGGAAATGAAAAAACATTAGGGATTTGGGTTTCCAGAGTATTGGCGAATCAGTAGTGGGGTCTTACCTGGGGTTGTCAAACCTAATACCCACCCATATCCTGGATCAGATGAGGTTAAATGTGATGTCTTCACACAGGGCCCTATGGGGAGAAAGCTCTGACAGATTATGTTGGCTATACTGTATCATTAGGAAGTACTAGGATGGAGCTGTACAGTATCTTGTACTTCGTACAGAAGACTATTGGCTGGGGGAGCGGGCATTAGGTTTGACAACCCCAAGTAACCTAAAAAATTCTAAAAAATACCACCAACAGCTTAATCTAGTTCAAGGTCAGTTGGCATTCATCTGTATCCCCTTCCCCTGGGTCGTGCCTGAAAATAGGCAGGATTTGTCTAGTGCACTTACCCGGTCAACAAAAACTAAATAAATACATAAATAAATAAACCACTGATTCACCAATACTCTGGAGACCTAAATCCCTAATATTTTTTCATTTCCCCTCTTTGTACATTTTGTGGTTTTACAACTGGTGGTTTTGTGGTTCTGTGGTTCTGTGGTTTTAGTGTCAGTGGCTCAGTAGGTAGCACACTCACCTCTGAGGCCAGGAGATCAGAGGGCTGTGGGTTCAGTTCCCACATCTGGCACTTGGGTTAATATCCCAGTACTGACACTGTAGTGCAGCATGAGAGGGGTGCTGCACTTCTGAGGTGCCATCTTTCAGATGAGACGTTAAACCGAGGTCTCATCTGCCTGGATTGGTGGTAGTTCAGGTGGATGTTAAAGATCCCATGGCACTTATCGAAAAGAGTAGAGAATTTCCCGGTGTCCATCCAAATTTCCCTCATTCACTAAAAATACCACCAACAGCTTAATCTGGTTCAAGGTCAGTTGGCATTCATCTGTATTCCCCCTCCCCAGGGTTGTGCCTGAAAATAGGCAGGATTTGTCTAGTGCACTTACCCGGTCAACAAAAGCTAAATAAATAAATAAATAAATAAATAAAATAAACTCCAATGTCTGCATTAACATAGTTTTTTGCAAAGTATATATATATATATTCTATGCAAATATCTTTGTTATTGCATCAGTTAGGGTTCTTCTACAGTGACAAAAAGTGATGAAATTCACCACTAGGGTCGTTGGCCCTAACTCTCACCCCATCCCATGTGTAAACAAGCTGAGATGTTGCAGTATAGTAAAATGGGGTGAGATTTAAGGCCAATGACTTAACGCACACCCTGATGCCTGTTGGTGGGGGCAGGGTGGGGGTGGGGTTCAATGAGTGGGAACCCTAATGGCGAATTTCCTCACTTTTGTCCCTGTAGAAGAACCCTAACTGATGCATTAATGAATTTTTTTGCATAGAATTTCCTTACTTTTTAAGAAAGAATAGAAAAGTATAAAGTTCTCATGTTGGTGCCCCATGCTCCCACCAACTTGTAAGTCTCTGGGCCACATTACAGACCCAATGACTAAAAAGTACATTGACAACAGCAAGGCCACCCACCAAACAAATGTTAATTTAGTAGAGCAATACAGAATGCTGCACACAAAATGTAGACTGCACCACACAATATCTCCACAAAAAACATATTGTCCAGCACATAAACACCACTATTGACATCTACAGGGCATGCCATCAGCACCCTTCAAATTTCAAGTAAAAAGACCAAGCTGTGTCCAAGATGTAACATGTCAAAATTTGAAATTTTCATTTGTCAGAGTGGCACAGCTCTGCACCTGTTGACATTTAATACACACAACTGAAAACTACATCCATGACACTAAGGCTAGGCACCTATCTATTTTATCATGATCGGGGAGCCACTAGACTACCAGGGATATTCAAAACATAATTTATTTTATTCAGAGGGGGCAGAACGAAGCCCCCTGAGCAAAACCCACCTTCATTTAACTTTCTAGGGCACCTCTGAGCTGAGAAAATCTATTTTGAAATCTGGCCATCTCGTCCCTCACTCGTGATGTACGATCGCGATCAAAGAATCTCTCGATCAAAGAATTTGCAGGCTCATGAACAAAGATCATTAGCGAGCTGGGAATTAAGATTTTAAAAGCTCAGAACTCTATTTTTTGACTGATTTGGATGAAACCAAAGACATGGCTCGATAGATCGGAGTCCCCTGAGTAGAACACATTCAAGTTTTACTTCAGAAGTGACCCCTGAGCCGAGATATTTGTGTTTTTCAGATCAGAAAATTTAAAACAAGATGGCGGACCTCATGATCAAAGAATTTGTTAAATTCTTGGGGACAAAGATTCTTGAACCATGAGGCTGCAAATTCTTTGATCATCAGGTGGGATAAGATGGCCAGAACCCCATTCTTTGTTTCGCAAAACATACATATAAATTTTCCCTTTGACTTACAATGGCAACTTAAAAGTGGCATAGCTTTTGATTGCCTTAATATTTATTCACCAAAAGTTGCATGTTCAGCCACCAAAGCGCCTTCAAACAAGCCATCTTGCAGAGCAGCATACCACACAATGGCCATGCAGGGCCACGTCCAAAATCCCAAAAGCTGCCTCCCAAAATGGATAATTTAGCATTTTCAGTGTTTTCGTACTCAAAGACCGTTAGTATTTATTTATGTTTTTGGTAACCAGGTAAGTGCACTGATCCAGTGGACCTTTTTCAGTCATGGCCTGGGCCACAAAGGTGGCAGTACAGGGAAATACATGGGTGGATACAAATTCACATTGGAGAGTACAGTGGTTACAACAATATTAGGACAGCGAGAAACAGTCATCGGTTACATAAAGTTTACAGGCATGGAGATAACATAACATTAGACAAAGAAATACAGGCCCAGATACAGAGGAGCTTAAGTTAAGCATATGCACAGAGTATCTAAATATTTTCATTTTGCCATAGCCGGTTGAGAAGTGGGAGCATGCAAGGTAGGCAGTGCGAGTCATCGAGCGAGTCATGTTTGTTTGTAGTGCTCCAGAGGGTAGGAGGCAGTGGCTGACAGATTAAGGTAGTTTTATGGTGGCTCACGGGTTTTCACTCTGCCCAGCAAGCATTAGCAGATGGACTTCTCCAGTAGCCAGGCTTTAAGGTTGGCTTTGAATGACACATGGGATGGGGATGTACGAATGGAAGTGGGAAGACTGTTCCAAAGGGAGGGGGGCCATTACAGAGAAAGCCTTGCTGCCCATCATCGTAGAGACATGAGGAACTTTGAGGGTTGGAATGGAAGAGGCCCCAAGTGGTCTAGTGGCTGCTCTAGTTGTGAGAAGGGGAGTATAAGGGGATAGCTGGTTGCTTCTGAGGGCGTTGTCCACCAAGCAGCAAGCAGCATAGTTCAGGTGTCCTTGGAGTGAAAGCCATCCTAGGGACTGATAAAAGTTACAGTGGTGGGTTAATGAGGGGGCTTTGAGGACAAAGCGACAGATAGCATTATATGCACTATACAGGTGAGAGTGTTGCTTTGTGGGTATTGGGGAGTAGATGGGGGAGCAGTAGTCCAGGAGATGGAGAAGGTTGTCTTGTGCTATGGCGAGGTGAGCTTCAGGTGAAAACAGGTGAATTGCATGATAGGCTGCCCCTAGTTTCTGATTAATCTTTTTAATGGTCAGGGCTGTATGATCATTAAAGGTGAGGGAGGAGTCGAGAGTAACACCAAGGTATGAGAAGGAGGTGACCTGCTTGAGTGGGGGGCCAGTGGGAGTACATACGGTGAGGGTGGTGTTAGATCTGGCTGTCTTGTTTAAGAAGGGCTTGGATCCAAAAAGCATGGGCTTCATCTTTTTCTCATTTACTAGTAGTTTTCTGGCTGTGAACCAGCTTTCAGCTGCTCCGTAGTTGTCTGTGAGGGTAGAGGAGATGGATGCCTAGGACTTGTGACTGTGGTACAGGACTAGGTCATCTGCATAGAGAATCGCATTGCAGTTTAGAATCTCAGCAGGTAGTGCATTGATAAATGTGGAGAAGAGAAGGGGGGGCCGAGAATTGATCCCTGGGGAACACCAGTGCTTGTAGGAAGGGGGACTGAGGCAGCTTTGCCCATGAGCATGAATTGGGACCTGTTTGTGAGGTAGCTATGGAACCAGGCTGTGGGTCCAGGGGCACAGTCAAATTGCTGAAGCGTGGAGAGAAGGAGATTGTGGTCCACTAAGTCAAAAGCCTTTGACAATTCGACAAACACTGCACCAGTACCTTTACCCATGTCCATGTTCTTGAGGATGTGGTTAGAGAAGACTGCCAGGGCAGAGGAGGTGCTGTGATGCTTACGGAATCCATGCTAGAGGGGACATAGGAGGTTGAACTTATTTAGGTGTTCTGATAACTGGATATGGACAACCTTCTCTAGCAGTTTGCTAAGATGAGGAATCAGGGAGATGGGTCTATAGTTTTCAGGGGCTAGGGGATCTCCTGCCTTGAAGATGGGGATCACCTTGGCATGCTTCCAGGTGTCAGGCACAGTTGATGTGGACAGAGTGAGTTTAAAGATGTGTGTTAGTGGCCTTACCAGAGCTGGGGAGTAGAGTTCATCACTTCCAGGACTGCCCCATGGGGGAGGGTTTCCAGGTGTCTTACAATAGTAGTGGTACCAATGGCTCTGAAATAGAAAGGGAGGGGCAGAGGCACTATGGTTTTGAGGAATGTGGGGGCTATCAAGTCTGATTTGGTTGGAGGGAGGGTGAGGAGGAAGCATGCTAAGGTACAGGGTGAGGTCGGTGAACATGGCATTAAAAAGGTCTGCGATGCCTGCAGGATCATTTATTATGCCTGCTGGGGGCATAAATTGTGTTATTTTCTTGTTGGTCTTGGGGTTTAGTATAGACTCAATTGTTGCCCAGAATTTATGAGGATTTCCCAGTGTATTCTGTTGAAGGTCGTTAAAATATATCTTTTTGAGTGACTTTGTCATTTGTTTACAGGCATTACGTAGGTTCCTATAGGTGTTCCATAGATGGAGGGATGGGGACGCTTTAAAAGCTTTCCAACTAGAGTCCCTGGCCTTCATTTGCAGTAGAAGTTCTTTGGTTATCCAGTGCATGCAGCCATCTCTAACCCTCCTGGTTTTTATGGGAAAATAGTTGTCCTGTAGTTTCCAGAGGGTGTTGGTGAATAGATTGACAGCAGAAGAGACTTTTGCTGTCAAATATAGGGAGGACCAGTTTAAGGACAGTGCATGTCTGGTAACGAGGTCATGGTTTGGGGTGTTGAAATTTCTGAAGGACAGTATTTTTGGTGGGGGGGACGAGCCGACTTGTTGTTCACAACTTTGTAGGTGGGGGTGTGGCCACTAATTGCATCGGCCATGGTCCCTGCTTGGAGGATTAGATCAGGCTGGTTTGTTAAAATCCAGTCAAGGATTGAGTGATTTGTAGTGCTTTGGTTGTATCCGGTTGAGGTAGAGATTACTTGATCCAAGTTATGGGATTGTAGTAGAGTTTTGTAGTCTGGGTTTGGATATGCAGCCCAGTTTAGGTTGAAATCCCCAAGCATGAACGTATCCCTGGATGGGGTGAAGCTTGTCAGGCTGGAGAGAAAACTAGACAATCCCTGGCTAGAGGCTGGAGTGGGATTGTAGCAGTAGCCAACATAGAGTTTTTTTGCTGCACTAATTGTCAGCTCGGTGATAACCCATTCACTTATGAAGTCAGTCTTTGAGCAGGCAGCAATGGCAGCTGATATGTGGTTCTGTACATACAGTGCAATGCCTCCCTCTCTCTTCCTTCCTTCCCAGCCTGTCCAGTTGGAGGAGGGATTAGCCTTGGAGCTGGTACAAGGCTGAGTCGTGTTACGGTTTTAGCCAGGTCTTGGATATACCCAGTATGTGGGGCTTGTAGAGGGTCGCCCAGGCCTCTAACTCTACAAATTGTGAAGGGAAGCTATGGACATTTAAATGTGCAATCTTTATTCCATAGCATCCCGCTCATGTGGCATCCATGTTGTTTATGTGTATGTTCCTTGGGCCAGGGTTTGTTTCTACGTCACCTGCTAGGAGGGCTAGAAGTAGGATGGACAAGAGTGGGCAGGTGGGAGGCTGCCAGAGATGCCTGAAAAGTTCAGTGGAGTAGAGCAGATGCCCAAGCTGCCTTTGTTCCATGTGTGATAAGGATGCCAGCAGTATAGATGACAGGGATGTGTCTTTATTTGTAGTTACATAGTGCATGTTTGTAGGGCATGAAGGCAGGTAACTCTGACCAAAATGCAATTTGGCAAATCAAGAGATCTACCATGCCCCACCGTGCATACCAAATTTCAGGCAAATCCGTTGAAGGGGTCCAAGGTTATTAACGTGGAAAATTTTGAGTTTAACATAGAAGTGACCACTGAACCCTAACTATAGTGGTGCGACTGCACCACTATATATATATATATATATATATATATATATATATATATATTTATAAAATGGTTATGGAAATTGTTGTTTTATTGGATGATGAGCATCACATGACCATGCGTATATCAGAGCGTGACCGCACACCTGCACTTTTACCCCTCTCCAAAACAATTTTGACATTTTATAAGATAGATAAACCACTCTGAGGCGTGCGGTGGTGCTCTAATATACGCACGCCTTGGGCGGTTGACGCACTCGGCCTGTGGCCTCATGCGTACAATGCACACCAAGGTGTGCGTATATCAGAGTGCGACCGCACACCTCAGAGTGGTATATCTATTACATATATATATATGTGTGTGTGTTCATTGCAAAAAACTTCATTAATGCATCAGTTAGGGTTGATAGCATAGTGGCAAAAGTATGGAAGTGTGATGTTAGGGTTACCCCCCTCCTCTACCACCCCTTCCCCACCCCTCCACCCTCCACACACCAACAGAAATCGGGGTGTGCCATGGAGTCATCAGGTCCAACTCTTACCCAATGCCATGTGTAAGCAAGCTGACATGCTACAGTATAGGAGAATGGGGTGAGAGTTAGGTCTGGTGACCCCATGGAACACCCCAATTTCTGTTGGTATGTGGAGGGTGGAGGGTGGGGATGGGGTGGTAGGGGGGGTAACCCTAACATCACATTTCCATACTTTTGTCACTGTGCTATCAACCCTAACTGATGCATTAATGATGCTTTTTGCAATGAATTTCCTTACTTTTCGAGAAAGTTGAATGTAACTAGTAACAGGTATGTGTTTGTGGAAACGCGGGTCCTTTGGGCACCATGCTCCCTTCAAGTTGCCCATTTTTGCAAAATGATATGCATCTGTGGGAGTATGGGCCCTCTGAGCCCTGTGCACCCACTTATCCATAGCAGTGGAGCCATACAGCAACCCTATACGGCTTAAAAGGAACCCTTGTAACACTAATTTGTCAATATCTCAGTAACCGTAGCAGCTATGAAACAAGTCCACTGCAGTTGTAACCCTGACTTCAAAACCTCCATGCGAGATAAGTGAACTAAATCTGTACAGTATCTCACATCACTTCCAAGATACGGGTACCGAAAAGCACTGTGGGCGTCGTAATGTTATCCTATGGGAAAAATCTAAACTTCGTAATGGAATATCTTTGGAACCAATGACATTTTTTGCACCTAAACAGCATAATTCACATCTCAACCCTTCACGCTTCAACCCTAACTGATGCATTAACAAAGTGTTTTTGCAATGAAATTCCTTACTTTTTTGAGAAAGTGTAATGTACCTGGTAACTGGTATGTGTTGGTGGGACCGCGGTCCCTCCGAGCCCTGCGCTCCTTTCACGATGTTATTTTCTTGCCTAATGATATGCACATGTGGGACTGTGGACCGTCTGGGCCCTGCGCTACCACTTACAGGGACATCTGTGGGTCAAGGCCTTGCCACACCACACATTTAAAAAAAAAGTGCTAGTCATTTGTTTGCTATGAAATGCCAAAGAAACTGGCTCATTTGGCACTTCACTTTTGTGAAATTCCACTAGTTTCACAAAACTCCCATAGGTTAACATACATGACTTTCAGGAAACTAAAGAGTAGTGTTACAACACCACTGCCACTGTGGCAAAATAGATGGTAGTGTCGCAACACTAATGGTACTTTCGAGAAAGTAATGAGTAGTTTTACAACACGCTACCATTTTCGCGAAAGAAAAGATAGCATCGTGACACTACTGGTACTTTCGCAAAGCTAGTGGTAGTGTCACAACACTACTGGTACTTTCCCTAAATTAAAGGTAGTGTTGCAACACCACTAGCACTTTCCTAACCCACTTCCTAGACACGGGTGCCAAAAGGTGGTACAGACACTGATATGTCAGTAATGTGTTCCATAGCTGCCTTTCACTACTTTACTGGAAAAATTTGCAATACTACCATTGTAAATGTAGTGTAATGTACCTGGTATGTGGTTGTGGGAGCGTGGGTCCTCCGAGCCCTGTGCTCCCTTAACACTTGAAATATTTGTGTACTGGTATGCAAATGTGAGAGCAAGGGCCCTCTGGGCCCTGCTGTTCCACTTACACATAAGTACGGGGACATAATGCAAGCCTACAAACATGACAATGAAGCCATGGCACACTAATTTGGCAATATCTCAGTAACCATAGCAGCTATGATAAAAATTCCACTGCAGGTGTAATCTATGACTTCAAAACTTCCTTGGAAGATTCTGTAGTGAAAAATCCATATCTTGAATTGTTTTCGAGCTATGGGTACCAAAACACAACACGGATGCTACCATGTTACCCTATGGGAAATTTCTCAAATTTGGAAAGCTGTAAGTAAGGCAGCGATGAATGATTTAGGACCAAACTAACATAAGATACATCAGTGGATCCAGAGCTTACCACCCTGAAAATTTCAGCCCAAAAGGCCCAACCATTTAGGGACAGTGGAGTGACAAAGAATGCCTTCGTCTTTGGATATTGTAGTGTCATGAAACTGTGA
Source organism: Neoceratodus forsteri (assembly GCA_016271365.2). Lineage (NCBI taxonomy): Eukaryota > Metazoa > Chordata > Ceratodontiformes > Ceratodontidae > Neoceratodus > Neoceratodus forsteri. Next base: position 227,411,084 of record CM057450.1, on the reverse strand, counting down.
TATGTTCACAAAAGTATCGCATCCTTTCTGTCACAATTTTGTGATGCTACAGGGAAACACTCTTGGCACTGCCCCCAAAATATTGTGCTGTGTAGCTCAGGCCCCAACCAAGTAAACACAACTGTCAGTGTTTTCCTAGACCCAACCAAATTTGAACTATAACCATTTTTGTCCATCACTAATTGCAAACAAGATGGTGGCACCTTGAAAGCTAATTGGCATAGCTCGACAGCTGGTTTGCTTTTGTGAAAACTTTTAAAAGCTTTCAAGCTGATCATATATTTTTTCCCATAGGCTATAAAGAGAAACCTTGAACTTCATAACATTTGAATGGATTAATATTTTTTCACCAGATCTTCAAAAAGCACTTCCTTGACCCAATCCCCAAATACCCTAAACATTTCAGACTAGTCGGACAAACTGTTCAGGCTGTAGAGATCAGCAAAGAATTCAAAAAAGTTGAGAATTTTTCACACTTTTCAATGGTCTGCAGCTCCGTAACCGAAAATCTGACCAGAATAAAAATTTCCAGATACAAAAATCTATGGTTCAAGCATATCAGACAAACAGTTGCAGAGTTATTAAAGTGCAAAAATTGGGATTTAACATAGAAGTGGCTGTGCATCCCTAACTATACCTGCCTTCTGGGCAGGCACACTATAAAAATTTCCAGATACAAAAATCTATGGTTCAAGCATATCAGACAAACAGTTGCAGAGTTATTAAAGTGCAAAAATTGGGATTTAACATAGAAGTGGCTGTGCATCCCTAACTATACCTGCCTACTGGGCAGGCACACTATAAAAATTTCCAGATACAAAAATCTATGGTTCAAGCATATCAGACAAACAGTTGCAGAGTTATTAAAGTGCAACAATTGGGATTTAACATAGAAGTGACTGTGCAACCCTAACTATACCTGCCTACTGGGCAGGCACACTATTTTATAGACCTCCTCACTGCCCTCAAAAACAGGGATAAATGCTGGACAAAATTTAAAGCATCTGGTCTCCCAGCCGATTATAACAACTATAGAGAACAGCGGTCAAAATGCAAATCACGAATTAGACTTGCAAAAAGCCAGTACAGCAAAGGCCTTCTGCTGGATGCTGCAGGGGGACTCCAAGAAATTTTGGTCTCATGTCAAGACTTTCCTCAGCTCTAACAAAAGGTCACTAAACAACAACATGATATTGAAAGGCGTCTATTGCAATGACCCAGGCACCATTGCTAATGCCTTCAACTCTTACTTCTCCGACCTCTTGAGCTACACAAATACTCTCTCCTCCACTAACTTAATACCTGGAGCCCCCCTACCCAAAAGTAACCTCACAGATGCCCACCTTTTACTTTAAAGCTATATCGAAAAATGATGTCCTCAAACATTTAAATTCTATATCAGACAATACTGCTGTTGGGTCGGACCGCCTTGAGCCTAGACTCCTCAAACTGGCAGCACCTTTCATCTCAGGACCTCTGGCCTGCATATTCAACCTGTCCCTGAGTGAAGGCGTGGTGCCCGAGGTATGGAAACTTGCTAGAATCACGCCAGTATTCAAAACAGGTGACAAAAAAGTCATAGAAAATACAAAATCACACATGCCCCCACAGTGCGCACACATGCACTGTGGGGGCATGTGTGATTTTGTATTTTCTTGAAACTTGGCTTCCCAGCCAAATGCCCTTTGGGGTAACCCTTGCCTCAGTGTTTACGCACGGAGGTTCTTTGTCTTTTAAAAAAGTCATAGCCAACTACAGACCAATAGCAATATTGTCAACACTAGATAAAGTCCTTGAGAAGCTCATCTCAGCTCAGATCTCAGAACACCCCACAAAACATAACCTCCTGCACCCAAACCAGTATGGTTTCCAAAAAGGTCATAGTACTCAAACTGCTCTTCTGCAGCTGACAAATGATACTCTTCAAACTATGGACCAGGGTCACCTAACTGGTGCAGTTTTTATCGATTTGACAAAAGCCTTCGATCTAGTCAACAACCATCTTTTGCTTACCAATCTCCACTCCCTGGGTTTCTCACCCAATGTTGTAACTTGGTTCCATAGCTACCTATCGAACAGGTATCAAACCGTGAAATTCAATTCAGCCACCTCAGAAAAAGCACTCATCAATATTGGTGTACCTCAGGGTTCTATCCTTGCACCCTTACTTTTCTCGATGTTTGTCAACAACATTCCTCAAGTGGTATCCTGTTCATCGCGGCTTTATGCCGATGACCTTGTCCTTTATACAAACTCAGATAATGTTCACTCTATTAATTATAAGCTCTCCATGGACCTACAAAATATTCAATCCTGGATCACCAATAATAAACTTGTCCTAAATGTTGCAAAGACCAAGGCCATGCTCTTCGGTTCCTGTATTAAATTAAAACAGCACCGTAAATCTTTCCAGGTCACCTGGGCGGACAGCTCCCCACTGGAGATGGTAACTTCTTTTAATTATCTGGGGGTCTTACTCGATGAATCCCTCACCTATGATCCCCATATAACCTCCACCTGTAAGGCTGTGAATGCCAAACTGGGCTTAGCCTACAAAACAAGCTATATTCTTACCCCCACTGCTAGGACTGCCATTGCTAGAGGAATCCTTCTTCCATCACTTTCTTATGGATCCGTAATCTATACAAATACATCTAAAGTTAATCTTCATAGGTGGGACACTACTTACAACAATATATGCCGCTACGCCTCTGCTTCCTCCAGACTAAAACATCACTGCTTGCTGTACTCTGATCTCAATTGGCCTTCTCCTACTGCACAATGTCTCCTCTCTCGGGAACCTGTTGGACAGTGTACTTCGATCTACTATGCCCACCTACCTAGCCTCCCTGCTAATCCCTTAGCCCATCTCTTATGGTCTCCGATCTACTGACCTTTTCTTGCTTTGCATTCCCAGATGTAGAACTACCAAAGAGAAATCAGGTTTCTCGCATGTAGGCCCCTCCTACTGGAACTCGCTGCCCCTAGATGTCCGCCTTGTACCTAACCATGCCATGTTTAGAAATTGCACCGCTCCCTCCTTACTACTTGTGCTCAATGTACCTGCTTCAACCTCCATAGGTCTAGACTTACCCTGCCCTGGCCACCTTGGTTACACTCTTCTACAGTGTGAATTACACCTTGCCCTCAGCCCCCATTACACCCATCCCAACTTTACCTCTCTCCCTGCCCCTTCCAAACCAACACCCTCTCACTCTCAGTAAGTTGTTATAATGCCGCTGTTCAGTATATTTCTTCTCTCTGTACCTCATATTTTGTGTTATTACTATGATAATCCACACTTGGGCACTTATCTCCAATTGTATAATTTTAAACCAGTTATGCCTTGTATCGTTATTTGTCCTAACTTTGTCTCACCTTATGCTTGTGATGTATTGCACAGCTTCTGACACTGTATTCTATGTAATTGTTATCTCTCTATGTTGCTGACCTCCCAGGTCATGCCTGAAATGTATTGCATGACTCCTGACACTGTATTCTATGTAACTGTTATCTCTCTATGTTGTTGACCTCCTGGGTCGTGCCTGAAAATAATCACTTTTGTGGCTAGTGCACCTACTCGGTTATCAAAAAATAAATAAATATATATATATATATCTCATAGTGTCACGGTAGTGCCACTATAGTTAGGGTTATATGGCCATTTCTATGTTAAACCTCAAAATTTGCACTCTAATAACTTATGAACTGTTTGTCTGATTTGCCTGAAATTTGGAATGTAAAAAGATGTACCATAGATCTCTAGACTTGGAAATTTTCATTTCCGTCAGATGTATGGTTGCAGAACTATAGTGCGCTGAAAAAGTGAATTTCCCCAATGTTGCGAATTTGTTGTCCACCCATAATGCACTGAAGAATGCATTTGAGTGGGTTCAAATTGCATGGTCTACATGTGTCCTGGGTTGCACTGGTGCCTTTTGAAGATTTGGGGAAAAAATATGACTGTGTTCAAAACTTATGCCATTTTTTCATGTCCCATTATAGCCTATGGAAAAATTTATATGTGCACTGCAAAAACATTCGCGATCAAATTTTGTTGTCAAGCTTGCCCAAACATTTTGTCGTGCTGCTGCCATCTTGTTTTCAGTTAGCGAGAGAGAAAAAATGCTGTAATTCAAAAAATACTGCCCTTTATAAAATATCAACCATTGTGTTTATCTAATTGTGCCCCGAGAAACATGCCCCTGGCATTAGTTTATCACCAGCTAGTCTGCAAATATGTTTTTTAAATTGCTGCTGTTTTTTGATCATGCAAACAATTGCGGTCACTCGAAAAAGTAACCAAGGTTACACTTTTTTGTGCGTGCTAACATTCCCAATATAGAGATAGGAGAATCATGCAAACATTAAAGTAATCACGGTAACACTACACAAACACATTTAGCTAAGTGTTGTTTTCTTTGTCACTTGATTGTGGCAAGCCCTACTCCCACAAATGTGCCTTTTGATGGTTTGGTACGGAAACATTCAACAGGCCCATAGTTACAGCATTCCAAAGTTCAATAATTTTCCCATTGAATAACATTGTGATGGTTGATTTCTTTGTCACTTAATTGTGGCAATGTGGATGGCGCTATTGGCCTGAAATTTTCAGGGTTGCTAGCCCTAGTCCCACAGATGTGTGCTTTCATGGTTTGGTACAGAAACATTGAACAAGCCCATAGTTACAGCATTCTGAAGTTCAGAAATTTTCCCATAGGATAACATTGCAGTGCCTGTGACACCATTCGGGGCCTCTATCTCGAAAACAGTTTGAGATGTGGGCTTTTCGTCACAAAAATGCTAAGTCCCCTTATGGGGGACTAAGTATAAAAATAGGTTGGAAATTCGTAAAAACCATGAAATTTGATTTTTTTTTCTACCTTGTACGGTTCCTGAGATATTTGCAAATTAGTGTTCCAAGTGCTTTTTCATGTGTGTATGCCACTGTTATGCCCTCAGTGTTAACGGTCACAGCACTTTTCGGTGCCCATATCTCAGAAATGATGCCAGATATGGTTTCAGTTGATTTATTTTGTGAGAATTACTCACTCTCATGATTACAACACTTGAATTATTTTTTTCTGGCTGCTGCGGTTCCCAAGATATGGGCAAATTAGTGTTACAAGGGCTCCTTGCCTTTTAGGGCTGCTGTATGGCTCCATACTTATGTATAAGTGGGAGTGCAGGGCCCAGAGGGCCCACGCTCCCACAGACATATATCATTATGCAGAAATGGGCAGCTTGGTGGGAGCGTGGGGCCCATTTACTACTTACATTACACTTTTTAAAAAAGAAAGGAAATTATTTGCAAAAACACCATTAATGCATTAGGTAGGGTTTCACATAACAGTATGTAATGAAAAAACAAATAAATGTATATATATATATTAGCTCTATCTATATATAGATATATCTATATCTATTATACTGGCGTGGTAGTTAGGGTCTGCAGGGCAGTTTAATGTTAAACCTCACACTTTGCAGTTTTATAACTTTGGAACTGATAAAGGGATTTGAATGTAATTTGGTATGCTTTGTGGCAAGGGGAAGGTCTCTTGACATGCCACATTTTGTGTCAATCCCTTACATAGTTTGTGAGATACAGAGTATTGAAAAAACAGAGGGTTTTGGGCTGTTTTTTGCTCACCTGTATCTCAAAAATGGGTTAAAATTAGTGGCTGAAATTTTCAGGGTAGAAAGCCTTGGCCTCACAGATTTGCCTTTTGAAGATTTGGTATAAAAATATTAATCCATTCCAAAGTTATTAAATTGGGTACTTCCCATTATTTCCTATGGAAAAAATATATGTCAGGCACGATGCAGGATTCCTTGCTTTTTTGATACAGAATCCTGCACTGAACTGTCATGTTGGATGCAGAATCCTGCATCAAAGTGCCATTTTTTGATGCAGAATGCTGCATCTAACTGCCATGTTAGATCATATTAAAGTGGAGACAAATGGGCCAAATTATCCCCCCATAGAAAGCTCACCCCCTCCACAGCACAGCTGTCATTTAAAAAAAAAAACTCCCGCTCCCTCCCTCTGAGCAGTCCCACCCGCCACCTTTGTACCTCATACCCCTGTCATTTCACAAAACACCCTCCCTCTGTGCAGTCACACCCACCACCCTCATTCCTTGGTCCACCATCCATGCAAAAAAAATTACCCTCCCTTTCCCTCCCTCTGTGCAGTCCTACCCGCCACCCTTGTTCCCCAGTCCATGCAAAAAAAACATTACTCTCCCTCCTCCTCCCTCTGTGCAGTCCCACCTGCAACCCATGTTCCCTGGACTCCAGTCCAGGTAACAAAAATGACCCTACCTCTCCCTCCCTCCCTCTGTGCAGTCCCACACACCACCCTAATTCACCAGTCCCCGGTTCATGCAAAAAAAATTACCCTCTTCACCTTGTTATTGAGCCCCAAGGTGAATCTTGCAGTGCTTCATAGGATTGCAGGTCACATGGGCTCTAGATTGTTCTGCACAGCCTCAGTTCTGTGTCGTGTGTGTGTAGTGGAAGATGGAGACAGTTTCCTCTCAGAGCTCTGCAATTCAAATCCTCTAAAAGCTGTTAAAAAAGACTTTTTGAGCCATTTTTTTTCTCCAAATGTAGAACATCAATTGTAGGAAACCCTCCTGTGCTCATATCATCAAAGTGTTTATTGTTTGTGTGTGGATTTTGAATGTTAATTTAGAACATTCAGTCTGTGTACTGAAAGAAACTTGAAGTGTGCTTTGGGGGAGTGGAGGTAGGTTAAAAATGGGAGCAAATGGCAGTCTTTCTGTTTTGGTTATATTTTTCTTGTACAACCATGTTAATGTACACACAATAATATTTTCAGTAATTCTTAAAATTTTTTTGCTGATTGTTGTGGTGCAGCAGTGCATAATTTCAGTTTGTTTAAAAGATTTGGTTATATTACTGAAGTTTTCAAATTGCTACACATTACTTGTAGTGTAGTGTGTGTGTGTGTGTGCTGCAGGCCATCAAATCAGACACATTTATTGTGCCACAGAGTAATTGCAGCAGTGTGAACCTGCTATCCACAGCACCTGCATGAATTTTTTGTACTGCTTTGTGGTATCTTTACTGGTAGTGGACTGTTACTGCCGTGCACTACCCCTCCAACCTGCAAAAGGTATTCTTTTCCAGATTTGGATTTGTGACTTGTGAGCACTGGTAACGTGTTGTTGTGCCTTTGTGTCTGCATCTCCTGAGTGTGCAGCACAATCTTAATCTGTGCATTTGCATCTCCTTAGAGTCCAATCTCCATCTGTAACTTAAGTCGCAGTTGTTTGTTTGGCTTCCCTTCAGAGTACTGGTGTGGTGCATATCTCTGCATGAACATTGTACTCATTGTGCATTTTTAAGTCAGGGTGATCATAAGTCACACATGAGACAAATCACGTTCTTCACGAATCACAGCAGTTATTTTTTTTTTTCAGTTCTGATGATATGCTGAAGACCTGTAAAGATGACCAAAACATTGATGAATATTTTTTAACTTTTTTAAAATAATGCCCCCCTTCAAAAAAATACTTACCTTCACTGGCTTCACAGTATTCCAACACCAAAATTCCTCATCAAGCCAAGAAATGTACACCCCAAGTTTGACTTTATGACCTGTGATACAAAAAAAGAGCAATGATTACGTGTATATATGTAATATCTATATATATATATATATAGTATCACGGTAGTGCTACCATAGTTAGGGTTGAGTAGCCCTTTTAAGGTTAAAAGGTGAAATTTTGCACCTTAATACCTTTGCCACCATTCAACGGATTTGCCTGAAATTTGGCAGGCACAGACTGGCAGAATAGATCTTGGGATCTGCCAACTTTCATACTGGTCATTTGTACAGCTGCGGAGTTATTAAGCGGCATTCATGTGCGCAATTATGTTTTTTTGCAAATTCTTTGCTCGCGTCTACAGGTCGCACGGTTTGCACGACTGGTCCTAAAACTTCAGGGAATATGTGGCCAGGGTCACTGATGTGTCTTTTGAAGATTTTGTGAAAAAATATTAAATGGTTCAAAAGTTATTCAAAAAGCAAGTTCCCATTATAAGTCAATGGAAAAAGTAAAAAAGTTCGAAAGTGTCGCAAATGCACTTTTTAGTGTCGCAAATGGCCCTAGTACTGTCACAAATCCACCATTTTGTTTTCAGCTGGTGATCAGAAAAATGTTTGGCATTTAAAATTGGGACCATCTAGGGACACAATTCTTTTGTGTTTACCTAATCGAGCTCCGAGGGTGCTAGGCATGTCTTTATTTTGGGGTTAAACACCCCAGAAATATGTTTTTCAAATTTCTGGAAAAAGTAGTGTCGCAAAGTAGTGCCGCAGCTGCGACACTTTTGCAAATTTTGTGACAGCTTTCGCAAATTGCGACACTACTTTGCCAGACTATGGCCAAAATGACAGGAGTTCTTTGCCACCCTGCTGCAAAAGAATGGTTTGGTCTTTTGGGCTCAAATTTAGAGAGAAGGCAGCCAACATCTCACAGATCATGTTTTTCCACAGAACCTGAGTTGACCTTTGCGACAAATGTGAGGAACTTCGGTGTTAGAGTTGAAAGCCCCCCCTTGCACCCCCCAGCCCGCAACCCCAACCGCCAACGGGGTGTGCATTGGGGTCATCTGTCCTAACTCTCACTCCATTCTCTTATACCTCAGCTTGTTTACACATGTGATGGGGTGAGAGTTAGGGCCAACAACCCCAATGCACACCCCGCTGGCGGTTGGGGTTGCAGGCTATGGGGTACAAGGGGGGCTTTCAACCCTAACACCAAATTTCCTCACCTTTATCGCTGTGGAAGAACCCTAACTGATGCATTAAACTGAGTTTTTGGCCTCTAATAAATATATATATATATATATGATATGAACATTTAAGGTCAACTCAGATTCTGTGGAAAACCATGATGGTGCCAGGTACATTAACTTACCAAGGGTAGTATTAGTGTACACACAGAGGGCATCCTTCCTGTTGTGGGTCAACACCAAAATTCCTCATCAAGCCAAGAAATACACACCCAACCAGCAGCATTATCACATCATCACGTATGGTAAACTCAATGGTCGAGTCATTCTTCTAGCATATCATTTGGCAAGACACTGTGCATCAGCCCAGTCAGGTCAAGAAGCATTACATGAAATTCCAAAAGCAGCAGCAGAGGACATACAGTACTATAGTTCTTATTGGAGTGTGTGCACACATGACTGAGTGTGGCATGAATTAAATGGAGACTTTTCTTTCCATTTTATACTCTCATTTCTCTTCACCTGGAGTCGGGAATTTTCTGGACAAAAGAAAGGAGCATTTTGGGGATGAACATTAATTCTGGTGACTGTGTGCAACCACTGCCCGTATGACTAAGTGTAGCATTAATTCTGGAAGACTTTGCATTTCTTGTTATGCTCTCATTTCACTTCATCAGCACTGGGGAATTTTCTGGATACAAGACTGTAGCATTTTGGGGATGCACATTAATTCTGGTGACTATGTGTGACCATTGCACACATGACTGAGTGCACCATTAATTCTGGGAGACTTCACATTTCTTGTTACATTCTCATTTCACTTCATCAGCACTGGGGAATTTTCTGGACACAAAACAGTAGCATTTTGGGGATGCACATTAATTCTGTGTGTGTGGGGGGAAGTCAATATTGTTGTCACTTTGCCTTACTTCACTTTAAGGTGGAATGACAACAAGAAAGTAATAATTACAAGGCGAAGTGAGCCTTTCATATTGGCACTACGCTGGTGAAATTTAAATTCACTACATCTCTGTTCATGAGGTGGTGTGAAAAAATGTCTATTTTGAAAATTTGGAGTGAAAATATTAAAAATTACCAAAATTAGACGTGTGCATAGAAAAAAATTCAATAACTGCTCATAACAAGCATTTTTTGGCATTTTTCTCAAAAAATTTTCAAAATGGGCTTTTTGGGACCCCACCTTATGAACATTGGCACTTTCATTTCGTTACAGGCTTCAATTAAGATGGCGGCTGTACTGGGCTGATCATCATCAGCAAGTTGTTCTCTTTTAGGTTATTTTAATCCCCTCTTTGTTTGCTTTTGGCTCTGTTAGGTAGTCAGTATTTAGTTGAGTAGTTTGGAAAATAAGTGAGTTACTGTACTCAGACAGTTTCGCATTATTGGGATGGTATGTGAGAGCTGAGGATGCCAGTGATTACTGAGAGCCAGATAAAACAGAAACATAGATTTTAACGGCAGATAAGGACCACTTGACCAATACAGTCTGACCATTTCTCTACCTACTGGATAAGCTGCAGAGTCTAGTTAACCAACAGCCTACTTCCTCTTACCTCCAACTATAATTACCTTGGCCCAGATATTCAAACTGCTCCCAAAATGTGAGCAAGAGCAGGAGCAAGCATATTTCAATTACGCATATGTGCAACAGACGCGATATTCAAACATGGAGCAAAACAAATTGCGCAAGCAGCCAACGTCTGAATATCGCACAAACTGTGCCATAGCGCAACCAGGAAGGGGAAGCTGAGCAGAAAGGTTGCGCCATAGCGCAAAAAGGCCAGCCCCAGCTGAGCAGTCCAGAGGTGCCATAGCTAAGCAGAGCCCCCCCCAGCATAGCAATGGAACTGCACAACCAGGGAGGCAGGCTGGGGCCCACCGCCAGCCATGCCACACATGGGCACAGGAACACACTGCAGAACCAACAAGACACCTGCACACCCCAAGCACAGCACCACTGGGGGTGGGATGGATGATCTACTGGCCCATGGGGACAAGCCAACAAAGCACAGCAGGGACATGACGCCCCAGCACAACCACTGGCAGGCTGAGACTGCCACACACAGGGGGTTGACAACCACAGTGCACATCAGCCCCCCATATGCACAGCACACCCTGCACCATGACCCCAAGACACCACCCATGTCCAGTGACTGGCACTGCAGGAAACACCATGCATCCCCCCCAGCACACGTCAACCTTGTGTAGCAGAGAACCATACAAACCAGACCCACCCTGTGCACCCAGCAGTGGGTGGCAGCAGATGGCAAGACCAACAGAAAGTCACTGCCACACTGGAGACACCGCCCCATGTACACACATGCACACACACACACACACACACACACACACACACACACAAACACCCAGGACCATACCATCCCAGATGGCATGCACACCACTGCAACTGAGCAACCATAGCCAGCTGCAAATCAGAGACCAACACAGTATTCATATCAAAATATATATATATAGAAAAATGTAAAGTACAAAATGAACAACAACAAAACTATTTACAAAGAGGGGTAGGGGTACAAGGTAGGGTGGGCAAGGGGTAGGGATGAACAACTTGGAGAGGGAAGGCAGGGTGGGAGGGATGGGTGAAGTGGGAAGGGGAAGCTGGCCTAAGGCCTAGCAGGCTGGTCCTCCGCTGCCTGGTGCCGTCTTGCTTGGCTGTGCCTCCTCCGTAGCCCATGGCACTGTATATCCTGGAGGATGTTCCGGTTTTCCAGGGACACCCAGGTTAGCTGTTGCAGTGCCCGCTCAATTCTGCGGAGCACAATGAGGCCTAGGAAAAGGGAACACAGTCAATGGCTGTGACTGACCACAACCCTGAACACCACCCAACCTGCAAGCCATATAGCCCAATGTCCCGCACCTGTGATGGTATGCACCCACCCACAGTGACCATGCACATGACAAGCCCAACCAGGCGGCACCAGCTATGTGCACCACTGCACACACACTGCCCATGTCCATCACAGCACAAACAAGGCTGTCAAGTGATGTGGCAATGTGGTGCGATGCCAGTTCCACAGCCATGTGCCCAGTGCATGCATGGACCACCAGTGACGCACACACAGACGTGCAGTGACACTGGACAGTGATGAATGTCGCCTGTGTCGTGCATGGTTGTGTTGTTCATGGCTGGTGGTCATGCCCACCCCCTCCAGTATGCAATAGCATCCATGATGTAATGATACTCACACTCCGCAAGCAGCTGTGGCTGCTGCTGCTGCTGCTACTGCTGTGGCCCACGCCTCGCAGCACCACCGACCGCCACCGGGGCCCTGCCTCAGCCCTTCTCATCCCGTGCCTGCATCCTCTCTGCCCAGCCTGTGGGAGACAAATGTTGAGAAAAACATCAGTGTGACTCCAAAGCAGACTGCCCCCTGCCCCAGTGAGAGTGCCTGCCCACACAGCCAGACCCATGCATCTCACACCTGCACACACTGACACAGCCAACCGTGTCAGAACCATCACCCATGCACAGCCACCAAAACACACTCACACCCCTATGGAGAACACAGGTGCATAGATGGTACACCCACCTGGCCTAGGCACAACGCCCCTCCTGGCACTTGACCGTAGCCTGTCATGCAACTCCGGCTCCCTCCTGCAGAGGTCACTGTACCTGTGCTGGCACTGCTCGGCAGACCGGTGCCACCCTGTGACCCCCACCAGGTCATTGGCCACTTGCAGCCAGACCTGGGTTCGAGCCATGGTGAGGGGCTCCTCCCCATACAGTGCCCTATAGTGGGGCTCTACCAGGGTCACCAGGTTGGCCACCTCCACCGAGCTCCACTGGAGTGCCCTCCTGCATGCCATTGTTCTAACTTTACAGCAGGCAATATGGCACCCCGCAGCACGGCAACTCCACGTAGAAATGTTGCGCAATAGACCACCATAGGTTCCAATCGCGCTGTTTGTACAGCGCCGTCTGTTCACATAGCACTGTCACCAGACAGGGCAATAGGGCCGTACACATGGCAGCTGAACAGTGCCAGGGGGCAAAGGTCGGACACCAGGTCAGGGGTCTATGACGCAAGGCCACGCACAGCACCATCTGATGTCTACGCATCCTGCGCGACCGACCACCTGCGTGCCAGTGCCACAGTGGACTATTGCGCAGTAGTGCCTCAGCGCCATACAGTGCCCAGTGATGTAGCACCATTGGCACAATGGTGGCCATGGCCTGAATTGCTGATCGCAAACAGCACATCATCAGCGCGGCAGACGCCTGCGTAAGCTACCTGGGCATGCGCAATGCAGTGTACCGCACAGTCACAGATCTGCGCTATTGGCTCAGCCGGCTCAACCGTATTGCTAAAAGTGCAATGGCGCGATATTCAGCCGACACATGCAAATCATCCGATCATCCATTCAAAGGCGCAGTGGCGCGATTTGCATCTCATTACAGTTGCTCCACTCCTAATTTGCATGCATTGTGCTATAAATGTGCGACATTGGGCTGCGCTGGCCAGATTCGGTCACTGCAGGTGAGAGGTGGGTTGCATGCTGTGGGATGTTCTGGACAATGGGCATGGGATAACGCTGTAGACTGCACAGTGACAGGTGTCCACTTCCACCCATACAGATCGCCATGACCGGGCAGAGCCAAGGTGAGGGTGAGGATGGTGGGCGAAGGAGGAGGAGGCCCAACTTCACCACGGCAGAGACTGAGGCCCTCTTCCAGGCCTACCTGGAGGAGGAGTCACTATTGAGTGGATGGCGGGGCACCCCTCAGGCCCGTGCGGCTGCATGGGAGGGGGTAGCCTGGGCAGTGAACCTGCACGGAAGCCACCAGCGCTCCGTGCAGGAATGCAAAAAGAAGATTGGGACAGACCGCAGGAGGGTGAGGGAGAAGGTGGCAGCCCTCAGGGCGGCACGTGCTGGCACTGGTGGGGCCAGCCAGCAGTGGTGGAGCTGACCCCGGCTGAGGACCAACTGGCTGCATCAATGCAGTGCAGTGCTATTGAGGGCATACCAGGAGGTGGATTCCAGACAGGTGGAAGCTCATCACTGCACGGTATGACATGGTGGTGGTGTTGGGGGGGGAAGGTTGTTCACATGCACTCACATGTCCTCTCTTTCTGTTACAGATCCTGTTTGTCTTCAGGGGATGGTGGTGGTGGGTCCAGGCAGTGAGGATGACCTGCTGGACATGGAGGAGGGTCCATTCACCTCTGTCACCGGCCAGCATGCACTGCACCAGCATGCATGCTGGGCTGCCAACTCTGGTGTTGGTGAGTCGGGTGTGGGGGGTGCACAGCCTGTGTCTCAGCAGTCTGGCATGCAAGCATGCCAGCATGCTGTGACAACTTAGCTGTAGCACGTCATGCACCATTGATGCAAGGACTGCAATGGGCAGTGACATGTGTGTGTCCCATGACGGACACACAGCAGGCCAACACGTGCCCCTGGGCCTTGCTGGTTCCAACTAGTGTGCCAGCATGTCGGCACAGTCCCAGGCTGTGCCTGTCAGCACCGGTGGGGCAGCACCGGTGGCTGTGCAGGTTTCTGGCACTGTTGCGGCCACAGCAGTGGAACGAGTGGTCCCTGGGGCACAGCAGTTGGAGGGGCAGCAGTCACCCACCAGGTCTGGGGGTACAGTGTCCAGCGGTGGCACTTGCCCGCCGCTCTTTGATATGCCCATTCCTGGTCCTGGCGAACAGTGCCCACCCTCAAGGGGTGTTGTGCATCAGGACCTTCCACACCCTGGGGGACAGGATGCCATTGTGGCAGAGTATCCATTGGATGAGCACACCCGCCTGCTGCGGGAATCAGTACAGCAGGCGGGTTGCAATGTCTGTGGAGGCACTGTGTGCGGCTGTGGAGCGGCACAGCAGGGTGTGCTCTGGACCATGCAGAGATGGTCCATATGTGGATGGATGTGACCGCTGCCATTGACAGGCAGACCCAGGCATTGGTCGCTGTCGGTGACTGCATGGGCACACGCAGAATACTCCTGTACCGCGCACCCACACAGTATGCTCTCCTCCCCATTCCGGCATTGTGCGACACAGGCCTGTCGACACGGGTTCTGCTGTGGAAATCCCAAGCACCCCTGGTGCAGGTATGTTTGGCATCCTACAGACCCCACTGTGGACAAGGTCGCGATCGCGCAGTGGGACCCCTGGTGGTCCATCGGTGCCACCCCATGTGGCCCCTGCTCAGCCTGCCAGTGCTGTTGGGTCACGGTGGGGCCACCCACGCATCTGCGGGTGGCCGTGGAATGGTGCAACATGACTGACCTGTCTCCCAGTGTGGGCCCTGTCTGCTGCTGCCCAGTGTGCACTGTGCATCATGGTGGGCAGTGCACTGGTGGGTGCCCTGCCCATCACGCTGACATACGGACCACCTGCACACCATCCCGACTGCTGTCCACAGGTGCGTGTGCATGATGATGCCTGCATTGTACTGTACACCAAGGTGCAAGGGTGCCCAGCATCTGACACACGTGCTTGGACAGTACAGGTGCTGGGTGTGGTCTGTGGATCTGTGTGTTTGCCATGTCTGTTCCTGCTCTGCTGTGCACCTGCCCATGTACGCTTTGTGCCTGGTGTGTTTGTGTGTGTGTGTGTGTGTGTGTGTGTGTGTCCATATGACTGTTCGCCCCTCCCTGATGGTGTGTTTGTGTGCCTGGTCCCTTCCACCCCCCTTGCCGTCATGCACCCCCTGGTGTGTTACTCTGTGTGCCTGTGGGTTGTGCCAGGACAGTGTTGTTTGCACATGGCCCCTTGACTTACCTGTGTTGTGCATAATGCTCCTCCGTGATGGTGTCCCGGTGCAGCTGGGCCTGCTGGATCAGTCGGGGGTCCCGCCGTCAAAGGGGGGGCTGCTCATCACCATCAACACCGGCGCCGCTGGCGTCCCCATCGCTGTCCCCCTCTTCAACCTGTACGGCTATCCCACAGTCATTGGCCATGTTGTGCAGGATACAACAGGCCAGGAATATCCCACAAGTCTTTGAGGGGCTGTACTGTAGGGCACCGCCGGAGGTGTCTAGGCATCAGAAGCATGCCTTGAGCATCCCAAACACCCACTCAATGATGTTACGTGTGGTGGCATGTGCCTCATTATAGCGTTGCTGCGATGGGGTCATGGGGCGCCGGTACGGTGTGAGCAGCCAGGGACGGAGTGGGTATCCGCTGTCACCTGTGTGGAGATAGTGGAGATCAGTCTCATGTTCAGGTCCATATTGCCCATATCCCTGTGTGCCACTACCATGGCACCTGTGGCATTCCAACCCC
This sequence comes from Neoceratodus forsteri, assembly GCA_016271365.2. Taxonomy (NCBI): domain Eukaryota; kingdom Metazoa; phylum Chordata; order Ceratodontiformes; family Ceratodontidae; genus Neoceratodus; species Neoceratodus forsteri. The sequence goes on along the minus strand of CM057450.1, from coordinate 227,395,044 downwards.
TTGCTCTGAGTTTGCATTTCCTACATGCATACTCACCCACTAGATGGCCTGTGGGGATGTCCCTACTTTCGAATCTATGGCACAGTGCAGACTGATGCCATATAAAGGCATCATGTGCTCCGCCAGGGTGTGTGGCACAGACATTGATTATACGCCCAGTGGCATCACACACCACCTGGCAGTTGACACTGGGAAGCCCTTTCTATTCCTGTGTGCGGCCCCATCGGGGCCAGGTGGCTATCACGAATGGCCACATGGTGCAGTCTATGGCCCTAGCATGCCAGGCATATGTGCTACCCTGTGGAGCACCTGCATGTTTGCTGTACACTCTGCCACGGTGCTGGGGAAATGGATGTGCTCCGCGGCATGTGGCAGCAGTCTTGTGAGGTGGGTGAGGATGCGTGGCGTGGCCGACTGTGTGATGCCTGTGGTGTCCCCTGTTGGCCTCTGGAAGGTGCCCGTGGCGAGCAGGAACATGCAGGCTGTCGCCTTGGTCTCCACTGACAGAGCATGACTCCGTCGTGGGGGTGCCTGCATCACATCACTGCACAGCTCACAGAGCCACCTCAGTATTGCCCTGTTCAGGCGGTACGCCCTACGATCTCTACATCTGTGTACAACTCAAAGCTGATGCAGGCGCGGTACTGCCTGTTGGGGCGTATCGCCGACGGGCCCATCCACGGCCACGCCCCCTGCACCTTGCATTCTCACCCTCATTACAGCTTCCATGTGGAAGCTGCCACTGTCCATCTCCTGGCTTGTGCCCCTGGCTGATGTTGCTCTGTTACCCGCTGTTCTGACTGCTACTTCCACTGCACCGGGCACCCCCACTGGCCTCTGCAGCCTATGGCCCACACTGCTTCCCTTGCCTGCCCTGGCCTGTCACTGTCTGTCTTTCTCTCTCTCTCTTCCCCACTTGGCATCCCTGTGGCATTCTTGCACCTCTTCCTTGAGCCTTTTTAGTTTGGCTCATTTCCGCTGGGGCGCAACTTCCGGCTGGTCCGCTGTTGCGCATTGTGCAACTCTTTGGATATTGCATTGTGCTCTTTATGCATGGATCCACCCCCTTCTCGGTTGCGCATGCCATCATTTGCATTGCGCTGTTGCTCAGCATGTTTTCAGTGGCGCAACTGCCTCCTGCTGAATATCGCAGAATGGCGCACTTTTGGACTTGCGCAGGCACAACCCTATTGCGCATGGTGCAACCCTTTTGAATATCCCACCCCTTATGTCTGTCCCATGCATTCTTGAATTTCCCCACTGTTTTTGACCCCACAACTTCCTCAGGAAGGTGGTTCCATGCGTCCACCATCCTCTCCATGAAAAAAATACTTCCTCACTTTTCCTCTGAGCCATCCCTCCTCTATCTTCAAATTGTGCCCCCTTGTTCTTACACTTCTCATTTTCAGAAAGATGCTCCCCTCTTGGACTTTGTTGATTCCCATGAGGTACTTGAAAGTTTCTATCATGTCTACCCCCCTCCCTCATTCCCTCAAGGGTATACATATGAAGCTCTTTTAGTCTCTGTTCATATGGCTTCTGTTGCAGACCTTGCATCATTTTAGTTGCCCTCCTCTGGACTGCCTCCATCCTGTCTAAGTTCTTGTGGAGAAACGGTCTCCAGAACTGTATGCAGTACTCCAGATGGGGTCTCATCAACTGTCTGTACAGAGGGATGATAACTTCCTGTTTTCTACTGTTGATGCCTCTTCATATGCATCCCAGTACCTCCCAGCCCTCCTTACTGCCTTCTCACACTGCTTGCCTACCTTCAGGTCATCTAATATGACTACCCCCAGGACTCTTCCCATTTTTGTTGTTGTTAGTACCCACCCCCATGGTTTACTCTTCCCCTGGGTTTTTGTTTCCCAGGTGCATTACTTTGTACTTCTTTGCATTGAGTCTAAGCTGCAATACTTTTGACCATTCTTCCAACCCTTCCAAGTCCCTTCTCATCCTTTCCACTCCCCTCTTGGGTATCAACCCTGTTGCAGATCATTGTGTCATCTGCAAATAGGCATATTTTCCCTTCCTGCCCCTCTGCAATGTCTCCTATAAAGACATTAAAGAGGACCAGTCCCAGCAATGAACCCTGCAGTTCCCCACTAGTGACCCCCCTTTCTTCAGAATGTACTCCGTTTACTACTACCCTCTGCATCCTGTTGTCCAGTCAGTTTGTTACCCAGGCTACCATCCTGGGACCCGCTCCCAGGCTGTCTGACTTATTTATTACTCTTTTGTGTAGGACTGTGTCAAATGCCTTGCTAACGTCTAGGTAGGCCATATCCACAGCCCCTTCCTGGTCTACTACTTTGGTCACCCAGTCAATGAAATTTATTTGATTCATCTGAGATGACCTTCCCACTGTGAATCCATGCTGCCTTGGGTCCTGTTGGCCTCTAGGTGCTCAACAATTCTTTCTTTCAGAAGTGATTCCATTTATCGAAAGTCACTAGTTGAGTGTCTGGACTTAGAGGCCTGGTGACATATGTTAGTGGTGTCAATTTACAAAAAGGGCACTAAACACAAGGTGGAAAATTACAGACCTATTAGTTTGACATCGGTCCTTGGTAAAATATTGGAAGGCATCATTAAGGACCACATTACAAGCTATCTCATGTCAACAAGTGCATTAGATAGTACCCAGCACAGATTTACTCAGGGTAGGTCATGCCAGACCAACCTATTGCAGTTTTATGGTAGGGTCAGTAAACCTTGGATGATAGGCACTCTGTGGATGTCATTTTTGGGGACTTTTCCAAGGCATTTGACAAAGTCCCAAATGGGGAGCTTGTTGATGCCCTAATAACACATGGAATCAATGGCAAAACATCCCATTGGATTGAAGCCTGTCTCTCATGCAGAAAAGAAAAAGTTAGTATTAAAGGGATACACTACAACTGGGCAGAGGTGATCAGTTGGGGTGCCCCAGGGTTCTGTACTTGGGCCTTGCCTGTTTAATATTTACATTTCATCCATGAGTACTAACTTAGAAGTATGGCTCTCCAAATTTGTGGACGATACAAGGATAGGGTACATAGTGGATACCAGGAGGATGCTAACACCTTTCAACTAGCACTGACTGATCTGGGGACTTAGGCTGTTGACAAAAATTTAACATTCAATACTGATAAATACAGTGTTGTGCACTTTGGGCAAAAAAATGGTCAGATGAACCATATACTATGTGGGCAGGTTCTCAATTAAGTTGAAGGCAAGAGGGACCTAGGTACTGGAATTAGCAATGATCTCAGCTTCAAGTCTCAATGCAACCAGGTTATTAACAAGGCTAGTATAGTATCAAACTGCATAAATAAACACATCAAAAGCAGAAACAAAGATGTCCTGCTTCCCCCTCTATACATCTTTGGTGAGGCCACATGTTGAGTGCTGTGCCCAGTTCTGCTCTCCGGGAGGTAGTAGGGAAATTCAAGCTCTGGAGAGGATACGGAGAAGGGCAACATGCAGGATTATTGAGGTACAGGGATTAGACTATCAAACAAGACTCGAGACCCTAGGGCTGTATTCATTGGAAGTTAGACATTTGAGAGGGGATATGTGTCTATTATACAGGGCAACTACGAATTTGCAGCTACTAGAGATCTTGGGTCTGGAATTTAATCATAAAATCTTTAATACCAGATTGCACCCTCTACAAATTGATGCTGGAAGGTTCAATACTACCAAAAGAAAGTATTGGTTTTCCATTACAGTGGTAAAAATCTGGAATGAGCTCCCAATAGAAGTGGTAACCGGTGGTAGTATGACCAGCTTTAAAATACTTCTGGATAAATATCTAATCACAAACAATATATTGGGTTACAATAACTAATTTCCGTGAGTTACTATGGACCTTGTCTAAATAAAGCTCTGATTAACCTATGATACCTATGAATCCATTATTTTCCCTACCACTGAGGTCGAACTAACAGGTCTATAGTTTTTTTCCTGTCTCTGCCTTGCTCTCACTTTTGTGAAGGGGAATCACATCTGCCCTCCTCCAGTCCTCAGGAACCACACCATCCTCCCATGATTTGTTAAAAAGGATAGTCAGTTGTGTCACTAGATCTCCCCTTAGTTCTTTTAGACTTCTGGGTGAATCCCATCAGGCCCCATTGCTTTGCCCACCTTGAGTTTTAGGAAAGTTTTAGAGTATAGAAAAGGAAGAAAAAGAGAGGAACAATTGTTGTAACACTGGAAGTCCACACATTCCAGTGATATCTTTCATCGCTTCTTAATACAGCTCAGACCAAACCATTACCTGCCTGACACCAATTGTTTCTTGCTCCGGGAGTCTGGAGTTGCCTGTGATTTTGAGAAGATCTTGACAGATATTGCCAGTGGCCTCTGTGAGGAGTGTACTGTGCCGGTACTGGCCCGAGTTGCTTTCAGGCTGTGCTTCAGGTCTGTGGAACTGTTCCCCACTGGGGTTTGCTCTTTAATGATTTGCCTGGACCATCTAAGAGGAGTGCTGAAGGGCTGTGTGCCTATTCCTGTGGCGGTTGTCCTGTCCCAGTTTTCTGTGGGGCCGATCGGGGGGGTGTCTGCCGGAGGGTAGATACTGCCCTGGTTTCCTTCAGGCTCATTTTGGGTGGGTGCCTTCCAGGGGTAGACACGGCTCTAGTGTAGGGCTTGGGGAGTTCTGGGTTTGGGGGGACTGCCTCTAGGATTTATGGCTTTGGTCCAGTTCCTGTTTGTGGCCTAAGTGATAACCGCGGCATCTGCTATGGCGGTGGTGGTTGCTGGGGGAAAGTTGCATTGGCCAGCAGGCAGGTTCCAGTGGTGACCAAAGCTGAGTCTGGACTGCTGGAGTTACTGGAGGAGTGAAGGACTGATTGCTTGCATTGAGGAGTGACGGAAGCTGACTGCTTGCATCAAGAGCTAAGAGGAGGACATTGCATGAGCTGATCAGATTTCGGCAGGTTTGGGTCTGACTGAGCTGGTAACTAAAAGGCAGTGAGAGTGCTGACTTTATTACATTTTAATTCTGTTTAAAACACTCAACCTGTGATAGTGGGAGTATCGTGACTGATGTTTTTTTCCAGTTCCTTTGGCTATGGGAGGTGAGAGTTTCATATAGTCATTCATTGAACATTTTATGAGATCTGGCGAATCTCAGGACATTGAACTGTGGAAGGACTACCCTATAATTTGAACATTACTTTATGACTACATCATTTTCTTGTCATACTGTATTTGCTAAAGTTTAAACAAGTTTCTGAAAGAGGGTTATTGTTAGAGTTTTCTTTACAATTGGGGATATAAGGGGTGTGGTTAGTGAGTGTGCATGTATGTGTGTGTGTTTAGGTGGGTGTAGCTAATTTTTGACCTGCTTGCTAATCTAACTGCAAACAGGTTAAAAATTAGCTATAGCTTATGTGCTGGCAGAGGTTATCAGTGGCCAGGTGCTACTCTCCCACCAGGCTCAAAGACCTTTGCCCTTTTAGCTATCTCTCTTTGCTTGCAGAGGTGTATGGGCATTGCCGTTCACTTGGGATAGCTAGGAGGAGAAGAAGTGGAGACAAACTGGGCCTGGTGGGGTTGTGGAGTGGGGTGGGTACACAAAAATGTCCTGGGGCAAAATGGGTCCAGGAAAGGGGTCCTCCCTGTTTGGTTCCCATAACCAAGGGCTTCACTTTTTAGTGGGCAAGTCACTCAATCTACCTCATCCACCTATCCTACTAGGGCAGTGTTGTGCAATGCCAGATCAATAAAATACAAGACAGCTATTATTACTGATCTTATTGGTACTGCTGACCAGGCTTGCATCACCAAGACATGGTTGGATGAGAATGCTGGACCAGTTTTAGAATCAGCAGTTCCAGCCAGGCACTTGGTGATATACCGCACGAGGGAGGATCATAAGGACAGGGGAGTAGCCATCTGTTTTAAGTTGGAACTGGGCCTTGTAGACACCCCAGTGGGAGTAACCAGATCCTTCAAATCTATCATGGGGGCAGGTGTAGGTTGCAGGACACTTGTCATCTACCGTCCACCTGGGGGTGAGAAGGTGTTCCTGCAGGAAGTCACGGACTTCATCATTGACATGGCGATGGAATCCTGCAGATGGATAACTCTGGGGGATTTCAGTACCTGGGTTGACAATGAACTCTTGCAATTTAGACAGGACTTCCTCCAACTTATGAACTCATTGTGCCTTACACAGGTAGCTACCTCTGCTACCCACAGTCACGGTCATTCATTGGACTTGGTCTTCCTACTGGGGATGGAGATCACAAGTTTGGTGGTGGAAGCAGTTGGCTGGTCAGACCATCACACTATAGGGTTCAGTTTTGAGGCTCCCCCCAATAGACCTGCCCCTACCGAGATGATCCGCTACCACCCTTTAAGGGGTTTGACTCCAGATGGTCTTATGGCAGACCTGGACCTATCACGTGTGTCAGGTGTATGTGTGGAGCCAAGGTATATGGTACTAGCCTGTAACAAGGCAGTGAGAGGGGCCCTTGACTCCCTTGCTCCTGTCCATGTTTGCCCTCTCATTCTTCGCCCCAAGTCCCATTGGTTTGATGGGACTTTGAAGGAGTTGAGGCGAGAGGGTCAAAGGTTAGAGCAGCACTGGTGCAAATCTGACCTAGCTGATGACAAGAGCTTAGATTGATGGCCCAGACTATCAATCAGAAATCACCGGTAAGAAGGCAGAATTCCTGTCCAAGGAGATTGCTGTGGTGTGGAATCGACCAACTAAGCTCTTTCAGACTGTTGACAAATTGTGCAATCCAATCCTCCTTCAGTCTCAGGGAGCATTTTCACAGACTAAGTGGCATGAGTTTGCTCAATTCTTCACTGATAAGGTTGCCTCCATTAGATCAGAGATCCGCTTAGTGCCCTCAACTGGGCATTGCGGAGGTTGGCAGAAGGTTGCAAGCACTGAAGTTGCCTGGTCCAACTTCAACCAGTTGGCGATCATAGACATTGTGCAGGTCATCCAGGGTGTGAGCCCAACTTACTGTAGTTTGGACCAGGGCCTAATGTGCCTTCTAGTGTGGTGCATTGAGGTCATTATCCCAGTCCTTGCTGACATAGTCAGGTGTTAGTTGAAGATAGGGGTGTTTTCTGACCCCTTGAAAGAGGCAGTTGTGTTATCTCTCCTAAAGAAATCCTCCCTCGACCCAGAGTGCCTGCTGAACTATAGACCTGTCTCTAACCTGCCTGTTGTGGGCAAGGTTATTGAGAAGGTGGCTGCGGTGCAGATGGACAGCCATTTAACAACTCTCAATGTCTATGATCCTCTACAGTCCAGATTTAGGAAGAGGCATAGTACCGAGACTGTGCTTGTTTGGGTATTGAATGATCTCCTGATAGAGAGGGATCGGGGAACCATTCTGTCTTGATTCTCCTTGATCTCTCTGCAGCGTTTGACACTGTAGACCATGGGGTAGTGTTGGAGTGCCTGTGGATGTCCTGTGGACTGTCTGGTACAGTCCTCAGGTGGTTTCAATCATTTCTCACTGGCAGGACTCAGAGAGTGGTGTAGAGGATTTATCCCTCGGCCCCTCTCCCCCCATTGTGTGGGACACCACAGGGCTCCATGTTGTCACCCATGTTGTTTGCAGGGTATATGCTGCCATTGGGAGACATTATAAGGTGATATGAGATGAGTTTTCACTGCCATGCAGATGACGTTCACCTCTACAAGTCTTTTGTGCCCAAGCAGAGTGGAGTAATCTTGGTCTTTAATAGCTGCCTCTCTGAGATCCAGGATTGGATGAGTGGCAATTGGCTGAGGTTAAACTCAGCCAAAACCAAGGTGTTGATGGTGGACCCAGACCACCAAGGTATGGGGTTGTTGTCAGGTCAACCATCTGGGCTTTGGCTTGGGGGGGAGCAGCTGCTTACCTCAGACTGGGTGCAAAATCTTGGCATTGTGTTTGACAGTGACCTGACATTAAAATCTCAGGCATCTGCTGCTGTGAAAATCTCTTTTTACCATCTGAGGAACATCACCCGGATCAAGTGATCGGTCCCACCTGGGGACCTTCCAACGTTGGTCCATGCCTTTATAACCTCTCCTTGATTACTGCAATGCCCTTTAACTAGGGCTAATGGGGGTTGATATCCACCAATTGGGGCTTGTGCAGAATCTGGTGGCCAGGTTGTTGACTGGCTTATCAAGATCTTTCCATATGCCTGTGCTCCGCGGCCTGCACTGGCTGCCTGTACATTGGTGGATTACCTTTATGGTTGGGTTGCTGATCTATAATGCCCTACATGGACAGGGACTGAACAACTTGCAAGATCTTCTATGTCATTCCCACCACATCCGCTCACTCCGTTCCTCTTATGAGTGATCACCAGAGGTTCCCATGGTTCAACTTAAGACTTCCGGGGTCTATTCATTTGCATTTTTAGCCCCTACCCTGTGGAATTCTCTACCTCATTGGATTAGAGAGTGTCTGACCATTGAGAGTTTTAAAACTGCTCTGAAAACCCATCTTTTCAGCATGGCATTTCCTGATCTTAATGTTGTTTAGTTTGCTGTTATTAATTTTTATTAAGGACTAAGTTTAAATTTGCTGATTTTTGTTATTTATTTGCTTATATGGATTTTATTGTTACAGTGTGTATGGTGCTTTGATCTCAGTGGAATTGCACTTAAGAAATAACGTTTTTGATTGATTGACTTGGTTCCGATAGGTGATTTTGAGCAACAACCACAAAATCAACTTATCGGACCGAGCAACGAAATTACAGTGACAGTGTTCATGAGGTGGGGTCCAAAAAAGCCCATGTTGAAAATCTGGTGCAATAAAATACCTAAAAATGGCCAAGATATCACCATAAGTTTAAAATGCCATTGAAAGCCATTATATGGCACTTACCTTGATTCTTCAGTCCACAGTTCGGCTTTAAAGAGTACAGATGTGTCCAGGTCCACAGGGGATGACAGCCAATGATTTCCAGTGGTAAGTATAAGGTAAGGGGGGTGGGGTGGAGTGGTGGGTGCTCAGTGGGGGGTTTGGATGGGGGAGTGAAAGGGGGAGATAGCGAGGGACTGTTTTCTTTTTTACAGAATTAAAAAATAAATATGCCGGAGGACTGTTTTCTTTCTTTACAGGGAAAAAAAAACAAATATGTTGCAGGTGATACCTTTCATTGGACTAGCCAAATTGATTTTGTTAGTCCAATAAAAGGTATCACCTGCAAGATATATGTTGTTTTTTTTTCTCTGCATTGTTGACTGGACTAACATGGCTACCACATTTCTTCTTTCTTTACAGGAACACTTTCAACCCTATTTTAAGCCCTGGGGATGGGTTCCCCAGTGTACCACATTATTAGGGGGTAGGACATAACTGGGGACACTGGAAGTGGGTTGTCCAGTGTCCCACACTGGTGGGGGGGGGTCTATTGCCAATTTCGGGGATTGGGTGCCCCTGTGTCAGCAAATCTTACAAATCAATATTTCAATATAAGTGGCAGAGAGGGCAGGAACAGTACATGAACCTCAGTGCAGGACAGCTCTGGTGGGTAAGAAACATAGTCGGGGAAAGGGAAGCATGCTGAGGTTAGGAGGTAGCAGAGGAGTAGGGCAGCTTGGTATGAGGCACTGGCATGGCATCATGTAGTGCTCAATAGTGGGGCACTTGCTGTAGTAATAAAAACAAAACAAACAAAAAAGTGAACTGAGAACATAAGGAAGCTACGGGATGGTGATTACAGCCCCAGGTAGAACTGCTGGGCAGTGGAGATGTATGTGGTGGCGGCATATTTAATGGTTCCTGCAGAGGAAAAGGCTGGGGATGGTCTGGGGGCAGCAGACGGGTAGTAGAATGCAAGATTCAACAAGGATTGGTGGTGCTGCCTTCCTGTTACCTCTAAGAGAAAAACTTAGCTAGTCAATATACAGTACTTTCATTAGGAGGTAGGAAGTGTTGCCACTTACTGATAAATTTCACTGAAGTGAGCACAGGCTGTAACATATATAGATTTTATTGTAGATCTATTAGTGTACTTGTGTTGTCTGATTTCTTTAAATAAATTACTTCATTATTTCTGGACACTGGGAGTGGGCTACTCAGTGTCCCACACTAGTGTGGGAGGAGGCATCTCAGGACACTGTGAGTGGGCTCCCCAGTGTCCTACATGGACGGGGGGGCTTCAACTGCTGACATGGGAACTGGGCACCACGATGTAGGCAAAAACATTTTTTAATATAAAACCTGCCTCAGCCCTATTGGAGGCAGTAAAAGGGTCAACGATTCTTTTATTAGATAAACACCAATAGGTGTTTACCTAAAAGGGGGCCAAGGAATCTGATTCTTCCTTTATTTTGGCCAAAAAAATGACCAGAAAAGGTTTACAGTTTTTACAAGGGCCGTGTTTTTTTTTCTTAAAGTAGTGCAACAAATTGTGGCAGTTTTCACAAAGCAGTGCTGCAACAGTGCCATTAGCTGCACGAAAACTGCCACAGTTTGTGGTAATTTCACAAAGTATTGCTGCAAATTTGTGACACTAACAACAGCTGATGTAAAAAACATATTTCTGGCCACTATTTTTAAAAACTAATGGCAGAATTGTGTTGCTCTGGTCCCTTTAAGGTAAACACAACTGTTGGTGTTTACCAAAAAACAGTATTTTTTGAATTACAGCATATTTCTCCATTGCTAACTGAAAACAAGATGGTGGCAGCACAACACTACTGATCCACTTGTGACAGCAAAAAGGGCTTTTGTGAAAGCAGAAACTGCTTTTGCATGGCACATGTAATTGTTCCCATAGGCTATAATGGAAAAGTTAAAAGTTTAATAACTTTTGAATAGATTAATATTTTTTCACCAAACCTTCAAAAGGCACATCTGCTACCCAGACCCCATATAACCTAACAATTTCAGACCAGACCCCCAAGCCACTTCGTAAAAATGGTGTGGCAAAAGATTTGTACTTTAATGACAAATTTCAAATGTTTTGACCCTCTGCATCTAAATCTGAAATTCCACTGTAGCTCAGGTAGGGGTAGGATGGCGGTGTTGTGGGATATCAATATGCTGGGAGTTGATTGCCTATGGTTGATTGGGAGACCATAGTGTCATCAACAGTAAGGAAGCATCACCTTTTGGATGTCTTACAAGATGCATTCCTATCCCAACTGGTGGGGGACCCAACCAGACAGGGATGTATTCTGGAGTTGGTGCTGATGGATGGGGACATGGTTAGGGAGTTGTTGAGGCCCCTCTGAGGGGAAGTGATCATGCCAGAGTTTGGTTCTCCCTAGACTTGGGCAGGATTGTGAATCATACAAAATCAATGGTTGTGGATTTCAGGGGAACAGATTTTGTGGGCATGGCGGCACCTAGGCGGTATTAGTCCAGGCATGGACATGAAGAGCAATTGGGTAATAATAAAGGATGATATTCTGAAGGTCACTAAAATGTACACTAGGCTTGTCCACAAGAATTCTAGGGCTAGAAAACCCAGCTGGTGTACCAGGGAGGTGCAGGGGGTGGTGAGTGAAAAAAGGATGGCCTTCTGAAGATTCAAGCAGTCAAGAAGGGAAGTGGATAGAGAAGAGTATCAATGGCTCTCCAGGCAGACTGGTAGGGTGGTGAGAGCAGCCAAAGCAGATAAGGAGCTGTGGTTGGCGCAGGGGATCAAGCAGAGCGAGAAGTGTTTTTTCAGATATATCATGGAAGGGAGGAAAGCGACAAGGGTAGGGCAGATTGATAAGTTAAAGAAAGAAGGGGGTGGGCTGAGGAAGCAGTGGAGCAAGTAGAAGTGCTCAATGAGTACTTCTGCTCAGTCTTTATGAAGGAGGGGAAGGAACCATATCCTTAAGAGGTTGGTGGCATGCGGAAGGGGGCAGGGGAGGCTCTCATGGATGAGAAGATACCATTGGGGAGGGTGAGAGAAGCTCTGAAGTCCCTGAGGTGCGATAAGGTTCTGGGGCTGGATGAGATTCACCCCAGGGCATAGATGAAAATGTTGGATGTCCTGGCTGCACCACTGATGGACTTGAAAATTCAACTCCTCCCTTCAAACTGGATGGGTCTCCCACTACTGGAGGGAGGCACATGTCATGCCACTCCACAAGGTTGGTCCAAGGGAGGAGCCGGGAAACTACAGACCAGTTAGCTTGACATCCATAGGGGGAAAACTGCTGGAAACCATCTTAAAGGAATTGGTGGTGGAGTTCCTTGAGGCCCATAGTCTCCAGGATGAATGACAGCATGGGTTCGTCCAGGGGAGATCATGTCAGATGAACCTAGGTGAATTCTACAACTGAGTTACAAGGTCTGTGGATCGGGGAAGCCAGTAGATGTTCTGTACCTGGACTTCACTAAGGCTTTTGACTCAGTGCTACACCATGGACTGTTGGAGAAGCTGAGGAGCTTGGGGTTGGGGGAAAAGATACACGGGGGATTGGGAGTTGGTTAACAGATAGGCACCAGCAGGCAGTGGTTCGAGGTTAGGTCTCATCTCCCAGAAGGGTCATTAGTGGGGTCCCTTAGGGATTGGTATTGGGCCTGGTCATATTTAATGTATGCATCTCAGACATTGGGATTGGAGTTTTGAGCAGGCTGAGTCTGTTCACAGATGACTCCAGACTGGGAGCAGCAATAGACATGGAAGAGGGGAGTAGGATGCTACAAGAGGATTTGGAGACACTTGAAAGGTGGTCGCACACTTGGCAGCTGGGTATCAATGCCAAGAAGTGCAGTGTACTCCACTTGGGGGGGCAGGAACCCCGGGTATGACTACACTGTCGGACGGGGTAAAGATGGTGGTCTCCAGTGAAGAAAAGGATCTTGGGTGGAAATAGACACCAAAATGAATAATTCCAAGCAGTGTAGGAGGGCTGCTGTGAGGGTGAATAGGATACTAGAGCTATATAGCCAGCGGGATAACATTAAGGAGGAGAGAGGTCCTACTGCCCCTGTGCAACTGCCTGATTAGACTGCACCTGGAGTACTGTGTGCAGTTTTGGTGCACATACTTGAGGAGAGATGTTGTCCTTCTTGAGATGGTCTAGAAGAGCATGTCTAGGATGATTCATAGCCTTAAGGATCTGTCCTATGAGGAGATACTTAGGGATTTGAACATGTACTCCCTAGAGGAGAGGAGCAATGGGGGATATGATACAGGTCTTTAAATATTTGAAGGGGATTAACCAGATCAGTTCAGATGGACCACTCCAATTGTGGAAGGATGGAACCATGAGGGGGCATAGCCTGAGACTGGTGGAGGGGAGGTTTAAGGGGGAGATGAGGCATCACTATTTCACTGATAGAGTGGTGGCATCCTGGAACTTGTTGCCGGCAGAGTTGGTGGGGATGGAGACAGTGAGTGGGTTCAAGAGAGGGTGGGACAGACACAAGGGTGTTGTCTGGATGGGAGGGAGTGGGGAAGGTAATGGGTCTGCAGGGGGACACAAAGGGGGAGGGGTAGCCGCAGTGCATGGACAGTAGGCTATTACTTCAGCAGACTCGATAGACCACTGGGCCTAATCTGCTGGCAATTTAGTATGTTAGTATGCATTTTCGCAACCGCTCATCCGACTAGAATGAAACTTGCCACATCAAGAGATCTATGGTCCCTCCAGTTTTGTTTGGGGTAGGAACTGTCCAAGAATAAGGTTATTGATCCTTAAACTATGTTTGGCCCAAGGGGTTTTCAACCTCCAAGACTTTAGTTTATACGCCAAATCAGCGTTCCTCAGGATACTAGTGCTGTGGTTGGCTGAGTCCTATAAGTCTCCCTGGAAAACCATTGAGTTCCATTTAAATGCCCTTTTTGATATTAAGAGCATTCTATTCTCCTCAAATGAGAGATCGGTGTCATCTTGAGCCTTCACGACCATTACAGACCAAATTTATAGACTTTGGAGACGTATGAGAAAGTCTGGGCCAACCTGTACAACTTACGAATACTGTAAGCTAATCTCCAAAGACGAGACCTTTGTCATTATCCTTATGGACCAGGCCTTTTCCACTTGGAGAAGATTGGGACTTTCTCATGTTTTCCAATTTCTCTCCCCCCAAGAAATTCTCCCTTTTGAAAAGATACAATCCCAGTACAATCTCCATAACTCAGACCTATTTCGTTACTTGCAGATTCATAACCATATATTACGAAACAGGATTATACAGGTTAAAATGCCTTCCCTGAGTCCTAATTTACTAAAACTATTCATAGAAGCTACTTGAGGGAATCTGGGAACACATATCATAGGAACTATTTATAAAGGGTTGAGAAACGAACAACATGAGTCTACTGCCTCTATCCTACAAGAGTGGAATAGAGACTTATCTTAGGAAATATCCATGGAGACATGGTTGGGGTCGGCCTTGAGGGTTGTGAAGACCTCCTCATCTCCTTTATGGAGGGAGTTTGCATGGAAATGCTGCTCCCACTACTTCCCAGCACCAGCAGTCCTCCTTAAATTCCTCCTGGATAAATATGGGGTTTGTTGGAGAGGTTGCAGTTGCCCTAGGGCTTCCCTGTGTCACATCTTTTGGCTCTGACCCAGTTTGATGCCTTTTTGGCTCACCATTCAGAAGGAACTTACTACTTTGTTTGGTCAGTCAGTTGAACTAACAGCCAAACAGACCCTACTGGGGATCTTTCCAGACCACACTCCTCCATCAGTTAATACCTTTCTGCTGGTATGTTTATTAGCTGCAAAGAAATCTATAACCCGATGATGGATGTCGGCACAGATACCAACAGTTGAGGAATGGAGATCTATGACATTTGACTTATATCAGCTAGAAAGTCTTAATGCAAAAATACAAACTAAATGTCCATCTCACATGTCAAAATGGCAGAAGTGGGTACTCTATCATTCATCGGTGGACCCTACCTTTTGCCCTTAATTTATCGAATTGGTTGGGGAATAACTGATTATACACTTAAATAAAGGGATGGGAGGGTTGGGGGAGGGAGAGTTACTCAAAGTAGCATTTAATATTTAAAAGGATTTAAACTAGCATTTTATATTTAAGGGCCCTAAATGTTAAGGTAAATATTGGTCAAACTAAAATATTAAGAGATAGACTTACTCCATCTCAAAACAAGAAGGACCTGATGGAGATGGCCTTTCTTTAGCAATAAATAAACTAAGTCAATGGTAACTGCTTAATTATGATTAGATCCTTAGGACAAATGATTTTACTGACTACTTAATGCTGCTGTTCATTAACTTTTCTACCGCAACATATTGTACAGTGTCTTGACGTGTGTAAAAACTGCTGCAATAAAAGAAATAAAAAAAAAGAGATCTATGGTCCCTGACAATGTATGAAAAATTTTGTGTGCATCAGTCCTACAGTTGAAAACTTATTAAAGTGCAAAATTTGGGGTTTAACATAAAAGACCTAGCTATACTGGTACTACTGTGCCAGTATAACACATATACTGTATATGTATATATTTTGTAGCAGTGTATCAAGACAT
Source organism: Neoceratodus forsteri (assembly GCA_016271365.2). NCBI lineage: Eukaryota > Metazoa > Chordata > Ceratodontiformes > Ceratodontidae > Neoceratodus > Neoceratodus forsteri. The sequence goes on along the minus strand of CM057450.1, from coordinate 227,379,633 downwards.
TCAGAAAAAGATTTTGAAAAGAACAAAATAAGCATATGCTAAAAAAATGTTAAGTGTGGCTTTCACATACAGGCTAACATTGTATATTTCATGTTATGGTATATATGAATTTTAAAATTATACAGAAGGCTATTTAGATTCCAGATCCTCTGATGATGGGGTATTTATTAACCCATGAAAGACTGTATTATTACTGGAAGTTATGTTAATTAAAAACATGAATAATTATTGACATATATGGTGCGTGAGCCTTGTTACTCCAACGGCATTTGGAGCTTGTTTATGGCTTAGAATGGATTTGGTTCCTCCCTTGAATTAGCTTTCTTTTTATTCCAATTTAAATTGGTCTGGAGAGCTTCTTCTCAATTGCAGAAATCCCACAATATTGACATCCCAGGTTTGGTCTTACCAAGTGGCATTCTGTGGTGCAGGTAATGGGGGGCAGCTAGCATGACCGTCTTCTTCAACATCCATCTCCATCACCAAAACCTGTTCAGGCACCTACAAAGGTTCAAGGGCCAAATCCTCCTACTCAGCAGCATCTACTGGGTGGGTGACTTCCTTCTTTCTCCTTCTTCACCATTTTTTTTGAGAAGGTTATTTATCATATTTGTTTAGGGGTCCCACTCATTTTTTTGTTTGAGAACCATTGTCTACCTATTTTGATCTCTTGCATGCCTTAAGTTCTGTAGCCTGTGATGAGGGCGACCCCTATTGAGTGCTTTCAAAAAGGGCAACTCAATAATGGTGCCATACTCAGTGGGCTACTTGACAGGGAGGGCGACCGGATAGGGGGCAGCAAATATAGTGACAGGATGTCGCTATATATACATGCGCACGGCGGCGGGGAGCAAGCACGCCATGCAATGGGTGGAAGGGGAGAGAGGATTTGTGAGGCATACTGCAGCAGTGAGCTGTCGAGTGGGCCCTGTGGTATGGTGGGTTGGTGGCAGACTAAGGTTGTGAGGGTGCCGGGTTCGGTTCTGGGCTTGCATTTTTGTTGCTCCAGGCCATTAATTTTATATTTGTCCACTTTTGCACCCCCCTCCCCCCCGCAACATGCATCCCACTGGAGTTGAGAATCCTTTAGTAGGGAGGATGCAGGGAGCGAAGCATAAAAAAAAAAAGTCTCCAACACCATTTTGCTGTGAGCCATGAGTGTTACATCACTGAAATTAATTTTCGGCGATGTACACTTACCCTAACTGCGATTGCCTTTCCATGATCGCCGTTATGACACAGAACCTTAAGTTCCTATTGACCCCCCCAACCCTAAACTACTGCTGCTAAGGTACTTCTATTAGGCACAAACTCTTGGTCAGTGTCTGTCGCCACTGGTTTCACCAGTATCTTTCTTCTCCTCCACTTCTACTGCCTTTGCCTAATTTTCTCCCTTTTCTTTTTCCAACCAGTACTGCCAGAACTCCAAACCTTACAGTGCCACTGCATGTGCTACCTACAATGTGTGATAATTAATGGACTGTTAGTCCATTTTAACATTTTCATTAAAAGGCTCTGCAGGCTGTTCAACTCAGTGCCTCATAGATACCATCTGAAGAAGACAGAAGACCAGGAGGCAGCAAGGGATAAAGTAAGATGGGTTGGAAACTGGCTCAAGGGTAGGCAGTGAAGGGTCATTGTCAATGGAGTTAAATCAGAGGAGGGGGAAGTCACAAGTGGGGTACCAGAGGGATTGGCCTGATCCTTTCCAACATGCTTATTAGTGTCATTGGTGATGGAACCCAGTGTAAGATTGCCCCCTTTGTTGATGACACTAAACTCTGTGGAAGGGTGAACAGCACCAAGTGAGTTAGAGAATTACATGACCTCCAAAGGCTGGAGATATGTTCAAATTTGTGGCAACTGAAGTTTGATGCCAAGAAGTACAAGGTAATGCACCTGGGGAAAAGGAACCCCATGACAGAGTACTGGCTAAATGAGGTTAAACATAATACAACAACAGAGGAGCACAACCTGGAAGTCATGATCAGTGATACCTAGAAACAGTCTAATTAGTGCAACAAAGCCTACAACAAGGCAAACAGAATGTTGGGATGCATAGGGAGAGGTATAGATAGTAGAAGGAAGGAAGTAATTGTCCTCTTTTATCAATCCTTGGTAAGGCCACACTTGGAATACTGTGTCCAGCTCTGGAGCCCCCACCTCAGACAGGATAAGGACAAGTTGGAGGTGGTGCAAAGAAGGGTGACCAAGATAATACAGGGCTTACAAAGGGACTCCTACGAGAAGCATCTGAGAGCACTGAATACGTACTTGCTGGAGGACATGAGGGAGAGGGGGATATGATACAGACTTTCAAGTTTCTGAAAGGCACAAACAAAGTGCACCACATAGAGTTATTTAATAGGAGCACCAGCTCAGTGACACATGGTCATGAATGGAAACTGAAGAGAACAGCTTCAGGAGGGACTTCAGGAACTATTACTTTACCAAAAGGGTAGTGTAGCCATGGAACAGTCTGCCTGGCAAGGTGGTGGGTGCAAAGACCATGAAGGGCTTCAAGCATGGGTGGGACAGAGTAAGGGCACACATAACGAGCTCTGCTCCAAGTGCAAGGGTGAGAAAGGATGAGATGACATCCCCAGATAGACACTACACAGACATAGATGAATAGACATCTGGTCCTCAGATAGACACTAGGTCCTGGGCAATTTTGAGCAGACTGGATTGGCCCTTGATCTTTTTCTGCTATTACAGTCTATGTTTCTACTTTGTTTTGGTTTTTTCTTTGCTGCATTTGGATGATTTAACACCCCCATCACCTTCTTTCTAGTGCTCCATTGCTGCTTCACTATAGCAAGTTGCCAACCAACAGTCACTTCCCATCCACTGCCCAGACACCCAGGGCATGTACAAAAAAAAGCCTGAAACACAAATGTAGTACTTCTCGTGGACTGGAAGAAAGCTTTATTCATGAAATATATCTAGCTATATATTCTTTTTAATTTTGTCTGTACAACAAAAAAGTGCAAACTAGTAATGGGCAGTGGCTGGTTGCAAACTGACACCCACACGACGGCTGCTGTCCACTGCCCATGCTCCTAGTTCCTGCCTGTGCTGTACACGGTAGGCAAAACTGAGTTTGATGCGCACACACACACAAACACACACACCCACACACTGTACTCTTGTACTCTTTATGAGCTTAAAGAAAACATTTTTTGAGAAATAAACTATATATCACATTTTTACAAAGAAAAAGTGCCAACCAATGGTGGGCACAGGAAGACTGACAACTGGCATAAAACAGACAGTAGTTGTATGCAAGAATACAGCAAACCTATGCACCAGATCAGCATAGCTGCATAGTCTAAAGTTAATGTATTAAACATCGGAGCAGCAATCATAGAGTGCAATGGAGGCAGTATTCAGTGATGCTCTTCATTTGAGGCTTTTGTTGTTTTACACTTACTGTAAAATGGCACATTATGGTACTTACCTCCTCCCCAAAGTGCACCCACAGTATTTTTGGTTTGTTTGAGCTTGTTTGGGGCAGGCTGCCACATTAGGTACACCGTGGCCTGGCATCACTGTGTAACCTTTGTGGTTGTTCCAGTCTGTCAAATGGCACCCACGTGCTACCCACTGCCCAGCCTCTCAATCACTTTTTTATTTTACCACTAGGCTTTAATGGGTCACTGCACAGCTCATTCTGAAACAGAGCAAATCCTCCTGTAGCAATAAAGTTTCTTTTAATTTTTATTATAAAAAGATGATCCAACTGGTAGTGGGTACTGCCAGGCTACAAGTCAACACCCACTTGCTTGCAGACCACTACCCAGTCTCTGAGTTCCTCATTTTACATTACTCTTAGGCCTCAGAATTCTACAATACTAAGCCTGAAGGATGGAGCAATCAGCAATTTCTCCAGTAGCAAAAAAATTGCTTAAGGTTGCTTAATTTTTTTTTTCTTTTTTTATTTGAAAAAATGCCAGCTGATACTGGTCAATGCCAAGCTGTCAATCCAGAAAGATTCAGTTGAGTTCTGCCACTGCCCAGCACACTCCATCCCTCCTTCCTCTATGCTGCCATCTGGCTCCAGGGGCATGATGCACAGCTCAGCCTGACACACACACTTGCAAAATGTTGCCTTTCATTGGTTTCAAGATGTATTTTCCTGTAGAAAAACATTCTCTGCAACAGTGTGGAGCAATTTTGTGCAGTGATCTTACTGGGACTCCTGATGCTGTAGCTAAAAGGGGGAGGTCCAAAACTGAGAGAGCACACAGGGCCCTGGCCCCTAGGCCCCCACTGGAGGACACACCATGGCAGAATGCTTACTGAAAGAAGAAAGAATTGGTCCATGAGGGTACCTGCTTATTTATACATGTGGGAACAGTGAATGCAGTGCAGATGGAAACTATTTAATCCCGTCTTGGATGCCCTCAGAGAAAGAAAAGTGAACGTCAATGTATCTTCCCAGCTGCTGAGCATATCAGGAGAGAAGGAGTGACATACACTTACTGGGAGGTCAAGAAGATCAAGAAATTCATGGTGGAACTAGATAAAAAGCAAGGCTAAACCTCCTTCCAGCAATTTATAATGGGACTTTCTGGCACACAATAATGGACTGTTTCGGCTGACATATCCCTGCTTCACATCCCCATGTCCCTCAAGGCACTAACTGAACAACTAGCCCAGGACTAATTATGAAAGGGACTTACAACTGGACTGCAACTTTCTTCAGTTTCCTGCTTTATGTTTGCATGGTGGTTGGTCTAGGTGCAGTAAGGAGTTTGGAACTTCAGGCCTGACAGCAGCTGCATGGGACTTTCAGGCTCTCTGTCAAATATGCATACACATGAGGCACTGTGATTTAAAATGGTGCTGACCGCATGGCACAGAGTTCAGAGTGCAAGCTACAGTTTTTGAGAGCAGTTGACATTATGCAGTCTGGCCATAACCATGTTTGCTTCAGAACTGGTGTGAATCCTGGTGCCTGGACTAGTGGAGACACTCTGTGTGTGGGTTACAACCACTCCATGAAGATGCAGGAAGATACCAAGGTGGGATCTGGAGAGACTCCTGATGTGCTGCACTTGGCACCACGTCAGATAGGTGTAGGGACTGGGGTGAAGAGCACGGATATTTAAGGGTGCCTTCTGCCTCTGGTCCACCACACTGGTTATAGTGAACCATCTCCACATAAAGCATACTATTTGTGGAGACCTTGGACTGAGGTGGTCACTTTTCACTTTATTTATTTTAGATGTTGAACTTGTAATCATCAAATATGTGTGGGGGAGGGACATTGCAACATAAGCGCGGTGGTTCCTCATGGGGAGCAAGATCCTCTATTGAATGGTTTTAACTTTGAATGGTGCTGATGTGGGTGTGAGGGGGTCCAAATCAGGGAGTGGACCAACTCACTGGCATTCAGGAGGAAGGCCACTGGGCTTAAGGTACAGCAGCTATGAGTTTTTCAGGTGGCTATGGCCCAGATGGGTCAGCATCTGGGGAGAGAAAATTTGAGGTTGATCTGGCTAGTGACAACCTGTGCCTAGGGCTTCCCCTGATGTGCAACAAGGCTAGTTTATTTTTTTAAATAGGAACTGCAAAGTACTAACTCATTCAGTTTGCTATAATTATAACTAAGTCAAGTGCAGTAGGTGCAGCAGGAGTGGAGACAGGGGAACAAACACAACAGGAGAAGGGAGGTTTGCTACCAAAACTTTTGTGTGTTGTTCCACCAGTTTATCTTGCTTAATGGGTGAATGGGGAGGAGAAGGTGGTTTATGTGCTTATCCCCCAGTTGGTTGCAAGGGGTTTCAGAAATGTTATGGTTTCTCTGCTGGTTGCAGAGGCCCAGATGGTTGCTGGTTTATTTTTGGTTAATGTTTTATGATTCTGTGTTTTGATATGTTTGAATGTGACAATGGAATTCTTTCTATGACAATATGGCTAGTATGGTGGGGAAGGGAAGAATTCCAGGCTGGGGACAAGGAAATATAACTTAAACCTGGAGTCTAATACTACTATTATATCCTGGAATGTCAGGGGCTTTTCCAATCCAATCAAAAGGAAGAAGGTTCTCATGGCTCTGAAATGCTGGCGGCTGCCCTGCTTCAGGAAGCACATTTATTGAAGGAGGAGCACAAGAAGCTTGTGGGGGGGCTGGGGGCTCCTGCTTTGCAGCTCTGTATAACTCCCACAAGAGTGAGTTGCTATTTTAATTCATAAGAACTATCCTTAACAGGTGGAGAGATTGATTGCAGACCCCCAAGAAGGCAGATACTGTATATATATTTGTGCAGGGAAAACATGACACTCCTGTGACGTATGCCAGTATATAAGCACCTGCCACCTTTAAAGTGGGGGGTTCAATCAGGATCTCTTGGATATTTTGAATAGGGAGCAATTTGATAACCTGATAATTTATTTATTTATTTGCACAATCGGATTTACAACCTTTGAGCCTGGGGCTCATTTACAAAAGCACCTCATCACAGAGAGGACAGAGAGAGTAACAAATTTACAGAATACAGGACAATGAGCGACTTTGAATTACACAAATGATTTCATACACTGATCAATTTTGTAACATTTCAAGTGACACAGTTTGGCACATGCAGGTACCAACAAGGGCAGGATGCCTGCGGGGGGTGAGGTGGGGGTTCAGCCCAGTGGGCATTGTCTAGTGCAATGAGATAGTGGCGAAGCGTCATTTAGAGACAGGAGCAGATGCGAGTATTTAACAGTTGGCTCTGAAGGGCAGTTTTGAAAGTAGAGATTTTGGGGGCATTGGAGATGGTTGCAGGGAGAGAGTTAAACCAGGATGGAGCTCTGTAGCAGAAGGACCTCTGACCATGGGTGGTCCTGGTTCTGGGAACCAGTAGAGTGGTCTTGTTGGTGGTTCAGAGTGTGACAGTGGATTTGGTATGGTGGATGGAGGCAGTCACCCTAGGAGGGGAGAGCTCGAGCAGAGTTTTCTTAGTTAGGAGGCAGGTTTGGTAGTAGAGCCATTCATCAAGGTTAAGGAGTTTGGCTCTGTCATAGAGTTGATATGTGTGTGAGCCTAGGGGCACCAGTAATCAGCCTGTAAGCCTTGTTTAGGGTGAGACGAATCTTATTGAGGGCAGTAGTGTCAGCAGCACCATATACTGGCAGGCCATAGTCCACAAGGGACAGTGCTGAAGACGTAATGACAAGTCGGAGAGCGATAATGGGGAGGGGGTGATTTTAATTGCATGATGGAGCCCAGCCCAGACCATTCAGAAGGCATTGCTAGGCATGAGGGGGTAATGCAGAAATGAAAACAAGGGATGTTGGACCTGGACCTTTTAGATGCCTGGAGGGCAGCTAATCCAGGAGTCAATGAGTTTACCTTTTATTTCCGTTCATACAAGATGTGGTCCAGGCTAGGCTACAACTATATGCCCTGGAAACAATGTGCCCAGGTCCATTATGTTTTGCATAGTCCCTTTCATGTGTCTAGTCATGCAACGGTCATCCTCACATTCCTTTGGGGGAGGAGAACAAACCAAAGAAAGGGTAGAGGTTGCCTACATAGAGTGAAGCCTGCCAGGATGAAGTGCAGTGTCACAGGTTTACTGCATGACAAAAGGGAGTAACTCCCATAGAAATTGCATTGTTTACTGCAGTAACTCTACTGCTGAATTCTGCAGTGCTGCGCTTCATCCTGTAGGGCTTCACTGTATCTTATGGCTAGTGAGCAGTTCAGAAATAATTTAAAAGAACACTGGGACATATATTGTGGCACCAACCGTGGTACGGACCTATCTAAGGCAATGTATTAGGAATCAGGCAAGGCATATATGCAGGGCAGGATTGTGAGCTATGTAGCCAGCTATAAGAACAAATGCTGGCCAGAGCCAATAGGGCTGCAGGTGAGGAGTTTGGTATAAAAATATTTAAAATTACTAAAGTTACGAGCCTGCATTAGCAAAATGTAATGTAGGCTCATGAATTTGTTGTTTTGTAATAGTTGTACAAATTTTCAACATAGCCTTGTTATGGTCCTGTCTCATAAAGAAGAGAAGAGCAGAAATTCAACTCCTGCCCGAAAGGTGATGTGTTTATTCCTGTTCACCTTGTATTACCAATGTCTATTTACCTGCTGGTGCGGTATTCCTGTGGAGGTCTACTTGGGGAGGGAAATGGATAGGGACAGCTTCTCAGAGGGTTGTATTCCACTACCATGTAACCCATTACCATTCATTCTCTTGCTGGAGGCACCTTGGTATACAAGATTAATCACCCTCAGCCCAGGCCACCACCAAAGATTAGTCAGCTATGACAGTGTGGAGTATGGTGGGACTGTACCCCCCCAAATAAACCTCACATCTCAATTTGAATTGAGTCTTGTAATTCAGTTCACAATTATGACATATTTTTGGAAATGGTGGACTAAATTGCAAGGCAAAAGGTAGTAAAATAAAATGTGGCAGCAGAGGGATGTTTACAAAAATATACAAATTCTGGTCAGAGCCAATAAGGCTGCTTAGAGTGAGGAGAATGTGGCAAGAGTGAGAAAAAGAATACTCGGAGCTCTTGCCATGCTCTCGCTGCACTAGAGTCTATCACGCATGTGTGGAAGTAAATGTAGTACTGCATTAAAGTAGTATAGTGCATGCTGACTATATAAGGGAGCTCACCAATGGTCACAAGCATATTGTTATAAGAATGTAACAAAAACTAAAAAGTAGCCATTCAGTTAATTATGGAACTAAGAAAGAATAGTCACACGTGATGCTGAATTATTAATAAGAAAACAATCTAAAAAGTATTATTAGAAAGAAACACTGGAAACTTTTTAGAACAAATGATTACGTAGTCAAGCTCAATAATTATAAACATACTGGCATGGTTTTTACTCCCTATGAACTGCCATGGAAAGAAGTGTGTAGGAGCACAACCCTATCATATTAAGATGACGTAAGTGGGCTACAGCTACCTCTGATGTCATAATTAAGGTGGCTTCCTGCCGGTAACAAATATGTATTTGCTTTCTCAGAGAAAAGAGCCCATATTGATCTTTTCACCTACTGTAGGCCTGTAAATGGGTGTTGCAGGCTCCCCAATATGAACAACAGCTACCAGTTTTCCCTCTATCCCCACCAGCAATTTGAAGTGAGATCCGCAGCCCTAGTAACTGGCGGGCAACAAAACAAACAGTTCTGTGGATAATGCCTGAATATCTTCCAGTCTGTAAATCTAAAAACTGCATCCCATACCACCAGAACCTGATGCTAGCTGGCACTAGACTCAGGCATCCCAGTGTGGAATCCATGTCTTTTGGTGCATGACTGCTCAGTTGCCAAACCTCTTCCACTGCATGTCATTGCCAGGCTCTGCCAATGGTGCAAACCTGTTGGGGTGGGTGAAAGAAAGAGAAAAAAAGAAACAGGTTGGGAAAGGAAGGTAGAGTCTAAGTGCTTTAAAACTAGCTTAGGTAGTTCTTAAAAGCACATGTATTGGAGATCACGTGATGCAGAGTGCTGAGTAGAAGCTCCTCCGCTAAGCTCCTGCCTCCTGATTATATAATCGTCTTTTTCAGACGTTTAAATCTCACAAAATCCTCTGCTTTTCAATTCTCCTGCCTGCTAAACACCTAGAGCGCCTGTTTTGAGAGTTCGATCTGCAGATGGAGGCTTACATGAAGAAAGCCCCACAGAAACATACTCCGCCTGCTACTTCCAAAAAGGCCTCAAAGAGATTTCAGGCCTCGGGTGGGCCAGATTGGCCTGATCCTTTGAGTCAAGTTGGGGAACAAGAACCATTAACACTTAACAGGTTCTCAGAAGAATTTAAACCCTTCCGAGAGGAGATGAAAGGAATGGCAATCGACCTGAAGGCTCTGTCAAAAAATCTGGATGAAGTTTCGTTAACTGCCTCCGATAATACTGTCCAAATAGTCTCGTTGGAGAAACGACTAGAGAAACTTGACCCTGAGTTAGTGTCTACGCAGCAAAAGCTATCTCGTGTGGAGGCAAAACTCGAGGATCTGGAGGGCCGTAGCCGCAGAAACAATGTTGTGATACTAGGGCTACCAGAGGGAGAAGAGGGCCAGAATGCTGTAGCATTTATACAGAAACTGGTGGAATGGGTTGCTGGCCCCTCTCCCTTCGGCCCAGTATATATCATTGAGCAAGTTCACAAGTCATTGCGACCGAAACCTCTACTGGATGCTGCCCCTCTACCTATTATTTGCCGTTTCTTAAATTATTTAGAAAGGCAGCACTTCTTGCAGAAAGTGAGAGCTTTGCAGGAGGTCCATTGGGAGAATTCTAAACTGAGAATTGCACAAGACCTACCAGGATCGGTTCGTTTGAAACGTAAAGCGTTTCACCCCATCGTATCCAAGATCATTGCTGCAGGCCTGAAATTTAAGATGGGGTATCCGGCCAGGATACAAGTTCTTGTAAACGGATCCTGGTTAAATTTTGAAGATCCTGAATCTGCTTTTTCAGGCCTTAAAACCGTGTTACCCGGACTTGTTCCGAGAGCCCTGAGAAGTTCCGACTACATGTTGAGGGGTTGCCTGGTGTTGCCTCACTGGAACTGCTATCTCTCTTTTGCTTACGAAGATAGTGCTGATGGGCCGCACTTGGAAGTTCTTGTTTTTTCATCTGGACTGTGCTAATTAAGAATCTGGGCTACCTGTTATGAGTTTCTCATGCCCTAACTCTACAAAGCTAATTGCTGTTCAGGACAAGGACTTCTGGGATGATGGGGCTGGTTTAATTTGGGGAAGGAGTTTTGTGTTTCAGTGCATTTAGTTATACAATTTAGTATTAGAGAGGGGTTCTCTGGGTTACATTGTTTAGGATTAATCTTTCACTTCACAGATTGTTGGAAACAGGGCGCGGTGTTGGGCTTTCTCAGTAATTGCATATAATTACCTTGTCAGGATCGTGGCCTGGCTCACAAGAGGACGTATCACGTGATATGAAATGTAATTCAGCGCTGCTCTTAATTCGAGGAGGATCTCCCTCAGTTGTGTCTCTTGTCTTGAATTCTGGGCAGCAGATTACCCCGATTGGGGATCTTGTGCCTAAGAGCTGGTAAATGTCCGGTCAGAGATGTCATTTCTCACTATTCTTTGCCCGGGGCTCAAGTTCTCAGTGTCTTTTTCTGGTTTTCTGGTCTCATTTGGTGGGATGGGGTAATTCCCCTCCTTTAGCTTCCCAATCTGGTTTTGCTTTGTGTAGAGGTTTCTCATGGGGCTGCACAGCTCCCAATTTTTATTCAGTCTCCCCGAGGTTTTTTAGTGCATTTACGCATTTTGCAAGTTAGCTTGTTCTCTTTACATTATTATTCTATTGCACCCGTGTGCACTTACATTGGAAGCCCAGGACCACTCTCTAGTTATGGGGGTTGTTAAAACAGTTGCACTTTTTAGTATTTACCTGAGGATACTGCTGCATTTGCTGGAAGCAGAGGTGCATTTTTGGGGGGCGGGAGAAGGAGGAAAGGACCCAGTACTATGCTAAATGTTGCTTATGGTAGTATGGGTGGTTGGGTGAGGGGTGGTAGATGTTGGGTTTTGTTAGGTGGAGCGGGTGAAGTTGGGGAGGGGGATGGGTCATTTGTGGGGGGAGGGAGAGGAGGGAGGGTTCTACAGCAGTAACATCTAGATTATGGTTGAACGTTTTGTGTAATCTGAATACAGGGCTGAACATGCTAAGTTCATTTACTCTTGTTAGATGGCCAATGAGGTGACTTTTGCTACTTGGAATGTTATGGGGATCATGAAAAAAACCCAAACAATATCAGTTTCTCAAACACTTAAGTTTATTACATTCTCAAATAACTTTCTTACAGGAATCTCATTTACTTGAATCCGAAGCCTTACAGTTAAGGAGGCAACAGGTGGGGCTGGTTTAAGATGCTCAGGGCTCCACTAATAGTTGCGGGGTCATGCTTATTATCAATAGAAGGATCCCCTTTGTTTCTACGCAGGTTATCAAAGATCCAGAGGGCAGATTTATTTTAGTTAAAGGTACTATCTGGTTAGTTCTGCTTCTAATTGGTAGTATATACGGTCCTAATAAGGATGATCCAGGGTTTTTCATGAGACTAATAAACATTATTCTTCTAATGCTTCCTATCAGGATAATTCTGGGGGGCGACTTCAATCAAGTCATAGATTCTAACCTGGACAGGTCAGGTAGTGGACCGGGAGGGGTGTCCCTGGGGCAGAGAGCATTTAAGGATTTGGTAGACCAGTGCAGGCTCTGTGATGTCTGGTGCATCTTATATCCCGACTCTAAGGAATTTACTTTTAGGTCAATGGCACATGGCTCGCAGTCCCGCAATGATTACATATTTATTTCTCAAGTTCTCTTGCCCAGGGTTAAGACTTCCTCGATTCAACCTGGTCCCGTCTCTGATCATTCACTTGTGTTATGCAACTTGGCATTCTTTAATTTACCTAAACGGGGAAACCAGATGGAAGCTCAATGAACAGTTTCTTAAAGATGCCAAGTATTGCAAGCTCATAAGGGAGCAAATTGAGCTCTTTTTTTCATCTAACCCTTTAGACAGCACAAAGCCGGATATTTTATGGGGGCCTTCAAAGCATATATGAGAGGGATCCTTATCAGTATGGCGGCTAGTAGGAAGAGGGCGCAAGAGGATGAATTATTATCATTATTGTCCAAATTCGGTCACTCGAAGTGAATACTTCTGTTAGTGTTTCAGATGAGGACAAGAGGAGGCTCCTAATGGTCAAGGATAGATATCTAGAGCTGTTAAGGGAAAAATCAGAATTAGCTATTATTCGAACCAGAGCTAATTATACAGATCAGGGAGAGAAAGCAGGGCGCTTACTGGCACTGCATATAAAACAGCAGGAATCTGCAAGATTGTGGTAAGGGGTAAAGGAGTGTGCCCCTATATTGCGGCCTAACCTCATATTGGTCTAAGAACATTCTGTGCATGCATAATGGGTGCTGGCCTATGGAGCTAGGATATAAAGCTTACAAAGCCATGAAAAGAGCTAAACTACAGTTGCAATACCAATGTGCCTTTTAGCATTATATATTTAGCAGAAGTAAGTAATATCTGGCCTACGTGACTGCAAGCACAGACACAGACTAGTGTCCAAAATTCCCCTTATGATTAACTTTGATGCCTGTCCTTATATGGACAGTCCAAAGTGTTAGCTGGAAACTTATCTCTTTCTTCTGAACTCTGGTAACTGGTGGTGACAGCATGTTGTCCACCATATATGGTAAATAAAATGTACACTGTCTATATTTGTGCTGACCAAGGGTGAGATCATACTTATACTAGGGAAAAAATATCTTATGACCTTATAAGTTAATGTGTATGCTGTTTTTTGACCAATCATAAGAAATTCTAAAAATAGACACATTGCTTTTACTATATAAGTAAGCTTGTACATCCTGTTATTTTGAAGAATGTACTACCTACAACTTCTCGCTGTAATTATTACTATAATCATTAAATTCTTCCGCCATCAGTCTCATCTCCGTTCGTCTCCTTTCTAAGTACCTGTAATTGGTAATTTACTAACTATAGTTTTTGCAACGCTTACAAAGATTCATCCCACCAATTCGGGCAGTGGCAGATGGGTCCCTGAAAGTATCATCTACCAAGATAGTACAAGAGTTTGCTCTATATTATGAAAAATTGTATAGTGACATGGAGACTCTCCTTGTCCTGGGAGTACGGAAATTATCTAAGAGATTCCCACCTGCCCTTCCTATCACAGCAACATAAGGGTTTTTTGGTTACCCCTATATCCCAGGAGGAGATTGCTGAGGTTATTAGTGGGTTACCCGCAGACAAAGTCCCAGGCCCAGATGGGTTTTCCTTGTTATTTTAGAAGGTTTTCTGGGATCTTTTACTACCAGTACTTTATCGCCTATTTCAACATATTTTAACTGGAGTAGAGGCAGACCCCCACCTCTTTGAGGCCCTGATTGTCCTTCTCCCTAAACCAGATAAGAATCCAGAGCTAGTTCAAAGTTACAGACCTATATCCCTTCTAAACCAAGATATTAAAATCCTTTCGAAGATATTAGCCAATAGGTTAACTGTAGTACTCCCTGAGCTAATAGGTATGACCCAGGTTGGTTTCATGAAGGGACGCTCATCATCAGACCACTTGCGCACCCTTTCTCATGTCTTCTCGGCTACCAGGGATGCTGAGTTTCCCGCGGGACTGGTCTCCCTGGATGCCGAGAAGGCATTTGATTGTGTGAACTGCAATTTCTTGTTTTGAGTTTTGGAAGTCTTCCAATTCCACCCCGTATTTATATCCTGGATTGCTGCATTATATAAAACTCCCACAGCAAGGATCTCTGGGAATGGGGCTTTTTCTAAACCCTTTTTACTCCATTCAGGTACCAGGCAGGGTTGCCCCCTATCTCCTTTGTTATTTAATTTGTACCTTGAACCTCTTATCCAAAATATTCTCAATAATGCGTTAATACAAGGCATTTGGGTTGGGCGTCATGAAATCAAGGTCACTGCATATGCGGATGATCTGCTTGTGCACTTATCCCATCTGGTATCCTCTGTTCCGGCTTTGCTGGGTGAAATAGCTAAATTTAGTGCCCTATCTAATTACAAACTGAATGCTAATAAATCCTCTTTCTTTCCTTTAAACCACAAGATATTTAAGACTGATATTAGCCCTTTAGGTTTGTGTTGGGCACCCAGGTCATTCAAGTATTTAGGTATCAAACTAACTCGTAACCCCTTAGCATGGTTTAAGGAAAATCTCGAATTCCTCTTTCAGCTTATAACTCAGGACCTTGAGAGGTGGTCGAAACTCCCCATTTCATTATGGGGCCAGATCAACATAATTAAGATGAATATTTTCCCTAGAATTTTTTACCCTCTATCTCTTCTCAATACTTTAATCCCACTATTCTGGTTTAAAAAGTTGCATGGCATTTTCACTAGGTTATCTGGTCCAATAAGTATCCTAGATTGGCCTATTATAAATTGGCAGCTCCAAAATCTGAAGGGGGCCTGCGGGTTCCCCATTTGTCTATATATTATTGGGCTAGTCATTTACCAAAATGTTTGAAATGGGTAAGCCCTGGCCCTGAAAAAGAGCAACCGGTATGGCTTAGAATTGAATTGGATTTAATTAGGTCTATGAACCTGGACCCGGTAACTTGTTCTATGTTAAAATGACTAAGGTGCGTGTGGCTGAGAAATGTCCCATAGTAGCTACCTCATTAAAGGTATATGCACAATTATGTTCCTTTTTGTGATATACCCCTCAGTTAGACTTGGCCCAGCCCATTTGGAACTCCCCATCTTTCACCATCAACAAGAAGCAGATTCCCTGTAAATGGCTGCCCCAACTGGGGGATGGGAAAGTACTCTCCTTTGTGGATGAGGAGGGGCAATGGTTGTCAGTAGGAGATATTATTCGGAAATTTAATATCCCGGCTCTTTCACACTTTAAAGTCATGCAGTTAAGGCATGTACCTACAATAGTCCTTGCAACACCCCTCCTTACCAGACAGTTACGGCCCTGATACCAGAAGTCTCCTCATTACTTGGAGCTTCGGGTACCGTATCTAAACTATATCAGGTGTTGTTTCACGAAACATATGGGGACTCCTTTAGACCCACAAGGTTTTGGAACTCCATTCTGCCTCAGTATCATCCTGATTGGCAATCCCTGTGGAGATCCTGTCCTAAATATGTTTCTCAAGCAGGCTGCGTCTTATGCAATATCAAATTTTACATAATATGTATTATACTCTGGTTAAGTTAAAGAAATGAGGTCTCTTGGACTCTAACTTATGTGCTAAGTGTTCTCGGGAGGAGGGAACACTTCTTCACTTATTTTGGTCCTGCCCCAAAATTTCTTTTCTTTGGGACTCTATTAAGGATTCCCTGGATCCGTTATTGGGCCTACAGAAGTATTTCACCCCCGGTATTTGTCTCCTAGGGGACTTGTCTTCCATTAGAGTTAAGGTCAGAAGGTTTCATATTTCTATGATAGCCCTGTCTGTCAAGAAGCTTATTCTATGCCACTGGAAAGACAAGTCCAACCTGACTTTTCAGGAATGGGTGAATGAAATTTTTGTCAATCTACATACAGAAAAAGCGATTGCCAGCCTACATAACAGATTGGCAGTTTATACACATATATGGGATCCCCTTCATTCTCTAATTCAAGTTGCTCAGACTTAGTTGCACTTCAGGATAAATTGCCCAGTAGGTTTCTGTGTAATGATTCTATACTTATGGGACACATGGATTTGTTACTGCTGTATGGGAGGGAGGAGGGTTGGGCAGTTTTATTTTAATAAGATGCTGTACTCTTGTTTCACTCTCATGGTAACTGCCTTGTGTTGTGGAAAATGTATCAATAAAGTTTGAATTGAAAAAAAGCACTTGTATTGGAATCAGGTAGACAAGTAGAAATCAACTTCTGTGGCACAATCTACTTTCAGCTGCACAAAACAGTTTAATTAAGAACTATTTTTTTGGCTGGTGGATGCATCATATCATTATGTATTGATTAATTAATTTTGTGTTTAACCCTTACACTGCCAAGGTTTTTCTGTAAATTGCATATCCCTGCTCCCAGAGGTTTTTTCACTGGGTTTGTACACTAATCGGTTATGATGTTATTACATCATTTTTCTTAATTCCCTGGTAAACTTTTTTGTCAGGGTAGTAAGAAACTAACACAACTATAATTCAAAGTGAAAATATAACTTTTCCAACAAAGACATTTGGAGATATATATGTTTATTTAGTGAAATTTCGATTGTTTTTGTGAATTTGTATTCACAAAAAATATTGAAGTTTGTAAAAACGTTAAAATCGGTTGCATCACTGATAAAAATTGTTGTCTAAAATGTAACTAATTTTCACTTTCAGGCTACAAATTCTTTATATAAACACAAATTTCACATTGGTTTCTCACCTACAGATTATGAGAGTGACCAGAACGGACCATCTATGGTAAGGACATGCTGGCCTATGGGGGTGGTAACTATTGGATTATGGGGTACACGTCACAAAATCCATTAAGAAAAAGTAAGAAGTAGCCTGTTTCACATGACAGGGAAGTGAATGAGTAAATCAAGGGCCAGATTGCACCTATAGCTACCTACCCAGGGTCACATGACCAAAAACAAGATGGCTGACACCATTCAGCCATTTTCTGTGTCAAACTGCTTGTGACTCATTTATTGAGATCACTAGATCATAAAAGTGGTAAATGTCAATGGATTACACCCTTTCTTATGGCAACAGTGGCTTGGATGAAATTTCTGATCCATAATTTCACATTATAGACCCATTTGCAGATTGCCGGGGTGCCATACCCAACCACCCATGGTATAACCATGCTGGGCAATGGGGTGACCACCTATTGCATTATGGAGTGTATGCCAATAAATTCAAAAAGGAAAAGTAAAAAGTAGCCTGTTTTACATGGCGGGGAAGAGAATGAGTAAATCAAGTCCCAGATTGTACCCATAGCTACATCCCCTGGGTCACATGACCAAAAACAAGATGGCTGACACCATTCAGTCTTTCCCTGTGTCAAACTGCTTCTCTTACACATTTATTGGGATTAATAGATTATACAAGTGGTAAATGTCAATGGATTACACCTTTTCTTACATCTGCAGGGGTTTGGATAAAATTTCTGATCCCTAATTTCACATTAAAGACCCACCTGAAGATAGCTGGGATGCCATACCCAACCACCCCGGTATACCCATGCTGACCAATGGGGTGTCCACCTATTGCATTATGGGTTACATACCAATAAATTGGGAAAAGAAAAGTAAGATGTATCCTGTTTTACATGACAGGGAAGTGAATGAGTAAATCAAGGCCCAGACTGTACCCATCTCTACACCTTCTGGGTCACATGACCAAAAATAAGATGGCGGCTACCGTTCAATCATTTTTTGTATCAAACTGCTTCTGTTACATGTTTGTAGGGATAACTACATTATAAAAGTGGTAAATCTCAATGGATTACACCTTTTCTGACATCTGCAGGGGCTTGGATGAAATTTATGATCCTTAATTTTTCATTACACACCCATCTGCAGATAGCTGGGCTGCCATACCCAACCACAAAAGGTAGGGCCATGCTGGCCCATGAGGGGCCCACCTATTGCATTATGGGTTACATCCCAATAAATTGAGAAAGGAAAAGTAAGATGTAGCCTGTTTTACATGACGGGGAAGTGAATCAGTAAATCAAGGCCCAGACTGTACCCATAGCTACATCCCCTGGGTCACATGACCAAAAACAGGATGGCTGACACCATTCAAACATTTTCTGTATCAAACTGCTTCTGTTACATGTTTGTAGGGATAACTACATTATAAAAGTGGTAAATCTCAATGGATTACAACTTTTCTTACATCTGCAGGGGCTTGGATGAAATTTCTGATCCCTAATTTCACATTACAGACCCACCTGCAGATAGCTGTGGTGCCATACCCAACCACCCATGGTATGTCCATGCTGGCCAATGGGGTGTCCACCTATTGCATTATGGGGTGCATGCCAATAAATTCAAAAATTAAAAGTAGAAAGTAGTCCATTTTACATGACAGGGAAGTGAATGAGTAAATCAAGGCCCAGTCTGTACCCATAGCTACATCCCCTGGGTCACATGACCAAAAACAAGATGGCGGCTACCATTTGGTCATTTTCTGTATCAAATTGCTTCTGTTACACATTCATTGTGATAACTACATTATAAAAGTGGTAAATGTCAATGGATTACTCCTTTCCTTGCATCTGCAGGGGCTTGGATGGAATATATGATCACTAATTTCACATTATAGACCCACCAGCATATAGCTGGGGTGCCATACCCAACCACCAAAGGTAGGGCCATGGTGGCACATGAAGGGACCACCTATTGCATTATGGGTTACATACCAATAAATTGAGAAAGGAAAAGTAAGATGTAGCCTGTTTTACATGGTAGGGAAGTGAATGAGTAAATCAAGGCCCAGAATGTACTCATATCTACATCTCCTGGGTCACATGACCAAAAATAAGATGGCGGCTACCGTTCAATCATTTTTTGTATCAAACTGCTTCTGTTACACGTTTGTAGGGATAACTACATTATAAAAATGGTAAATGTCAATGGATTACACCTTTTCTTACATCTGCAGGGGCTTGGATGAATTTTGTGGTCCCTAATTTCACATTACAGACCCACTTGCAGATAGTCGGGGTGCCATACCCAACCACCCCTGGTATGC
This sequence comes from Neoceratodus forsteri, assembly GCA_016271365.2. Classification (NCBI taxonomy): domain Eukaryota; kingdom Metazoa; phylum Chordata; order Ceratodontiformes; family Ceratodontidae; genus Neoceratodus; species Neoceratodus forsteri. The sequence goes on along the minus strand of CM057450.1, from coordinate 227,360,400 downwards.
CCTTGCTGGCCAATGGAGTGTCCACCTATTGCATTATAGGGTACATTACAATAAATTCAAATAGTAAAAGTAAAAAGCAGCCCATTTTACATGACAGGGAAGTGAAAGAGTAAATCAAGGCCCAGACTGTACCCATAGCTACATCCCCGGGTCACATGACCAAAAACAAGATGGCAGCTACCATTTGATCATTTTCTGTGTCAAACTGCTTCTGTTACACATTTGTAGGGATAACTACATTATAAAAGTGGTAAATGTCAATGGATTACACCTTTTCTTACATCTGCAGGGGCTTGGATGAAATTTCTGATCCTTAATTTTTCATTACAGACCCACCTGAAAATAGCCGAGGTGTCATACCCAACCACCCATTTTATGTCCTTGCTGGCCAATGGGGTGTCCACCTATTGCATTATGGGGTGCATGCCAATAAATTCAAAAAGTAAAAGTAAAAAGTAGCCAGTTTTACATGACAGGGAAATGAATGAGTAAATCAAGTCCCAGTCTGTACCCATATCTACATCCCCTGGGTCACATGACCAAAAACAAGATGGTGGCTACCATGTGATCATTTTCTGTATCAAACTGCTTCTGTTACATTTTGTAGGGATAACTACATTATAGAAGTGGTAAATCTCAATGGATTACAACTTTTCTTACATCTGCAGGGGCTTGGATTAATTTTCTGATCCCTAATTTCACATTACAGACCCACTTGCAGATAGCCAGGGTGCCATGCCCAACCACCCCTGGTATGCCCATGCTGGCCAATGGGGTGTCCACCTATTGCATTATGGGGTGCATGCCAATAAATTCAAAAAGTAAAAGCAAAAAGTAGCCCGTTTTACATGACAGGGAAGTAAATGAGTAAATCAAGGCCCAGACTGTACCCATAGCTACATCCCCTGGGTCACATGACCAAAAATAAGATGGTGGCTACCGTTCAATCATTTTCTGTATCAAACTGCTTCTGTTACACATTTGTAGGGATAACTACATTATAAAAGGGGTAAATGTCATTGGATTACACATTTTCTTACATCTGCAGGGGCTTGGATGAAATTTCTGATCCCTAATTTCACATTACAGACCCACCTGCAGATAGCTGTGGTGCCATACCCAACCACCCATGGTATGTCCATGCTGGCCAATGGGGTGTCCACCTATTGCATTATGGGGTGCATGCCAATAAATTCAAAAATTAAAAGTAGAAAGTAGCCCATTTTACATGACAGGGAAGTGAATGAGTAAATCAAGGCCCAGACTGTACCCATAGCTACATCCCCTGGGTCACATGACCAAAAACAAGATGGCGGCTACCATTTGATCATTTTCTGTATCAAATTGCTTCTATTACACATTTATTGTGATAACTACATTATAAAAGTGGTAAATGTCAATGGATTACACCTTTTCTTACATCTGCAGGGGCTTGGATGGAATATATGATCACTAATTTCACATTATAGACCCACCAGCATATAGCTGGGGTGCCATACCCAACCACCCAAGGTAGGGCCATGGTGGCACATGAAGGGACCACCTATTGCATTATGGGTTACATACCAATAAATTGAGAAAGAAAAAGTAAGATGTAGCCTGTTTTACATGGTAGGGAAGTGAATGAGTAAATCAAGGCCCAGAATGTACTCATATCTACATCTCCTGGGTCACATGACCAAAAATAAGATGGCGGCTACCGTTCAATCATTTTTGTATCAAACTGCTTCTGTTACATGTTTGTAGGGATAACTACATTATAAAAATGGTAAATGTCAATGGATTACACCTTTTCTTACATCTGCAGGGGCTTGGACTAATTTTGTGGTCCCTAGTTTCACATTACAGACCCACTTGCAGATAGTCGGGGTGCCATACCCAACCACCCCTGGTATGCCCTTGCTGGCCAATGGAGTGTCCACCTATTGCATTATAGGGTACATTCCAATAAATTCAAAAAGTAAAAGTAAAAAGCAGCCCATTTTACATGACAGGGAAGTGAAAGAGTAAATCAAGGCCCAGACTGTACCCATAGCTACATCCCCGGGTCACATGACCAAAAACAAGATGGCGGCTACCATTAGATCATTTTCTGTATCAAACTGCTTCTGTTACACATTTGTAGGTATAACTACATTATAAAAGTGGTAAATGTCAATGGATTACACCTTTTCTTACATCTGCAGGGGCTTGGATGAAATTTCTGAGCCTTAATTTTCCATTACAGACCCACCTGAAAAATAGCCAGGGTGTCATACCCAACCACCCATTGTATGTCCTTGCTGGCCAATGGGGTGTCCACCTATTGCATTATGGGATGCATGCCAATAAATTCAAAAAGTAAAAGTAAAAAGTAGCCAGTTTTACATGACAGGGAAGTGAATGAGTAAATCAAGGCCCAGTCTGTACCTATATCTACATCCCCTGGGTCACATGACCAAAAACAAGATGGTGGCTACCATGTGATCATTTTCTGTATCAAACTGCTTCTGTTACATTTTGTAGGGATAACTACATTATAGAAGTGGTAAATCTCAGTGGATTACAACTTTTCTTACATCTGCAGGGGCTTGGATGAATTTTCTGATCCCTAATTTCACATTACAGACCCACTTGCAGATAGCCAGAATGCCATACCCAACCAGCCCTGGTATGCCTATGCTGGCCAATGGGGTGTCCACCTATTGCATTATGGGGTGCATGCCAATAAATTCAAAAAGTAAAAGTAAAAAGTAGCCCATTTTACATGACAGGGAAGTGAATGAGTAAAACAAGACCCAGACTGTACCCATAGCTACATCCCCTGGGTCACATGACCAAAAACAAGATGGCGGCTACCATTTGATCGTTTTCTCTATCAGACTGCTTCTGTCACATGTTTGTAGGGATAACTACATTATAAAAGTGGTAAATGTCAATGGATTACACCTTCTATTACATTTGCAGGGGCTTGGATGAAATTTATGATCACTAATTTCACATTATAGACCCACCAGCATACAGGTGGGGTGCCATTCCATACCACCTGAGGTAGGGCCATGGTGGCACATGAGGGGCCCATCTATTGCATTATGGGTTACATACCAATAAATTGAGAAAGGAAAAGTAAGGTGTAGCCTGTTTTACATGACGGGTAAGTGAATGAGTAAATCAAGGCCCAGACTGTACCCATATCTACATCCCCTGGGTCACATGACCAAAAATAAGATGGCGGCTACCGTTCAATCATTTTCTGTATCAAACTGCTTCTGTTACACATTTGTAGGGCTAACTACATTATAAAAGGGGTAAATGTCATTGGATTACACATTTTCTTACATCTGCAGGGGATTGGATGAAATTTCTGATCCCTAATTTCACATTACAGACCCAACTGCAGATAAAAGGGGTGCCATACCCAACCACCCATGGTACACCCATTCTGGTCAAAGGGGTGTCCACCTATTGCATTATGGGGTGCAAGCCAATAAATTCAAAAAGGAAAAGTACATGATAGGGAAGTGAATGAGTAAATCAAGGCCCAGACTGTACCCATATCTACATCCCCTGGGTCACATAACCAAAATTAAGATGGTGGCTACCGTTCAATTATTTTCTATATCAAACTGCTTTTTTCCTAAAACCTGTGGAGATAAACCCTACCCTTTCCCTATTCTAAAACATGTGGAGAAAAACCCTACCCTTTCCCTATTCAAAAAACCTGTGGAGAAAAATCCTATCCTTTCCCTATTCTAAAACCTGTGGAGAAAAACCCTACCCTTTCTCTATTCTAAAACATGTGGAGAAAAACCCTACCCTTTCCCTGTTCTAAAATCTGTGGAGAAAAAGCCTATCCTTTCCCTATTATATAACACATCATAAAGTCCACTCTCCTTGACAGGACGGTGTCTAAAGTCCGGTAGGGAAATGACCTGCCGAGTCTTCTCCAAGACATTGACAGTTGCAAGATAGCTGATCGGGGAAGGAGACATAGGAAGCTGTGGTTGCAGGAGTCTAGTTTCCAGATCTGAAACCAGTTCTGACCTGGCCCCCTGCCACCAAGACTGAATCAGGGTCTTGAAATCTGAAGTAGCCGGGGTTTGGGAGGTGGATCCTGTTGAGACTGGGGGAAGGAGGAGGAGGAGGGTCATCCGGTGCAGGGTAATACCCTTGAAACTCCATGTAGTTGGAGCAAAGGAGAAATCCAGGGTAGAACTTCCCCAAATGACTCCAATCTGGAGTGGAGCACCCCGGGTAGGGATCCCTTGGATACCCAAAAGGGTATTACGGGACAGTTCAGTGTCGATTATAAGCCCCCCAATGTCCGACTTGGCATCAGAGGAATCCACGTTGGACCCGCCATTGTGTAGATGGGGGATGGTCCGGCATTGAGACAGCCCACGGCAGGGTCACCGACGTCGTAACCGGTGCAACCTGACCTGGCATTGGAAGGGGTTCTGTTGGTCACGTGACGTTGGGCGGGTGGTCCCCCTCAGGTATTGCTAGAAAAGTCTGCCGTGCTGCTCGATGCCAGGTGGTGCAAGTCCTATATGTGATGACCTACTGATGGAACGCTCTCGAAGTAAGATCTGTCTTTTCCTATATCTATCTCTAGCCTTTATGCATGTGAACAGTGGAAAAACCTATCTAGTATTACCTTTTACTATTATGTTTTAGATCACTGTATTGCCCTTGGAAAATTAACACATTTTTCTTATGTTACCCTATCCTACTATGCCTTAGTCCCATGTTTTTCGATATTTTTTCCCATACATTATATAAAATAGTTGGTGGTTGTCAATACACAGCAATGATACACCTTCACCCTAAGGTTCACAGATGAAATACAAGATATACGTCACCCATGAGTTTTATATAATTAATAGAAAATGGACCTAGTTTCTTCAGTATCTCATGGTTACAGTGAGGACAGCAAATTAAGTAAGGTGCTAACAAAAGCGGTGTGTATTTAGGCCACCATACAGTATCTTATATAGTGTACTATGCAGGGAAAGAAACCAAACAGTTTACTATTTTTGTTACCATTAAGCATTTGCCATCAGTGGTCCACATTTTCGACTGATGCGACACTTTTCAAGTGTATGGATCATCATACACAAAGAGCATTCCATCAGACATGGTAATGCCAGAAATATGTGTGCAAAACCCTCTCCGTTCCCTATTCTAAAACCTGCACAGAAAATCCCATTCTTTTCTCTATTCTAAAACCTGTGGAGAAAAACCCTATCCTTTCCTTTTCTAAAACCTGTGGAGAAAAATCCTATCCTTTCCTATTCAAAAACCTGTGGAGAAAAATCTATCCTTTCCTTTTCAAAAATATGTGGAGAAAACCCTATCCTTTCCTATTCTAAAACCTGTGGAGAAAAACCTAACATTTCCCTATTCAAAAACCTGTGGGAAAAACCTATCCTTTCCCTGTTCTAAAACCTGTGTAGAAAACCCTCACCTTTCTCTATTCTAAACCTGTGGAGTAAAAATCCTACCCTTTCCCTTTCTAAAACCTGTGGAGAAAAGCCTATCCTTTCCTATAATATAACACATCATGAAGTCCACTCTCCTTGACAGGACGGTGTCTAAAGTCCGGTGAGGAACCGTCTCCTTAGTCTTCTCCAAGACATGGACAGTTGCAAGATAGCTGATGGGAAGGAGATAGGAAGCTGTGGTTGCAGGAGTCTAGTTTCCAGATCTGAAACCAGTTCTGACCTGGCCCCCTGCCACCAAGACTGAATCAGGGTCTTGAAATCTGAAGTAGCCGGGGTTTGGGAGGTGGATCCTGTTGAGACTGGGGGAAGGAGGAGGAGGAGGGTCATCCGGTGGAGGATAATACCCTTGAAACTCCATGTAGTTGGAGCAAAGGCGAAATCCAGGGTAGAACTTCCCAAATGACTCCAATCTGGAAGTGGAGCACCCACGTAGGATCCTTTGATACCCAAAAGGGTAATACGGGACAGTTCAGGGTCGATTATAAGCCCCCAATGTCAGACTTGACATCAGAGGAATCCACGTTGGACCCGCCATTGTGTAGATGGGGATGGTCCGGCATTGAGACAGCCGACGGCAGGGTCACCCGACGTGCATGGCCGGTGCAACCTGACCTGGCATTGGAAGGGTTCTGTTGGTCACGTGGCGTTGTTGGTGGTCCCCTCAGGTATTGCTAGAAAAGTCTGCCGTGCTGCTCGATGCCAGGTGGTGCAAGTCCTATATGTGATGACCTACTGATGGAACGCTCTCGAAGTAAGATCTGTCTTTTCCTATATCTATCTCTAGCCTTTATGCATGTGAACAGTGGAAAAACCTATCTAGTATTACCTTTTACTATTATGTTTTAGATCACTGTATTGCCCTTGGAAAATTAACACATTTTTCTTATGTTACCCTATCCTACTATGCCTTAGTCCCATGTTTTTCGATATTTTTTCCCATACATTATATAAAATAGTTGGTGGTTGTCAATACACAGCAATGATACACCTTCACCCTAAGGTTCACAGATGAAATACAAGATATACGTCACCCATGAGTTTTATATAATTAATAGAAAATGGACCTAGTTTCTTCAGTATCTCATGGTTACAGTGAGGACAGCAAATTAAGTAAGGTGCTAACAAAAGCGGTGTGTATTTAGGCCACCATACAGTATCTTATATAGTGTACTATACAGTAGGAAAGAAACCAAAACAGTTTACTATTTTTTGTTACCATTAGCATTTGCCATCAGTGGTCCACATTTCACTGATGCGACACTTTTTCAAGTGTATGGATCATCATACACAAAGAGCATTCCATCAGACATGGTAATGCCAGAAATATGTGGCAAAAAACCCTCTCCGTTCCCTATTCTAAAACCTGCACAGAAAATCCCTATTCTTTCTCTATTCTAAAACCTGTGGAGAAAAACCCTATCCTTTCCCTATTCTAAAACCTGTGGAGAAAAATCCTATCCTTTCCCTATTCAAAAACCTGTGGAGAAAAATCCTATCCTTTCCCTTTTCAAAAATATGTGGAGAAAAACCCTATCCTTTCCCTATTCTAAAACCTGTGGAGAAAAACCCTAACATTTCCCTATTCAAAAAACCTGTGGAGAAAAACCCTATCCTTTCCCTGTTCTAAAACCTGTGTAGAAAAACCCTACCCTTTCTCTATTCTAAATCCTGTGGAGTAAAATCCTACTCTTTCCCTTTTCTAAAACCTGTGGAGAAAAAGCCTATCCTTTCCCTATAATATAACACATCATGAAGTCCACTCTCCTTGACAGGACGGTGTCTAAAGTCCGGTAGGGAAACGTCCTGCCGAGTCTTCTCCAAGACATGGACAGTTGCAAGATAGCTGATTGGGGAAGGAGACATAGGAAGCTGTGGTTGCAGGAGTCTAGTTTCCAGATCTGAAACCAGTTCTGACCTGGCCCCCTGCCACCAAGACTGAATCAGGTCTTGAAACCAAGTAGCCAGGAAGGGAGGTGGATCCGGTTGAGACTGGGGGAGGAGGAGGAGGCTGTCCGGTGGAGGATAATACCCTGGAACCCATGTAGTTGGAGTAAGGGTGGAACCAGGAGAACTTCCCAAATGACTCCAATCTGGAGTGGAGCGCCCAGGTAGGGATCCCTTGATACCCCAAAGGGTAATGCGGCAGTTCAGGGTCGATTATAAGCCCCCAATGTCAGACACTGGCATCAGAGGAATCCACGTCGGACCCGCCATTGTGTAGATGGGGAGGGTCCGTGTCGAGACAGCCCACTGCAGGTCACCGCGCACGTCAACTGATGACAACCTGACCTGGCACTGGAAGGGGTTCTGTTGGTCATGTGATGTTGGGCTGGTGGTCCCCCTTCAGGTATTGCTAGAAAAAGTCTGCTAGTGAGCCTGATGCCAGGTGGTGCAAGTCCTATATGTGATGAACTACTGATGGAACCCTCTCAAAGTAAGATCTGTCTTTCATATTCTATCTCTAGCCTTTATGCATGTGAACATTGGAAAAACCTATCTAGTATTACCTTATACTATTATGTTTTAGAATCACTCTATTGCCCTTGGAAAATTAACACATTTTTCTTATGTTCACCCTATCCGCTGTTACTGGTGGGGATGCCTAGGGCAGGGAGGACTGGACCACAGGCCATGAATTGGTCCTAGTTGGAGCTGTTCCACCTGGTGCCCTAGTACTGCATGTGGAGGGGCGGTTGTTTGGGACTGAGGACCTGCGTAGGTGCCCAGGGCAGAGTGTGGGCCACCATTGCTCATTGGCTGGTGCAGTGCACAGAGGTTCCTGCACCTGGGAACTGTGCAGGCACCATTATGGTGACCTTTGGCCAGAGGGATGGGGGCCCATCTTTGGCAGCTGCATGAGTCATGCAGGTGCACGCCCAAGACCAAGTAGGTTGCACACGTCTGTGTGCAGCACAGGTGCATGCGGGTGGCGATGGGTCACATCACAGCATCACACTCACATGGGCACTCCACACCACACACACATGGCTGTGACTGCACCTGCCCTATGGTGTCCTGTGATGCATGCAACATGGGTTGGGCACCGCAGTGGTGTGTGAAACGGGCACACTGTGTCACACTTGGGTGGTACCACAGCGGTGCATATCTGTGGGAGGGCACTTTGGGGTTCAGGCATGGCTGCTGTACACAGCTGTGGACTGCATGGCTCGGTCACCGGTATTGCACTGGTTGTGTACACTACACTGCATGCCCACACTGGTGTTGGAGGTGGGTTTGTGCACTGATGTGTCTACTCATGGTGGTACCTGTCTGTTGTGGCTTGCAGGGCTGGAGGCCAGGGTGGCAGGCCGAGAGGCTGCTGAGGCAAGGTGTCAGGGGTTGCAGCTGGAGATCATCATGGTGGCTGCCTGACTGCAGTTAGTTGGCGCCCTTCTGGGTGCTTTGTCTGTCTGGTGGGGTGGGCTACTGCTCTGTGGGGTGTGTCTGCCATGGTCCTTAGTATGTGTTCTCTTTGTCCTTGCTGTAGGTCCCAGGGATCATCACGCGCAGCTGCCCGAGGTGGAGGTGCCATGGACCAGCTACAGGACCTGGACAAAAAGGATTGCACGGGCCATCCAGGAGTTACTCAGGCCCATCTGACGGATGCTGGGGCACCTGAATCGCACCATAGGGGCCGTTCTCCATCTCCTGCCAGCACGTGGCCATCTGGGGTTGGGACGCAGAGGTGCACGGCCACGCCTATAGCCCCCTTCCTTGTGCAGGCCTTTCCTGTTGTATATAGGGCCATCTATTTCACACACCGTCAATACCTATGTTGCTGTCTCCACACTCTTCCTCCCATTTTGCACACCTGTACCTGTATATAGTCCATCACTACCTTCCTTTGGATTGATCTGTGTACATAGTTGTCTGCTGTTTCTTCTGTTTATATTGTTCACTGTTCAGTTTGTTATTTATATAAATCTTGAATCTTGACATGGTGTCTGTGGTCATTTACTGTTCCACATTCCTGGTTTGTGTACTGTCAGGGCTCTTCCTGTCCCTTACTTACCATGGCCCTGTGTGCCCCCAGCTAAGGTGGGCTCCTTCCCCCGTTACACCATGTGGCCCCACTGTTGCTTGTAGCATGTGTGTGGGCCTCATAGCCAGCTGCTCATGTCCCTGCCCCTGGTCTGTGTGTCCACGCTGCTTGTGGCAGGCATACATTGCACTGCTGCACTATTGCTCTGTGGACCTGTATGCGGTGTCCTGTGGTTGGGGATATGGCCTGGTTGTGTGGCACTGTGGTGGCATGGTGTGCTGGCCACTGTTTGGCATGGTGTCACCCTGTGTGTCCCCATCACACGACCATGGTCCTGGCCACCTGTGGTGTTGGTCTTGCCCAGTGGCCTCCACCTTGCTCCTTGCATCTGCACACTGTTGTGTGGTACCATGCCAGCTACAGTGTGCCTGTTCTGTGCGCCTGCCATGGACCTGTGTGGGTTGTGGCCTGGGACTCTAGGTGTTGTTCTCTGTCCCCTGTCTCAGTTCTCTACCTGTTTTGGCCACTGTTGTGCCTTGGCCTCTCTGGTGTGTCCCATTGGTCTTATGTTCCTCTCTCCTTTGTCCTACTGCTTTATCCCCTGTTGCTCCCACATGCTTTGCTGGCTTGCTCTGTATTCATTGCGTTGCTCCCCTGGGTGGTTTATTTATTTATTTATTTTTATTTATTTATTTCTAAGAATCAGTTTACAACCTTTGAGCCAGAGGCTCGTTTCCAAAGGTACTTCGTCACATAAAGACATACATTGTGTTTTTGGTTACATAGCATAGATTTGCAAAACAATAGGCGTTCAACAGAGGCGCCACGTCACACTGTGGTCAGACAAATACAATTAGGTTACAGGGTACATGTAATTGATAACAGGTATTACACAAGTTGGTATCAAGTGAGAAATCTAGTTGGTAAACACCTAAACAGCTGGCACTGGCCAGGTTAAACATAGGCACGGTGTACAGGGAAGTGGTCGTGGGGATGGCTAGGTGGAGAGCTGCCCGGGGGGGGGGGCGTTGTCAAGAGAAGCAGAGGTGGAGGCTATGTTCAGAGACAGGAGCAGTTACGAGTGCTGATGATGTGGTTCGAAGGGTGGTTTTGAACTTGGAGATGGTGGTGGCATTGGTGATGGGGCAGGGAGAGAGTTAAACCAGGTTGGGGCTCTATAGCAGAAGGACCTCTGGCAAGCTGGTTCTTGATCTGGGGATCTTTAGAGTGGTCTTGTAGGAAGACGTGTTACAATAGTGGGAGGGCTCTGGTGGATGGATGCCATTACCCAAGGGGGGGAGAGCCCGAGGAGGTTTTTTTTGTGAGGAGACAGGTTTGGTATCAGAGCCGTTCATCCAGGGTAAGCAGGTTGGCCTCGACATACAGCTGACATTTGTGTGTGTGAGCCTGGGGGCACCAGTAATCAATCTGCAGGCTTTATTCAGGGTTAAGTGAATTTTGTTGAGTGCAGTGGTGTCGGCAGCACCATATACTGGTAGACCATAGTCTACAAGGGACAGAACGGATGATGTAACAGCGAGCCGGAGAGCATTTGGGGGAAGGCAGGTTCTATGGTGGAAGAGGATGCCAAGCCGTGTGTTAGTGGTGGATGTTAGGGCGTCGATGTGGTTGTGAAATGTGAGGGCTGAGTCGAAAGTAAGCCCAAGGTATTTGTAGGAGCAGACTTGTTCCAGTGGCTGATTGGTACTTGGAAGGATATAGAGTGGGTTGCTAGCTTTGTTTTGGTGGTGGGAAAAGAGCATAGCTTTGATTTTATTAAGATTGATGATGAGTCTGCGCCTTAAACCAAGCCTCGCACTGTTGAAAGACTGCTGTAGGGAGATGGGATTACGGTGGGTGGCAAAAGGACAGCGTCGTCTGCATACAGTAGAATTTGCCAGGGCATGCACTGGGCAGGGTGTTCAGATAGATCGAGAAGAGAAGGGGCCCAGGATGGAGCCTTGGGGACCCCTGAGAGAATGGGACGGGTATCGGAGAGTGTGCTATTAATTTTACATACTGAGATCGAGTGTCAAGATAGCTAGCGCACCATGCTAGGGGCCAGCTGAGACCAGTGTGGCAGAGAGCATTCAGCAGAAGTGGATGGGAGATGGTGTCGAAAGCCTTTGAGAGGTCAATGAACACTGCACCAGCTAGGAGCTGGTATCCAAGGAGGAGTGTAGAAAGTTTGAGAATTCAATAGGGCAGTGCTGGTACTGTGACCAGCATGGAAGCTATGTTGCTCTGGGCATAAGATATTATGCTTAGCCAGATAATCAGTGATTTGAATGGCCACCACTTTCTCCAGGGCTTTGGGAGGATGGAGATTGGCGGTAGTTGTTGGCAATGACCTGTCGCCTTTTATGAATAGGTGATTATGGCTGTTTTCCAAGCTGTGGGAAATTGTCCCAGGCAGAGTGACTGGTTAATTAGGTTGGTGAGTGGGGCAAGGACTTCATCTAGCACCAGCCTGAGGATGCTGGGGTCCAGTGAGTCACTGCCGGATTGTTGCCATTGAGAGCTTTGATTAGGATGGGTCTGGCTTCCCAGGTGGAAATCTTTCGCAGGTGGAAGCTGGGGTGCTGGAGGACAGGGGGAGGTTGGTTGGGGGGAGGGTCAAAGAAATTACTAGGGAGGACTGAGCTAAGGTCAGTGAAAGTGGTGTTGAACCAGTTAGCTATGGTGGCAGGCTCGGTGGAGGTAGTGCCATTTCTAGTGAGCTGGGATGGGGCAGGGGAGCAAGCTTTACCATTAAGTTGCTTAATATTATCCCAGAAAGTCCGGGCTGAGCCCCAGGAGGAGGTAAGGGAGGCCTGGTAATGGTCTGCCTTGGCTTTCCTGATGGCCCATGAGCACTTATTCCAGGCTGCATTGTAGGCTTGCCTATCAGACAGACGACCTGTTTCAGTGGCAAGGTGCCAGAGGTTATCCCGGTTTCTAAGTAATTGTAGGAGGGCTGGGCTAACCCAGGGTGCGTTCTGTTTTTTGGACCGGATTTTGGTGAAGGGTGCAAAGAGATCACAGGCCATGTTGAAGGTGTGAATGAAGAAGGCGAGGGCAGTGTCAATGTTGGTTGCATGCTGAATGGGGGACCAGTTTATCTGGGTGAGGAGTGCTTTAAGTTTTTTCAGCCCACCAGGTTGGAGGCGCCTGCGGAGGGTGGTCTGGGCTTTGGGTTTGGGATTGGGGACTACCCAATGAAATAGGATAGGGGAGTGGTCACTTAGGGAGTCTGGGAGGACCTGGATGTTTTGGATATTATGGGGTCGGTTAGTTATAATAACATCCAGAAGGGTGCTGGTACCACTCTTAGGGTTAAGTCTTGTGGGCTGGGTGACGAGTTGCGTCAGATCTTGGGTGGCAAATGAGTCTCTGATTGCGGATGAGGAGGTGCTGAGCCAATTTACATTAAGGTCCCCCACTAGGATTTGTTCTGCCTTATGGTGGAGGGTGGCCAGGTAGTCCGTTAAAGATACCAGGGCCGGGTGCTGGTTCTTTGGGGGAATGTAGGCTGTGGTGAGATAGAGAGGGCTCCTAGAGGGGTCTGGGGTGAGTTTGAGGGTAAGAGCCTGGGCCCCATTTATAAGGGCAGGGGTGGGGAGTGCGTGTCCAGGTATTGTGTCCCTGGTGTAGATTGCACAGCCTCCCCCTCGCTTGCCTACTCGGTCCTCCCAGTATAAGGTAGCCTGGGAGGGAGACAAATGAGTCAGGGGTGGATTTGGACAGACAGGTTTCAACCAGGGCTATGATGTCTGGTTGATGAGCCAAGGCCCAGCACTGTAGGGCGTCAAATTTCTTCAGCAGGCTGCATATGTTCATGGAGGCTACTTGAAGACCAGTGGGCTGGGTGGGTGGGTGGGGGGGCAGGGCCTGAGTGTGTTTTGCATCCCGGATGCGCTGTCACATCTCCACTTGCACCCTCCTTTCCGCATGATTCACAGTGGGGTTGCTCATGGCGCATCCCTTGTGGATCACTCAGTGTTTGGTGGTGCATCCTCTTGCGCCGCACATCTCATTTGTGCCGGAGCATCTCTTTTGTGAATTCTTCCTCTATATGTATTTATTTAAAATTTGGCAGTCGGTAAAGGCACACTGAGCAAAAGCTCACTTCCAGGTGCGACCTGGGCAAAGGGTACAACATGGGGTAAGTAATAATATGTTAATAACATCATTTAGACAGAATAATACAAAGTAATATATCATAAGACAGAATTATCATATACATACAGTTATATACAGCCATAATACATTGCAAATAGACATCATAAGACAGAAGTGTTACATACCTTATTATATACAGTCATAATATATTGCAAATAGACTAACAATGGACTAGCGCATACGTAATACATACGGTGTAATACAATGCAAATAGACTAACAAGGGCGAGAAATCCAAGTCATTAGTAAAAATAAAATAAAACACCCTGGAGTAGGAGCATGTGGAGTCAGTGGGGGGAGGGTTGCAAAAGCAAGAGGTCTGAGTGAAGAGCCTTAGAAGGTTCTTAAGAGAAGGGAGGGAGTGGGAAAGCCAGAGGAAGGAGGGAAGCTGGTTCCAGAGAGTGGGCAGCCAGTATGAGAAAGATGCTTGTATGGCACAAAAGTGTGTGTGGGGTATGGAGAAGGCACAAGAGTCCCTGAACAAAGAGCATAGTCAGATGCAGTCATGGAGAAAGAAGTGAAGACAGGTATGAAGGTAAGAATCAAACCAGCATTTAGCAATGAAGATAGAGCAGTATGTCTGGTGGCATAAGGGTAGAGGAACCAGAAAATGCGGAGCACAATAAGCAGTGATGGGTGTGGGGGCAAGTTAGAGCCAAAGTGACAGAATGCGTTATAAAGGGTGTCTAGTCTGGCAAGGGAGGAAGGTGGGGCAGGCTGCAGACCACAGCGTAGTCAAAGATTGGCATATCAGTTTGGAGACAAGTTCCGGCATACAGGGTGGGGCGCAGTCCTATTACAGGTATATATTGAGTTTGGGGTGGAGCTTAGTGTGGATAGTGTTGAAGTGAGTAGAGAAGACTAGTTTGCTGGCAAGCCAGACACCCAAGTATTTGAAGATTGGGACTGCCTCAAGTTGGATGCCATCTAGGGTATAGAAGGTAAGGGAAGATGGGAGCTTAGCTAGCTTTTGGCCTGTGCCGAAAGTCATGGATATCATTTTTTTACAGTGTTCATTGTGAGTTGGTTAGCCTTAAACCAGTGAAGCACATTCAGAAAGTCAGGCTGGAGTGGAACCTCAAATGCGGAAGTTATCGGAGCAGTGGTGTAGATTACAGTATCATCAGCATACATATGTACCTGTATGTCTCAGAATACACAGGCTTTGGGAAGATCATTCAGAAAGACAGAAAATAGGATTGGGCCAAGGATGGAGCCTTAGGGAACACTGGTCTGGATAGGGAGTGGGGGGACAGCATGCCACCCACCTGTACTGGCTGCAGGTGGTCCATCAGGTAATAGTGGAATGAATTTACAGTGAAGGGTGAGAGATCTGCTAAGGTTAGCTTGTTTATGAGAAGGTGGTGAGATACAGAGTTGAATGCCTTGGTCAGTTCTATAAAAATAGCTGCTGTGATGTGGCCTTTGTCCATCCCTGAAAGGATGGGAGTCACTCACTTGGAGGAGACAGGAAATGGTAGAGTAGTTCTTTCTGAAGCCAGATTAGTAAGGTGAGAGGAAGGATGTGGAGTCTAGAAAGGTGGCAAGCCTGAAGATAACTAGGGATTCCTGGAATTTCGGTAGGGAGGGTAGAAAGATTGGACTGTGGTTCCCAGAGTAGGAGGTATATATCTGAATTAGTGTTGCTCAGATAGTATCCTAGAAATCAGGAAACCAACAGATACCTCCAATTTGGTCAGATAGTTGCTGTGATAGGATAGTAGTCCTATCTGACTATGGATTCTATCAACTAGGATACCTGCATCCTAACCAGGATCCATCACAATCTGGCCCTGGATCCTAACTATCTGCCCTATAATCCATGGATATGACCTAGGATACCTGGATCCTAACCAGGATCCATCACTATCTGTCCCTGGATCCTAACTATCTGCTCTAGGATCCGTGGATCCTAACTAGGATACCTGGATCCAAACCAGGATCCATCGCTATCTGGCCCTGGATCCTACATCTGTCTTTGTAGGATTTCTGTAGGATCCTAGGTAGGGTACCAGCACTATCTAACATATAGTGGTAGGATCCACAAAAGCACTATCTGAGCAACACTAATCTGAATCTATATCTGAATTACAAAAATGGCTTACTCTTCCTCTTCATAAACTGTTTTTTTTTTCACACTGAGTCACTTATTCTCACAGCTCCCCAAGCTATTATTTACATTGCAGTCCCTGATGTTGGCTATATGCCCCAACATTATTTTATGTCTTGCCCTCAATTGTGTGTTAACTTGCCTGACTTTGCAGTATGGAGACTAGAGTTATCCAGTGGTTCCTTTCTGCATATCAGCATCCCCTTTGCTGCAAAACCCCAGAACAACAAAGAGAAGTTGGTTTACAACACTGTGTGTGGGCATTCGAAGAGGTAGTTTGTAGAAATACAGAGAGAGAGAGAGAGAGAGAGAGAGAGTGAGTTTGGAATAAGACGCTGTAAAGTTTGGTAACATTTGGACTTTCCCTTCCCTTTTGGGCGATGTTTATGCCTCTCTAGAGAAAGATTTAATTTTTTTTCAGGAGGGGGTCACAAAGCTTGAGCACAGCAAGTTAATTTCGTGCATCCAGCTACCTATCCTGTGCTACATGAAACAATTATAGCAAGTCCCTGTCGACAAAGAGAAAATCATACAAAAAAGCTGCTGCAACACGCTTTACTGCACATGCACACTTACCCAATCCCTGCACTACTGGAGTTGAAGAGTTCACCACAATGAAGAGTATTTTTTTAAACAAAGTTTGGAGTAAAATTTGCAGAGGAATGCACTCTGTTGCTTGTTTCTTACAGCCAGCTGCTCCACTTACCTTGGCACTCGCCAGCATAGATCAGGCCACAGGCTCCCACTGGACTGTCAATGACAGTGTCTGCTGACTCCTGGCTCTCTCTTTGACCAACGCCTTCTGCATCTCCCAGATGATGACCCAGTCTTCAAGTTCTATTAAACAGAGATGGGTCAGGGTCTGTTGATGACTCAACGCATCACACAATGACTCTAGCACCCAGCGCATTAACACAGCACAAAACAGCACATAACACTATGCTGAGTCATGACCCAATGTGTTATGTGATGACAGAGTGTGCAAGGTGCAGTGTACACAATTGGGAGGCAGACTGTTGGACGGGTCTGGCGGAAGAGGCGAGTGGGAGGGTTGGCCATGGAGGATCACTCTAAATTGTAGAAGGCTTGTCTTCAAGCTCAGGGGTGCTGCCACACCCCCAGCATCCCTAGTTTCAAGCCACTAAGTGCTGATACTACAGTATATAAAAAAACACCCTGTTCAGTAAGTATAGTACACACTTTACCACACACATGTCATGAACTGCAAGTAAGAATAAGCACCAAACTAAAGTACACTACATGACACACATTTTTACCTATATGTTTAAAAGATGACAAAATGTGATCTGTGAAAATTTTATTAAGTCCACATGGGAGGAATGGGGACAACTTCAAGGTCATGGTATTTAGGAGATTTCAGCCACTGGCATGGTAGCCCCATGAGACATACCCTTTGAGTTTCTGTGGTACTACATTCTGTATCAAGGGCAATCAGGCCAGTAATTAAATTCAACTTCTACTTGTTAACATTGAATAGGATGATTTTCACTTTAGGTTGTTTTCACCTGGTCACCATGACAACATCTAAACTCGAAGCTACGTAGTAGCCACCTAGTCAGATGTTAATATCTGGCCCACAGACCTGTGAGCAGTGAAAATAGAGGAAGGAGATCACAAGCATAATATGATTTGAGTGTTAAGGACAATGTACTTGTTTGGTTTCAGCAGGGAAAGAGAAATACTTGTCTGGTAAAGTGACAGTAGCTTTTATAAAAATATACCTTTCATGCAAATTGGATGTCTATCCTAAAGTACAGTGCATCACAGCACAGAGTGGAATATATGTGAGAATGGGAAAGGGACTGCTAAGGCATGCCTAGATTAAACAGTTTACAGGTACCCTAAAGAGGTAAGTCAGCTCACAAAAGTGATGATAATATTATATATCTTAATGCACAAGATTGACAAAGACTGAAGGTTACAGCTTAATATTAGCATCACTTCACTGAACACCCGACTATCCACCTCCCCCAGCTAGGAAAAATGTCCCAGAAATTAAAATGAGAAAAACAACATCGTACACACTGTACAGTAGAACAGGTTTTTGAGAAATGGCTGAAACAAGACTGCCAATGCCACCAACCCACTTTGTGTTGGGGTGCCTGCTCACAGAGGTGGGTGTTCAGCATGCCCACTCATTGCACATGGTTGAGGAATGGAACTAGAGTGAGTAAACTACAAGGCAGTACATACAACATACAGTGCAGTATTGATACTGTATTATGGAGTGAATGCACAGACTAAAACAGCCATGTTCAATATTGCATCATTACAGGATGCTCAAGGGATGACTGCGGTCCTGAGGGTGGTCACCAGAGAAGGGAGGGCAGTTGATGGGGGGTGACACTGGCCAGGGCTGCCTGATGGCACATGACTGCTATCGGAACTGCCACTCGAAGGGGACCACTATATTGATCCATATGATAGGGAGTGGCATGTCATGGGCCACCAAGTGATTAGTGGCAAAAGCAACACTTTATGAGTACACTATAATAACATTTTACAGTCTATTCCCAGTACTAACATAACACCTTCCACTTGTGTATTGCAGACTGACAATAATGAAAAGGAAGCATGGACCCTGAGAACAACATTTTAGACAACTAACTACAGTACAGTACTGCAGTATAACTATAAAACAGCTACGTTTGGCATTTCTGCATACTTTGGCCTGCAATTTTAGAATCCTGTTCCCCAATGTGTCCCCTAAGCAACGCTAGAAGCACAAGCCTGTACTACAAGCCAAAATTCATTTTCGAAGGGGTGCACCCTGAGAAAAGCTGGGTTCACACTGATACTAACAGATTTAGAGTGTGACAGAAAATGACTAATATGTTTGGCATTTCTGCATACTGTACATCTGCCTGAAATTTCAGAATCATGTTCCCCAAGGCATCCGCTAACCATCCCATGAGTCACAATTCTTTTTCCCAAGCGAAAGTTCATTTTCAAGGGACCCCATGTGCTCCTTGAGAACAGCTTGGTTCCCTTTTAAACTGATGCAATTAGAGTGCAACAGAAAATGCCTGATAGGTTTAGCATTTCTGCATACAGGGCTGGGTTAAGGCATGGGCAACATAGGCACATGCCTAAGGTCCCACCTTTTCAGGGGGCCCCTGCAATCCCCAAAACATATTTGTTAAAACACTGGGGCCTCTCTGCCTAAGCTATATATTTTTTTTTACTCACGCTCATGGGTCAGTAATCTGAGCAGGGCAGTGGGCAGGCTGAACCGTGATGTGACTCACTTGCACCTTCTAGATTAGGTGCTAATTGCAGTTCGTTGTTTCGGGGATGGGGGGGCAGGCCAGGCTGACTTAAATGTGTAAATGAGACCGATTTTCTTTCCAGCCAGCCCCCATGTATTCCACATGGAAAGAAGTGTCTGAAGCGGTCCCTGTCCCCGATTGGAAAGCCTGATGTCAAGTGGCTAAACCATGGCTAGTGGGAATCTAAGATTGGAGCCCCCTGTGGTTGTCTGTGCACTACACAGATTTGTCTTGTGTTTTTGAGAGGGTCCTCTTCACTTGAATGGGTTCTGAAGCCGGAGGATTTCAGAGCCAGCTAGCAAAAGAGCAGAGTCTCTGCATACTGGTGGAGAATCTTAGATGCTTTATTGCACCAGGACATTGGTCCGAGAGGAAAGCTGCTGCTGCTAGTCTTACAGCTCTGAGCCTCAGGTGTGTGGTCACTGCTGGAGCTGAGAACTGAATCAGTGAGAGAAGACCTGACCATCAGTCAGGAGTTGGGAAGAGGAGGACATGATAGACCAGAGACAGGACTGGACTTTGGAGAAAACACACACACATGCATTGCCAACTACACATTGATATTGCTTTGCTTGCCACAGACTTCATCAAACTAGGAACAGTGAAGTGTGCATGAAACAGAAGCAGGAGAGAAACAATAGAACATGTCCATTCATCCTGCTACCAGGTACTGTCTAACACTGAGTCAGTTATTGGGAGGGCTGAGCCCATGGTTCAATGTGGGGAATAGCTCCTCCCACAACCGCTACTTAAGCTCAACGACACCACACCTCCCTTGTTTAGGGAGTTGTTTTTCCTGAGCTCCCTGCGTGGCTCATTTTGCTGTGCTGCTGGTGCCTGCTGTTCTGGTTTGTGTTTTCCCTTGCTGGTCCTATTTCACTTTTCATTGTGCTTTGCATTCCCCTCCCATCCCTGTCCCTGCCCTCCTCCTACTTTCTATTGCATTTCTCCCCTTGGCCTCTGCGGCTGCCTCCCTGTTCAGCTCTATTGTTCCACTGTGCCCTGGGGTTGCCTTCCTTTCATTCTCTCCTAGCTGCTCAACGCTCATGGAGCAACCCGTTTTCACATTCCCTGCCACCGGCGCTTTTCCCCTTGGCTTGTCTCCCAGCCTGTTGAGCACTACAAACATTCCCACATGGCCTGTCCTCTTCCCTTCAGTTTCAGCCTCTTCCTATCTGCCCTGCACGCCTTCAATTCCTTTCCCCACCACACCACAGCTTCACTCCATTACCTGAACTCACAGTTCAGCCAAGCCATTCATTCTGCTCTCCCTGTCTTCTCCTCTATGTGGATGCACAGACTCCAACTTCAGTTCTGTGTCTTGCCACAGATAGTATGTCATCACCTGTCTTATCATTACCATTAGCTAGTGTCACTTGCGTTTCTCCAACTCTCCTACTGATTTACTGGAGCCACTACTGCACTAAGCAGAGAAAGAGACTTTAAAGCATAGAGAGTCAACTGCACTGCTCCCTCCAAACCATGTACTTAATTCTCCCACAGGAATATCATAGCCGCTCACATATGCTTTTCACTTTTACAGGTATCTGGCTTTCTGCAGCAGCTGAGTTTAACCATGTCACCATGGAGGGGAGGGTGTCATCTGCCCACTTTCTGCTGTAGTGGCTTTTGTTCGCATACTGCCCTTTTCTCAAACTGCTTATGTAGTTCCTCTCCTGGCTGCTCCTGATGCCCATCACCATAGTGATATCAGTGCTACCCCCTCAAGTGACGAAAAGGACTTATCCCTGTGATTCAGCTCCATTATCTTCTCCCTTGAATTCCCTCTGCATTATACCTCCTTCACATCTCCATTACCAGCCCCATCATTCTTGCCAGTGTTCTGCAAATCTCCTTCTACCATGTACGCCCTAAGGCACGTTCCTTCTACATCATCCCTACTTTGTGTTACTATATGTCCTTCTCTAACCATATTTATTGTCAACTACTGCTCCATTAACCTGTTCCTGTTTACTTGTCCTACTTCTACTCTTTCTCTACAGTAGCATTTGCCCTTTAACCAGCTCATACCAGCAGTATTCCAGACTCCATCCCTAACTCGCCTTCTGAGGTGCTAAGCATAGGTAGGCTTCTCCTGTCTACCGGGATGGGATTCACGTTCAGTCAATGCCTCCTGCTACTTGCCAACTTGACATCCTCTGTCCCTAACTCTGCTTGACCGTGTCGAGTGAAGGTTAGCTTGCACTGACTACCAGGGATGGGAACTATGTCTACAATCTTCGAGTTACCATACCTTATCTACATCATACCAGTTGCCTTCCTTTCAGGAATGGAACTTCTTCACCCATGTGCCCTCATCAGTCTACCTATGCCTGGCTGCCTCACATAATCATTGTCCCACTTCCGTTGTCCACAACAGATTTCTGAGTCTAAATTCTATTGCTTCAACTTACGCAGTCTTGGCCTGCTACCCGATGCTTCTTCCCTTCAGGAACTTGACTTTACCCTATTGGCCTTCTCCATCATACCTAGTCCACAGCCTCAATTCAGTTTACCCTCCTAACTTCCACTGTCTGCATCTTATTCCTGTTCCAGGGTGCCTTCCTTTTGGGAATAGAACTTATTCATATATGTACTTCTCACCATCCTAGCTCCTTGCTGCACATGGTCAACATTATCTTGCCTCCATAGTCACGAATGGACACCTGAGTTTACATTCCACTACTTCATATAAATCCATTCTCGATCTGCTTACAGATGCTGCAACCCTTCTGGAACTGGACCTTCTCCTGCCCATAGTCTCCATTTTCCTTGCCTGCTGTCTTCCCTCAAGTCTCATTGCACTACCTGCCCTGGTTGAGAGCCCGAATTTGTATCACTGTGTCCATCTCTGCATTCTCTGCCTCATACAGGTCGCCGCTTCCCTCCAGGAATGGGACCACTGCACCCCTACTGCCTCTCACCTTGTCTCTGACCCATCAATATTGACTGTATGTCATCACATCTACATCAAGGAGCAGCAGCCAGTTTCTGGATCCACTGGGTCATCGTATCCTCCGTCTATTGCTCGGTTGCCACTTCCCATCTGAAAGGATGTTAATGACTCATTTGCCTCCATCCTCCTACCTCCATGGAGTGGTATCCATGAGTAGTTCTGTCTCTTTGTCTACCAAGCTGGGAAGCTTGTTTCTACAATCAACTGATCCGATTTTACTTGCTCTCCACTGGACCATCGCTTGTTGCTCCCTCCTGGATTTGAGAATGTCCAGATTGAGCCTTCAACTTCAATCATCATCAGGAGCATCATGCCTAAATGGACCTTCACCCTCAACCATCGTCTGGAGCATCATGACTGCTTCTGTGACCTCCCTGCTGCAGGTCACCCTTCCAGCTGCTGCACAGGTTCATTTTCTTTCAAATGTGCAACCTCCATCCTTCTTTGGTCCAGCACCTTTGGCCTTTCCATTCATCCAAGCAGCCTCCATCAAATGTAGGACTGAAGTGCCTCATCCACTTGCATAGCTTCACCCATTGGCCTCCATGGATCATCTTCTCATGATTCGCACAGCCTTACACATTCTGCTGCCTTCACTGGGAGCCGATCCGGTCCTGTTCCTTCCTGCACAGTATGTTATCCTACTGCATTCAACTCGACACAATCCTTGATCACTCCTTCAGTCCACCGATTCCGCTCCAAACTTTCCTTCCATCTTTGGATGGCCACCTATTCACCTCCGCCTTCCGGGCTTGGGGCTTTGTCCTGTCAGCTGTGGCTCTATTGGGCTTCCTACCATATCCCTGGACAGTATTCCTACTCAGGCAACTACTACCCTCATGTATCCACCGCTAACTCCTACTCTGGCCATCCTTACAGCTCTCATCCACTATTCGATGGATCATTGTTCATTGCACTTGAGGAAACTACTTCTAGCATGCATTCCTTGGTGAATATGCCTCCCAAACTCTTACGTTAATTTGACATTTGCAATACTACCCAATCAGCTCCCCTCGATCATTCCAATCTCTCATTTGACTATACGATAGAAACATGGGCATCTCTCTCCATTGGATACTCCTACAAACCTTGTCCATTCAGTCTCCATGGACTTTCCTGTCTACTATGCCTCTCAAGCTATCTTCTTGCATGGAAAGGATATAATTTCTTTGTCATGCTCCAAATTACTCTCCATCATTGCTCCTTCAGATCTCAGGACTTGTAAGATACCTTATGGCACCTCGGACATTACCTAGTGTCATTCTGCAGCTTTTTACCATCACCGAAATCATTGACTACATTATTAGACTCTCACTTCCTCAACAGGCATTCTAAGACCTTCCCAGCTGCCTTCCAGAATATTCATTGTTGGATCTCCACCACCTAGTTGCTCACTAATGCCACACCATCCAAACCATCGGTTTTGGCTCCTGGACATCACCATTCATCATACAATCTTCAACCCCTTTTTCATCTAGTACCCTAAGTTGAGTTACTCACCCTTCCAGTGGACTTTTGGCCTCTCCTTCCCGAATTATCTACGTTAATCTCTCCAGTAAAAACTATCACTGAGAACAGATTCTTGCTGTTTCCATTAGAATATCTGCAATAGCTAAGGCAAATTCACTAACCCACTCTTGCCTCTCAACTAGTCTCAATCAGCCATAGCACTTAGCTGCTCTAGCATTCCACTCTACTCGACCTCACTTCCAATTCAGCCTCCAGACTCTTCCACATATACACCTCCAAGCTTCTCTCAAGGACTTCAGCATTGGATTACCTGCAAATCTAACTAACCATAAGCCACCACAGTGCATCTCATGGACTCTCACACCACAGAACTACCTGTACTTACTTCAGCCGGCATACCAGCAGAGCATATACAAGTATTGTTACATCATCATGCCCGAATCAGCCATCCATTCCTTATGCCAAACTCCCAATCAGTCTCTATACATATTTGATTACCATCTGGACTGCATCTGCAAATCTTCCACTATTTATCTACTAATCACTTATGGCAGTCCTCCTATCTGGCATGCAAAGACTCTCCTCTACTCATTTCTACTTCACGGATGCTTAATCAGCTACTCATTGCTCATTACTACATTCTTTACCTCCAGGCTTTACCTTGACATTCAGACCTTACACAAGTTGGATCATTCACCTATGACTGCACAAATCATCACAATTCCCACCGTTCACTGTCTAGTAACATATAGATCAAATAATGCTCTCCCGGCTCATTACGCCCCAGCAGTCCCTTTGGACATGCATCCTACATCCTCTCAGAAATCTGGACTCCATTTGCCCTTATTCAGCTGGATCTGCTCCACACTTAGGATTCTACCTCTTCTTCAGAAAAGGCCAACTCTTCATCCTCAGGATCATCAGTCAATCTGCATCACCCATGGATCAAGGATGGACCCTCATCTCCAACGCACTCAAAGACTCTCTTCTACTCATTTCAACTTCAGATGCTTTCTTAGTGACTCCTCACTAACTAATGAATTCCTTGCCTCCAGACCTTACCTTGAAAGTCATACCTTCACAAGTTCGATCATTCACCCATGACTTCTCATATCATAGCATGTCCACCATCCACTGACTAGTAACTTATCAATCAATTCATGCTTTCTCTGCTCTTATGCTCATGCAAGCCCTTTGGACAAGCATCTTTCATCACTTCGGAAATCTGGACTTCATTCACCCTTCTTCAGCTGGATCAGCTTCACACTTAGGAATCTACTGCTCCTCCAGAAAATACCTACCCTTCAGCCTCAGGATCATCATTCAATCTGCATAGTCCATGGATCAAGGATGGACCATCATCTTTCCAAGAAGCTCACCTTCCTCAAATTAGCTATGGTTATTAGAATATAAGTCCTTTTCCTCATAGTATGCCCAGAGGAAGGGCAGACCACTGGCCATGGGTCCTCAGCAGTTTCCTCCACCTTGGTATTTCTCCTCTCCTGGATGCCAGGGGCTCATACTCTCCACAAGTTGGAGGAGGTATCTTTCTGGGACTTCTAGTCCCTACAAATTCCTACCTACATACCTACTACTCAAGGGTGGGAGTAGAGTTAAGCCACAAAAGTACTGCAAGTTACATAAGCACTTACACCCTCATCTATTCCCAAACATTGAAACTTGAATGTTGCTTGCTTTGTTCTTTTGTGGTGGTGGTGGAGGAGGAATCTTCTGGAAAGTGGAAAAGGAAAGGAAAATGTTGAAAATGTTTTGGTGGTCAGTAAGACCCTTTTGGTTTGATTAGCATCTGGTATTGAAAAAAGAAAACAACAATGTTCTTATACAGTATGGTAGAACACTGTTTTGCATAGCGGCACCTGCTCACAGGATTACTGGACAGGGAGTGAATACAGATATTTTATTTATTTATTTATTGCGTTATAATCAGAATTACAACCCTTTGAGTCACAGACTCATTTGCAAAGGCTCCACGTCGGTATATAGTGACATCCTGTCACTAATGTATACACGTGTGTGGGGGAGGAGCAAGCATGCCATGCGATGGGCAGAAGGGGAGAAAGGGAGGTTTTGTGAGGTGTAGCATGATGGTGGGTTGCCAAGCTGGCTGTGAGGCATGGTGGGTTCATGGCAGGCTAGGATTTTGAGGGTACCAAGTTTGGGGCTGTGCGCATCGGGATTTTTGTGCCAGTCCACCAAAACATTTTCTTTTGTTTCCACCCCCTCCCCAATATGCACCCCCCGGAGTTGAGAATCTTTGGTAGGGGGTTGCAAGGGGTGAAGCCCCCCTTGGGGGTGTGCAGGGGGCACAGCCCCCCCCGCATAAACCAAAAAATCGCAAGTTCCTAGCACCCTTTTGCCGTGCGCCGAGAGTGTACATCGACAAAATTTATTTCAACAATGTACATTTACTCTAACAGTGATCACCTTTCTGCAGTAGCCATTATCACATAGACCTGGCTGTGGTGGCAAAAGCTGGCACCAGAAGTGAGTGGCACTATGAAAATGCAAAAGTAAGGACACTGACTCTAATTTATGAGTGCTCATACACTAAGCATCTGATATTAAATAAAAAAAAGAAAGAACACAACAATATTCTTGCACAGTCTGACTAATTGTTATATAAATCTGTTACACCGACCCATGGTGGCAGTAGTGGCTCCAGTGGGGTTTGTGGAGAGGATACTTCATATGTGTCCAAGACAACCATATCCATTTTGATTTCCAGGGTAGCTAATCAGGCAGTGAAATGATCCACATTTTGTGTCTATTTCCCACCCTATGGCCTTGGGCTTGGATTTAATTGTCTGTAATGTGGACTTCTTCCTGACACGCCCAGTTTAACATCAGCATTCACTTCAAGTCAGACCAGCACCACTGCTGCTCTTCAGTTTTCTGGCTCTCCAGTCATCCGTGATTTTGAACCTCCATCTCTTTTTTCTGCAAGAAAGTAGGTAGATTTATCAGAAAGTTGTTTAACTAAAGTTTGAGGTTTTGAAGTTTTAAAGTTGAAAAAAAAGGTTGTGTATTATATTGAAATAAAATTTGCTGAACAGTAGTTCAGACAAGGCATATCTTGTTAGACTGCCTGCAGGCTTACCACCCTAGTATATCATTTTAATGAAGGAAAAGTAGAAACATAGACACATAGACCCTGAATGCAGATACTACGGTGTACTATTCAGTAGATCAGTACAAACGATAGGCAGTAAAAGTAAGGGAGGAATGTAAAACCAAAAACCTTTCCAGGGATAATGAGCAACCACAGGGCAGGGTAAAATGGGCAGAAATAAACCAGAAGAGTATAATACAGGGTGTAGTGGTACTGGGTATGGCGCAGCAGTCTTAAGGAGAACATTCTGGGTACTGTGGTGTTGCTGCATTTACAGGCACCTCTCTGGGCTGAGGGCAGAGGTGGCCAGTCTCTGAGCCAAGCTTACATGAGTACTGGGGACCTTCTCCACCACACAGAGACTACTATGTCCCCAGCCACTGCCACAGTGACTGCCCAGGCAGAGGGTGGGATGGATTATGGTGAGCTCAGAGAGGGTCAGCAAGGGCTAAGCACTTCCCCATCTGGCCCAGATCAAGGACTCCTATACTGTTCTGTAGGAGTGGGAGAGTCCCACAGGGAACCCAAGGCTGCAACCAGGGGAAGCAACAGTATGCCAGGAGGGAGACCCAGTGGTGGGAGAATGAAAACCCAAGGAAGAAGAAGTTACTCTTGTTGGGGACCCAGTTGTCTGGGGAATGGATGTGGGCACAGACAGCAGGGAGGAAAGAGAGGTCAAGGCCTTCCAGGAGGTACAACTTGGAGGGAGAGAGGGGGAGCAAATCCAGAGGATCACTGAAGTGGTGGCAAGGAGAGGGGTGTTGGAGGTCATTGTCCACCTGGGAACAAATGATCTATCCAAGGACAGGGCAAGCTTGGAGAAGGTGCAGGAGGACATCAGAGTGTTGGGAGGGCATCTGGGAAGGTAGCAAGCTCCGTGACATTTTGGAAGTGCTGCCAGTCCACAGCAGTGGGAGATAGGAATCTCCATATCAAAAGCTTTAGCACATGGTTGAAGGGCTGGTGTAGCAAGAAGGGGTATGGCTTCATTGGGGATTGGGGATCTAGCTGGAACAATGTGGCCCTCTACAAAGGTAATGGACTGCATCCATCCAGGAAGGGGAAAGTAGTCCTCAATGAGTGGTTTAAATGCTTCATTGATGAGCATTTAAACTAGCTGGGGGGGCATCATGAGCAAGAAAGCTCAAGCAACCCACCCCTACAAGGCAGAGAAACCAGAACTGAGGAGCAGGAAGATGGGTGGATGACAGGGATACCTAAACCAGGCATAAAGGGAAAAGCATAGGAACTGAAGCAGCATAAGAAAGAAAACTGGGGAGAGGGGAAAAGCAGGTGAGCAAAAACAGGAGTAGAGGGAGGAAAAACAGCAAAACATGGAGAGGAAAGAACAATGGGGGAAATCAAACTGCCATCACAGAGGCAACAAGCCTTTGTGTGAAACAAATAAACAAAACAAAACTAAGGAAAAACACAATGGTTCTCAAAAGAGGTAGTGGGAAGGTTAGGAGAAAGATAACATTCAGGAAGTATAAGAATCACAGAAGGAGCAGGACAGAGAACTGTACCTGTTAAAGAAGAAGGAAGTGGGAAGACAGTCAGGATACCAAAGGCCCAAACTGAGGAAAAGATAGCCAACCTCAGTTAAGAAGAGGATGCAACCTTTATAGGTACATCAGAGGGCAAAGGAAGACCAAGGGATGGATAGTGAGGCTTAATAAAGGGAGGGAAGTGAGCAGAGGTGACAGTGAAAAGGCAGAGATATGGAACAAATACTTCGCTCAGTATTCACAAAGAATGTGAGGGAGGTACCTAAACCAAACAATAGAAGCACTCTAGACAGGGGCATATACCAGTCCATTCATAGAAGAAAGGTCCTGAAAGAACTCCTAAAACTGAAGGTGGACAAAGCAATGGGGCTGATGGGATTCACCCCAGAATTCTAAAACAACTAAGGGGAGACCTAGTGACACAACTGACTACCCTTTTTAACAAATCATGGGAGGATGGTGTGGTACCTGAGGACTGGAGGAGGGCAGATGTGATTCCCCTTCATAAAAGTGGGAGCAAGGCAGAGGCAGGAAACTGCAGATCTGTTAGTTTGACCTCAGTGGTAGGAAAAATGATTGAATCACTTCTGAAAGAAAGAATTTTTGAGTATCTAGAGGCCAGCAGGGCACAGGACCCAAGGCAGCATGAATTCACAGTGGGATGGTCATGTCAGACAAATCTTTAACTGGGTGATCAAAGTGGTAGACCAAGGGGGGCTGTGGATATGACCTACCTGGACTTTGGCAAGGCATTTGACACAGTCCCACACAAAAGATTAATAAACAAGTTAGCCAGCCTGGGAGTGGGTTCCAGGGTGGTAGACTGAGTAACAAATTGGCTTTACAACAGGATGCAGAGGATAATAGTAAACGGAGTAAACTCTGAAGAAAGGGTGGTTACTAGTGGGATACCGCAGGGTTCAGTACTGGGATCGGTCCTGTTTGATGTTTTTATAGGAGACATTGCTGAGGGGCTAGAAGGAAAAGTATGCCTCTTTGAAGATCACACAGAGATCTGCAACAGGGTTGATACACGGGGGGGGTCGAAAGGATGAGAAGGGACTTGGCAAGGTTGGAGGAATGGTCAAAAGTATGGCAGCTTAGATTCAATGCAAAGAAGTGCAAAGTAATGCACCTGGAAAACAAAATCCCAGGGGAACAGTACACAGTTGGGTGGAGGGGGTTACTAACAGCAACAAAAATGGAAAGAGACCTGGGGGTTGTAATATTAGATGACCTTAAGGTAGGCAAACAATGTGAGAAGGCAGTAAGGAGAGCTTGGGGGGGGATACTGGGATGCATAGGAGAGGCATCACCAGTAGAAAAATAGGAAGTTGTTATCCTCTGTGCAGGCAGTTGGTGAGACCCCATCTGAGTACTGTGTGCAGTTCTGAGACCCCACTCTGCAAGGACATAAACAGGATGGAGGCAGTCCAGAGGAGGGCAACTAAATGATGCAGGGTCTGCAACAGATGTCATATGACAGAGACTAAAAGAGCTTAATGGGTATACCCTTGAGGAAAGGAGGGGGGGACATGATAGAATCTTTCAAGTACCTCAAGGAATAAACAAAGTCCAAGGGGCAGTATCTTTCAGAAAAGAGATGTGCAAGAACAAGTGGGCCTAATTTGAAGATGGGGGACAGCTCAGGGGCAACATGAGGAAGTATTTTTTTACAGAGAGAGTGGTGTATGCTTGGAACCACCTTCCTGAGCAGGTTGTGGGGCCAAAAACAGTGAGGGAATTCAAAAATGCATGGGACAGACAGAAGGCAATTATAGTGGGGGGGTAGGAAGAAGTAGGCTGTTGGTTAACTTGAATCAGCAGTCTATCCAATAGGTAGGGAAATGGACAGACTAGGTGGGCCAAGCGGTCCTTATCTGCCATCAGAGTTTATGTTTCTATGTTTCTATGGAGGGTTATACTTACAAATGCATGCAGCCTGGGAAATAAAATCCCAAACTTGGAGGCCTTGCTAGTAGAGGCGGACCTGGACATAGCAGCAATAACAGAGACTTGGTACACCGCTAAGCATGGATGAGACATAAATGTACCAGGTTATGCTGTGTTCAGGAGGGATGGGGGAGTAAAAGGGGGAGGGGTGGCCTATACATCAGAGAAGGTAAAAAGGCAATGAAGATACAGGGTAGACAGGGGACACCGAAACACTGTGGGTCACCCTTGAGCCTGGTAATGGAACAACAATCTAAAAGGCATGAACTACAGGCCTCCAGCACAGGAGCAGGGGGTGGACAGGGAGCTAGTGGATGAAATACATAAGATGGCAACAAAAGGAGAAGTTGTGCTGCTTGGTGATTTCAATATGCCAGATGTAGATTGGACCACCTTGGCAGCTGCTTTAACCAGGAGCAGAGACATCCTAGATTGCATACAGGGGGCAGGCCTCAGGCAGCTAGTGCTTGATCCCACCAGAGACAGCGTAATTCTGGACCTAGTACTGACTAATAGTGACAGAATCACAGAAGTCCAGGTAGAAGGTCAACTGGAGTCCACTGACCACCACATAGTGTGGTTTAACATGGGGACAGGAACACAGTCAAGTCACATAAAGGCAAGGGTCTTAGATTTCATAAGGGTGGACTTTGCTAAGATGGGGAGATGTATCAAAGAGGCCCTGGCGAGGAGGGAGGAAGGTACGAGGGGGGTTGAGGAGCAGTGAGAACACCTAAAAGGAGCCATAGAGGAGGTGATGAACCAATGTATCAGGTTGGTAAGCAAAGGCAAAAGAAGGAGGAAAGCACTATGGTTCTCGAGCGATGTGACGGACAAAGTAAGGACCAAAAGGGTGGGTTCCAGGAAATATGGGAGAAACAAAGGGGAAGACAGGAAGGTGTACCTAAAGTGTCTAAGGAAGCAGGGAAGGCTGTTAGAGCACAAAGGCACAGAGTGAGGAAAGATTAGTGCAGACGGTGAAGAAAGGAAACAACCCACTCTATAGGTACATTAGCGAAAGACGGAAAGCTGGGGGGGATTGTAAGGCTCAGAGGGGATGAAGGGGAGAGGAGTGTAAGGAGGGAAACCTGGAAAAGGCAGAAATACTGAATAACTACTTCTCTTTGGTATTCACTGAAGAGGGGGAGGGTCAGGGACCACAGTTGGGCAACAGATACGAAGGAGGGGGAGGTGAACACCAGTCCATTTACTGTGGAGAGAGTCCTGGAGGAGCTTACAAAACTGAAGGTGGACAAAGCAATGGGACCAGATGGCATACACCCAAGGATATTGAGGAAGCTGGAGGGAGCTAGCAGTGCCTCTGGCAGCCATGTTCACCAAGTCACTCAACACAGGAGTGGTTCCAGAGGACTGGAGGAGGGCACATGTAGTTCTTCTTCACAAAAGTGGTAGCAGGGAGGAGGCAGGGAACTATAGGCCAGTCAGCCTCACCTCAGTATTGGGTAAGATTATGGAGGCACTGCTTAAAGAAAGAATAGTGGGACACTTGGAATCCAACAGTGCCCAAGATCCAAGGCAACATGGATTCACAGCAGGAAGGTCGTGTCAAACAAATCTGATAGATTTTTTTGATTGGGTTACAAAGGAGATAAATCAGGGGAGTGTGGACATCACATACCTCGATTTCAGCAAGGCCTTGACACCATATCACATAAAAGGCTGGTTATCAAGATGGGTTGTCTGGGCATGGGTCACAAGGTGGTAAACTGGGTTAGAAACTGGTTAATGGAAAGCAGGCAGAGTGTGGTGGTAAATGGGATCCAGTCTGGGGAGATGGGGGTGATCAGTGGGGTGCCTCAGGGATCAGTCCTTGGGCCAGTACTGTTTAATGCCTTCATCAGTGACATAGCGGAAAGGCTGGAGGGAAAGTTCTGCCTGTTTGCAGATGACACCAAGATCTGCAACAGGGTTATTACT
Organism: Neoceratodus forsteri; assembly: GCA_016271365.2. NCBI lineage: Eukaryota > Metazoa > Chordata > Ceratodontiformes > Ceratodontidae > Neoceratodus > Neoceratodus forsteri. The sequence continues at coordinate 227,328,420 of CM057450.1, read as the reverse complement.
CAGATGGGGTGGAGAAAATTAGGAGGAACCTGGGGAAACTTGAAGAGTGGTCTGAGGTGTGGCAGCTGAGGTTCAATTCAAAGAAGTTCAAAATAATGCACCTGGGATGAGGGAACCCTGGAGAGGGCTACAGGATGGGGGGGGAATTGCTGATGGTCATCAAGGAAGAAATAGATCTGGGGGTTATCATTACAGACAATCTAAAGGTTTTTAAGCCAGAGTACAAAGGCTGAAGGAAGGCCAGTTGCTGGGCGTATAGGCAGAGGTATTGCTAGCAGAAGAAGGGAGGCAGTGTTCCCACTGTATAAAAACACTAGTGAGGCCTCACCTAGAATACTGTGTACAATTCTGGAGGCCGCGTCTTCATAAGGACATTGACAGGGTGGAGGCAGCCCAGAGAAGGATGACAAAGATAGCATAGTGCTTGCACCAGGAAACATATGATTAAAAGACCTCAATATGTACTCGCTGGAGGAGAATAGGGAGCGGGAAGTCATGATGAAAACCTTCAAGTACCTTAAAGGCACAAACAAGGTGCTGGGGGGGTGACATCTTCCAATATAGGAGGAGTACAAGAACGAGGGGGCATTATATGAAATTGGAAGGTGGCAGGATAATGGGAAATGTGAGGAAGTTTTCTTCATGGAAAGGGGTGGTAGATGAATGAAGTCTGGCACTGGAGGTGGTGGGAGCAAGTACTGTGGAGGGATTTAAACATGCATGGGACAGGCATAAGGAACCCTAGAAGTGGGAAGGAGAGGAGAAAGCCATTGATCAAGTAGGATCAGAGGCCTCAAACAAGGGTAGGACTTATGGGCAGACTGGATGGGCCTAGTGGTCCTTATCTGCCAACAATTTCTATGTTTCAGTGTTTGTGGAATAGCAATAAGGAGAGATGGGGTATATAGTGCTTGTGTAACTTGTAATATTTTTTGCGGCTTTTCTCTATTCCCACACTTGAGTAGTAGGTAGGTAGGTAGGTAGTAGTTTGTAGGGAATAGAAGGCCCATGAGCAAGGGTGAGAAGAGTTCCAGAGAAGGAGGCGGAGAGGGTGGTGGTTGAAAAAACACTCCCTAAGCAAGGGAGGTGTGTTAGAGGAGGGCTTATGTAGAGGTTGTGGGAGAAGCTATTCCCCACATTGAACCTTGGGCAAGCCCTCCCATTCAGTGTTTATGGCATAGCAATACGGAGAGATGGGGCATATAGTGCTTGTGTAACTTGTAGTACTTTTTGTGGCTTTACTGTATTCCCACCCTTGAGTAGTAGGTAGGTAGTAGTTTGTAGGGAATAGAAGGCCCAAAAAGATACCTCCTTCAACTCACAGAGTATGAATCCTGGCACTCTGGAGAGGAAAACCCCCAGGTGGTGGAAAACTCTGAGGACCCATGGCCAGGGGTCTGCCCATCCTTCTGGGCATATTAAATGGAGAAGGATCTAGGTTCTAGTAACCATAGCTAATTTGAGGTTGGTGAGTTGCTTGGAGAGACGATAATCCATCTTCAATCCAAGGATGATGCTGATCGCATGATGATCCTGAGGCTGAAGAGGAGATCTGTTCTGAATGAGCAATAGAATCCTTAGTATGAAGTGAATCCGAGTGAAGGAGGATGAAGGAAGTCCAAGTATCAAAGAAGATGAATGATGCTTGTCCAATGGAATTGTAATAGGTGGAGGAACCATGTCCAGATTGATAAGGTACAAAAGTGGGAATGGTGGAACTGCAATGGCAGAAGAAATCATTGGTGAATGATCCAACTTGTGAGAGGCTTGAATGTAAGGGTATGGTCTGGAGGCTAGGAATTCTGTATTGAACAAGGAGTTGCTGAGGAAATCTCCATACAGAAGAATTTGTAGAAGAGTCTTTGGGTACTCTGGAGATGATGGTTTGTTCTCGATCCAAGGATGATACAGCTTGAATGCTGATCCTGAAGATGACTGGTACATCTTTACATAGGGAAGGTAAAATCCTATGGGTAAAGCAGATTCAGTTAAAGAAGGCCTAATGTAGACCATGTTTCCAAAGTGACAAAGTATGGATGTTCAAGGGATTGTATGGATGTTATGAGGCAGGAGAGCAAGATTAGATTGATATAAGACCAGACAGTACACTGTGGTAGTTCTGATGATTAGTAAAGTTATGAGTGACTGCTCCAATTCATATAAGGTTTGATATTCGAGGTAGTCTTGAGGTAAAGAATTGATTATTGAGCGAAAATCACTAGGTAAGCATCCCAGTGTAAATGAATAAAGGAGTTGAGTGCTTGATGAGAGTAATGCCATAAGTGATTAGTAAAGCCCAGAAGATGATTTAAGAGCCATCCAGATGGTAACCTAATATATATGAGGCATGATATGAAATGCGTATAAGGAAAGTATAAGGAATAAGTATAAGGAAAGTCAAGGGGAGGCACTGATAAGCAGAAGGAAAATCCCAGCTCCCCTACAAAACAGGGTACTAAATGAGAAAAATACCAAGGTAGAAAGGTCAGTGGGGTTGCTACAGAAGGTAAAGCCATCAAAAATGGAGCAATGAGTACCAATGCCCGTAGTCTGGGTAACAAGCTTCCTGAATTAGTGGCCTTGATGGAGGAGGAAGATCTGGATATTGTGGCAGTCACGGAAACATGGTACAACACAGAACCATGACTGGGACGTAAAACATACCAGGATACACTATCTACAGGAGGGACAGGAGGGTAAAAGAGGAGGAGGAGTAGCTCTCACATAAGAGAAGAAATCAAAGCAACAGAACAAAAGGGTAAACAGGGAGGAGAAGAAGCACTGTGGGTCAATTTGGAGGCAAGCAATGGCACCACAATCCGCACAGGGTTAGTATACAGACTCCTCTCAGGGGAGGAAATGGACAAGGAAATGATAGAAAGTATACTTAGAATGGCAGATAAAGGGAGACACATTGCTGATGGGTGATCTGAATATGCCAGATGTTAACTGGAGCGCAGTTGCAGCAGCCACTTCTAAGAGTGGGGTTATTCTAGATGCCCTACAGGGGCATGCCTTAGACAACTAGTATTGGAGCCCACTCGAGAGGGAGCAATCTTAGACCTGGTTCTCTCAAACGGAGATGAAGAGAGATCACAGATGTAGAAGTGGGTAGCCATCTGGGAACTAGCGACCATTGAACAGTATGGTTCACAATAAACACAACAATAGAGTCAAGCCATGACAAAAGACAAAGGTACTGGATTTTAGGAGGGCTGACTTTGCCAAAATGGTTGAGTGCCTAAGAATGGCACTAGCAAATGGGCAGGAAGGAGGGTGGAAGAACAATGGGAATAATAAAAACTGCCATCACAGAGGTAACAAGCCTTTGTGTAAAGCAAATAAGCAAACGAACGATGTAAGAAACCACTATGGTTCTCAAAGGAAGTGGCAGGAAGGTTCAAGAGAAAAGAAAGCATTCAGGAAGTACAAGGAATCACAGAAGGAACAGGACAGAGAACTGTATCAGTTAAAACAAAAGGAAGCTGGAAAGGCAGTCAGAACAGCTAAGGCCCAAACCGAGGAAAAGATAGCCAACTCAGTTAAGAAGGGATAAAACCTTTATAGGTACATCAGGAGCAAAGGAAGACCAAGGAGGGATAGTGAGGCTTAATAAAGGGGAGGGAGGGTGGGCAGAGGGTGACTGTGAAAGGCAGAGATACTAAACAAATATTTTTGCTCAGTATTTACAAAGAAGAGGGAGGTACCTAAAACAAACAGTAGAAACACTCTGGATACAGAAGTTGATACCAGCCCATTTACAGAAGAAAGAGTTCTGAAAGAGCTCTAAAACTGAAGGTGAACAAAGCAATGGGGCCTGATGGGATTCATCCCAGAATTCTAAAAGAGCTAAGGATAGAACTAGTGACACCACTGACTACCCTCTTTAACAAATCATGGGAGGATGGGTGGTACCTGAGGACTGGAGGAGGGCAGATGTGATTCCTTCACAAAAGTGGAGCAAGGCAGAAGCAGGAAACTACAGACCTGTTAGTTTAACCTCAGTGGTAGGGAAATGATGGAATCACTTTTGAAGGAAAGAATTGCTCGAGTACCTAGAGGCCAGCAGGGCACAGGACCAAGGCAGCATGGATTCACAGCGGAAGGTCATGCCAGACAAATCTGATAGATTTCTTTGACTGGGTGACCAAAGTAGTAGATCAGGGAGGGCTGTGGACATGGCCTCACCTAGACTTTAGCAAGGCATTTGACACAGTCCCACACAAAGATTAATATACGATTAGCCAGCCTGGGAGTGGGTCCCAAGATGACAGCCTGGGTAAAGAGCTAGAAAATAGGACACAGAGAGTAATAGTAAATGGAGTCCACTCTAAAAGGGGATAGCTGTGGGGTACCACAGGGTTCAGTATTAGGACCGGTCCTCTTCAATGTCTTTATAAGCACATTGCAGAGGGACTGGAAGGAAAAGTATGTCTCTTTGCAGATGACACAAAGATCTGCAACAGAGTTGATGCACAGGGTGGGGTGGAAAGGATGAGAAGGGACTTGGCAAGGTTAGAGGAATGGTCAAATGTATGGCAGCTTAGATTCAATGGCTAAGAAGTGCAGTAATGCACCTGGGAAACAAAACCCAGGGAAGAGTACATAATGGGGGGTGAGATACTAACAACAACAAAATGGAAAGGGACCTGGGATAGTCATATCAGATGACCTAAAGTGGGCAAGCAATGTGAGAGGGCAGCAAGGAGGGCTGGGGGATACTGGGATGCATAGGGAGGCATCACCAGCAGAAAACAAGAAGTTATTATCCTCTGTACAGACAGCTGGTGAGACCACATCTGGAGTACTGCATGCAGTTCTGGAGACCCAATCTCGCAAAGACATAGACAGGATGGAAGCTGTCCAGAGGAGGGCAACTAAAATGGTGCAGGGTCTGCACCGAAGACATATGAAGAGAGACTATAGGAGCTTAATATGTATAGCCACAAGGAAAGGAGGGAGAGGGGGGACATGATAGAAACTTTCAAGTACCTCAAGGGAATCAACAAAAGTCAAGAGGGTAGCATCTTTCAAAAAAGGGTGTGCAAGAACGAGGGGCACAATTTGAAGATAGAAGGGGGCGGCTCAGAGGTAATTTAAGGAAGATTTTTCACAGAGAAGGTTGTGGATGTATGGAACAGCCTTCCAGAGGAGGTTGTGGAGTCAAAAACAGTGGTGGAATTCAAGCATGCATGGGACAGTCATAAGGCAATTCTAGGGGTGGGGGTAGGAAGAAGTAGGCTGCTGGTTAACTAGGATCTGCAGCTTATCCATCAGGTAGGAAATGGGCAGACTGGGTGGGCCAGCGGTCCTTATCTGCCGTCAAATTCTATGTTTCTATGTAGGGAATAGATGACTCTTTGGTCAAGATGTTCATGACTTTATGCTCATCCTCTCTGATATGCTGCCTGAAGTACATATGGGTATTCCTGTGGTGTGATCATTTAGGAGATGCACTGTGGTGGCATAGGTGGATAAGTTTACGGGTAATCCTGGTGCTGAAGTACATGAGAAAAACTTCGGGTGGATGAGAGGAAGAGTCTATAGGCTGGATTAGTAGTGAAATCTATGAATTCTGGATGCCATAGGACTGAATGCTACAGCCGATTAAAAACAATTGGGATGCAAGACTGAGTTGGTGAATTTATCTTGGCTGTTACAGATTGACAGTTAGAATTCAGGAGAGCCAGTTCTCAGTGATGGTCTTTACTGAAGAGATTAACGAGGTACTTCAAGAAGAAGGGGCTGAAGGGTCTGCTGGAAGAATGGATGACAAGGTTGAAGGTACTAGGTGAAAAGGTGCAGATAATAGCATAAGGAATAATGATGTCTGAGAGTGTAATCAAAGTGTGGATGGCATGGAGTCAGGAATCAGCTAGGTGGTGGAGATCCCACAACAAATATTCTGGACAATATCTGTGCAATTCCTAAACTGGCAATGACTGTTGGGAAGTAGGAGTTTAGTAATTTGGTCATCAGAGTCGTTGTTGAATAAGAGCTACATAAAGTAAAATGGATGATGTCCATAGCTGAATGGGTTATCTTGCGATTCCCAGTATCTGTAGAAGCAATGCTGATTATGAAGCCTGAATATAAAGGGAGGATTTAAGTCCTTTCCATGTATGAGAACGGCCAATAAGATGAGGTGTTCGGGGAATCATAGTGATTGGATGGACAGGAATCGGAGGGTATATCTGATAGAGGCGGAGGAGATCTTCCTATTGTCCAGGCGAATGGGATTCCATGAATGATTGTGAAGAACTGAATGGGCAGTGTGAGATTTCTATGATAACATAAGAGTCTATGGGGCATGTGAGCCAAGGAATGTTTGCTGGCAGTAGTAGTACTCCAGAGTAATGCATAAATGATTGAATGAATAGTGGAAGGGTACTGTTAGAAGAGCAGGGTAGCAGTAGGAATGGATCATATGGAAAAGCAGATGGCTGGTGAGGAGTACTGGTCGGCGATAAGACGTAAGGCCCAAAGAGCCACAGCAAACTGTACAAAACGCTGAACCAGCACGGCAAAGAGGAGAAGGCAGTCAGTCCAATGTGAAGGAAGTATGGAGGGATCCTGAGTAGCTGAAGGAAGAAGCAGAGGAAGCTATGGGACAGGTAAAGCCAAATGACATCCAGAGCAGGAAGAAGCAGGATGACACTGGGTCCATGGTGAACAGCAGTGAATTGCAGGAAAATTGAAGCAAGGCATTGGATGTTGATCCATGGAAGGCCAAGGAGCAAAGCCAAGCACCATGAGCAACAGGAGTCCCACATCTGACAAAGGCTGGAAGCAACCAGAGAAAATGAGGGAAGGTGCTGGAGCAACGAAGGATGAGGTTCCAAATCTGCAAAAGAAAATGTTTGTACAGCAGCTGGACAGGGGACCTGCAGCAAGGAAGACCATAAGGTAGTTGACCTGGAGTAAGAGAGGGATCGAACAAGCCAACAGGATCCATATGATGAGGGAAAGGAAGCCCAAGGGGGCTAGCGACGAAGGTCCATGGAAGATCGGGGGATGGCGAGTGGATCAGTCAAAGCAGAAGAGTCCCCATGGATGGAGGGGAAGTGGCAAACTGGCAGGATGGAGGCAAACCAGTCAATGAGGTCCTGGTTCTGTAATCGAAGGTGCAGGTAGAGCTGAGAGGGGGAAGGCTGGAGGAGTGAAAATGATCTGCTCTTGAAGGGAAGCAGCAACCTGCATAAAAGAGAAATGGGAACAGTGGACACAGCGAAGTGAGCTAGGGCCATAGGCCAGGCAAGGTAGTCTCTGTAGTGCTTAAGTGGTGAGGCTAGAAGAACAGCTGCAGTGAGGAGAATTGGAGACCACTCAACAGTAGGAGGTCCAAGTCCAGAAGGGTCGTGGCATCAGTAGTTGTGGAGAAAAACACATGTGAAGCAGTGGAATGGAGGACATGCATCTAGAAGGGACTAGTGAAGCAGAAATATCCAGACTGAATGCGGTTATGAAATGCAGCACAAGGAGAACGAGGTTGAAGATCCGTACTTGAATGGCAATCTGCATCGGTGGAGCTGCAATGGTGGAGATAGTACATGTCAGAGTCAGGCTCTCAGCTGGAAGGTGACAGATAGGATGATGAGTCTAGGCTGCGGACAAGGTAGGATGGAGAAGCAAGCATGTAAAGTCCTGTTCCTGAAGGGAGTGGTAGCCAGGTATCGGGCTGAGAACATATAAATTGAAGCAGAATGCTGTAAATTCAGACAACCGTCAAATGGCAGAGGTGGACAGTAGTGACCTGAAGCAGCATGTAAAGTCCTGTTCCTGAAGGAGTGGTAGCCAGTATCGGGCTGAGAACATATAAATTGAAGCAGAATACTGTAAATTCAGACAACCGCTAAAATGGCAGAGGTGGACAGTAGTGACCTGAAGCAGCATAAGTTGCATAATTATGGTATGCAGAGTGTGAGAGTTCTGTTCCCAAAGGGAAGCAGCAACTGGTATGAGGTAGAGAAGGTATGGTAACAGTATGTAGATGGTAGACATGACTCCCATTCCTGGTCATCAGGGCAAATGAACCTTCACTCGAAGCAATCCAGCAGAGTTTGGGAAGGGGAATGTCAAGTTGGTAGTATGAGGTAGTTCTGATCCCGAAGGGAAGCGGCAACTGGTATGAGGTAAGAAAGTATGGTATAACTCAATAGATTGTAGACATGGCTCCAGTCCCTGGTAGTCAGGGCAAGCTGACCTTCACTCAGTGTTGTCCAGCAGAATTAGACAGAGGATGTCTGGTTGGTAGTAGTATGATGTAATGATTGAAATGGACTTCCATCCCCGGTAGACAGGGGAAGCCTACCTTCACTCAGCACCTCAGAATGTGAGAGTTAGGGACAGAGACCGAGTACTGCTGGTATGGGCTGGCTGGAACTGGGGTGCTATAGAGAAGGAGTGGTCATTCTACAAAAAGGAACAGAAAGAGCTTTTAATACAGGAGGCTTATTTTGTAAATTATAGGAGATTTGTTCTACATGTATCTGTTTACTATCAGTAATTATATTATAGGAGTGTTCATAAAAATAACATTGCAGATTGGAGGAGAGTATAGCCTAAGAAACTGAAACATCCTGCATTGAATATTTGAGCAATAGAGCATGAGGCAACCAGTGTACGCAGTGGTGGCTGAAGCTAGAATCTTGATAGGGTTGCTCAGAATGGAGCCGTAGTACAGGAAGTAGTAGGGAAACTGAAAAAAACAAGCCATTCTAGTAGGTATCCAAATATGGAAACCATAGATATGGAAGTCCAAAGCAAGGACATGCAGTATCATCAGGCACGTATGGGGTTGTTCATATGCAGGCTGAGCTGAGAAAAATCTGACCAATGACAACAAAATACTGCACCCTAGGTCCCACAGTTCAGAATCAGTACACCAGGAGATACAGAGTGATATTGGATTTGTAGAGGATATTACTAGTGAAGAATCCAGACGTTCAGTAACAAACAAAGACATCCATTTCTGGCAGCCATTTCTGCAAACTGGATACCACGGCATCAGCCTGATGGCCCAGTGGCTACGCAGCTGCAAGCTAAATGGAGTAGCTGGATCAAAGAGCTGGAATTGTAGCAGTTGTGGAAAATGAGCATTGCTGCCCACAGCGCTAGTTAGCCCAGGGAGAGAGATACGAATGCAAGAGGTGTAAACAGTGGTTCTTGAGTAGCATATGCAGAAGTGACGTGGAATCCAGCAGAAACGCCATGAGGAGGAGACTTGCAGCCACCTGGAGTTGAGGGGGTAAACGGGAAGCCCACAGGGATGGCTAGACAGTGGGCAAGCGTCGGGAGGGGGAAAGGAGGTAGTAATGAAAAACTAGGTTCTGGGGATGCTTAAAGTGGTGTCGGTAGGGAAAATAGAAGAGCCCAAAAGGAACAAAGTGAGGGGAGGCCCAAACAAGGGAGAAGGGAGAGAATGAAAAAAGGGGGGGTTGGGAGATGAAACAGCCACAGAACGGGAAGGGCAGCCAGGAGAGAGGCAGCAGGGAAGACACAGCAAGAACACAAAGGGAGGTAGGGGGAGACAGACCTAGAGGAGAAACAAAGAAGCAGTGAGGGGAGCAGAACAGTGCAGCCACACAAGCCACTCAGGGAGCCTAGGGCAGACAAAAAAACTCCCTAAGGAAGGGAGGTGTGTTGGAGAGAGCTTATGTAGAGGTTGTGGGAGGAGCTAATCCCACACAAGGCTCTCCACTTCAGCTGAGTGGCCCTGGCGCTGCTACCTGCTGGCGGCAGGACCTCTGCACCCAGCCCGCCACCCCCCTGACCAAGAAAAGCAGACACAAGCCCAAACAAGGCTCTCCAGTTCAGCTGAATGGCCCTGGCACTGCTACCTGCTGGTGCCAGGACCTCTGCATACAGCCTGCCACCCCCTGACCAAGGAAAGCAGACACAAGCCCAAACGAGGCTCTCCACTTCAGCTGAGTGGCCCTGGCTGCTACCTGCCTGCTGGTGGCAGGACCTCTGCATCCAGCCTGCCACCCCCTGACCAAGGAAAGTAGGTACGTTTGGTCAGCTCCTAGCTCAGAGCTGTCAGACTTCAATCCCCATAATTGGACTGGCTCCTGAGGATTGTGGCTGCTTCCCGATTGGATGCTGCAGATCCCCACTGAGAGAGGAAGCACACAAGGCGCTTTTTTCAAAACACAACTTGGCCACTGCCTTGCTGTACTGCTCTCTGGACAATTTTTTCTGCCGAATTTACTGCTCATGTGGGAAAAAAAAAAAAATATATATATATATATATAATATTCAGCTGTTTAGCCTGCTGTATTAGCTAGGCCTGACTTCTATATAGCTTACTGTATGTCTTGCACTACTGAATATTTCTATTGCTTAAACATTTTACCTTTAAACTACTGCACTGTATATGTAGAAATTGCCTAGCAGAGTTATAGCGAACTTTGACTGCCTGACATTTATATAGCTTACTACTTACACTACTGAAATTTTTCTGCTAATTGCCCAGTATTGTAGAATAGCTTGAACTGACCACTGCCTGCTGTTTGCTCTGCCACACTTTTCCCATCACAGTTCCTCTCATTCATCCTTGTTCCCCACAATGTTTCTCTGCCACCTACTGGACCCCTGATTCCCTCTCCTGACACCCCCCTGAACCAGCACATTCTGTAACTATTGCCTGGCATTTTGGGCCATCTTCTGTGCCCATTCCAGACTACCCTGAGTCCTCTCCACCACACGCCTCCTTCCCAGCTCTCCATGGTCCCATTGAAGGGCCCCCCCCCCCAACCTCCTGAATCAGCCTTTTGTTTTGCTAAATTCCCACCTGGCACCTTTGACCAGACCTCTCTGGAGGAACCTTTCTCTCCCACTATTTGCACCTACTCCTGCCCTGAGCACTAAATTGCCCAGGGCCCCCACCAATTTACTTGACCTTTGTCTCTGGCTTTTTAACTAACGGCCCGCCTGTTTTTTTTTTTTTCTGCTCTATTTTAGACACAAGCCCAAACAAGGCTCTCCACTTCAGCTGAGTGGCCCTGGCGCTGCTACCTGCTGGGCGGCAGGACCTCTGCATCCAGCCCGCCACCCCATGTGCACCCTCCCTCCTTTATTAAGTGCACTTCCTCAGTGATCCACGCCCCCTGAGGCCTCACACTAGTCAATTACAGCAACTGCCTAAAGGGGCTCTCCTTTCTGTAACTTCTTTAAGGAATGATCCTCTCTTGAGCTCACTGGTCTCCTCTAAGCAATTCCCCGATATTCTTCATGAAGTGTAATCGGTAGGATACCCCTGCCTGTTGAAGATAAATCCTTAAGACATCTGTGCCATCAGGCTGTTTTCATGTATCTTTGTGTACCATCGATCCCTGTCTCTTTTAGCTAGTCTAACATGGAGCAGTGATCCTTGAGACTTGTAGAACCTAGCTAGTGAGTCTTGGTGCAACTCACACCCTGTTAACACATTGGGCAAACATGGCAGTGCTCGTGTGGTTTCAATTACTTACCTGCTTATGTATGGAACCCCACGTGACAGACCATTCAAGCAGAATTGACCCCAACATAGAGTCATGCCTACCACTACTAGACTGCCTTTATATTAATACTAGGTATAACTTATGCTGCCACCACAAGACTCGAACCCTTCCCATTTTGTGGAATCTCCTTGAGGTGGGACCACTACCTTATTACCAATATGTGGCCGTTCACCCCACCCACCCAAAACCTACACTTCTTGGTGCTATACTGATGGACCATAGGCTACGATCCCTAGGTCAGCACAAGGGGAAACTTTGACCCAGACCCCAGACTCAAACTTATACTAGATGCAGAAAGTTTTGTGCTTTCAAACTACTCCTTGCTGCCCTAAGGAAAATTGTGTTCCTACTACTTTTGTGTTCAGGTAATGTTGAACTCAACCCTGGTTCCACAAAAGCTCTCTCATCTCCATCTGACCTTACAAGACTGAAAGGAGTCAGCTTTATGCACGTAAATGTTTGCAGTCTTTTAAAGAAATTTACATCAGTCCAGACATGGATTACTCATACCGCACCAGATGTACTTGTGCTCTCTGAATCCTGGCTTTGGGTATCCACCCCAGATAGAGAGGTTAACATCCCTAACTACCTCCTATTTAGAGCCGATAGGCTGACCAGGGGAGGCGGAGTAGTCATCTACATCAAAAACAAATTTTCAGTTTCCATCCTAGACTCTACCTCTATTGCAGGTGGATTCTAATGTTTGTCTCTTAAAGTTGAACTTTCCCCATCAATGGCTTTCCGTGTCATAGGCTGTTACAGACCACCAGCCAAGGGGCCTCAGCTCCTGTCCCATCTGTCATCTATTATGGGCTCTGTCCCCATTGAAACAATTATTCTAGGAGACCTTAATTATGATTGGTTGACTAAGGTCTCATACCCCTGAAGCAATTCTGTGACTCCCACAGGTTCACACAACTTATTAAAGAGCCAACTCTCATTAACAAGAAAAACCCAATGAACAGCACCCTATTGGATGTCCTTCTCGCAAGCAAACCATATTCCTTTTCCCATGCCAGAATTTTTTCAGCTGATGTTAGTGACCACTGCTTTATTGCTGGTAGAAGAACTGACACTAAACCCTCACCAACATCTAAATTTTCCACTAAAAGGTCCAGATGGAACTTCGATCCTCTCGCTTACTTCAATGAATTAAAAAACTCTTTGCACTGGCAGAGTTTTTACCTTGCTAAATCAGTGAGTAATGCCTACGACATCTTCCATGAAATTATAACCAGTGCCCTAAATAACCATGCTCCTCTGGTAAAAGCACGTATAAAAGGTAGAACATGCCGTTGGTTCTCAGCGGACCTCAAGGCTGCCTTACTAAAAAGAGATCAACTCTGATAAAAGGCTCGCAAATCACACACAGATGAAGACTGGTGTCTCTTCAGAACAGCTAGAAATGCCTGCACTAAGATGATCAGAGAGGCCAAGGCCAATTTTACAGATCTGAGCTAGATTCTGCATTGAAATGCCCTACCAAGTTCTGGTCCACACTAAAGAACTGACTGGTCATTCTCCAGGAAATGTGCTTCCTCCAAAATTACCACTGACAATGCTATAATTAATGACAAAGATCGAGATCCTGCAGGCCTTCAACAATCATTTTGCCACTGCAGGCCTAGCATTCAATAACGCACCAGTAAGCAGACTACACCCACAGATCAACACGAAGCTCCAGGAACCGAGTAACAATATCGTAACCTTCTCATTCTTATCCACCTCCGTAAAGGAAGTTGAAGATCTTCTCCTAAAATTGGACACAAAAAAAGTGCTGGGGCTGACTTCTTCGACCCATATTACTTGAAAATTGCTTATAACATCCTTGCCGCACCTATCTCTCACTTATTCAACCTGTCCCTATCACAAGATTCCCTCCGTCAGTTATGGAAAGTTGCTCATGTCATCCCCCTGTTTAAATCAGGGGATCCCTGTGACCTAAATAACTGTAGGCCGATCTCCCTCCTCCCCATACTCTCCAAGCTCCTAGAAAAAATTGTGGATACCCAGTTGAGATCTTTCATAGACAACTCGAACTTATTAAACCCTATGCAGTCAGGCTTCAGAACAAAGCACAGTACCATTACGGCCCTGGCAAAAGTAACTAACAACTGGCAACGGGACTTAGACAACAAAAAATTCATCTGTGCAGTTTTCTGGATCTCAGGAAGGCCTTCGACACCGTCGACCACTGTTTGCTCCTCTCTACTTTACAAATAATAGGCCTAGACCGAACCTCCTTGTGTTGGTTCCATGACTACCTCACTGGAAGGCAACAACAAATCAAGGCTGAAGGGGAGCTTTCTTCACTTAAACTGATAAAAAGAGGTGTCAGGGGTCCATATTAGGACCATTAATGTTTGCTATCTATATCAACAGCCTGGATGTACGCATTAAGAAAGCAAGCATTCACCTGTTTGCTGATGACACAGCGCTCTACATAAGCCGTGAATCTCCTGAAGCTGCCTGTGAGCACCTACAAACCGACTATAACATCCTGTAGCACCAGCTCCTCAGTAAAACACTACTACTTAATGCCAAGAAAACCAAGGCAATGCCATTCTCACCAACTGGCCAGAGGGCATATTCTGCTGCTACTGGTCCATTACCTTCTTTCTCCACCTTACTAGGTGAATGTCTTGAATACGTACCGAAATTCAAGTATTTGGGTGTCTGGATAGACAATAAATTCTCCTTTGTGGAACATATAGAAGAACTGCTGAAAAAACTGAGGCAGAGGCTTGGACTCTTCTTCAGAATAAATCGCCTCCTGACCACAGACGCCAAAAGACAGCTCGTCCAATCCACGTTCCTCTCACTAATTGACTATGCTGACTTCATATATGGCCAGTGCCCAGCCTCACACCTTGCTAAATTGGACGATAGATGCCAGAACCGGGGGCGGAGGCGGCCACCCACCACTTTTCTGTACATTGTGGCTTTTTGCCCCTGAGTCGACAGGCGTGACGTCTTAGCGCCTGATTTTTTTTTTTTGCGCCACACCAGCTTGGCGGACCTGATTGGAAGGCAAACACATCTCTCAATCAGGTCTGCTTTAGCAAATTCAGAGCATGACTACAGTTGGAGGCATGCCTAGAGTTAGGGGCGTGTCGCGCGGGCTCTTTAAATGCCCAATATTTTTCCTTCTTTTCTCCATTCCAGTCAGACCATTTAAGTTGGCTGCAATCGGTGCATCGGACGGACGGATTCGGATCCCATCCTTCCTGACTGAGTGAGTGCTGCAGCTGCTGCCGGCTAACTAAGGGGCTTCTGGGAGCGAGAGCGAGACGTGGAGCGAGCGAGTCGGTGAGAGAGAGACGCTGGTGTCGGTGTGGACGACGAGTCGCAGTCGGCGACTACAACAGCAGCAGCCAGCCCAGCAGTGGTGTGTGTGCAGCGGTCTTAAGACTCTTCTAGTCAGGCAGCGTCGGGTCAGGTGGTTGAGAGCGCCTACGTGGGGTAGCGTAGTGACGCAAGGCGTCGTGAGCATTGAGCAGAGCAGACTGACTAGCAGAGCAAATAAAATAGCAGTGCCTCTAACAGTCTGACTGTAACTTCTTCTGGACCGGAGGGACGGAGTAGTAGTCATCACTGTCTTCAGAGCGAGAGCGGCAGCATATGAGCAGCAGCTTTAACTTCATCAGATTTTAACTAACTTGGAGCCTGAGGAGCCAGCAAGAACTTCCTGGTCGTCGCGTTGGACTTGAGACTGCGTAAGCTGCACTGCAGTGCTGTTTTCTTTAGCTGTTTGTTTCATTTTGCTAATCAAAGTTTTGCTGGACTAAGCTTGTATATTTGCTGCCTGCTGTTTATTTGGAAGCTAGGTAGCCTAAGCCAGCAGAGCAGTACTGTTTTTTCCCTTCTCCAGTCCAGGCTCTTCCCTCTCAGGGCCAGGCTCTTCCTCTCCAGGCTGAGGTTCTCCCCATCCCTCTCCAGGCTCTTCCCTCCAGGCTCTTCCTCTGTCTCCAGGCTGAGGCTCTTCTCCCCTCCCTCTCCAGGCTGAGGCTCTCCCCCCTCGGGAGGCTCTCCCTCTCCAGGCTCTTCCCCTCCCTCTCCAGGCTGAGGCTCTCCCTCGGGAGCCCCTCCTCTCCAGGCTCTTTCCCCAGGCTCTTCCCCCTCCCTCTCCAGGTTCTCCCCTCCAGGCTCTTCTCTCTCCAGGCTGAGGTTCTCCCTCCTCTCCTGGCTCTTCCTCTCCAGGCTGAGGCTCTTCCCCTCCTCTCCAGGCTGAGGCTCTTCTCCACCCTCTCTCGGGAGGCTCTCCTCTTCAGGCTCTCCTCCTCTCTCTCAGTTTTAAAAGTACCATCATTGATTTCTGCCCCAGCACATTCTCCTTGCATTCCATCACTTCTACCAGCTCCATCTTCAGCAGCCAGAAACTATTGGTGTAAAATGACCTTTTTCTTATGTAAGGAGTAGGGCGATTATTTATATTAGGGACATAGTGCCCGGTTCTGTAATGTAGCGGATTACGGTACTTGTTCATCCAATGGCGACAGTTAGCCACGCTTTTACAGCGCAATTCTCCCCGCCCCTAAACACGCTCTTGCAAGCAGCCATGATCGGATATCTCACGCCCATTACCTGTATTTATTTAATTTACATGGTTATAAGTGTTACTGAATTGCACTGCTCCTAGGTAACATCATTATGATAATCTCTCTGTCGAAATCACACTATTAAAAATATTGCAATGCCCACAAAATGAAACTCGCTTATTCTTATACTGGACTTCTGAACATTATTTGCTAGCAGGAACAAGGAGGCACCGGCTTTATGAAATAGTAGTTTGGTTTAGCACTTATGATAGCTTTGTTTGTTTGTTCTGTGAGGGCGCCACTCTCGGTCCAGGAATATGTTGTTGTAATAACTATTGTAATTATTACATATTCTGTAGTTTCGCTATAGTGCTTGAGATAGCCTTAGCAAACCCTACTTAGGCTATTGCAAAGTAGTAAAGCCAAACTACAGAATGTGTTCAACATATTCCTGGACCTGGGAGCGTGTGGCGGAGCAGCCCACAGAACAAACATACTTAAGATATCACGTAGTACTAAAGCATCATTTGCCCCACAGATAATAATATTCAGATGTTCACTTACATTTCTGTTTAACGCTGAGGACACCAGTGGTGGGAGGGCAACACCACCACAGTACAAAGATTGATGTTACTTTGCATTTTGACTGTTCTGAAATTCACTTATATTTCTGTTCACCTTTGAGGACATGGGTGGGGGGAGTGTTAGTTATATTCTGATTAGCACTCGATCACTGTCCCACTTTATATTAGAAGATAATCTTGTTAGCACTGCTAATGTTTGAGTGTCACGTTTTGTTCAGTTAAACCAGTATTTCCAGTATAAGTGAGTCTCATGCTGTGATGTTGTAATGATACCTGTTGGGGGGGGGCAGTGCAGTTCAGTTCAGTAACATGGGTGTGGAGATATCAGAGTTGGCTGCCTGCAAGAGGTGTGTTGTGGGGGCAGGAAGAACTGACGTTGGAAAAGGGTGCGTGGCTAACTGCAGCCGTTTGGAGGAACAAGTACCATAATCTCAGAATTCCAGATCCAGGGCACTATGTATCCCCTAATATAAATCTCTCACTGTTATGCATCTGTAAACAATGTGTGTTTTTGAATTTATTTTGAATAAAATCCCTTACTTTTTGCAATAAGTACAATGGGATATTTAACTTCCACCTAGACTGCAGTGACCAGAGATAGGCAGACTTGATCTCAGTTTAATGTCTCGCAAATGACAGTTCCTCAGCAGTGCAGTAACAAACCCCCACCTTGTGCTGCACCAGTGTCTATTATTGGCACGGAACTCAAAAGAGTAAAATGGCAACACCCCTTTCTGAGGCACATAAAGCACACCACCATCTTTTTGAGGGCAAAATGTGCTGCTGCCAGCAGTTTGTATGCAGTTTTGACTTGTGTTTCTAAGGCTGCTTTAACCTCAAACTGTATTCAGTCCATTGTTAAGCTCCACTGGCGCTTGAACTATGAATCGGGGACAGTGAGCATTGGTACAGCAATGCTGCTGAAAACATCAGGTATATTCCATTCCCCATCCTGAACTACAGATAGGGGCTGGGGAGCACAGTGACACAGGTAGTCTTTTTTCCAGTTGTGCTCCAGCTGTGGGGGGCATGGGGCATCCAGCTGAAATGGGTGGGTTGTTCACTTAAAAGCAGCTGGGGCGGGATCTGTCTGGACCCAATGACAAGTGCCAGGCAAAGTCAGCATGGTGAGCAGTAGGGTAGGGAGGCTGTTCCATTGATGGAGATGGGCATAATAGTAGGAGGTGGTAGGCTTTAGCCAGGGATGGTGTATGTGGGAGATGGGGGTGGTGCTCCAGCCAGGAAGGGTGCTCAGTTTGGGTAGGTCTGGTACTGGCTCTGGAAAGATGGTCCAACGAGTGGGGGGGGGGTTGTTCCAGCTGAAGGAAGATTTATTGAAGGCTGCTCTAAGGACTGGTAACATTGTCCAACTCGGGGTTTGCGGGGCTGGTCCATGGTCGGGGAAAGGTCAAGGTCAAGGTGGGATGACTGCTGGAGGTTGTTGGGGAGGAGCATGGAAGGGTACTACAGCAGCTGGGGAGAGAAGTTCAGGGGATGGAAGGGAGGTCCAGATGCAGGGTGGGTGGTCCGGCTAGGGAGCTGGTGCAGGGCTTAGGATGGGTCCAGCTGTTGATACATGGGTAGACGAGAGGGTGCTAGTTTGTGTGGTTGGGATGTCGGCTGAGACAGTTGTCTGCTGGAGGAGAACAGTCTGGGAACTTGGGGTAATCCTGCTACATAGTGGTTGCATGACATGAGGTTAGGATGCAGGTCCAGATGCAGGAGTCGGGAGAGATTGGATGGCTGGAGAAGAGGCTAGGCTATGGGGTGGTGTAGTGGCTCAGTTGGTAGTGCATTCACCTCTGAAGCCAGGAGATCGGAGGGCTGTGGGTTCATTTCCCACATCTGGTACTTGGGTTAATATCCCAGTACTAACACTGTAGTGCAGCATGAGAGGGGTGCTGCACTTCTGAGGTGCCGGCTTTCAGATGAGATATTAAACCGAGGTCCCATCTGCCTGAATTGGTGGTGGTTCAGGTGGATGTTTAAGATCCCGTGGCACTTATCGAAAAGAGTAGGGGAATTTCCAGTGTCCTTGTCAAATCTCCCTCATTCACTAGGAAATACCACCAACATCTGGTTCAGTCATTTGGCATTCATCTGTATCCTCCCTGGGTCATGCCTGAAAATAGGGGATTTGTCGGCACCCAAGGCAATCAACAAAGTCCAACAGGGTAGCATCTTTCAAAAAGGTGTGCAAGAACAAGGGGCACAATTTGAAGATGGGGGCAATTATTATACAATTATTATACATATTATGCATTATTGTACAGAGGAAGCCTGTCTTCGATTGGTGGCTAAGCAGCTGCAGAATGCTTTTCTTGCTTTTTTATTTTAATCGATTATTGCTTGTTTACTGAGGCGGAAAAGTCGACTGCTGTGTGGCTAGTTTTTTTCTAAATTAAAATGCACTTACTGCCGACGTCGAGTAATGGTGGTGGCAAAGTGTCTGGTGGCGCTATATGAGGGGAAAGTGGAGGGAGGTGCATGCATAGAGTGAGGGAACCCCCGTGTACAATGGTGAATTATAACTGGGGCTGTTCCCAATGGGAGAAAACTCCCCAGTTATTTTGGTATTTATGCTTGGGATTCAGGAAAAGTAGTCATAACTGTGGTGTACAGTGTGATTGTTACCCATTTGATCAGAGCACCAGATTTTGAAACTGGAGATCAAAGGTTCAAATCCCACTATGGACACTGACTGGGATATGATCTTGGGTAGAACTAAAGCAGGAGCCCACTGGAAGTGGAATGTTGTAATAAAGCTGAGGTAGTCTGAGTAAATAAGTTTGAATGGAAATATTTGGTGGTGGAGGCATGTATAGTCTTTCTAGCACCATTTTTTTTCAGTTAACAGATCAGCCACACTAGGCTAAAGACCTGTTGACGTGTGCCATCAAAATGGACAAACAGGTCATGCTGGCTGACGCAGCTTATAAATACTACCAGTTTATGTACAGATGTGTACAAATATTTGCATGGCTGAAACTGATTAGAATCTCCCAGTTAAACAAAGCATAGCATGTACTGAAATTGTGCAAGTAACTGTAATTGTTATAATAGCTGGGATTTCCAGGACTGACATCTCGGATCTAGGGAGCAGGTGCATTAAAAAGTAGTGATGTCGAAATGTGTCAGTAAAGTGAGCTGGGTGTGGAGGAGGCAGCTGTAAGAGTGCTTAGAATGATTAATGATACATGTTTTACATTATTATGTAGTGTGCCACTTGTTTGTGGTGGCACTGGCAGACAATGGCATGGAATCTGCCTTGCATGTTGGACTGGATTGGAGTATGGCACTGGTGTGTTTAGCGGTGGTGAATGAAGTTGGCACTTCTCATGACTTGGTTGAGAGACCACTGGGTGGTATGGGGAGTGTTAAAAAGCAAAACCACTGTCAAAGTTCTACTATGGGCACCGTTTATAAAAATGAGGTTTGATGTGATTCGTGTATAAAAACAATTCAATGTTGGGTGAATATCATATAGTGCGTGCATGCACTGAACGCTGGCCTCTCTGTCCCCACCCTTGGTTGAAGAGCCAGGCAGTGATAGGGAATTGCTTACTCCCCTTGCTGCTGGGTCATCTCGGACAAGGAAGAGTTTGGGAAGTTGGGGGCATTTGGAAATTCTGAGTTGCAGCTGCTGGGAGAGGTTGGCTGATATGTGACATAGGGAGGAGGCAAATTCCACAATGCGAAGTCCTGGACATAACAAAAGCCCTGCCATTGTAACAGTTGGGCAGCTGAGTAACAGATGATGGTATACACAAAATGTTATTGTCAGTACCAGCGTCACCCCGAGTCCACCTAGTTCCAAAAGGTTAACCTGGTTAGTAAAAAATCTGGTTTTGATCTCTACGAGAATCCAGTTGATTGGTGGTTGGACATGAAATCAGACCTCTGATACCTTTTATTAGAGCCAGTAGATGTGTCCATTCTGAGGAGTATGTAGCTTATTTGAATGTGCATAAATAAGTACAACACTTTATACTCCCTCTCGCTCTACTACCCATCGCTACTGATCAGATTTCTTATTAAGACAGAATAGGTCTTTTTGTTTTCTCCCGCGCTGCCGGCTTGTCTTTAGGAGGGCGCCCCAGTCCCATTCCCCAGTGTCTACAAGCCAAAGCTCCTAATAAACTTTATTGGACACTTGTCTTGTACACTGGTGGTGCAGTACACAAGCATTTTGCTGCATGGATCACTAGCCAAGAATATCTAATGTAGGCCCAGTAGTTGCGGATTGATAACTAATTGACAAAGATTGGGGGATGAGGAAGGGCAAGATATAAAATGTTTGCCATAGAAATTTTATTGCTTGCATGCTTAATGTTCATGCTGCAGTACCTTATCAGAAGATGGTAATCGGATGGGTTCACTAAACTGTATACGCAATTCTTTCTCAGCCTGCACGGACTCACTGCATTCAAATATGCCACGGTCTGAGAGACGAAACGACAGATGGAGAAACAATCATTGATATTGCTGCCAAGATGCCAAGAAAACTAAATTACTGGTTTGGGAGTGCCCAGATACCAATTGCTTCAGAGCATGCAAGGGACATCGCTGCCAAGAATACCATTGACACTGCCACAAGCACTGCAGCTGTCAGCTGTACCGGTATTGTAAGTGCTAATGTAACTGTGAATACCGCTTCACTGCCAATGGCTTCAATAGAGTCAAATGCAGCCATGTTTGTTTCAAATGCTGCATCAGTGCTAGAACTAACATATTCCTTGCCGGACGATTGTCCTGCAGCTGCTATTCCAGTGCCCCTGGATGGTAAGGCCTGCTCTTTCTCCAATACAGAAAACAGAGCTGCAGAGCTGTTCCCCATAAACAGCAACAGTGATGGCAACATCGTGCATGTCTCTGAGAATACCCAGCTCATGGCAGTTGACCCGTTGCCTGAATCTGCTGTCTCTTTGTCTCTCCCCTCCTATTCTGAGAAAACCTGGGTAACTGCAGTTGAACCAACCGTTCCTGAATCTGCTGTCTCTTTGTCTCTTCCCTCCTGTTCTGAGAGAACCTGGGTAACTGCAGTTGAACCAACCGTGCCTGAATCTGCTGTCTCTTTGTCTCTCCCTCCTGTTCTGAGAAAACCTGGGTAACTGCAGTTGAACCAACTGTGTTGAATCTGCTGTTCTCTTTGTCTCCCTCCTGCTCTTCTGTTTGTTGCCACAATATTAACAGTGTTTTCAACCAAGCAGTGTTACAGACACTTCCATCAAACAAGTCATTCAGCGCACCAATGGGAGAAGAGAAACAAGAACTTGTCAAACACGGTGGTTTTCATCTTTCAACTGGCTAACGTACTGTGTTTCAAAAGGATGTGTGTTCTGCTACTACTGTCGGGCAGCAGTGGAAAGAAAACTAATCACAGGCAGTCATTGTGGTGAAACTACATTCATTTCAGCAGGATTTAGTGATTGGAAGAAAGCAATTGACAAATTCAAGAAACATCAGACATCATTATTCCACCATGAAGCTGTTGAGAAGTATACTGCATTCAACAACGCAAGGATGAATGTTGGTGCTCAGCTCAGTCAGCATCTTGCACAGGAACAGGCAAGAAACCGAGACCGGTTCCTGAAACAGGTAAATGCGATACAGCTTCTAGTTCGGCAAGGACTAGCAATTCGTACCACGAAGAACAGGAAGCAACCTGAGGTGGGAATGCTGAGTAGGGCAGTTGACATGCCAGAACTACGGGGATGGATCCAGGAAGGAAAGTATCAGAGTTCAGATGTTGTGAATGAAGTCATGGAAATCATGGCACATCAGCTGCTGAGGAACCTTCTGGAAGAAATATGCAATGAATCAAAGCGGTATGCAATCATCGCAGATGAATCACGGGATATTAGCCAACATGAACAGATGACCATATGTATACGATCGGTTTCACTGCCCCATTTTGTTATACATGAAGATTTTATTGGGATGTATGAAATGGCGAAGACTGATGCCGAATCCATCACCAGTGCCATTAAGGATGTTCTAGTAAGATGTAACTTGCCAATCAACAACTTGAGGGACAGGCGATGATGGAGCAGCAAATATGAGTGGATGCATTTCTGAACTGCAACAAGAATTAAGAGAGAAATCCACTAGCATTGAATGTCCATTGTGCAAGTCATTCCTTGGACCTGGTGTTGCAAAACTGTAGCAAAAGAGTGATGCCATTGACGATGCCCTCAGCTTTGTCCAGAATTTAAGTGTGTTGATTCGGGGATCCCCACAGAGGCTGGCTCTTTATGAAAATATTGCAGTGAATGACAGTGAGAACCCTTACATGATGGTAGAAGGCCTGCACTTACTTTGTCCAACAAGATGGACAGCAAGAACAAAGAGTATTAAGTCGGTTCTCAAAAAATATGGAGCACTCTATGACACCTTAGAGGAGCTGAAACGAGACAAAGCTACAGATGTGCGAACTAAGGTCAAAGGCCTGATGTCAGTGATGAAAAAGTTTCGGACCTATTTTGGACTGGTTGTATCATACAACATATTCAGCGTATCAGAACAAGTGGCTTCAATCCTGCAAACAAAAACACTGACAGCAGAAACTACGATGATGAGCATAAACTCCCTGAAGAAGAATTTACAACGCCAGCGCGATGACTTTGACCAGGTCTATGAAGGCATCAACAAGAGAGCGCAACTACTGAGAAAAGTGAAGGAGCCAAAACTTCCCAGACAGCACTATGTGCCAGCAAGGCTGCAACATGGTAGTGCACCGCATCACCATCCCAAATCTGCTAAGGACTGGTATCGACAGATGTACTATTAAGCCATTGATGCTTGTCTTGTTGAACTAGACCGACATTTTGATCAAGAAACCTACAGTTTGCTGTCATCCATGGAGAATTTGTTGATTCAAGCAGCCAATGCAAAGACGTTTTCAGTTCCTCTTCAGATCACACAGTTGTATGGAGATAAGGACTTGGACATTGACATTCTGAATGCACAACTGAACTTGCTCCCAGGACTTGTGCAGCAGGTTTTGCCAGAGGTGAGGGCAGTAACTTCAATCAACACCATTATTGATGCCTTAGTGGGAAAAGACTGCCAGCAGCAGATACTGTATTCAGAAGTAGTGAAGCTCATTCAAATTTACCTCCTCGTCCCAATGAGTACAGCAACTGGGGAGAGATCTTTTCAACACAGCGGAGGATAAAGTCTTACTTAAGAAGCACCATGACAGAGAAGAGGTACAATCACCTAATGCTGTTGAACATTCACAAAGAGAGAACGGACAACTTGGATCGGACACTAATTGTTCGGGAGTTTGTGCAACGAAATGGAGACGACTTAACTTTTTTGGAAAAATCTGATACAGAAATTCTGTACTTTACAGAGAAATTCATATGATGGTAAATTGGTTGATTTTGGTGGCCACCAGGGCTTGGTGGAGGCTTGCAAGGGTTACCAACCGGAAGTGGTGACCAGAGCATTCATGGGATGATTTGGTGGTCACCAGGGCTTGGTGGAGGCTTGCAAGGTTTACCAGCCTGAAGTGGTGACCAGAGCATTCATGGGATGATTTGGTGGCCACCAGGACTTGGTGGAGGCTTGCAAGGCTTACCAGCCAGAAGTGGTGACCAGAGCATTCATGGGATGATTTGGTGGCCACCAGGCTTGGTGGAGGCTTGCAAGGCTTACCAGCCGGAAGTGGTGACCAGAGCATTCATGGGATGATTTGGTGGCCACCAGGGCTTGGTGGAGGCTTGCAAGGCTTACCAGCCTGAAGTGGTGACCATAGCATCAAGGATTACTTCATGGCAGAAGTGTAGATGTGATGGTAAATTGGTTGATTTTGGTGGCCACCAGGGCCTGGTGGAGGCTTGCACAGGCTTACCAGCCTGAAGTGGTGACCAGTGCATCAAGGATTACTTCATGGCAGAAGTGTAGATGTGATGGTAAATTGGTTGATTTTGGTGCCCACCAGGGCTTGGTGGAGGCTTGCAAGGCTTACCAGCCTGAAGTGGTGACCAGAGCATTCATGGGATGATTTGGTGGCCACCAGGGCTTGGTGGAGGCTTGCAAGGCTTACCAGACAGAAGTGGTGACCAGAGCATTCATGGGATGATTTGGTGGCCACCAGGGCTTGGTGGAGGCTTGGAAGGCTTACCGGCCTGAAGTGGTGACCAGAGCATTCATGGGATGATTTGGTGGCCACCAGGGCTTGGTGGAGGCTTGCAAGGCTTACCAGCCGGAAGTGGTGACCAGAGCATTCATGGGATGATTTGGTGGCTACCAGGGCTTGGTGGAGGCTTGCACAGGCTTACCATCCGGAAGTGGTGACTAGAGCATGACAGTACAGATGTGATGGTAAATTGGCCCATTTCCAAATGTACCCCACTCCTCCATCCATCCAGACTTTGCTGTAAAAATCTGTTTATATCCCTGTCGTTGTACAATATTGTTTACTGTCATTGTATACTATGATTCATTAATAAATACACTTTACGATGTACACTGATTCAGTAATAAATAAGCTGTGTAAACAAACATAATGGCTCTGTGTCTTTATTTCCCAGCCTCAGGAGTTTACCTTGTCGCTGGTGGTTACTTAACTACTAACTTCTATCCTGAAGTTAGTGGAACCAAAACTCCTAACTCATTAGTGTGAAGACTGCATGCTTGGGACTGGTCATGCACATTACTATGGCATCTCTGTTTCACCTGGACAACCACTGTAACAGATTAATGAATGTGTGATTCAAACATCATGTGGCGCTATTGGAGGGAATGGGTCGACAGCAGCTTTCTTAATATAGCTGTACACTTGAGCAGACTTGGACTGGGTGGTCTCTTTTTGCTGGCACCTTTGTATGTCCTCTAATTATTCCTAAATAGGACTGCATTCGTAACATTATGATGTGCGTACATGATTTATTGTATTTTTGTATGGCAAAAACTAGTGTCGAAAGTGCCCTTTTCCACTCACAAGTGCCCCTCTGATCCTCCGCCCCCTCAGTTTTTACCATCTTCTGGCACCTATGATTGGACGTACTGTATCATAGAACTCTGAGATTTATAACAGGCCTCCCTTTTTCCACCCACCACTGTTCACTATATGCAGCTATGGGTTGACCCTCCCTTCAACACAGGCGGTATAGAAATGCAGCCCTCTGGACACTCCGAGCCATCACCAACAAACTCCCGCAATGCATTGACTGTCTCCCACTAAGCCTGATTGGGAATTATGCCTTGAGAAGTCACTCGCTTGTTTCCCTGAAAGTACCTTGGGTCGGTACCCGCTTTGGAAGAGCAGCCATAAGCTTTGTCCTGCCCATGCTTTGGAATAGGATACAGAAATCGCTGAGACTTAGCTCCCCGGTTAGTCTTGCTATGTTCAAGACCCTGTATGCCAAAACATTTGTGGAGCTCTGTAACTGTTTCCACCTTTCCTAGTTGTCCAGCTGACATTTCCGCTCAATCTAAGTCCTTCCCGTTCAAACTAAGTGTTCCCTTACCAAGTTTACTCCCTCAGTCCATTCCAGTCCCACCGGTACTACGTACTCACTGCAACACACACCCCCATCGCCCACTCTTATGCCCTGATACCACCTGCTTAGTATCCCAGAATCTTTCTGCCAGCGTCCCTGCCTCCTACGTGTGCACTTTTCCATATCCCAGGGACTCCTTTATAGGCTATGAAGATGTTATTGATGGATAGGATTATAAAGGCAACTCTGTATATATATTATTTACCTTTATTTCTACACTGTATATATTTTGTTGTATACGTCTTGCTACTGTTGTTTTATGTATATTTTACTTGTACTCTATTCTGTACCCTTGTCCTTGCAATCTGCACGTCCACCTTGTAAATGAGCTTGCTCAATGGTGATCGCCTGGGTAAATAAAGATTTTGATTGATTGATTGATTGATTGATTGAACCTCAGGTAAGCCCTCCCATTCTATGTTTCTAAGGTTCACTTGGCCCACCCAGTTAGCCCCTTTTTTCCTAACTACATTGTCACTCAGACCCTACTGCTCTTTCCCCCCCACCCTTTCCTTTCCTTTCCTTTCCTTTCCTTTCCTTTCCTTTTCACTATGATTCCTTTGTGCTTATCTCATGTATTCTTGAACCTCACCACCTCTGCTGGAAGACTGTTTCGGGAATCTAATCTTTCTGTGAAGAAGTACTTCCTCACATCTCTTCTGAATCTACCCCCTTCCAGCTTCATGTCATGTTCCCTTATTCTTGAGCACTTTTTTGTTCTTCTACACATAGCTTCATGGAAGGGTTTTGTTTTTAAAATGTGACCAGATTGCAAACAAGACTTCCTTAAAATCTTAATGTGTACATAACACCCTTACGTATGCCATTTTAACCTTCTATTTACATCTGACACATCAAAGGTGTCTGCCTTGGTAGATGTGACGCTACAGAGGCATCTCCAAGTCCCATTAAGTCAGCAGCATTTGGAGACAGCTCAGCAACATTTCAGGCAGCGCAGCTTTCTGGAAGCTGCCGATTGTAAATAGAAGGTTGAGAATGGTGAGCTAGTGCAGGTGCCAGGAGTCCACATCAGGACTAATTTAAAACCCCCAAACTGTGTAAGCCATATTTGTTAGCAACAGCACAGTTTCAAGGCCACAGTGTTCAAAACCATCCAATAAACTGTTACTTCACTCATGGGACAGAAATCTTTTCCAATATCTGTACCAAAATTGTGAAATGCTCTTTCTAGTTTGCTCCTTGTGCCAGGTTGATAGACTTGTCTCTAAGAAAAGTTTAACAAAATATATGAACAATCTGTGTGTGATTTTTTTTATTGGTACGCTGACAGACCCTGCGGAGCTGTGTGCACGGGCCAGTCACTTTGTGCTGCCATCACCTTTGATAAACTGGGAAGATCTGGTATGAGGGGTACCAGCCAGTCACTGTGTTTGACTTCAAGTCATCCATCCAGGATTTAAATAGACTAGGGAGGATGGTGAAGAGGGAGTGGAGGAACTGGGGGTGCTTTTACACCTGGGTACCAATGATCTGGCAAACCAGTCAGTGGAAACCGTGAAGCGAAACTTCCATAGACTGGGGCACAGATTGGTGGCACACTCAACCTCCCTGGCCTTTTCCGAAGTCCTTCCTGTATGGGGTAGGAAAAGGAGGCAGGATAGGATAAGGAGTGCTGAAATAGAGAAGTTTAAAAGTTAATTTAAGGGTTGGTGTCGACACATGGGGTACTACTTTGTAGGGAACTGTGGCGAACTTCTGTTATAGGAGAGTTTTCAAGGTTGATGGACTTCACCTGATGAGAGGTGCACTCGGGCAGAAGTTTAACGTCTATATTAGACCTTTAAAATGACTGCAGTGGAGTCTGAGTCGAGGGGTACCATGGTGTATGGTGAGCAGAAGGGGATCCTAGATAGCACTCCCCCATATCCAGGGGTAGTGGAACCTTGGAAAAGTCTGTTGGTTAAGGTGTTGGGTGCAGAAATGGGATTCAAGCAGGGCTGGGATAGAATAGAAACTGATAGCAGATAAGGGACACTTGGCCCATCCAGTCTGCCTTTTTGCATTGTGAATGCTTTCACTGCAGACTTTGCTAGGTCTATGGCATTCTCCTTCCACCCCTTTCATATCCCTTATGATTCCCTTGTGCCTTTTCTAAGCTTTTCTGAATCCCACTACTGTTTTTTCCCCCACTACCTCCACTGAAAGGCTGTTCCAGGCATCCACCACCCTTTCTGTGAATAAGAATTTCCTCACATCTCTCCTGAACCTACCCCCACTCCAGCTTTATATCATGACCCCTTGTTCTAGAACATCCTTTTCTTCAAAAGATATATCTCACCTGAACCTTATTCTGCCCCATGAGGTATTTAAAGGTTTCAACTATATCCACCCCATCCTCCTCTCCTCCAGGGTGTACATGTTTAGTTCCACTAGCTACTTCTTGTAGGGCTTTTGCAGCAAACCCTGTACCATCTTGGTAGCCCTCTGCTGGACTGCCTGTACTCTATCTTTCCTGAGATATGGTCTCCAAAACTGGACACAGTACTCCAGGTGGGATCTTACCACTGACCTATATAGGGGCAATACCACTTGTTTCTTCCTGCTGGGGATACCTCCACCTACTGTATATACCCCAGCATTCCACTAGCTCTCCTGATCACTTTGTTGCATTGTCTGGCCACCCTCAGGTCATCCAATATGATTACCCCCAGGTCCATTTCCTGCCTGTCATTGCAAGTACCTTTTGCCCCATTTTGTACTCCACCCCAGGAGTTCTGTGACCCAAGTGCATTACTTAGCACTTTTTTTGCATTAAACCTTAGCTACCAAGCATTTGACAACTACCCCAGCTGTTTTAAGTCTCTTACCATCCTTTGCACCCCAAGAGTGTCCACTCTGTTGCAGATCCTGGTGTCATTCACAAATAGGCAGACCGTTCCTTCCAGTTCCTCCACTGTCACTAATGAAGACATTAAACAGGACTGGTCCAAGTATTGACCCCTGAGGTACCCCACTGGCCACTCCACTCCCTTCAGAATTAACTCCATTTACTACCACCCTCTGCCTCCTATCTTCTAACCAGTTTCTTGCCCAGGTTACCACTTTATTGTTCACCCCCATGCTACCCAACTTGTTTACAAGCATCCTATGTGGAACAGTATCAAAGGTCTTGCTGAAGTCCAGGTAGGCCATGTCCACCACACCTCCCTGATCCAACACCTTTGTTACCCAATCAAAAAAATCTATTAGATTTCTTTGGCACAACCTCCCTTCTGCGAGCCATGATGACTTGGGTCCTGCAATCCATTGGATTCCCAGGTGTTACACAATCCTTTCCTTTAATAGTGTTTCCATTAATTTCTCTAATACTGAGCTCAGGCTGACATGCCTATAATTTCCCACCTCCTCCTTGCTAACATTTTTGTGAAGTGGGACTATGTCTGCTCTTCTCCAGTCCTTTGGAACCATGCCGATCTCTAATGAACTAATAAACAGGTCTGCCCAGGGGTGCAGCCATCACCTCCCTGAATTCCTTCAGCACTTTTGGATGCACCCTGTTTGGCCCCATGGCTTTGTCCACCCTCAGATTGGCAAGTGCCTTCTTGACCCTCTCCTCAGAAAAGGGACTGGTGTCCACTTCCCTCCCCTCAAAGGTCTTGGTGCTTATTTGTGGTCCCTCCCCTTCCCCTACTACTGTAAAAGTACAAAAAGTTCTATTGATTGGCAGTAGCCATTATAATATACTAGTCATAAAACCACATTAAAATATTGTACAAATCTTGATATAAAACTGCAACATTAGTCAGTGCAATACAGTACTGATTACCATGTCATTAACAGCTAGTGTAAAGCTGCATCTCACCAAATAATAGTTCAAGAGAAGACCTGAACTGTCCAAAAGTTAATCATTTACATATGAGTTGTCATCAAAAACCGAGCTAGTCTCTCTTGTCTAGGAGGCAGTATAGCACAGTGGGTTAAGGCTCTGAGCTGCAGATCTGGAGACTTGGATTTAAATCCCACAGCCGCCTAGGTGCATACTGTGTGACCTGAGCAAGTCACTTCACTTCCTTGTGCTCCCAGGTTACATCTGGAAACAAGCCTCAGCTTAGTGTACTACTTCTGGTTAAAGAAGGTTCCCTTTCCCATTCCCATTCCCTTTCTTGAACATTAAGATCCTGTGATGTGAATTAGTAATATATTATTTTGTCAGGAGGGAGATCGAGACCACTCAACATTTCCCCTAGCCATCGCTTCCTGTTCTATTCAAAGAGTGGACACATCAAAACCACATGTTTAAGATCATCATATGTCTTGGCACTACAATTATTTATTTATTTAGCTTTTGTTGACCGGGTAAGTGCACTAGACAAATCCTGCCTATTTTCAAGCACGACCCGGGGGAGGGGGATACAGATGAATGCCAACTGACCTTGAACCAGATTAAGCTGTTGGTGGTATTTTTAGTGAATGAGGGAAATTTGGCCAGGACACCGGGGAAATTCCCCTACTGCTGCTGGTTCTCAGTAGCCAGTGGGGGGAGTATGGGTGTTGGTGAGCGATGACTGAGTTGACCATGGCTCAGTTGGAGGAGGAGGTGGAGAGAGCGCTGGTAGGTGCTGAGACGGAGGAGAATCAAGTGAGCCTGTTTCAGGGCGATTTTTCAAATGTTCATGGGGTGAGAGAGCTACCCCTGGAGAAGTTTTCCGAGGCAGCTGCATTTCAAAACAGCATGGGGAGTTCCTTAAAGGCTGAAGATGCGGAGGATCCCTGGACGGCTGGTAAGCAAGCAACAGGAGCGGCGCCTTTAAAATCGGCAAAAGAAGCTGTGAGGTCATCCGGCAACGGAGAAGTAGCAGTGTTCAGCATCAAGATCCAGAATTTAGCGGAGTTGGCAAAGAAAGCATTAAGAGTGGAGCAGCTAAAGCTTTTGTTGTCAGACTGTGGTTTGGGAGCTAAGCAAGAGAAAGAGAGAGCGAGTCGATCAGACAGCGGCTGGCGTGAGGCAGGAGCGAGGGGAAATGATACTGCTTTGAATCGTTTGTGGTCTGTAAGTACGCTGCAACAGCTCAATAACTTCCCTACAATTCCTATCTCTAAGGATTCAGGCTTTGTTTATAATCCTGAGGCTGTCCCTAATCCCAAGGTTTCCCCAGTAGTTTATCAAACGGAGAATGGGGTACAGGAAGGAGTGACTGAGTTTTGTTTTAAGCCCCAATCAGAACATAAAGTTTTGTGTATGCCTCAAACAGTGGAACTGGTTTCTTCAAAAACTGTCCTTACTGGGAGTTCTGTGACGTCGGGAGGTCATGATAAGACTTGGACTCCGCAGGCTGCTTTATCGGCGGCTGGGTGGAAGCAGATGGGACATGGGGTATGGACTCCGGACTCTGCCTGGGAGGATTCTTGGGGTCTGCAGTCTACCACTCCAGAGTGGAAACCAGGGAAAGGGGGGGTGGGTCTTAAGTTTTGGCTGATAAGGTTGCATCACAAAAAACTTCATTTCCAGAGGTTGCACAACAACATAATAAGGGGCCTGGTGCTGAAGAAGGGAGGCCTAATCTAGAGAATGCTGAGCAGACAGAGGATAGTGGAGCTAGGCCTGGAAAACCTTTATTGTCAAGTTTATTTGCTCAAAGTAAGAGAGAAGCTGCTCCAAGGAGAAATGCAGTGTGAATCCGATATAAAGGGGGTTTAAAGGAAAAACCAAATAGGCTTTATGTAGGTCGAACCTTAATTAAAGACTCTTTAAAATTTTCCCCCAGAGATGTGTTTGCTTTCATTAATATCTCGGGGGAGGATAACTATGATATTAGTTTTCGTTCCCCAGCTTTACTAGATCTTTTTTGGGTGAGGTACAACCAAGTAAAATTTTCTCCTTTATGGACCCCTTTTTTTGTTATTCCATTATCAAAACCGTTAGTTAAGTTTGTGACAATAATGTTTAGGAATGAGGGTGTTCATGTTGAGGATATTAAATTTTGGTTATCCCAGAAGTGCGAAGTGTTGAGTGAACCTGAACCAATATTAGATTCAGAACTTTTTGGACAGGTGGGTGGAAGTTTAAGTGAAGCTAAGACAATCTGTGGCAGGTATAGAACATATTCCCAACTCATTTTTGTTAGGGAGGGATAGGGGGGTCTGCTTTTATAGTGGACAGCCCAGGGCCTGCTACAGATGTGGGTCTAGAGTGCATTTGTCTAGTGCATGTGATCAGCCGAAGTGTGATAATTGTGGTGAAGTAGGTCATATCACTATGTTTTGTTCGAATGCTTTGAAATGTGATTTATGTGAAGAACTGAATCATGCTTTTAAAGATTGTCCCTGGGCGGCCCAGAATAAACAGTCTTGTGGTGCTTCTGATCTTTTGATCCAACAGGCACAGGAGGCCGGCGAGTCTCAGCAAAAGGAGGCCCCGGTGGTTAGAGACCTTGCGGTCCCTCAGAGCTTAGTTAAACTTAAGGAAGGATTGGAAGTTGCTAATAACGAAGCTCAGAAACTGGAAGTAGGTAAGGTGGTCCCTAATCTCCTTCAGCCTGTATGTTATATTGAGAATGCGGAGGGAATGGTTGGGCCTGGTGTTAACTTGTTACAACCCCCTGTAGCCCCTCTATCTTTAAGAAGGTCGAGTAGAACATCTAAAATTCTTGTGCCTCTGGAACCAGAAAGCATTGAATCAAAAAATCATTTTGCTGAATTATCTTGGGGAGATTCAGAAATGGATATGGGAGACACCGATTCCCAAGCGTCGATACTGGAGGGAGGGAAAGTACAGAAGGATGATTATAAGGGGAAAAAGAAGAAAAGAAGGAAAAAATGAAAGTATTTTACTAGGTCCTTTTTCTGTTAGGCTAGTCTGATGGATTTAACATGGGCTACCTTAAATACCCATAGTCTTCTGAAATCTCAGAAAAGACAAGCGGTTTTTCAATTGATTTTCGATTTACAAATCTCCATTTGTTTTTTACAAGAAACATGGATGTTTGCTAAAAATCAAGTCAGTTCTTTTGGCAAAGATTGGCCATGGGGACCATCTTTTTGGTCCTTTGGGGAGGAGAGGGCTGATGGGGTGGGGATTATTTTCAATTCTTTAAACTTTAAACTACATAAGTTAATTGAGATATGTCCTGGTAGAATATTAATTATTGAGGGGTGCTGGTATGGGAGTATGATTAGATTAATTAATATTTATGGTCCTCAATCGAAAGCGGGTAGGGTTCAGTGTTTCACAGACATTCGGCCTTTTTTGGTCACTACAATCCCTATTTTTTTTGGAGGGGACTTTAATTGTAATTTAATGGGGATTAAGGGTATGGACAGGCAGGACTTTGGGAAGAAGACCTATTGTGATACTGTGTGTCTAAACACATTATAAAAACAGCGGATTTAGTGAATTGTATTAATAATAGTGATAGTGGCTTGAGAGGTACTCTTTTACAAGGGTAAAAGCTTCATGATTGATTATCTGTTTATATCCAAGAGGATCCGATACATAGTCCGAGATTATTCCAATGGAATTCTCTGATCATGCTTTAGTTGTCATCAAAGTGGGGGCTCATCAGAGTTTTTTAAGACAAAAAACTATGTGGAAATTAAACGCCTCGATTCTGCATGAGAAAGTGGTTACCAATTCCATTCGATGTATTTTGGAGGCCAGGTTATCAGTTGTCTTTTTGTATCAAGATTTAGGGGTTTGGTGGCAGGAAACGAAAGATGATTGCATTTGTTGGTTTAAAAAATATGGGATTCGGAAGAAGAACTCAGTTTTTTTTGAATATCTAAAGCTTAGAAACCAACTTCAAAAAGTTTTGACGTGTGCTAACTCCTCTAGGGGTAATTTTTCGACTCAAATATCTGAAATTAAAGATCTAATGAGAAATCTGCAGTATGATAGAACAAAAACGTTTCAAGCTTTAGTTCAGAATCATTTAAAAAAATCAGTGTTTGGGGACCCATTTGAGTTATGCAAATCTATTAAGGATAGGGGAGCTTTAGAATTTTTATATCAAGGCGTTACTAAAGTTAGTTCCATTAAAGCATTAGGGGAGATTATTAGGCAGCATTTTAGGGATTTAGAGCCTAAAGTTGTTCCATCGTCTTTTCAGATTAGTCAATTTCTAGGCCCGGTTTTGGAAACAAAGATGGACAAAGTATTGCTGAGAAAATTAGAACAGCCTTTTTCAAAATTTGAGATAAAGGAAGTCATTAATTCCCTTAAACTAAATGTGGCACCTGGTTTAGATGGGTTATCGAACGGTTTTTATAAAGTTTTCCAAGCTGAAATTGTGGAATGTTTATTTTTGGTGTTTAATTTTTTTTTTACTGAAGGGTGGGGCTGAATTCCTTTGGTAGGTCAGATATATATTTTAAAGCGGGGATAGAGTGACTTCAAAATTGGAGACCTATAACCCTGTTAAATTCAGATTATAAAATTTTGGCGACTTTGATTAATAATAGACTTAAAGGGGTAGTGGAGGGTTGTTTCTGCCTATACAACATTGTGGGATTCCTAACAGAAGAATTCATTCAGTTTTATGTTTGATCCGAGATATTATTGAACAAGTTAAGCTTGAAGGAAAGTCAGGGTTATTGTTTCCTAGACTTGGAGAAAGCATTTGATAGAGTGGATCATGGTTTTTATTTGCCACACTGGATTGGTTTGGGGTTCCTCAGGTAATTATAAAACTAATAAGGGTTTATACAACAAGGCTAAAGTTTTCCCAGTTCTAAATGGGGGATTGAGGAGGTTTTTTATTAATTGCGGAGTTCGGCAGGGTGTCCATTAAGCCCTCTGTTATATAATTTCTCGTTAGAACCTTTGATAAAAGCAGTCTGTGCCCCCTCCCTTGTGGCAGGGTTTATGGGTACCAGGGGCAAAGTGTCCCTGTACCATCCAAGCCTATGCAGATG
This sequence comes from Neoceratodus forsteri, assembly GCA_016271365.2. Taxonomy (NCBI): domain Eukaryota; kingdom Metazoa; phylum Chordata; order Ceratodontiformes; family Ceratodontidae; genus Neoceratodus; species Neoceratodus forsteri. The sequence continues at coordinate 227,293,414 of CM057450.1, read as the reverse complement.
ATATTTGCCTTTTTTTTACCAACTACATTGACTTAACAGTTTTTTTTTCAGTATTTTCTGCCTATGCAAGTGTAGCTAATGCTAAATTGAATGTTCATAAATCCAAAGGTTTATTGTTAGGTAACTTTCAAAGAGAAGTGTTTTTCTTTAAGTCTATAGAATTTTCTCTAAAACCTTTAAAAATTTTAGGGGTGGAGTTCACTAATCAGAATTGCCCGTTAGATAATTGGTCAGTAATTTTGGATGCAATAGCACAGAAAGTGTTAATTTGGAAAAAGTTTAAGTTTTCCAAAATTAAACGAATTCAGGTTCTAAAGCAGTTCATTTTACCAAGATTACAGTATATGGCGTAATTTTCCATTGCCAGTGCAGTTAGAGACAAAATTATATAGCATCTGTTTTCAGATGCTTTGGGGTAGTAGACTAAACCCAGTGAAGAGGCTGTACTTACTTAGACAAAAACAAGGGGCTAGGTATGGTAGACCCAGTGGTGTTTGTTTTGCTCTTTTCTTTTCCTTTTCTTTAAAAAAGGGACTTGGTCCTTCTGACGAGTTAGATAGTTTGGCTTTTAAGTATCTGTTTAAGTCATACCTTAGTATGTGGAGGCCTCAGGCACCTAAATGGTCCCTGAGATTAAGGGTGCCATTATATTTTAAACCAGCGGCCCAAAAATTATATAAATGGAAGGTGTCTAAAGAGCTGATATTAAGGTGTTCCTCAAAGGGGTTATAAAAAGAAATTATGCTACAATTTTTTTTATTAGAGCCAAACTTTAAGAATTGCTCAAGTGATAAAACAAGTGATGTGTTAGAGCAACTCAATAATACTAGACTTCCACCATACATGTGGGAAAATTTATGGCTCATGGTGTATGGGAAATTGAATGTAAGGGGAACGGCCAAACATAAAGCGATTGAGGAAAGATTTTGCCCCTATCCTGAATGTATTAATTTAGAAGAGACAATGGAGCACTTTTTTCTGCAATGTTCTTTCCCCTCTAAACTATGGGTTTTTTTAGCACAGGTTTGGGATTTTCCTTGGTTGTCAAAGCTTACCTATGATATTTTAGTAATTGGGAACTTTCCGCTTTATTTGAGCAGCTTTGAGAAAAATACTTTGCACTTATTTTTGGCTAGTCTGCGTTTTTGCTTATGGCAAACTAGATGCCAATGGGTGTTATACCAAAAGCGTCCTTCTTTGGAGGGATTTAGAGTGTATGTTACCAACGTTCTGACCAGAATTTATATCGAAGAATGCAATCTATATAATTCTAGTAAAGTAAGATTATGGTGGAGGGGATTTCTGCACTTTATTAAATATAAATAAAAAAAAAAAAAAAAAATGAAAAAAATTAATTACATATATAAGAGGGGATGTCCGTGGTTTTGAGTTTTATGGTAGGAGAGGGGAATGGTGTATATACTTAAGTATATATGGAGGCTGTTTTTTTTTATTGTCTGTTTTTTTTCTTTGAATAATGGGGAAAACCTGCATATTGTACGTTTTTTTACTTGTTTCCCTACTTTTATGGATTGTTAGAGTTTGTTGTTTTTTTTTCTCACATGTTACTGTGTAATATCTGAATGTGTTTATTCTAATAAAGTTACCCCTACTCTTTTCAATAAGTGCCATGGGATCTTTAACATCCACCTGAACTACCACCAATCCAGGCAGATGGGACCTCGGTTTAACGTCTCATCTGAAAGATGGCACCTCAGAAATGCAGCACCCCTCTCATGCTGCATTACAGTGTCAGTACTGGGATATTAACCCAAGTGCCAGATGTGGGAACTGAACCTACAGCCCTCTGATCTCCCGGCCTCAGAGGCGAGTGTGCTACCTACTGAGCCACTGACACTGCAGTTTACAGTAAGGATCCAAGGCATTTGGCCTTTTTTGTCTATGGTGGATATGTTGAACATTGTGTACCTCTATTTTAAATCTAGTGAAAATTCTGCATATCTTAGGATTGGTTAGTTTAGAGAGATATGATTCATAGCCCCATGAGGTCTTGAACTGTACTGGCCCTGCAACCTTAATACAGACAATTGAGAGAATAAGCTTATGTAGGAGGTGTCCTAATCCTGAAGGCAGGATAGTATTTTTAATATGAGCATATTCCAATGTAGAAAGCTTTATTTCTTCTTCCAGACAAATTCTAGGGAAACTTGTGTCCAGAAGGAGAAAAAACTTTAAGAGAAACATGATCTGTCTCTCTCTAACTAATGAGAGCATGGAATGTTGTCCAAATTCTAATTTGAAAATACAAGCTGGAGTCCCCGGTGGGACCATAAGAATGTATCTGTATAGTTTATTAAGAAAGGTCTCTATGAGTTGGCCTGCTGGTGCTGAGGGTTGAGGCACTGGATGCCACACCTTGCACCATGCTGGTGACTCAGGTTCAGGAACTGACTCAGGTCATTTGGGGTCAGCTGGGGAGGTAAGATTTGAGTGTCCGGAGGACTGCTCTCCTTCCTCGGGTTGGGGGTTTGTGCTGCGTGTGTTAGCACAACAAGCGAGGTTTGGCCCATGCCCAGGGTGCTTGGCTGCCTCCACAGAGGTGAGGACAGCTGCCATGCCCATTGCATGGGCAAGGGCACAGGGGAGAAAATAGATGAAAAATACCAGGACCCAGCAGGACCCATGATGGCCCTGATGGGCCAGAGGACATACCCCTCCAGGTGGTATAAATAATGTCACGATAAAAAAAAAGTATTTACAGCTGATAGATTAGATGAACCCAAACTCTCAGAGGCATATAGTATACTTGCCTTTATTTTGGCATTAATTACTCTCAATATGCCTCTGACTGTTGTTTTACCCATTTAAGCATTAAAGATTTTGAAAGCATTGACAGAAGTGGTCATTTTAGTTTGTATTAATTTAACATGTTTACTCCATGTCATAGTTTGTGCAAATCTGACGCCTTAATAGTCGTAATGATCTACGACTTCTACTTTATCCTCATGTATCCAAAATTTGGGTGTAATTTTGAACTTATTCCCAAAGATTACCATCTTGGTCTTGTTTAGATTTATCCTTAACATTTTATTTTTACATAAGCTCGTGAAATGTTTTAATTTCCTTTTTAATCACAGAGCTGAGGTCAAAATAAGTACTATATCGTCCACATAAGTGAGACAGTCAATTCTTTGCTCCAAGATTTTTGGAGCATGAAAGTCAGGGTTGATGATATTCATCAGAATGCTATTAATATAAATATTAAACAAGGTTGGTGACAGAAGACAACCTTGCCTAACACCTAGATTAGTTCGAAAAGATGGTGTAGTATGTCCATAATAGTCATATTGGATTTTTGCCCATGTTTTTTCATGAAGCCTAATTTAAATGTCAAGGAGAACTCTATCAAGGCCAAGGTTTTTTAACATATATCAAATAATTTTCCAACTGATGCTGTCAAAAGCAGCCAAGAAGTCAACAAAACAGTAACACAACTTCCCATTCCTAATTTTAGTGTATTTCCAGATTGAATGATGCAAAATGTAACAATGTTGTACAGTTGATCTATGTTTTCTAAAACCATTCTAGGATTCGCTTATGAGGGAATGTTCATCTAACCAATCCAGAAGTCTACCTAAGATTATTTTGGGAAAAAACTTCTGAGTTACATTGATTAGGTTTATTGGCCTGTACATCTTTGGGTCATTAGGGTTTTATTTTTTATAAAAAAGGGGAATATAACACCACCCTGCCAACTTGAAGTGAATTCTTGATTTTGGATAAATGCGTTAATGATTCTATGCAATATGGGCGACACCATTCCAGGGATGATTTTAGTATGTCCCCAATAATTTTGTCAGGACCTGGTGCTTTACTGGATGCTAATGACCCTAGAGCTGATATAATTTCTTCCTCCGATATAAATATCGGGAGAGAAAAAACTTACTGAGGTTATATTATCAAACTTCAGCTCTACAGCTTCTTCCTCACTAGTTGTTTAACCAGGAGTAGCACACTAACCTGAAAGTTTTTTACAGGAGCAACCTGGGAGCACAGGGAAGTTAAGTGACTTGCTTAGGGTCACACAGTATGCAAGTGGAAGCTGTGGGAATAGGATACCCATACATTAGGGGCAATGGATGACTCCACCCTAGCTAGGCATTTATCATATCCCTGAGTGACAATATTCCAAAATTGTTTCCCATCTCTTTTTATAACAGATTTCCTCAGTCTTTCCCATAACATTGCAGAATGTTTCTGATGCTCACTCTCCAAGATTGTTTTGTATTTCTCTCTTTCCTTTTTTAAAATTGTATGTTGTTTTTTTATTATTATGTATAATGTCCTTTCTATTAAGTCTGAGAGCCCTGTTTAAGCTTTGTTTGGCCTTTCTACATTTACTATTGAACCAAGTTTTCCCTCTTCTATTAGAATTTAGTATTGTAAGTTGGTTAATTGAGCAGTGTGGTCTCAGAAGAATGCAGATATGATGGCAGTTTTTAATCATATCAGGCTGGTCAGTGGTCCCTAAACTTTGAAGATGTAATTTACATATTTCCCCAGTATTTAGTATCTCATTAAACTGTGCAGAGGAACTAGTTGTCCATTTAATTTTCCTTTCATTTACTATCTCAATGCCTTTATCAATATGTGTAGCCAAGTTTACTTGGTTTAGGCTGTCCTGCTGAAAGGTCAGTATTGCTGGAAAATGGGCTGATTCTGAACACTCAACACTATGTAGGTCAAGGACCAATCTAGTAGCCTCGAGGTTAGTGCAGATCAAGTCTATGGTAGAGGAGCAAGTTGGGCCTATATACAGTATGTCAGCTTATCGGGTCTGTCCCCAGGTAATCTTCCATTCATTACACAGCAGTTTCATTCTAAGAGATATCTAAACAACTATTTCCCTCTACTATTACATTTCTGGTCTTTTCCTTCTCTTAGGGAGGCCATACAATGGTAAATGAGAGGAAGATAGGGTAAAAAACCTGGGTGATTTCTATATACAGAGTGAGAGAGGGGGAGTTGACCATTGAAATCTCTCAAAATGATCATAGGGTTTTTTTCTTCTGTTTCCATTATTCTGTCTAACACATATTTTAATTGGTTGATAAAAGGGTCCATTGATGCACTATTTTTTGTTTTGGGTGGATAATAGACATTTAGAAGTATAAGTCTGTGGGGACAACATTCACTTACCAGTACTGTCATTAATACATTCTCTGCCTCTAATGAGATTTTGGAAGTCCATAAATGAAGTGATATTTTAATGTATATCAGAAAACCACCTTTATATCGCTCGTGTCTTTTCTCCATGAGTGCTGGATACATATAACTAGAGTATCCAGACAGTCTGGGGGACATAAAATCTGCACACCAAGTTTCCTGAAGACAGATGACATCATATTTCTCCAGGAAATCCACGACCTCCAAATCAGCCAATTTAAGGTGGAAACCCTCTATATTCCATAAGATAATCCTGAGTGAGTAATTAGCATTTCCCTGATTTACCTCTCTCTGAATCCCCATAACTCCTCTGAGTCATTTGGTTTCTGTGCATCTTAATGATGCATATTTATTGGAATCAATTAAGTTGTTAAGATTGATTAGGGCATCCCTGTCAACAAAATTTGACTTCTCATTCAAATTATCCTTGCTATCCTTTCTCAAATTTTTATCTCCAAGAGTTTGTGGATGAACTATGTATATCCCAAGTATATCCAGTTACAGTACTGATTGTAACAGAGCACTTACTAAAGCTGGGTTTTTAAATGTAATATCTATCTGGGATGAAGGGATTATATCTCTGTTGATATTGATAAAATCTATAGAATTTCTGGTGACCTTGTTGACTAATGTTGCCTACAGAATCCTTTTTTTGCAAGTTCCCAACCAAAAATTGAAATAGTCCTATATTCCCATACTTCTGGTTGTCTCTTCTCAAATGATTTTATGGTTTCCAGCAGATTAACAATGTCCTCTCGTTTACTCTCATTCACCGTTTTAGATTGTTCCTCTATAGGCGGTGAAAGTTGGGTAACTGCTTTGATGTTTTCCATAGTTTTAAGAATTGGGAGTAGTAATGGGGGTTTGATCTCAATACATCTGTTCTTTAAAAAAGGTCCTTTTGGCTGTTTCCTCTAACTGACAATAGAGTAATACAGTATCAGGATAATTAAAATGTGGGGGTCTCATAACATATAACTTGTTCTTAATTGAGTAAAACTGAAGAAGATAAGCCATCCACCCAGTTCATTACTCCTGTGTTTCATTTTCCAGTCTCAGCATGCCCTGTATTTCAATCAGGTATGCAGTCTCTTTTATATATGGAGTTTTATAGTTATCAAAGGAAACAAAAGCCCTTGGTTATTCCCCAGTAATGTTGCCCTGAGCCCCACTCTTTTTGCATAAGTTTTTATAAAACTCTCCATTGAAATTTTGTGTTTCCTCAGGGGGCCGAAAAAGGGGTATTGGTGGTCTCAGTGTCCTTCCCCTCACAATTCATCTGTTCATTATTAGATCCAGTCATTGCATTGGCATCAAAGCCCTCTATCAAACCTAGATCTTTATTTTTAATATCATTACTCCCTCCATCTCATCAATTGCATTCATATCTGTAGAAAGTTCCTTCAAAGGTTCCTGTGCATGAACCTTGTTTCCAGTAGTAATGTGTTTGCTTGTGGTTTGATTAGGATTTGCTTTTTTTGTGTTTATTTTTGTTGTTTTTAGAATTTCCTTTTCCTAGGCCTTCTACTGAGGGCATTTTAACATAACAGTGACATAAATGGCTGGCCCATGGGCGCAGCAGTTGGATATCCGCTTGAGACACCAGTGACCCGGATTCGGAAATGGATACTGGTCACTGGAGGGCTGGCCAGGGGGAGAAGGATACAGCATCCCACAGACTGCTCTCCTTCTCTGGGGGAGGGTAGGGAAAGTGCCTGATGCTAGTCGGACTCCTAGCAGAGGCTGGGAGTCATGCAGCCACATGCACTCACATGTACTGGAGGCAGGGTGGATGCTGGATGTCATTGCATGTCCCTGCTTCCCGGAGGAGAACTGAAAAGGGAGAGGTGGGTCCTCCATCTAAATGAAGCTCTCCCGGGCTTCAATTAGCCATCATCACCAGCAATACTCCCAAATAGATACTGGTTCTGTGACACTGGAATTAGGGAAACCAGTGCCGTGGCCCTGCCCTCAAGGGGGGCAAGCCAGAGGAGACTGGGAGGCAAACTGGCACTTGATGATTGGTGGAAGGCTGGGGGCAGTGACCAGGGTAGAACGCTGACGGAGGACCTGCCAGAAAAAAAGAGTAAAAAAAAAAAAAAAAAACATAACAGTGACATATTGTAGTTTTATCAAAAGGAGGTGGTAAGTTAACCTGAATCACCCCATTTTCCTTAATTAATGAGGGGGTGATGGGACTAACTGGACTGAGCTTGATTGATCCAGATTTGAAGTACGTTTCAAAATACCTTCATTTAATTTGTTTAACAAATCATGATTGTGAAAGACATCTGATCTCAAATCACATATTTCGTCTTTGAGTACGCAAGATTTTCTAAAATCACAATATCTGCACAGTATCTAATTTTAATAATTTCAAGCATTTGCTTAGATATAGAGGAGCTGGCTGTAAAGTCACCCTCATTTGCAAAGTATTCTTTCTTACGACTATTTTAGTTTCAGATGAGTGGATGTCTATGGTTGTTTGGTCCCCAGTATCTTTCTGAATTATGGATTTTTTTTTTAGTCTTTGGTAACTGGGTAAGGCCCACTAGGCACAAGTGCTTGTTTTCAGGGGTGACCAGGGAGCACTGGGCAGTTAAGTGACTTGCTCAGAGTCACACAGTATGCAAGTGGAGGTTGTGAGAATCAAACCAAGGTCTGGTCTGCTGGATATACTAAGCTCATTCACAGCTCATTACTCTAACCTCTGGGCTATACTGCCAACCCTTACTCTAACCTAAAGGCTATACCTTCTCTGTGTGTTGTGTCTATTTTCTTCAAACCCTCTATAGTGACACTGATTTCTTGTACTATATCCTCCATTTCAGTTCTACCTGAGTTCCTGTCTTTAGTTGGTAATCTTGGAGAGTGAATAAGTTCTTTTTTGTCTCTATTCTGTTCTCTATTCTAAGGATTTTGAGAGACTTCAGTCCCAGTGGTATTAACTGGATCAAAAAAGAATGATCTAAATAAGGCTTCAAAGGGAATCCCATCCTGGTTTTCTAGGTGTTCTGATCCAATATCGCCTATAGGTAAAGTTAAGTCCTCCACACTTCCTCCCTTGTCTTTTCTTATCTCATCAGTCCTTTTAATGTAATTGGGTGTGGATAAAACTGTGGCTATTTACTTGATCCCTTCCATATTTCTGTTATTTTAAGTTGTTTGATTTCTTTATTTGTATCTAAGTTCAATCCCTTATTAGGCAACAACTTAAACAGTTTGTTGTTCTGTTTTCTGTTCTTCCCCTTTTTAAGGGGTGTCTGAGCATCTTGAACATCCTGCAGCTCTTGATCTATAATAATGTGAGTTGCCCCTGGATAGGGAGTTACCTTTGCCAATTCTCATTCGCACCATAGTGAGGAGAAAAGGGGCCACAAAGAGGGGCAAACATTAGAGTGGCCCACTTAATCCAAACTCTACTCTGATTTCTCTAATTAACAAATGTACTTGATCCCAATATGCAAGATTATATCTGAAAGAGTAATAAATATCTGTGCTAGAAGTCTATACTTTCAGGCTATACAATATTTGTATTTAAATAGCTTTAAAGTACATACACTCGAACCTTATGTTGTGAGTTAAAAATTATTTTACGTATGTAAACTGAAATAAGTATACAGCATCTAGATGTGCAATATTACACAGGCTTTATAGATCTAGACAGGGCTGCCCACCAGAAAGCAATAATGAACATCAAATATTGGCTAAATGGGGATTAAAACATCCAATAAACTTTTAAAGTTCCAATAAGACCTGAAAAGTCCAAAGGCCTCTGAAGTCCCAGAAATCAGTCCAACTTGGCTTAATATAGCCTTACAACAAAAGTCATGGTTACTGCCCTGCCATTTATGTGGATCCACTGCAGCCAAATTTCCAGAAATCACCTCCAAAATAGACAAACATCATTTTCACCAATATGTTAGGGCTCTGGAACACAGGCTGTGTTGGGGTCCAGGATATGGCACAAATGGAAGAGACACTGAAAGGAAATAAAACAAAACACAAGGGCCAGTAAGAATATCCATCTCTAAGGTAAAATATACTACATATGAAAAATATATAAAAATTTAAGATATAGTGCAGAGATAACATAACTTTTAGGAATAAGCCAGAATCCCAAAACACATTACCAGCACAACTAAAGCCCTAAAGAACTCTAAGAGATATATTAAAGTTAATACTCATACTTGAACTTGTAAATGCTCCAAAAATTCTTATAGGTTCCTTAAAATCCAGCCCAGAGCCGATCCAGTACCTTCACAAAAGTATCACAAGCTTTCGGTTTCAAACTCGGGACCAGCTGAATTTAAATATACGAGCAGACAGTATGAAAGCCATTCTGCCAAAAGGGATTAAAATAAAACAGTAAATAGAGACTGACTCTCCAAGACAAGCAGTGCACAGCAGTATTTAGCAGTATAACACAAGTCAGCAGTGGGTCTGGGGAAACGCCACGCATGTGCTGCTATCTCCCGAGCAGTTAGCCTGTTAAAGCCTCTGAATTGTCTTTAATTTAATAGGTAATTGGGATTAGCAGGCCAATTTACTATGCCACAGACTGCCTCAAAGTTTAAAAACACCAGTGCTGGAGTCAATTGCTGTCTGCCAGTCATTAATATTCAAATAGCCAATAGACCAATTACCCTATTATGAAAAAAGTGAGTGGCAAGTATTTTAATTGGGGATGGCGTATCAGAAATATGACATTATTATACTGAGAGGTCTATGTTACTAAGGCAGCAGCTGTTACAAATATAATCAGAGTAGGGGTAAATTCTTGTTTAGACTTTGTTGACAATGAAAAATTAATGCAGTTAGTGCAAGTTAATATGCCCTGACACCATCCATCAACACTGGAAATAGGTTTGACATTTCTGCATACTTCTGCCATAAACTTCCGAATCATGTTACCCTACTGTATGTGTCCTCTAACCACCTTTAGAAGCACAAGTCTGTACTCAAAGTGAAAGTGTATTTTCAGGGGGAACTTTGCATAGTCTCATGATGGCGAACCTTCATTGGTGAAGTTCAGTATACTTCATGAAGTGTGCTTTGGACAAGCAGGTTACATGTGTGATTTCTAGTCCAAAAGGACAGTCGCATGGTACCATACATGCCTCTATAGAACACTCCCTGGGGAGCCCTTGCTTGTGCAGTTGCAGAGTGAGAGCAGAAGGAGTCAGATATGTTTCTCTAATTGCCAAACAAAACCAGTCAGATAAATTATTGGTACTGCAGAAATATTTGCTGAGTTTGAGTTCTGAGACTTAAAGAGTAAATGCTTTTTGAGACATATTTTGATATATTTTAGCTGGCTTATTCTGATATGATCTGAATCCAGTGGGAGATGAGAGAGGTCCAAGTTTCAGCTTTATTTGAAAAAATATTTTAAACCTTTAATAATTTTTTTCATGTACAGTTTTTTGTTTTTTAGTCTGATATGCTGATTGTCAGTGGCTACTGTCAACCATATCTGTAACTGTGGAAGTGAGTTTATTTTTTTTTAATATTATTTTTTATATATAGAATGGGGGTATACTGGGATGTATAGGAAGAGGCATCAGCAGCAGAAAACAGGAAGTTGTTATCCTCCCTCTGTACAGACAGTTGGTGAGACCCCATCTGGAATACTGTGTCCAGTTCTGGAGACCCCATCTCCGCAAGGACATAGACAGGATAGAGACAGTCCAGAGGAGGGCAACTAAAATGGTGCAGGGTCTGCAAGAGAAGCCGTATGAGGAGAGACTAAAGGAGCTTAATATGTATACCCTTGAGGAAAGAAGGGAGAGGGGGACATGATAGAAACTTTTAAGTACTTCAGTGGAATCACACGAAGTCCAAGAGGGTAGCATTTTCAGAAAAAGAGACTTGCAAGAACAAGGGGACACAATTTAAAGATAGAAGGAGGCGGTTCAGGGCAATGTGAGGAAGTATTATTTCACAGAGAGGGTAGTGGATGCATGGAACAGCCTTTCTGAGGAGGTTGTGGGGTCTAAAACTGTGGGAGAATTCAAGAATGCATGGGGCAGACATAAGGCAATTCTTGTAGGGGGTAGGAAGAAATAGGCTGTTGGTTAACAAGGATCTGTGGCCTATCCTGTAGGTAGGGAACTGGGCAGACTAAATGGGCCTAGCGGTCCTTATCTGCCGTCAAAGTCTATGTTTCTATGTTTCTATGTTAGAAGCTTCTTTTGGGACTACACATGATAACAGTCAATTTTTTTGCACAGGTCTGTGAAGCAACTGGCCAGAGCACCTCAGTGATTAGGTAAAGCACTTTTTGTTCTTAAAGTATAAATATCGTGGAAAAAATGTTTGTGGTTAGTGCCAGGCGACAGTCTAGGTTATTTATGTAGGGTTCCACCATGACGATTCAACATCAATTTCATTGACCGACACTACAGCAACAGCACAATGCCAATGCCAACCATGTTTCTTTCCAATTTTGCCACACAACTGCTGTCATGGCAAAACATTGGGCACATCCCAGCTGTTTGCAGGGGGGCTTTACACCCCCAACCATGGGGGGCTTTGCCCCCTGCACCCCCAAAAAAACAATATAATCACCTCCAGGTTGGAGGTGTAAGGGAGAAACAGTGCAACACCCCTGGGGCAGCAAGATGGCAGGCACTGCAAAATCCCAATTGATGGAATGTCTGCTGATTGGGTTGCAGCACCCGTACTGCTGTCGAAGTAGGGGATTCACAGTTGACGGCACACCTTTATGTAAGACTGTGAAGCAACATAGTATACAGAGGTATATGAGATATATGCTGTGGGGGCTCAGGGAAAGGAGAAAGGTGGGAAAGGTAAGGGGCAGGGGAGCTAAGCTTCAAGATGAGGACAAGGAAAGCAGAGCTCATCGCCACCAGATGTGGTAGGTTCCTGCACATGCTGTTCAGCATCACACAGCAGAGAAGATACTGACAGCTGCTGACTTGGCTGCCATGATTCTAATTAACAAAGGCAAGAAGACTGAGCCATAGAATACCCCACAGTAGTTTTAACTCATAAGGAGGGTGAGACAGTCAAGGAAAAGATTGTTGAGAATAAGGGCGAGGGCAAGTTTGATCCTGTCATGTGTTCTGCAGTCATGCTCTTATTTCAAGTTCAAGTTTATTTCATCTGGAAAGCTCCACTGAGCAAGCTGATTTACAAGGAGGTCCTGCCACAGGCATAACAAAACAACAAGGTACATGATAAGACAACAAAAAACATCATACAAAACTTATACAGGTAGGTAAAATAATACAAGGTTGGAATTTAAGAAAAATGAAATAACTATTAGCATGGAGAAGGCTACTACAAATAAAGTAAGGGACAAGCAATTTCAGCCTGCAGAATGGGGTGTGAAGGAAGTAAGTGCGCAGTAATGACAAAGGAAGTAGGTATGAAGGTCCCCAACATGATAAAGTGTTGGATCCCAGTCGAGGTAGTAGGAGAGCCTAGGGGCCCGGTTAATTGGCGTTGCAGAGGCAATCATCCTTAAAGGAGCTACTTATTTGGAATTTGACAATGCTCAGAGAGATGTGATTGGTGGGGAGCCTAAGGGTGTTTTTGAGTTTATTCCACACAGAAGGTAAAGCATAACTGATAGCAATTTTACCAAAACAGGTACACAACCTTGTGTAAAATCATCTAGTAAAATAATGCAGCTTTTCCTGAGTGAAGAGCAACTGAGGGAATGATGAAATAGGAACGAGATATAGGAGGGGAGTTTGTTAAGCATAGCTTTATAGGCCCAAATACAGCAATGCGTCATCATTCTAGAGGCAAGTGACGTCCAGCCCACTGCAGGATAAAGTGAGCAATGGTGGGTCCTAGAGGGAGCATTTAGCATGAATCGAATCACTCGGTGATGAAGGGCATCCAGTTTGTGGTGGTAGGAAGCTGCGTTGTTGGTGTTTAGAATGTCTGTATCGTTTAGAAGAGGAAGGAAGGAAGGTAGCTTGGATTAACTTTTTCCTAACATCAGTGGGGAATAGGGATTTGTTTCTGAAAAAGAATCCTAGTCTCACTTTCAGTTTTTTATGAGTGTACCTATATGAACAGTAAAGGAGAGATGATTGTCTAGCCACAGACTCAGATACTTGAATTTGTCTACGACCTCTAAGGAGTCCCCTAGGAAAGTTGTTATGGTTATAGATTTGTTCCTTAATGGTGAGGGTGTAGATAGAGTGGGTGTGAAATACATTACCTTTGTTTTATTTGCATTCAACGGATGTTTTGAACCAATAAGGTTACGTTATAACTGGTCAAAATCAGATTGGAGTATGGTGCCAACTTTTTTTTTAGTGAGGGTTGTGATATATAAAGGACAGTGTCATTAGCAAAAAAGTGTAATTTTGCTGTGTGGTTGTTTTCACTGAAGGAGTTAATATAGATTGAAAAGTGGAGGGGGATGTGGGAAAGTCCTGCATCCCCCACTGTGCATAGTACTATGGGGTAAGATGTGACTGTCGCTAAGTGGACATTTGTGACAGCTTACTGAAAATCCCTTAGCTGTAACTGTGCGGTAGGCTCATAATATTTGTGCTCCTTGAGTAATAATGAGACTAGTGTTGGACATGTAGCTATGTTTTCTGACCTGATACAGGAGTTTCTAGATACCTCTGGTTCTGTGCACACTGAAAACTACCAAGCAGTATGTCTTAATCAACAAAGAAGAAACTAGGTAATATTCAACTTTGACCAAGCTGTTCTGCATAGGTATGATTAGGGATTGTCATTTAGTTTTTCAGATTACATGCATAATGCCATGACAGCATGATATGTCAGCGCTGTGGTGTTGCACCTTCAGCCCAAGTATGTGCCTTGGCTGAGCCTGGATGTTCACCACTCTCATGATGGACCCTGAACATCTCCAAGTGCCTTCTTTTATGAGCAATGTGTTGCTGTAACTCATGATACAGTACAACCCTATTTATCTGAACCCCGGATAACCGGAAACCTCAGTTGTCCGAAACTCGTTCATGACCCTCGTAGAGTACTTGCAGTTATTCACACATAAGTAGCTAGCAACAATTAGGGCATTAGTGTTTTGCAACACTGAAGTGCAGTTCAGCTGCTGTCTATTGTGTGCAGTACATAGGTATTAACAGGTGGCAATTAGCACATTCAAAAGGCTGATTACGGCTAATTGCCACCTGTTAACACGTGGGACTCTTACAGCTTTTATCCATTGATGCATCACACTACAGATGCAAGGGGCAACACCGAAAGAAAGTCAAATCTGAAAAAAGGTGCTAGCGAAAGCCTGTGGCAGTCTACATGGGGGGAGGCTCCGGATGGCTGCCATCAACAAGTCTGACAGGGAAATCCAGAGGCAAGGACAGGCAAGAGACGAGCAAAACTGCTGCCAAGAACTTCACAGCTCTGACTCCAGAATGGACCCTCAGCACCTTCGGGGGAAACACAGCAAGTGCCCATGGACATAGGAAAACTACAATCACTCGCAAGGCTGAGGAGGAGCCATGCCGCAACGAAACCCTGAACTGGAAAGTCTCACAAAAAACAAGTGAAAAGAATGTAAGCCTTAAAGTGAAAACAGTAAGAGCAATGATTAAATGCTGCAGCATCAACTACCATACAGTGACCGTTGTCCCCTTAAGGAATGAAGCAAACATACTTTTACACATCAGCCATGATGCTTCGACCACCGGCCAGCGGGGACCGAGAGATCAAGGACCAAGGAGTGCAGCCCGCCACCGAGGGAGACAGTGCTTGGGCTCCAATGGGATGCAAAACTTGGGGAGGGGGGGTCGTTGGTCTGAGCCTGAACATGACACTCAGCAGTTGAATTCCCTGCACTCCAGCAACCAGCAACCCACCTGCCAATGCCATCTGACCTGCAAACAATGAGACCAGCCTGAAGCTGTCCTGCACTGCAGACTCCAGAACTAAACCCTGTGCCAGAGCTCAAGCTTGACTTCACAAGGATATACACCATCATCAACATTGTCAGCAAGCCTCACTGGGGGGGGGGGCACAGCATAGGAACCTCAAGATGCACTGGACTGCCAAATGTCAGTGGCTACACTGACCTATGGGTGTAGCTTGACATCGATCCTACTCCCTTTGCAATGGGGTTTATGCTGCACCCCAAATCCGAACACACAGTTGCAGAAGCCAAAACAATACTGTACTGTGTTTCAGCAACCCTGCCATCGACAGTACTCAGGACCCACCTAAATGTACATGCACCAAAAGGTGCTCAAACAATAGGAACCTCTTTTGTCTGAAACGTCATTTATCAAAATGTTTTTCATGTCCCCCAAGACATTCAAATAAATGGGGTTTTGTTGTAACTGTCTCTGAATATATGCTTCACAATGCTTCTGATTCTAACTAATCTGCTGTACCTTGTGCGGTATGTATTATTACTCCTCTCGCATTTGTTTTCTTACAGTGGTTTATTGTCTTATGTCTACTATGTAAACACTGTGAATTTTTTCTCAGTGTATGTAACTAATTCCAGATCACCCTGAAAAAGGGACTGTCATATCTCAGTGGGCCTACCTGGTCATCAAAATTCAAATAAATAAATAATTCATTTATTGCTTCCCCTGCTGGTGTTCACAGACTTCTTATTCATCATGTATGTATTATACTAAAAAAATAATTTTAAGCCTTTTTTATCACATGGCTCTAAAGAAATCATCTAGCTCTTTGTATTAATGAAAGTTAACAGGCTTTTCACATCCATCATGGCCCAAGGCAGGATTTCCAAAAGTGGAGGACGCTGGTGCAAATACAGTTCCCTGGTCCATCAGCATCCTCCGAATTGTGCCAAAACATGAGCACACTATTTCAAAAGGTGCTTTGTGTTTTAATGGCAGTTTCTGCAATTACTGTAGCTTGCATAAACAAGCATTTGTCAATGCCGAATGTTGATTGCGCTGGTGTGTTGAGCTCGCTCACTGCCCCTCTGTCACTCGCTCAGTCTGTTTCTCCCGGTGCTGCAGGCTGCTCTTTTGTACTGGGCTCCTGCCTGCATTGGCACCTTGTTCTGCCCACTAAGAAATCCGCAGCTGTCCCGACAGAGCTGCATTGAGGTGGCTCACTTCCCCCCTCTCTCACTCACTCATTCTGTGTCTCCTGGCGCTGCAGGCTACCATTTTGTACTGGGCTCCTGCCTCTGTTGGTGGCTTTTTCTGCCCACAAAGAAATCTGCAGCAGTCCTGACACAGGTCTGTTGAGCCTGCTGACTCCCCCTCTGTCACTCACCCATTCCGTTTCTGCCAGCATTGCAGGCTGGCCTTTTGTACTGGGCTCCTGCCTGCGTTGCTGCCTTTTTCTGCCGACAAATCCACAGCAGTCATGCTAGAGCTCCATTGAGCTCGCTCACTCCCTTTCTGTCACTCGCTTGTTGTGTTTCTTCTGGCGCTGCAGGCTGCCCTTTTGTACTGGGCTCCTGCCTGCATTGGCACCTTTTGCTGCCCACAAAGACATCCACAGCTGTCCTGGCAGAGCTCCACTGAGGTTGCTCACTCCCCTGTGTCACTCACTCATTCTGTTTCTCCTGGCGCTGCAGCTT
This sequence comes from Neoceratodus forsteri, assembly GCA_016271365.2. Classification (NCBI taxonomy): domain Eukaryota; kingdom Metazoa; phylum Chordata; order Ceratodontiformes; family Ceratodontidae; genus Neoceratodus; species Neoceratodus forsteri. Next base: position 227,276,688 of record CM057450.1, on the reverse strand, counting down.
GCCTTTTTGTACTGGGCTCCTGGCTCTGTTGGTGCCTTTTTCTGCCCACAAAGAAATCTGCAGCAGTCCTGACGATGCTGCATTGAGCTCGCTCACTCACTCCCCTTTTCTCACTCGCTCATTCCATTTCTGCCAGAGTTGCAGGCTGCCCTTTTCTATTGGGCTCCTGACTGCGTTGCTGCCATTTGCAGCAGTTACAATACAGCTCCGTTGAGCTCGCTCACTCCCCGTCTCTCACTCGCTCATTCTGGTTTTCCCACCACTGCAGGCTGCCATTTTGTATTGGGCCCCTGCATGCATTGCTGCCTTTTTCTGCCCACAAACAAATCTGCAGCAGTCCCAACACAGCTCTGTTGAGCTCACTCACTCCCCCTCCCTCACTGGCTCATTCTGTGTCTCCTGCTGCTGCAGGCTGCCCTTTTGTACTGCGCTCCTGCCTGCATTGTTGGCTTGTTCTGGATAGAAAGAAATCTGAAGCAGTCCCAACACAGCTCCATTGAGCTCGCTCACTCCCCCTCTCTCACTCATTCCATTTCTGCCCACGCTGCAAGCTGGCCTTTTGTACTGGGCTCCTGCCTGCATTGCCACATTTTCTGCCCACAAAGAAATCCTCAGCAGTCACAATAGAGCTCCATTGAGCTCGTTTACTACTGCTCTGTCACGCACTCATTCTGTTTCTCTTGGCGCTGCAGGCTGCACTTGTGTACGGGGCTCCTGGCTGCATTGGCACCTTTGTCTGTCCACAAAGAAATCCGCAGCTGTACTGACAAAGCTCCTTTGAGGTCGCTCAGTCTCCCTCTGTCATGCGCTCATTCTGTTTGTCCTGGAGCTGCAAGTGGTCCTTTTGTACGGTGCTCCTTCCTGCATTGACGCCTTTTTCTGCCCACAAAGAAATCCACAGCAGTTCTGACAGCTCACTCCCCCTCCCTCACTTGTTCTCTCGTTCCGTTTCTCCCAGTGCTGCAGGCTGCCCTTTTGTACTGGCTTCTTGCGTTGGGGTCTTTTTCTGCCCACAAACAAATCCGGAGCAGTCCCAACAGAGCTCAGCTGAGCTTGGTCACTCCCCCCCCCTCACTCATTCTTTCCATCTTAATCTGTCCCAAACACTGATGTCCCACAGCGACCGTGCTATTCTCCGTCAGCAGTGCAAAAACATATTTTAGCCAGGATGTGAAAAATGACAGCTGTACTGTTCATAAGGAGGTGTGAAAGAATGCCACTGTTGAAAATGTGGTGTTAAAATATTACAAATTTGCGAAGTTACAAGGGTGCATAGAAACAGTTGAATGCATGCTTGTAACACAGTCATGTTATGGAGTTTTGTCACCAAATTTTCAACATAGGGATTTTAGGATCTCCACTCATGAACAGTGCCACTGTCATTTTCTTAATCTGTCCCAAACACTGATTTCCCACAGTGACCGTGTTATTCTGTGCCACAACTGTGAAACCACATATCAGTCAGGATGTGAAAAATGACAGCTGTACTGCTCATAAGGAGGTGTGACAAAATGCTATTGTTGAAAATGTGGCATGACAATATTACGAATCTGCAAAATTACAAAGGGTGTGTGGAAAGTGTGCAATGCACACTTGTAACACACTCATTTGATGGGCTATCATCACCAAATTTTCAACGTAGGTATTTTAGGACCTCTGCTCATGAACAGTATCAGTGTCATTTTATTAATCTGTCCCGTATAGTGATTTTCCACAGCAACTGCTGTCTTCTGCGCTGGAACTGCGAAAACAGATTTCAGCCAGGATGGGAAAAATGACAGCTACACTGTTCATAAGTAGATGTGGGAAAATGGCAATGTTGAAAATCTGGAGTGAAAATATTATAAATTCGCAAAAGTTACGAGAGTGTGTGCAAACTGCACAACACACGCTCATAACACAGTCATTTTATGGAGTATCATTACCAAATTTTCAACATAGCCATTTCAGGACCTTTACTCATGAACAGTGTCACTGTCATTTTCTTAATCTGTCCTGAACACTGATTTCTGACAGTGACCGTGCTATTCTGCATTGGAAGTGCGAAAACACATTTCTGCCAGGATGTGAACAATGACAACTGTACTGTTCATAAGGAGGTGTGACAAAATACCAATGTTGAAAATCTGGCATGAAAATATTGCAAATTCATGAAGTTATGAGCATGCGTAGCAACTGCGCAGCGCATGCTCGTAAAAGTCATTTTTTGGATGTTTCCACCAAATTTGCAACATAGACTTTTTGAGAGGCCACCTCATGAACACTGGCACTGTCATTTTGTTAATCAGCCCCAAAAGGTGATTCTGTGCCGTGACCATAAAATCATCTTTTGGGGCCTATTAATACCATGACAGTTCAAGAATTCATGAGTAGGGGTCCCAAAAAACCCATGTTGAAAATTTGGTGAAAAAATTCCCAAAAATGCCCGAGATATGTACTAAAGTTGGAAAAACCCTATTTATTACATTATACAGCTTACCGGCATTTCCTCAGTTCGTGGTCGGCTTTGAAGAGTGCAGATGTGTTCCCGGTCCACCGAAGATCGTCGTGCCAAGCTCCAGAGGTAAGTATGGGTTGAGGGGGGGTGTGGGGAGGCAGGGTGCACAGTGGTGGGTGCCGATTGTGGGTGGGGGCTGCAACACTACGAGGACTGTTTCCTATTTTACAGGGCTACAAACAACAAAATGACTTTGCGGGACCGTTTTTCATTTACAGGGGCATGTGGCACGCTGGGGTGGGCTCCCAGTGTGCCACCGGATCTTGCTTTTGAAGGGGGCCAGCTGTAGCCGACGTGGGATTGGGCACCCCATTGGCAAACAACAAAAGGGGGATTCTTTGTGCCGATGGGATTGGGCACCCCGTTGGCAAACAACAAAGGGAAATTCCTTTCTGCCGACGGGGATTGGGCACCTTGGCCAGGCAGACAATCAAGCTGAGGCCTACATTATGCTGATGGGAGTGGCTCCCCATTGGCAGAAAAACATGGTGGATTACTGCTTTTGTGAACACGGTGCAAGTGCGCCGCCATTTTCACAAACAATATCAAGGTTCCTACATCCCACCCTGCAATGACGGGTCGCTCCCTCATTACAGCAGATGGCTTACACTGCAATGACGAGGCGGCCCCTGATTGCAGTGGCTAAATTGTCACAAGTTGGTGCAAACATTCCAAACTTGTGTCACCAGCAGCCTGCCACGGCATTGTGGGAAGCGGGACAAGCCTTTGCAGGCTGTGGGGGCACTGGCCACAACAGTGCCACTACTCTGCAGCCTGCTTCTCAGCAAGCTGTCCCAATATGTTTCTTGCGCTGCACACAATCAACATAAAAAGGATGTATTTGTCATTTTTAATGCAAGCTTTACCATTTCTCACACAACTGGACCCCAAATTAGGTCACCTTTTATGCAGTCTAGCTGCAACATAACATTTGGCACAGTTGTTAGAAAGTGGCCTAAAGCAAATCACAATTCTTTAAAAGTCCTTCTCCCAGCAACTACTTGCTGTTTTGATGCTGCAGCAGGACTGGTGCTGGTTCTTCGAGCAAAACAAGAAAGGAAAGCAAGCATGACAGCATTATGTGTCAGTACTGTAGTGCCTGGATTGTTTTCCCTTGCAGCTGTTTGCAAACAATTTATGAAATATATGTTAATGTAATTCAGTTAATTAATTTAAGATTCAGTTAGATGATTACATGAACACAATGGGGAGCGATGGTTACTGGTGCCCAGAAGTCACAGACTGACTTGATAAAGCTCATTGGTTTCCTTCCAACTGTAATTTCCCATGTTCCTATGTTAAGAAATTTGGTTTATGTAGTGCCTTTCATACTGTACCCAGAAGTGCTTTACAGTCCAGAAGAAGAGGGGAGTAAATGTTGCTGTCATTTATTTCTTCAGGAGGATTTAAAAATGTGAAGATAAATTAGACAGAGGAGATGATCAGAGACAGCTTAATTACAGGAGGTTAAGTGAGTTGCTCAGGATCACACAGTGAGTAAATGAAAGTCAAGGGATTTAAATCTGGGTCATTGGTTCACAGCTCTCCACTTTAACACCTGGACAAAACTGCCTGTCTAACAGCAGAACATGCATAGAACATACTGACTGATAAATTGGTTTAGTGACTTTGAAAAAGAGAAATAAATCTAACATAAAAATTAAATTTGTTATGTACAGAATGACTCTGATGTCTTGGAACTGATACAGAATCTACAAAAATTTGGTTCTTTAAAACTGTGCTGTACCATGGCCAGATGGCATAAAGAATGAGGCAGTGACTCTGTTTTATCATTTATTATTTTCATTCCCTTGTTTTCCTTGTTGCCACGCCACATATTTTGTCCTGACAACTGAAGCCCCAATGGCTGCAGCCTTTCTCCATCTGAGAAGGCAGTCATGGAACTGCTCTATATAGCGGATGCTTCTACTACACTGTTGTTATCATTTGGCTGGGTGTAGAGAATGCTGGGTGCTACACATCATCCCTTCCTAGGAGCCAAAGAGCATCCCTTCTTGATGTGTTCATTAATCAATTGGCTAGACTGTGGGATTGTGAGGTTTGGCACAAAAAATCTCCAGCCTCCCGGGTAGTAGCATAATGCTGTGCCACTGCACCACTGGACAAGCACTAGTACAGTATAATTTTCACTGAACACTGCATCAGAGAAATACTGCCCCATATCCTACAGTACTATAGAGCTATATTCTTAGCAGCAGAGTTGCAAGTTCAATTCTATCAGAGAACTGAAGAGGTCAACTTACAAGCAATAATATCCAACTGGGTGGGTGGTATTGGGCTATACCAGACTGCCCCAGGGGCATAATGAGGCCCGACACTGCTGGAGGAGGGCCTCATAGTCCCTGGATGGTCTGGTATAGCCCCTATCAGACACCCTGGAGGGTATTATTGCAGTTAGAAAAAGGAATTTGGGCTGCAAATATAGAAAAAAATGTTTAACAAATTACAGAATTTAGTGCAAATTAATAATTTGAATAAAAACATTTTGTGTGAAGTAGTCCTTCTACAGTTGGCACTGGCAGTTGAGGGGTCCTGTTGTAATTTATGTTGCCAGTCTGATGTGTTCACACCCCAGTTTCTTTCACTCTCCTGGTTCATTCTATGACCTTCCTCTCCAGTACAGATGTTGCTGTTATTTTTATTTTTTGCCTGGTCTGAATTGAAGAAAGATGACTACTTTGCACTAGGAAGTGCTTATTTTCTTTTGAACTACAACCTGAGAACATAACATCAGTGTCTTCCAAGCATGGTTCATTGCTCTACCAAGTGAGGCAATGAGAGAGTGGGTGAATGGGAGAAGGGATTTTTTTTAATTTTTTTTTAAACTTGCCTGTCTCTGCTAGATTTGTATAGGAGTTGGGATAGATTTATTTATTTATTTAGCTTTTGTTGACCGGGTAAGTGCACTAGACAAATCCTGCCTATTTTCAGGCACGACCCGGGGGAGGGGGGATACAGATGAATGCCAACTGACCTTGAACCAGATTAAGCTGTTGGTGGTATTTTTTTTTCAGTGAATGAGGGAAATTTGGCCAGGACACTGGGGAAATTCCCCTTCTCTTTTCGATAAGTGCCATGGGATCTTTAACATCCACCTGAACTACCACCAGTCCAGGCAGATGGGACCTCGGTTTAACGTCTCATCCGAAAGATGGCACCTCAGAAATGCAGCACCCCTCTCATGCTACATTACAGTGTCAGTACTGGGATATTAACCCAAGTGCCAAATGTGGGAACTGAACCCTCAGCCCTCTGATCTCCCGACCTCAGAGGTGAGTGTACTACCTACTGAGCCACTGACACTGCCTAAATGTGAGGGCACTGTGAGTCAAGAGGGAGCGGGATATCAGATGCACATCGATGATCTGCTGGCACACTGCTACTCTACAGTACTGAAGTACGACTTGCTTTTTTTTGCTACATGTAGGTTTTTATCCTCTTTGGCAAGATTGGGCGATTGTTTCAGCCCTGTCCTTGCTAGCTGCAGCAATCCCATATCTCTCTCTCTGGTTCCAGGGGCCATTATTCCACATGGATTGCCCCCCATGTCAGTGCCAGGAAGGGAGGGGCATCCTTCCCCACACAGTTACACAAATCCATACCATCCCTAGATCCAGAGAGACTGATCGGGCCACAGGCATGACAGGCAGGGCTTCATGAAGCCTGCCCTTCATTTTCTCCTCCTATTTTCTCTTCTTAGGCTCTGCAGATATGGAACGAGCATGTTGTGTGAGCTCCACCTTGACAGAGATGCTCTGGTGTACTGAACGTGGTCCCTTCCCCTCCAAGTGACTCACATACACCACTACCTGGATTCTTCCATGTGGAAGTCAAGCAGCGAGTTACAAAATTCCCTCTCCCTGAGGGAAGAGAGCAGTCCTGCGGAAGCTCAATCTTCCCTCCCTTGGCTGACCCCCAAGTGACCTGCATCCATTCCTGAACACGGGTCACTGGTGTGGAAAGAGGTAAGGCATCCACAGTGCCTCAGCCCTCCTCACCACTGTGCTGGACTATACAACATGTGTTTAGATTCATTTTTTGTATGCAATAATTGTGTTTTAATTTAAAACTACACAGACTGGTGGGGCGGGGAGAAGGCGGCAAGCCACCTCCAGTGTGTAAAAATGGTAGTGAGCTCAAAAATGAGCATTGTGGGAGGCTGTATCTTTTGCTAAGTAAGAAAAAAATAGAGGCATGTTGGAAATTAGAAAAAATTCTGTGGGCACATTGGGGCCTATGCTTGAAGGCGTGGAGTGCCTACGGCATGTAGCCAGCCCACACCCATTGTGCCTCCCACGTGGGATGCATGAAACAGGGCACGCAGCCCTATGTACCTGATCCCCTGGCTACACAGACAGCAATGCTCCGGGGTGGGTGGGGGGCGTGCCAGGGGCATGTCAGCACCACCGCACCATGCACCAAGGTGAGTAGTGCTGTGCACTGAGAGGTGTAGGAGGGTGCCGGTTACACCAGGGGTAACCCTGCCATAAAAGCCCTACACACCCTGCCATGCGCACACAGCCACCCCAATGCCTGTAAAGCATTCCACCCCAACCCAACACATGCTGGCCCATAGTGCACACGCATATGCTGCCCCCCATGCCCCGACCCCACCGGCTGGCATGCAACCCACTCACACACATGCACATACAGGACCTGTCCCTGTTGTAGCATATGTAGCTCCCCTGGTACCACCTGCCCACCACACCCCATCAGTGCTGTGGCATCCCCCACCCATCGCATGTGTTCCTGGGCCCAGTATGTGCAGTAGACACCCCCCCATGGCAGGCAGGCCTGCCTGGTACCAGTTCCGATACACCAGTCCCCCCCACATACCGGTGTGTCCAGTGCCGATGGGTAGATATCCAACCCCCCCGCACACCCAGCAGTGCCCTGGCCACAGGAGCCTGATCCTCACACCAGGCACAGCTGCATGGACATTGGTGAGCAGTGGTCCCCCACGGCACCAACAGTCCTCCCACATCCCCCATAGCTGCCTGTCAGTGCCGTGGATGAGAACGGCCAGCAGCACAGCCCACCTCACACCTCTTCAGCCACCGGCTGTCCAGATGCTGCTGGGAGGGTGCCCCTACATATATATAGGAGCACGCTCCTGGCAGCACTTGAACAGGTGACTGCCAAGGAGGTGGAGGCAGACTGTGCCAAGGGCCATCCTGATCCATGGCACTGACTGGCAGCTATGAGGACAAGGGGTTGTTGGTGCCTCGAGGGTTAGGTGACATGGATCAAACATGGGGTGGGGGTGCTGGACAGGGTGGGGAGGGGGGCTCAGGATGGCTAACACAATGCTGGACCAGTCACGATGGGACACATGGTGGGGTGACAACTTCGGGATGGGGCTTTATTGTGTATGTGTGGGGTTTCCACAACTGGATGGGTCGGTGCTGTGTGGGGGTTGCGGCACAGTGGGTGGGGGCTGTACGGGCCAGGGTCCTCCAGCTGGGGGTCCCTCTGTGCTCTGGGAGGGCACTTGGTGCCATGGGCTGTGATGGGGGGGTGACTGGAGGACTGGGACTGGCTGTGTGTGTCTGGGTGCCTGTTGGTGGTATTCAGGCAGCCAGACCCACACCACACTGTGCAAGGGATCCACTATGGGCCCAGGAGGTGCATCTGATTGGATGCCTGCCTGGGTCCGCTAATCTTCTTCTGGTTGCCCTGAATGTACCTGCACACCAGGGGTGGGGTTGGGTGGAGTGGTGCCACAGATAGGTGGTGGCCATTAGTTAATTCTGGCCTGGGCGCATCTGTCCACAGGTACGGTACTATGCAGACAGATATGTACCTCTGGCGCATATTTCTCACCCGTTCGTGCAAAGGCTCCAATGATATTACAATGTAATCAGGCAGCCAGAGACTAGGAGTCATTATTGCCTGGATTCTGTTGCTTGATACCGAACTGGCTACTTGGAGAAATTAACCAATCAGAAACTACAATTCTCCTTAACCATTTTCTAATGTGTATCAGATTCTCTCAAACTGTGCTGAACTTTTGAGCTGAAATGCAAACTTTTAGTTCAGATGGTTTGAATTGTGTGAACCAGTTAAAGCAGTCAAATGGGGAAAAAGGCTGACCACAACTCATGAGGTTGCCACAGAGACCATCACAGAGTGCACAGCTCCGTTCCTCATTCTGGTGACAGCTGAGTGCTCCACTATGTACAGCAATCACTCGAGCACCAGTCTGATAGATAGCTAGGCAGGGATTTATGATTGAACTAATTGGTTTAGTTGGGTTTTGGACTAAAAAAAATTGCACTTAAGGAAAATCTTTTATTACTTTACATAAAACAACAGACAGAATCCCAGATACTCAAAGCTATACACCAGGTGCAAAGTGGTTTTGCCCACACTGTGCAGATAATTGTGTGGGTAACCCAAATTCAGAAGGCATCCCTGCATACTATTAGCGCCAGTGCACTAGCACAGAGGTACTGTATGCAGCACCAAAACTGTGGGTGGTAACTTGCAGAATGTGTGCAGCTTGACATTCAACATGACAATGCTGCACAAATGGGATTGCACAGGTCACATAGCGCTGTTCTAATACTACCGATAAAATGGCTGTCATAACACAGGGCAAGCTCTGGAGGTGGAGGGAAACACTGCAGGCCACACATCAAGATGGCTCACATGGCAGCACACATTGTTTACCAAATGCAGCAGGTCATGGAGGTTGAGAAGATGGCGGATGCCTACCCTGGGCCCAGGTGCAGGCCACCGAGGTGCGATGCTGCAAAGAGACAGCAACATCGACAAGCCACACTCAAAGTCCTCAGTGATGACCACATCATGGGCCAGTATAGATTCAACAGACCCATACTCATGCAGCTGTGTTACCAGCTCTGGACAGACACCAGGCATAGCCATGCGATGTCCGTAGAGCTCAAGGTGATGGCTGCACTGTGCTTCCTGGCCACCAGAACCTTCCTGATGCTGGTGGGAGACACCTCCTGGCTGTTGGACCAGTTTCTAGATGCCATGTTGGACCATCATATTCCCCAGCATGACAGCCAAGTGAACAACAACCATGCAGCAGTTCTATTGAGTTGTTCACCTCCCATCTGTACTCAGTGCCACTGACAGCACCCACCAGCATAGGGATGAATGTTTGTGTGAATAGGAAGGGATCAGTTGTCAGGTGGTGTGTGATGCAACAGGGTGCATCATCAATGTCCCAGCATGGTACCCTGGCAGTGCCTACTATGCTTTCATCTGGCACAACTCCATTCTGTGCCAGATGTTTCAAAGTATGGACATCACTAATGGCCACCTCCTTAGTGAGTATGCTCCAAAGGCCTCTCCTTCCGTGTTGCAGATGATGACACTAAACGGTGCCATTTACATACACAGGGGACAGTGCATATTCCCTGCATCCCTGGCTCCCCACACCTGTCCTGTGACCCGCATCCATTGCAGAGGACAGGTACAATGTAGCACACAGTGTCACACGCAACATCATCCAGTATGTCTTTGAAATGCTCAAGATGCAGTTTAGATGCCTTGTTCATTCTGATAGCGCCCTACAATATACCCCTCAGAAGGCGTGTGCCATATTCCTTGCCTGTTCTATACTACACAACATAGAACTGAACCATGGGATATGCATGCCGGCCCCAGAGGAACAACTGCAGAGGATTCTGAGCCAGAGGACTGGGGATATAGGAACAGCTTGCCAGTCATGACTCCAGGATGGCCAGGATGGCCCAAAAGTATAGCTCTCACCTCATAACAGACCTCTGCAGACACAAAGAGTGAGTATAGACCACACACAGCCTGTAACTTGTTTAGATGGTGTATTATCACATAACAATACTGGTATATACAAAGAGGAAATCCTGGCTGAGGGGGAGGGGGGTTCACAGAAATACAGTCCATCCAGGCAGTGGGGTAGCAATTAGGATGCACACAAAGATACATTTGATTCTGGCAAGGGGGGGTCTAAAGGGGTATAAACTTATATGGTGGAAGGCTAGGCTTGCTGGCCAAGGCACCTAGCTTCACCTGAGCTTTTTCCTTCTAGGTTGCTTGACAGGACAGAGCAAAGAACCTTACCAGAGCAAGGAAAAGGATTAAGGCTTCTTTTGGCTAGGCAGATTTACTGTGTGTTGTTATTTTTATTTTATACTCACAGGGATTGTTACTGTTTGTTGCTAACATTTTATTGCTTTATTTTTCTCTGATTCAAATTGTTGTTGCTGGGTATACCTTCTGCTACATCATTACAGACTGTGCCTACAGGTGTGTGCTTACAGATTACTGCTGTAATCTTCTGATTCAAATTGCATTTTGCAAGGTATATCTTCTGTTACTGCTTTATTTTTCTCTGTAGTAAAGTGTTTCTTGCAGGGTATATCTTCTGTGAAATTATTACAGGTGGTGCTTACATTCTTGTGACTTTTTATCATTAGGCTAAGCAAAATTACTGTTTGCCACTATTATATTTTATTTTATTTTTTTTGCTGAAAGTTTTTTTGTTTGTCTCAGAGGTGTTGCAGTCTCCTTCTCACATTAAAGGAGCTAACTGCTTTCCTCCCACAGCTCTTTCAGGGGATTAGGTGTGTATCTGGGGGTGGTGGAGCTGAAAAACTGTCAGTAACTTCCAACAGGAGTAAGGGTTAAAAGGTCAGGTTAATCGATATCTTGGAGGTGGAAGCTAGGTTTGCTGGCCAAGGCACCTAGCTTCACCTGAGCTCTTTTCTTCTAGGTTGCTTGAAAGGACAGAAAAAAGAACATAACCAGAGCAAGAAAAAGGATTAAGGCTTCTTAAGATAGAGCAGTCAATAGGGAGAAGGGCAGGAGTAAATGGAGAAAAAGACAAAGGCAGTAAGGACAGGGATGGGGCAAAAAGAAATAAAGCCATAAAAAATGGAGGGTAGTGAGTACCAATGTCCATAGTCTAGGTAAAAAGCTACCCAAAATGGTGGCCTTGATGGAAGCAGGATGCCTGGATAGCGTGGCAGTCACAGAAACATGGTACACAGAGAACCATAACTGAGATGTCAACATACCAGGGTACACAATCTACAAGAGGGACAGGGAGGGAAGAAGAAGAAGAGGAGGAGTAGCTCTCTATGTAAGGGAAGGGATCAAAGCAATAGAACTAAAGGGTAAACAGGGTGGAGAGGAGGCACTGTGGGTCACCCAGGAGACTGGAAATGGCACCACAATCCACACAAGGGTTGTATACAGACCCCCATCTCAGGGGAGGAAATGGACAAGGAAATGATAGAAGGCATCCTTGGGATGGCAGAGGAAGGGGAGATATTACTGATGGGGGACCTGAATATGCCAGATGTTAACTGGAGCACCTTTGCTGCAGCCACATCCAAGAGCAGGGTCATTCTCGATGCCCTACAGGGGGCATGCCTCAGACAGCTAGTTTTGGAACCCACTCAGGAGGGAGCAATCTTAGACCTGGTACTCTCAAATGGGGACAGACAGAGGACCTCCGATCTTGAAGTGGGTAGCCATCTGGGAACAAGCGACCACCAAACAGTGTGGTTCATGGTAAACTTAGCTGTAGAGTCAAGCCATACAAAAGTGAAGGTACTGGACTTTAGGAGGGCTGATTTTGTCAAAATGCGAGAGTACCTCAGAAAAGCACTAGCAAACAGGCAAGAAGGTGGGGTGAAGCAACAATGGGGAAACATCAAAGCCGACATCACAGAGGCAACAAGCCTTCGTGTGAAGCAAATAAACAAATTAAAATGAAAGAAAAAATCACTATGGTTCTCAAAAGAGGTAGCTGGGAAGGTAAGGGAGAAAAAGATAGCATTCAGGAAGTATAAGGAAACACAGAAGAAGCAGGACAGAGAATTCTACCAGTTAAAGCAGAAGGAAGCGGGAAAGGCAGTCAGAATAGCAAAGGCCCAAACTGAGGAAAAGATAGCCAACTCGGTTAAGAAGGGGGATAAAACCTTTTATAGGTACGTTAGGGAACAAAGAGGGTGGTGGACACATGGAACCACCTTCCTGAGGAAGTTGTAGAGTCAAAAACAGTGGGGGAATTCAAGAATGCATGGAACAGACATAAGGCAATTCTAGTGGGGGGTAGGAGGAAGTAGGCTGTTGGTTAACTAGGATCTGACGCTTATCTGTTAGGTAGGGAAATGGGTAGACTGGCTGGGCCAAGCGGTCCTTATCTGCCATCAAATTCTATATTTCTATGTTTCTTGGCTTGGCAGATTTACTGTGTGTTGTCTTTTTTGTTTTATACTCACAGGGATTGTTACTGTTTGTTGCTAACACTTTATTGCTTTATTTTTCTCTGATTCAAATTGTTGTTGCTAGGTATACCTTCTGCTGCATTATTACAGGCTGTGCCTACAAGTGTGTGCTTACAGATCACTGCTGTAATCTTCTGATTCAAATTGTGTTTTGCAAGGTATATCTTCTGTTACTTCTTTATTTTTCTGTGTAGCAAAGTGTTTCTTACAGGGTATATCTTCTGTACTGAGGAAGAGGAGGGTAATGGGTCTGAGGGGAGTACAAGGGACGAGAATGGTGCAGAAATGGACACAAGTCCCTTTACACAAGAAAGGGTCCTGAAGGAACTGGAAGTAATAAGAGTTGATAAAGCAATGGGGCCAGATGGGTGCATCCCAGGGTCCTTAAAGAACTAAGAGAGGCGGTGGCTGAACTGCTGGCTATCCTGTTTAGCTGATCACTGGAAACAGGGGAAGTACCCAAAGACTAGAGGACAGCAGATGTAGTCCCCTTATACAAAAGTTGGAACAAAGAGGAAGCGGGGAACTACAGACCAGTCAGCCTCACCTCAGTAGTGGGGAAGATCATGGAAGCACTACTGAAGGAGAGATTGGTAGAACATCTGGTTGTCAATAGACTGCAGAACCCAAAGCAGCATGGTTTCACCAGGAGGAGGTCATGTTAGACCAACCTCGTTGAATTTTTTGACTGGGTGACTAGGGAGGTGGATCAGGGGATGGCAGTGGACATGGCGTATCTGGACTTCAGCAAGGCCTTTGACACTGTGCCACATAGAATACTATTGCACAAACTAGGGAATATGGGTGTGGGCAGGACAGTAGTGTGGTGGGTAGGTAACTGGCTGGGCGGCAGGACACAGAGGGCGGTGATAAATGGCTGGCACTCCACAGAGGGAAGATTGACTAGTGGAGTACCACAGGGATCAGTGCTGGGACCGTTCCTATTCAACATCTTCATCAGTGACATTGCTCAGGACCTAGAAGGCAGAATTTCACTGTTCGCTGATGACACAAATCTCTGTAACAGAGTAGCCACACCAGAGGGTGTAGACAGAATGAGAAGGAACCTGCAGAAACTTAAAGAATGGTCAGGGGTATGGCAGTTGAAATTCAATGCAAAGAAGTGCAAGATAATGCATATGGGGCGCAAAAACCCTGGTCCAATATATCAGTTGGGGTGTGAGGATATAGCATGCACCAAGCAGGAAAGGGATCTTGGGGTTATCATCTCTGATGACCTCAAGGTAGGGAAACAGTGCAACAAGGCAGCAGGTAAAGCAAATATGATGCTGGGATGTATAGGCAGGGGCATCACCAGCAGGAAAAGGGAGGTCATAATTCCACTATACAAGACATTAGTGAGGCCCCACCTGGAGTACAGTGTACAGTTCTGGAGACCTTACCTATGTAAGGACATAGACAGGGTAGAGAAGGTTCAGAGGAGGGCAGCAAAGATGGTACATGAATTGCTTCACAAGTCCTATAACGACAGGTTGAAGGAATTGAATATGTACTCCCTGGAGGAGAGGAGGGAGAGAGGGAACATGATGGAGACATACAAATATCTTACAGGGAGGAACAGGGTGCAAGAATACACTATTTTTAAGTGAAAAAGATGTTCCAGGACTAGAGGGCATGGGATGAAGTTAGAGGGAGGACGATTCAGAGGAAATGTGAGGAAGAATTTCTTCACAGAACAAGTGGTGGACAAGTGGAACACCCTGGCAGAGGAAGTGGTGGGGGCTGAAACAATCACGGGATTTAAGAATGCATGGGATAGACACAAAGGAATTCTGGAAGTCAGGGGTAAGGGGCAACAGAGTTCTAGGAAAACATAAACTGAAGTTACAAACTCAAATGGGCAGACTAGGTGAGCCATAGGCCCTTATCTGCCGACACTGTCTATGTATCTATGTATCTATGTAAATTATTACAGGTGGTGCTTCACACATTTCACAGTTTTATCTATCATTAGGATAAGCTTTCAGGGCTACTGCCTTTGTTGCTGGCTGATTGTTTCTGCTCTTACCTCCTTGTTTCTTTCATCCGTGGTTCTTCTTTTTCAGCAGATGAAGGGCCCAGCCACCCACCCCATCCCCAACCACCTCACACTACACTCCTTCTATAGGGTACCACAGTCATGACATTTCCTGTAGCAAAGCAGGAAGGGGCAGATCAGAGGGGTATCCACACAGTGACCTCATTTACAGGGGCACTAGTAATTTAACTTGTTATACCAAGTTATACAAAACAAACAAACAAAACACAAAATCAAACTTTTGCTTTCATTTTCTTCCTTCTAATTACTCTGACTAGGTTATAAACCCAGCAACTTATCTGGAATGGATATCATTAACTGCAGGTACTGCAGAACATTTTATAGAAGGGCAGTGTTACAGGATTTAGGACACTGTCCTACGTGCTGGGCCATTGGAGATCTAAGGGCTTAGCTCCAGGCAGCATGGGCAGAGATTGCATACCTCAAATTGCATATTCAAGAGGAAATATATTATAGGAACCGCCCTCCATTTCCCCAACATCCAACAGAAGCACCTCAACCACAGAGGGTAGTTGGTCCGGCAATCATCCCATTTCAAGGCAAAAATATGGGACTTCAGAGGAGCTGACTTTGATAAGATGGCCAACAGAGTTAAGCTAGCCCTGGCAAAAAGAAATACAGGTGAGGGGGTACAGGCAAAGTGGGCAAGCATTAAGGATGCAATACTTGAAGCAACATCCCATTGTGTTAGACCGAAAAGGAAGTGCAAAAGAAGAAGGAAACCACTTTGGTTCTCAAATACAGTAGCAGAAAGGTCAGAGCCAAAAGGCTGGCCTTCAGGAAATATAAGGGAACACAGCGGATGAAGATAGGAGGCATACCAAACTGCCCTAAGGGAAGCAGAGAAGGCAGTAAGGCAGGCAAGTCCCAAACTGAGGAAACACTAGCACCTAACAGTAAAAGAAGGTGACAAGACTTTCTATAGATACATTAGTGAAAGGAGAAAGTCCAGAGGGGTGCTATGTAAGCTTAATGGAGAAAAGGGAGCATGTGAGGAGGAGGACCTATGTAAAGCATCTATCCTAAATAGATACTTTTGCTCAGTATTTACTGAAGAGAAGGTAGGCAGGGCCCACAGCTCAGCACCATGGACACAGGGGAAGGGAGGTGAGCATTACTCCCTTCACAAAAGAAAGGATCCTACAAGAGCTTGCTAAGCTCAGGGTGGACAAGGCAATGGGACCTGATGGCATACATCCCAGGGTACTTAAGGAGCTAAGGGTGGAACTAGCAGAGCCATTAGCAGAACTGTTTAGTGAGTCTCTGAGCACAGGAGAGGTCCCAGAAGACTGGAGAAGGGCTCATGTGATCCCGCCTCCACAAGAGTGGTAGCAGGGAGGAGGCAGGAACTACAGACCAGTCAGTCTTACCTCAGTAGTGGCAAGATTATGGAGGCACCTTAAGGAAAGGATAGTGCAACACCTGGAACCATAGGGGCACAGGATCCAAGACAACATGGGTTTACAAAGGAAGGTCCTGTCAAACTAATCTCATAGATTTCTTTGACTGGGTAACCAGAGTGGTGGACCAAGGGAGCAGTTGATGTCGCCTACCTTGACTTCAGCAAAGCTTTTGACACTGTTCCACATAGAAGATTGATAAATAAGCTGGGTAGGCTCAGGGTGGGTCAGAAGTTGGTCAACTGGGTGGCAAACTGGTTGACGGGCAGAAAACAGAGATGGTGGTAAATGGTATACAGTCAGAAGAGATGCAAGTCACAGTGGGGTACCTCAGGGATCAGTCCTGGGGCCAGTCCTCTTCAACATCTTCTATTAGTGACCTTGCAGATGGACTAGAGGGTAAGGCTTGTCTGTTTGCAGATGACATCAAGATCTGCAACAGAGTAGATGATCCAGATGGGGTGGGCAGAATGAGAAGAGATCTGGATAAACTAGCAAAATGGTCAGAAGAGTGGCAACTGGGATTTAATGCAAAGAAGTGCAAGATCATACACATAGGGAAGAGAAACCCTGAAGCCACCTGTAGGCTGGGAGGGGAGTTGCTAGCAGTCATAAAGGAAGAAAGAGACTTGGGCATCATCATCACTGATGACCTGAAATCATTCAAGCAGACCTCTAAAGCAGTAGGTAAGGCTAGGGGGTGTTAGGGTGTATTAGTAGGGGTATCACAAGTCGTAAGAGGGAGGCAATAATCCATCTTTAGAAGACACTGGTTAGGCCCCGTCTGGAGTACTGCATGCAGTATTGGAGGCCACACCTTCACAAGGACATTAACCAAATTGAGGCAGTCCAGAGAAGGGCAACCAAAATGGTGCAGGGACTGCATCAGAAGACATATGAGGACAGATTAACAGAGCTCAATATGTATACCCTTGAGCAAAGTAGGGAGAGAGGTGATATGATAGAGGCATTCAAATACCTTAAGGGCATTAACAAGGTGAAAGAGTCTAACATGTTTAAATATAAGAAAAATAGCAGGACAAGAGGACACAGCATGAGATTAGAGGGGGGCCGATTAAGGGGGAATGTGAGGAAATTCTTTTACACAGAACGGGTGGTGGATGCATGGAATGGCCTACCTCAAGAAGTGGTGGCTATGAATACAGTGCAGGGCTTCAAAGAGGCATGGGATAGGCATAAGGGAGCAATACAAATGAGTATGAATAGATAGGCCACTGACAGAGCAAAGGCCTATAGCACATTTATAAGGTAGAAAAATAAATGGGCAGACTGGATGGGCCTTGCGGTCCTTATCTGCTGTCAACGTCTATGTTTCTATGTTTCTAGGTTGGCAGGTGGATAGAAGGGGCAAATCGGGTGCCCCATCACTTGGTGCTCTCCAACATATCACCTCCACAAACCATATAAAAGCTACAAACAGGTAACTGCCTCTATCTCCGAAATCAAAGAAAGGGGCAGAGGACACTGCAGAGCAGGACACTGCAGCACAGGAGCTAACACAACAAAACTCACCCAAAACAGGAACCAAAACAAAAAAAAAACAAAAAGGAAATCCAAAAAACTTCTGATCATAGGAGACTCCATGATTCGGGGAGTTGATACCTATTTCCAGCCAGGGGTAATGGTCAGATGTCTCCTAGGTACATCAGCGTGGAGAGACACTGACCGCATTGCTAATATTGTTCAGGAAGCAGGAGAAAACATTGATGTCCTGGTACACTTAGGGACTAATGATCTTGCCAACCGGTCAGTTGTGGAGACCAAAGAACACCTGACCAGGCTGGGTGACAAACTATCATCCATTTCGTCCGGCATCTCCTTCTGAGATCCTGCCAGTCTGGGAGAGGGGATTGATGGACGGTCAGGTAAGGGAGATAGGAGCTAAATATTGGCTCAAGGGCTGGTGCCAGGAAAAGGACACAAATTTGTAGGAACTGGCAACAGTTTGGGGAGCGAAAGTTCTTTAAATTTGATAGACTGCATCTGACTAAGAAAGGAGTGCAGTGGGGCAGAAGTTTGACATCTTTGCAGAATATTTAAACTAGCAAATGGGAGAGGGTGCAGCACCTCTATGTCAAATGGAAGAACACTCCTCCCCAGCTAGTGGTCAAACAGGAGTTCAGCATGTTTGTAGTTCATTTGCATCACCAGGTAAGAAAAAGTTCTGCTTCCCATATGACACACAGGGAAATGCTGGACCTCACCCAACAACTAACATACCAAAATCTGGCCAATGGAAAATCATGTACATAAGTGCTCGCAGTCTGGGAAACAAGATCCCAGACCTGCAGGCAATAATGACAGAGGCTAAACTGGACATAGTAGCCATTAGCGAGACATGGTTTACCAGTAACCACACTTGGGAGACTTCAGTACCTGGTTATGTACTATTCAGAAGAGAATGAGGTGCAAAAAGGGGTGTGTGTGGAGTGGCCTTTTATGTCAATGAAAATATCAAAGCTACAGAAATTCAGAATACAAATAAGGAGCCAGAAAAACTGTGGGTCGCCCTGGAAACAGGAAATGGGACAACTATATGAACTGGGGTTGTGTACAGGCCTCCAGACCAAGGGGCGGACATAGACACATTACTGTTGGAAGATATACAAAACGTGACAGCTAAAGGGGAGGTTCTGATAATGAGAGACTTCAACATGACAGATACAGATTGGTCAATACCAGCAGGAACATCTGCCAGAACTAGACACATGGTGGATTCCCTGCAGGGGGAGGGCCTCAAACAACTGGTACAACAACCCACAAGTGACAGGGCTATGCTAGATCTAGTACTGACTAACAGGGAAAGTATCACAGATCTCCAGGTAGAAGGTCACCTGGGGTCCAGTGACTATCATGTGGTATGGTTCAGTTTGGCCACTAGAACTAAATCATCCCATTCCAAGGCAAAAATATGGGACTTCAGAGGGGCTGACTTTGATAAGATGGCCAACAGAGTTAAGCTAACCCTGGCAAAAAGAAATACAGGTGAGGGGGTACAGGCACAGTGGGAAAGCATTAAGGATGCAATACTCGAAGCAACATCCCATTGTGTTAGAGAGAAAAGGAAGTGCAAAAGAAGAAGGAAACCACTTTGGTTCTCAAAAACAGTAGCAGAAAAGGTCAGAGCCAAAAGGCTGGCCTTCAGGAAATATAAGGGAACACAGCAGGATGAAGATAGGGAGGCATACCAAATTTCTCTAAGGGAAGCAGGGAAGGCAGTGAGGTAGGCAAAGGCCCAAGCCAAGGAAACACTATCACAAACAGTAAAAGAAGGTGACAAGACTTTCCATAGCTACATTAGTGAAAGGAGAAAGTCCAGAGGGGGTATTGCTATGATTAAAGGGGATAAGGGGGCGTGTGAGGAGGAGGAGGAGGAGGAGGACCACGTAAAAGCATTTATCCTAAATATATACTTCTGCTCAGTATTTACTGAAGAGAAGGTAGGGCAGGGCCCACAGCTCAGCACCATGGACACGGGGGGGGGGGAGGTGTGCACTAGTTCCTTCACAAAAGAAGGGTCCTACAAGAGCTCGATAAGCTCAGGGTGGACAAGGCAATGGGACCTGATGGCATACATACCAGGGTACTAAAGGAGCTAAGGGTGGAACTAGCAGAGCCATTATCAGAACTGTTTAGTGAGTCTCTGAGCACAGGAGAGGTCCCAGAAGACTGGAGAAGGGCTCTTGTGATCCCACTCCACAAGAGTGGTAGTAGGGAGGAGGCAGGGAACTACCTCTTACCTCTGTAGTGGGCAAGATTATGGAGGCACTCCTTAAGGAAAGGATAGTGCAACACCTGGAATCCATAGGAGCACAGGATCCAAGACAGCATGGGTTTACAAAAGGAAGGTCCTGTCAAACTAATCTCATAGATTTCTTTGACTGGGTAACTAGAGTGGTGGACCAAGGGGGAGCAGCTGATGTCACCTACCTTGACTTCAGCAAAGCTTTCATACTGTTCCACATAGAAGATTGATTAATAAGCTGGGTAGGCTCAGGGTGGGTCAGAAGCTGGTCAACTGGGTGGCAAACTGGTTGGCCGGGCAGAAAAAATAGTGGTGATAAATGGTATACAGTCAGAAGAGATCTGAGTCACAAGTGGGTACCTCGGGGATCAGTCCTGGGGCCAGTCTCTTCAATATCTTCATCAGTGACATTGCAGATGGACTAGAGGGTAAGGCTTGTCTGTTTGCAGATGACACCAAGATCTTCAACAGAGTAGATGATCCAGATGGGGTGGGCAGAATGAGAAGAGGTCTGGATAAACTAGCAAGATGGTCGGAAGAGTGGCAACTGGGGTTTAACGCAAATTATAAAAAGGGTCTCAGAAATGCTGCAATCTAATTGGCTGTTAGGATTCCAACAGCCTTACATTAATCCATGTTATACTGTCATGTACAGCCTGATCACCATGGCACATGAATTCTTTCTGTCAGCATTCCATCCTCTAGCACTGCTGAATGACTGGAACAATGCATTCTGGTTTTGAACCAGCAATCTTAAACTGTTGGTGGAAGAACTATTTTATTAAAAATATTCCTCTAAATGAAGAAAACTTTCAAAAAGAATATTTCTAACACCTTTCTTTTAGAATATTTTTTTTATAATAGCAATAAGGCACTCCCAGGAGTTAGATTAACAGTCAGTTAATCACCCCCTAGTGGCAATATGGCACTCAGCTGCACTTTGTGCCACATTACACCCCTAGGGGATGATTAACAGACTGTTAATCTAACCCCTGGTCATGCCTTATTACCAGGGCCACTGGAAAATTACAGAAAGGGTTACCCAACATTGCAGAGCGTTTTGCAAAAATTGTGGGAAATTGCGGGGGTTCTACTGTAGACCCTGAATGCTTCACAATAAATCTTTTAATGTTTTCTGCAGCATATATTAGTCAGTATAAATTGCTAAATGAATACACTGACACCTGAGTATGTTTAAAACATAAAGAAAACTGTATGTTCCTAAAAAGAATACTAAATTGATAAGTTATCGTAAGTGTTGAATATCTTCCAAAATGTAAAAGCAACTGCCTCATACAGTGCTAAATAGATTCTATAAAGTGAGCCACAGCAAATCAATATTAAATAAAGCCAGAAGAAATATTTTTTTTTTGTTTCTAGCTGTAGAATAATGAAGCCTAATCAACAGCTGTTTACAGTGCTCTGCCAGCTATTCACCTACTTTGGTGCAAGAAACAATAAGCAGATAGAGTGGTGAATAAGTAAGTTTTAGTAAAACGTTGTTAAAGTGTTTAATGGTCATAATTTGTACTGTTGGTACTGTACACTATTTTTGAAATCACATATTTAAACATTAAATCTGGGGGTTATTGGGGCTGGCAGTATAATCTAGAGGTAAGAGTAACAAACTGTGAATGAGCTGACGACATCTAGCAGACATGGGTTTGATTCCCACAACCTCCATGTGCATACTGTGTGATTCTGAGCAAGTCACTTAACCTCCTCTGTGCTCCTGGGTTGTACCTGAAACCAGGCACTTATGCCTAGTGGGCCTTACACGGTTACCAAAAAATGTAAAGAAATACCAATATACTTTTACTGCATCATACAGTAGTCAGGGTACCCTGTAATTTACCTTTGTTTTACTCTGGCTGCAATGATTTTGTTTAGTTAAAGATAAATGTTCAGATACATTTTGTGTTTTATAAGCTTGTTTTTAAGACTTTAGTCAAGTTTTTATTGCAGTCTTTGCATGTGAGCATCTAGGGGGTAGTTCCTAAGAGTGAGATCACTGTTAGCAACCAGCTTATTCAAGTTTAAAATCGGCATGGCCATCCAAAAATCCTTAGTTGTTTGAATCAAAAGTAGCCTGAATGCAAGTATGCTCACATGGAATAACTTGCCCTGCCACTTACAAAAAGGCTTAATAGTTAGCACCCCATTTAAGTGAATGGGATAATTTGCACCTTTTCTCCCATCTTTTGTTTCAGTCTATGTGGCAACAAAATGTTTTCTGATAGACTGCTTCAACACAAAACAAATGTTGTGTTTAAGTGTAGTTATGCTTGGCCAGTGGATTTTGAAACCAAACAAGACAAGGATTCAAAAGAAATCAGTGTCATATAAAACCCTTGCTCTACCTTGCACTGCATTGTTTCGGCCAAACCCAAGTCTGCATGCAACATTGTCAATATATTTGAGAGTATTTTATTAAAAATGTTAATACTTTTTACACAGTTCAATATAAAATCTCAAAACTTGCAAGAAATTGAGGAACATGTCAGTTTTTGCGGAGAGTGGAGAAAATTGCGGATTCCACCAAAAAATTGCGGGCGCAGTTTTCCAGTGGCCCTGTTTATTACTTAAGAAGTACAAGATCATGCATACAGGGAAGAGAAACCCTAAAGCCACCTATAGGTTGGGAGGGGAGTTGCTGACAGTCACAAGGGAAGAAAGAGACTTGGGCATCCTCATCACCGAGGACCTGAAATCATCCAAGCAGACTACTAAAGCAGTAGGTAAGGCTAGGGGGATGTTGGGGTGTATTAGTAGGGGTATCACAAGTTGGAAGAGGGAGGTAATGATCCCTCTTTACAAACACTGGTTAGGCCTCATCTGGAGTACTGTGTGCAGTATTGGAGGCCACACCTTCACAAGGACATTAACCAATTTGAGGCAATCCAGAGAAGAGCAACCAAAATGGTGCAGGGACTGCATCAGAAAACATATGAGGACAGATTAATGGAGCTCAATATGTATACTCTAGAGCAAAGGAGGGAGACAGGTGATATGATCGAAACATTCAAACACCATAATGACATTAACAAGGTAAAAGAGTCTAACATGTTTCAATATAAGAAAACTAGCAGGACAAGAGGACACAGCATGAAATCAGAGGGAGGCCGATTAAGGGGTAATGTGAGACAGTTCTTTACACAGAAAGGGTGGTGGATGCATGGAACAGCCTAACTGAGTAAGTGGTGGATAAGAATACAGTGCAGGGCTTCAAACAAGCATGGAATAGGCATAAAGGAGCAATACAGATGAGTATGAATAGATAGGACATTGACAGAACAAAGGCCGATGGCACATTTATAAGGTAGAAAAAGAAATGGGCAGACTGGATGGGCCTTGCAGTCCTTTTGGGGGCTAAACAGAAACACAGGGGACAGTGACACATGGGCAATATTGGGGGGACTGAGGGTGGACATGTTGGAGAGGGTTGGCAAGTTGTACCCTATGTGCATCCCCTACCACCTCCCCAGGATGGTTGGGGGGGCGGGTCATTATCCATGATATGGGAGATGAGTGTGGGGGATGGTGTTAGCTGCCCCTTGCCATGATTCCATGGGGTACAGTCACTGGTGAGAATCAGGCTGTGTCCTGGTCTGCACAGTGTCTGTGGTATCCTTGGTGTCCCGAATGTGTTGAGTGTTTGTATTCTGGCACTGCATGGCATGGGCATGTATACTCTAGAGCAAAGGAGGGAGACAGGTGATATGATCGAAACATTCAAACACCATAATGGCATTAACAAGGTAAAAGAGTCTAACATGTTTCAATATAAGAAAACTAGCAGAACAAGAGGACACAGCATGAAATCAGAGGAAGGCCGATTAAGGGGTAATGTGAGGAAGTTATTTTCACAGAAAGGGTGGTGGATGCATGGAACGGCCTAACTGAGTAAGTGGTGGATATGAATACAGTGCAGGGCTTCAAACTAGCATGGGATAGGCATAAGGGAGCAATAGACATGAGTATGAATAGATAGGACATTGTCGGAACAAAGGCTGATGGCACATTTATAAGGTAGAAAAAGAAATGGGCAGACTGGATGGGCCTTGCAGTCCTTTTCTGCCGTCAACTTCTATGTCTATGTTTCTATATACATTTCAGCCTAATGGGGGGTTCCAAGGGGGGTAAACAGAAACACAGGGGACAGTGACACATGGGCAATATTGGAGGGACTGAGGGTGGACATGTTGGAGAGGGTTGACAAGTTGTACCCTATGTTCATCCCCTACCACCTCCCCAGAATGGTTGAGGAGGGTGGGTCATTATCCATGATATGGGAGATGAGTGTGGGGGATGGTGTTAGCTGCCCCTTGCCATGATTCCATGGGGTACAGTCACTGGTGAGAATCAGGCTGTGTCCTGGTCTGCACAGTGTCTGTGGTATCCTTGGTGTCCTGAGTGTGTTGAGTGTTTGTATTCTGGCAATGCATGGCATGGGCATATGCAATGCTGTGTGTTGTGGGATGACACTACTCCCACTGGCCAGGCCAAGGCTCTGGCCATCCCTCACAGTGCCTGCCACCATGGCTGCAGCCTCAAGCACATTGCAAGGTGATCCATACTGGTGACAATATCCTGGTGCAGATTGCAGATGGCTGTCATGTTCTCCCTATAATGTGCCTCTGTCCGCTTTTTGGCACGCTGCATGTCATCATTCAGCATGTGGTGGATGTGTGTCAGTTTCTGTTGTGCTATGCTTTGTGCCTTCACAACTGACTGCAGCAGCTGATGGTTGGCAGTTGCATCTGTCAATTGGGACACGGTCAGGCTACACCTGTAACCATTGTATGGCCCGGGCATCACCACAGTCAGTCCTGTGGTGCATTGTGGGCATGGTGGGCAGGCTGTGTCCGGGCCGATGGGATGAGTCTGGGGTGGAAGTTGTTGGAGCCACGACAGTGGAAGGACATGGGAAGGCACAGCAGTAGCTAGTCTTGTGGGATCTGCTGGGGGCGGCAGTGTGTTGGCTGTACCAGAGGTAGCAACATGGATTGGCGCAGTGGTGACTGTGTCCGTGGTTTTGGGGGGCTACACCACTGTGACCAAAGTGCTGCATGGGGGCAGAAGCTAGGTCCTTTTATTATGGGGGCTGACAGAGGTGGATAAACCTCCTAGTCTGGGGAAGGCCCTCCCCCCCCTTGTCTCCAGCTTCTGATGAAGGTCTTGTTGCCGTCGTCCTTGTCACCCTCCTTATTGGTGTCAGTTAACAGGTACACACAGGTGTCCAGCCGAGGCAGCTGCCAGCAAGATGAACCTGGAGAATCCTCCAAAGTGTCTGGTATGATGGGTTGAGCGTTTGAGAGAGGAGAGGAGAGGAGAGATATATATAGCCTTGGACCATACAGAGCTGTGTGACGGCTGAGACAGCATGCATGCCTGGCATAGTGACACAGCACCTATGCTGTTTGTGTGGTGCACTGCCCAGACCCCTCATGGCTGTACACACTACACATCCCAGCACCAGTGAGCACAAATCCCAGCACCAGGGAACAGACAGGCAAAAACATGTGGGACACAGTACTGAAGTACCACACAGAAGACTACACACCAGGAGACATGGAAACAGTCATGTGGCCTACACCCAATGTGTCACACAGCACTGGCTTATACATGCACTCATACATATACAAACATATATGCCCACATGCCAGAGTGGATGGAACACAGTTGGTTATTCACATTGTGGGGCTAGCCCCACTTGGCTGTCATAGCTACCTTCCAATACTCACATCCCCTCCACGGACCATAGGGTGGAGGCTATTGCCTCCTCTGCAGGGTATATGATACGTACAGCTGCCGATCCTTGTGGGCCCCCACCTGTCACATGCATCTCTCCATGTGTCATCTACTGGACCTCTTTCATCCACCACCTCATGTCACCAAAGTGCTTATGCATCACCTCCATGGGCCTCTTCTGGCCACCAATGGCAATGACCACATCCTTGATTTCTACCCAAGCTTGTTGTACCTGGGCATTTCTGCTGTGCCTTGGGACATGACCTCCTACCTGGCCATGTAGGCCTGTGCCAGCACCAGCAACTCCTCCTCAGAGAAGTAGTGGGCCTATAATCGCTCTGTGTCATCCATAGTGCCTGCGGGACATGGAAGTGTAATACAGGTGAGCAGGGAATACACACTGCAACACAGATGGCAGGTACATTGGGATGCACCCCTCACAGTCCCTGTCAGGGACATGTATGTGTCTCAACACTGCATGTCCTAACACAGCTGACAGCCTGCCTGACACAGGCCTCCCAATTTGCAGATACAGCCATAGACAAGGGCACATACAGACAGGAGTGAAATGGGCAGGGGTCCAAAGGAACCCAAGTTTACCACCTCCTAAGAAAGTATGTGAGAGTACCAAAGTCTCTGTCATTGTTCGCCATTGACTACTGTAGGAGAGACCCTCCATCTAGACATGACACTACAACCACCACCACCAATAGAGCTATATGTGAAAGTTCCAACACCTCAACATTTCTGATACACCACTGTATACATCATATACACAGTTCAGTGATCAATGTTCTTTTCTAGGACATTCCACAAGGTTCCACATCACAATAGTGAGGGGTAAATGGTGACTGCCACAAACAGCCCAGAGATAACAGTGCAAGCACATATGGTGAGGGTTCTTTTCTGGGCCTGCCACCCACACCCCCTTACTATATATACCAACTCCGGGGGATGACGCACCTTGGGGAGGGGGTGCAACCGACTGTCATCGTATGTGCTCATGCTGTTTTGCCATCGCCATTTTTGTCTTGCCTTTTTGTCCTCACTATCTTGGAGGGCTACCATTTCACAAGACACCTACTTCTAGCTGCCTGCAGTTCTGCTGTGGAATCCAGGTGGTGCACTTTGCTCCTTTTATGTGCTCCAGGTGTAAATAGGCATGCTAACGTATGCATACCTTTCAGTAATAGCATACTAATGTGGTTACTTGCCCTCAGACACTGACATTTTCTTATTTGCATACATTATTTGAGTTTTACAGATTTGTCCCATGCACTAGGGTGGTTGCGCTACCGCACACACTTGAGCAGTGTCTGCACTTGCACAGCAGCAGTATGTGATGCAGACATGATATCACATGCTGCTGATACCATCATCATGCAGCATGATCCTGCATGCAATGTAGTACTGCAATGTTTATGTGCAGCCCTGCACAGAGCTGTGCATGCACACACTACACATGCATGCCCTGTGCATCTGCGACCCCATGCCCCCCCTCCCACTGGATGTATGCATTGCACTGCACAACATAAGATTAGCATGGCACTACTATGGAAATCTGTTGTGCAAATGGACAGGACACACCCATACAGCACTGAAACTTACAAGAGCTTGGTGTGAGGGCTGGGCCAGGGAAAGAGTACAAAATGTCAAGGCAGGCAGAGCAGGGCTGCACAGGGACCAGAGGTGGTCTACCACAGGGCTGGCCAATCTGGTTGACCCAGAGGTGGCCAGGGAGGACCAGCTACTGGATGAGGGGGTGGAGTCTGACAGGCCACGAACCAAGGTATGGGCATCTGTTGGGTGGTGCAAGACATGACATACAGTGGTCACACACATCGGTGACCAATGTCGATCTTGGTACAATGACCTGTGGAGGAGGGAGGCATGTCACCTGCAATTACTGTGGCCAATGGTGGATAATGTCACCGTGCCAAGGCCAGGTGAGTACAGATAGGTCTATGTATGGCTTAGATAGTGTCCTGTGTGCAGTCCTGTTTCATGATAATATACGTCATGGGTACTGTCCCTGAGTGAATATGCACGGTACCTGTCTTTCCCTGTTGTGCCCCCTTTGTCCTATGGGACCTGCCCTACTTTATGACCCGATCATACTATGCAGGTGTATGGGCTTACTGTCCCAATTGGTGTCCCCATGCCTTGTAAATAACAGGACCCACTGTGCTTCTCTGAGGCGTGCACCTGCCATGGCAGCATGGTTGATATGGCAGCAGTTTCAGACTGGATGACAGGGATGTGTATAGTTTCATTGAATGCTGTTCAGGGTTCGGTTACCAGATATGGTGAACAGGACATGACAATGCCTCTTATCAGGTATGATCCAGGAGGATGTCACATGTGCTATACATGTAGATGTGCTGTGAGGTGTACCCAACAGCACATGGATGTGGCCACTGTCTGTGTTGTGTGCACTTTCCATGTTATGCTACATAGGAGCTGTTATGCATATTGCAGGTAATGCATGGGCTACTGTTCTTTTGCACAACATGTGCTGGGCATGTACCAGCCACTGTGAAAGGCTACACCTACAGTACCCTCCACTACCATTGTACATGCATGCCTCATCTGCCCTTGTTGTATGAGTCCTGGTGCTACATACATACAAATGCATACTATGGGGTGTACAGGGCCTGTAGCTGACATGTATGGATATGTTGTACAGGGGCTCGGAGATGATGGGATATAGGCACTACACAGGCCAGCGTATGGTGTGCCAGGCCATACGTACTGCAGTGGGATGTACCATACATGGGGTGCACCTGGGCCATGGCATGGCTATCTGTTGTGTCACAGTTGTTCACAATGGTATGATGTGACCCTGCCCAGACCAGTCCATCTGCATCATGCACACATGGCAGCTGGCGCACAGTAGCAGCATATGGACATGGATACTGTGTAGAGTATATGGCACAGTGTAACGTGTTCCACTACATAATATTGATCACATATCCCTTTTCCTCATCTCCAGACGTCAGTGGACAGGAGGCCCATGTCAGGGCCCAGGAATAGCAGAGGCGCAGGGAGGCCTGGCACGAGGATTCAACAGGCCATGGTGGGGCCCAATAGAGCCATTCAATAGAGAAGTGTCCACATAAGTACCTTGCATTGTGTGCACACTTGGGGGTTGCATGCCTACACTATGCTGCATTCTTCTGTGGTTGCAGGTGGCTGTCCATGTGTGACTTGCCGTGCTGCACATACAGTGGTAGTCATACAAAAGTTGCTCAGCACTGAGGTATACCTGGGTATACTGAGGCAGAATCACATTACAGTCAATGCAAATTAGTCTCAGTATACCCAGGTATACCTCAGTACTGAGCAACTTGTGTATGACTAGCACTGTATGCCTATGTGGGCTTCACCTATGCATTGTGGTAGGGAACACTCACCATGCACTTGGGGCATTGTCCCACCAGTGACACTGTGGTATGTCATGGTCTTGGTATCTTGGTATATAAGACAAAAGAAGGCCTAGGGCCATCAACATTGTCTCCCACCATGAGGTGGGTTTCTTCCAGGATCTAGACTGAATGATGCATTTATCTAATTCCTGTTTAAAGCAATCCATAGACTCTGAATTCACTAGGGAACTTGGTAAAGAATTCCACTGGTGGGCTGCCGTTATAGTGAAAAAGTTTACCATTTTGCTCATTTTAGCCCTTGGTACTATAAGCTGTTTGTTATGTGATCTTAACTGTGGGATTCTATTGTTTAACTGAATACCCAGCTCTTTCATTAGGCCCTTATTCTTCAGAAAATTTTGTAAAGAAACAGATCACCTCTCAGTCTCCTTTTCTATAAGCTAAACATTCCCAATTTAATTAGTCTAGATTCATAGTTGATGTTTCTGAGACCTGTAATCATTTTTGTTAGTCATCTCTGGGGTCTCTCAACGAGATTTATATCTTTTCTCAGATGACGGCACCAGAGAAAGAGGGGCCATAGTCTAGATATGGAATGGCAAAAGAGTTGTACATCTGGATAATGCAATGGGGTTGTCTTGTTACAAATGAACACCGTATTGCGTGGATTAAATGGTTTTAGCTTTCCTGGCAATTTGAGGACAGTGGTCCCATTCATAGTGTACTTATATTTTGGATTGTTTCTTCCAAACTGTAAGACTGTACATTTTTTGGGATTGAATGCCATTCTGTTAATTTCTACCCATTTCTGTATTGTGTTTAAATCATTCTGAAGAGCTGCACATTTATCAGGGCTATCAACTATGCTCCCCATTTTGGTGTCATGGGTGAATATGGTCAAGCTGCTTCCAATACAAGCATCCATATTAGTAACAAACAGGCCAAACAAAACCGGGCCCAGTACAGAGCCCTGGTGCACCCCACTACATACGTCACCATTCCTAGATAACACACCATTCACTCGGACTCTCTGTGTTCTATTGGAGAGCCAGTTCTTAATCCATTTGACAATGTGATTGTTAATGCCCATACCTAGCAATTTGTTCACCAAAAGGTCATGAGGGACCTTATCGAAGGCTTTGCCTAGGTCCAACATGATCACGTCATATGGGGAACTTTCGTCCATGCTTCTGCTTACTTCCTAGTAAAATGCAACCAGGGTAGTATTATAGGACAGACCATTTTTAAAACCAGGCTGGGAAACATCCTATAGTTATAACTTTTTAATCTCATCATCAATCAACACTTTCAATAATTTTTCTATTATTTTGCAGCCTATTGGGTTTAGGCTTATAGGCCTATAATTCCCAACTTGACTCTATTTCCTTTTTTGTGAATAGGAATGACTACTGCCTTGAGCCAACCAAGGGGGACTGTACCTGACATCCAAGATATATTAAACAAAATGGAGTGTGGAAGAGCTAGCGATTCAGCCATATTTTTCAGGAATAATGGGCGTATATTATCTGGCCCAGGGGACGTATTATTGTTCATAGCTTTCAATTCATATAGCACCTGGGATGGGGAAAAATCTGCAGGGGGTAAATTATTATCTGAGAGGGCATGAATTGGACCTTTATCATTGTTGAACACTGATGTAAAAAACTACTTGAAGGCCTGTGCCATCATCTCTGGATCTGTTACTGTTATATTACTTTGTAATATATGGATATTTAAAATAACACTACTGAAAAGCATATAAAAAATTTCCAGTAATACACCGGAGCCAAAGTGATAATACCATCGTTGCCTAGTGATAATACTATCGTTCGAAGCTCATAATACTATTGTTTGAGCCCAACGATAGTATTATCAGAAAACTTGAACAGCGCACTCAAGATCGTAGTCGGCTTCCTGACATCCCCAAAGCTGTGCATGGTGACATTGGTAAACCGCACCTTCTGATTGGATGCTTTCTTTAGGCGGATCAATAATTTCCAAAAACATGGCGGGCGTCTCTCTGCTTAGCGAGAAAATTGTTCCTTCGCTACACTACTCCTACTTGGAGTCTGACTAACGACCACAGCAATCCGCTCGAGAAAACAAAGTTGTTTCCGCTGTTTCGCTTTAGCAGTTTAACACTGCACAGTTTAGCGGTTTGAATTTTTTAAAGTTTTCAATGTTGCCGTAATCACTGGCTCCTTCTCACATGAAAATCACTCAGCACCCCAGTCGAAGATTCCTCATTCTTTGGCAAAGGTAAGCACTGACAATTTCCTTGCATCCATGTATTACAAAAATAACAAATACATTCTTGTGTTACAAGGCAGTTCTTCATCTCGAGGATCTGGGGGCACTTGAAACCTCTCGAGCTTCGCTCTCGAGGTTTGCTGTGCCCCCAGATCCTCTCGATGAATTACTGCCTTGTAATACACCAGAATGTATCTATTATTCTATTTGTATCAGGGGACCAGTTGTATTTGCAGTTGTTTTGTTATTATTTATGTAGGAGAAAAAGGCTCTGTTATTATCTTTAGTAAATACTAACCTACGCTCTACATTTAATCTTTCTGTTTTATTTGGTATTTGGTGTATTTAATGCTTTCCTGCAGATTTTTTTATTCTCTTTGGTAGGAAATCTTTTAGATTTTTTGTAACTTTTTTCCTTAACTTTTATTAGTCTCCTAATTGATTTAGTTAACCAAATAGGAATACATCCTTTGTTATTATATTTTTTAACAATTGGTGCATGTTTACCTTCAAGTTCCAGGATTTTACTTTTAATAGTTTCCCACATACTACTGGCATCACTATTTGCTAAGAGGACATTCCAGTTGATCATAGCCAAGAAGTTTTTTTATCATATCCCAATCCACTCATTTATAATTTCTAAAGGTAGTAGAATTATATTGGGGCTATCTCCTAGCATTATTGAACCAGTTAGTTTACAATGTTCACTAGATCCTAGTGGACTGTGAACCATTATGCCTGATATACTATGGCCCACATTGGTCATTACCAAGTCCAGGATGTTATTTCCCCTTGTAGGGCTTGAGACTAGTTGATCCATACTGATATCATTGGAGTTTATTATTTTAACAAGATTTTTTTTTCAAATTCGGTAACACCTGTTAGTTCATTCCAATTTATGCCTAGTGTGTTAAAATCTCCAAGAATGAGAACATCTCCTAAAGTGGAGGCCTGTTCAATTTCTTGTAATATTGTATTATTGTAGTCTTTTGAGCTGGCTTGTGGGCTGTAACAATTACCTAATATGAGTTTCTTCCTATTTTTAAACATAAGTTCCAGCCAGATAGTTTCAGCAGTTACTAGGGGGTTATGGAGAACCTCAATTTAGTGACAACTGATATCCTCCCTTATGTAACCACAGATACCCTTCTTGTCCAAATTATTATTTTTTTTTTAGTTAGTACTTTTTACCTTGTGGCTCTCGGTTTGCCTCTTCATGTCGGCATCCACCCATCTCCGGCCGCCCGACGCTCTGTTCAGCCCCATTAGGCCCACCATCATACCCCCGCGCATCCATCCATGGCAGGGTGGCAGGAGTTCCCCTTACTCCCCACTGACACAGGATACAGAATCTGGGCAGTGGTGCCCCCAAGGCCAGCCAGCTCCTCAGACAGCCATCAAGCCGCTGCAACCGAACGCCACACTTTCCCTTTTTCTCCAACGTGGGCTGGGGCATGCAATGATGCCAATGGAAGGAGGTGCGCACACGTCTGCATGCGCTCCTTCCCGGCGTCATGCCCCAAGCTGACCCCTGTCTTATAGTGCCAGTACACTGCCCTCCGGTCTCCAGCAGAGGTCACTGGAGCGCCGATGATTGGGAATCCCCCCCTCCCCTGGAGAGAGAGAGAGAGAGAGCAATCTATGGATGCTCAATCCCTCTCCTTTCCTGCCGACCCCTGGTGAACTGAGTCCGTTCCTGAACCCGGGTCGCCAGTGTGGAATGAGGTGCGGCATCCAGCACCTCAACCCTCAGCGCCACCAGACCGGCGTTTGTCCAAATGATTTTTATAGAAAAGCTGATACCCCTGTATATTGTTCATCCAATTATTCATGTCATTCCACCATGTTTCAGTTATAATTGCCATCTTGAGCTTATTCAGCTTAATGTAGCACTTGAATTCACTTCTTTTTGTAAGATTTAAGTTTCTAGCGTTAGTTAGCACAAACAAGCAAATGTTGGAATCCCTAGGTTTCTGCAATGGTTTGAGAAGTTTCTGCCCCCTACCCCTGCTGATTTACTTTTAAATTGACTGTAATGGTGTTTTCAAGTTGTTTACCTAGGACTCATGATCCTCTCCAGGTTAGGTGTAACCCATCCCATGAAAAAAGACCTTGTGCACCTTCAAAGGCCTCCCAATGAGGAATACATTTATACCCTTTCAATAAGGACCATGTGTGGAGCCATTAATTAATGGTTTTTATTTTTCGTTGTTTGTTGTAGCCAGCCTTAGGTACAGGTAATATTTCTGAACTAAGACCTTCACAACTCTTATCCTCTAGTAGTTTACATAATCTACCATAATCTTTCTTGATTTCATTGATGTCAGCTACATTGACATCATTAGTACTAATATGTAGGATCACTAGCAGAGTATTTCCTGAATCAGCCAAGATGTTAGTTATCATTGCTGCCATGTCCTTGATTCTGGCACCCCAAAAGCTGCTACCTGTACGATTAGCCTTGTCTGGGTTGCATATTATTCTGTCCAAGTGTTTTATAATGGAGTCCTCAAGCACAAAGGATTGTCTAGGACTATTTTGAAGGGGGGGTGGCAATGGAGGGAATTCCTTCAGGGAGGTTTAGATTATTTTGAGAAGGGCAGTCGTCCATTAATAAATCACCCTGTTGACGGTTGATATTTATCACAGGTGGTGCAGTACAGCTGGGAGATATTGCACTAGTGGGGTTTCCCTGTTTCTTATTGCCTTTACCTTGGTGATGGAGCTATTTGTGCGAACGGAGATAATGGGTGACAGGGGAATAGTTGGACTCACATTGGACTCAGATGGTAGCCTAGTAGTATTAGTTGATTGCACATTAGATTGTATAGGTGATGCATTATCATCCGTCAAATTAATCAGCGGATCATAGGACTTTTTTTAGTCGGAATGCTGAACTGCATAGCTTTCCTGCCCTTTTTAGATTTCTTTTTATTATTTACTAATTCCCAGTCATCATAAATAGTATTATCAAAGCAGTCCTCATGTCTACCCCTCTTCCTTGTGCCATTAAAATCAGAACCATGACTAGGACCTGCAATTTCAGTATCACAGATTAGGATTACATCATTTTGCTGGCCAATTGTATTCCCAGAGTTTTTATGTTCATTTGGGTCTGTGGATGCAGTGGTACCTATAGTTTCCCTTGCTTTGAATCTAGACATCATGTCATTTTGTTGTTTTTCAAGCTGGGTCAGTTTAGAGTACATTTGTATATCTACCTCAAGCACTCTATTAATTTGTCACATATGAACATACTGTATGTGGGTAGTGTTTCAACCAGTTTATAACTTCTGCAGTTTGTGCACTTAATACCTATTTCCCTGTCCATAGTTAAGATTTTGTCCCCCATCCTGACAGTCAGTAAAAAAATGTTTTTTTTTTTTATTTTGTTTGTTTTAAGAAAGGAACAGCTCAAAGTTTCCCTGCCTGAGCACACTTAGGTTGATTTCTTAGTAGTCAACAGTAGTTTGCATCACACATACCTTACAACAAAGGAAAAAAAATGTCCTGCCTCTGCTCACTCTGGTCATGCCAGACACGCTAGACACACACTTAGATGCACACTTAGACTCACCTGATGCGCACTTGCCCCGTTCTAACTCGGTCTGCTCGCTAGGAGCATTTCTAGAAACAGGCCGCGACCTGGAAGTGACTCCCAGAGTCACGGAACATTCGTGTTTTTTAAACTTCCAAAATAGGCTAAAAAGTCTCGCAACCAATGGAGTGCAGTATAAAACACTAAAATAAAGAGCATTATTCGGCTTTGGATTTAAAACAGAAAGACCAGTAAACTTGTAGATGAGGGGAACTACTCTCAAAGACTACACTACCCAGGTACTTCCTGTAGTCTTTCACGAGGGACCCCAACAACAAATCTAGCAGCAGAATGAAATTTGATGCTTACTCTGGCACCTGGCTTCCTTGTCCAGTGCACAGAGCAGCACTAGGTCAAATTAGAAATGTACAAATCAATCACCCCACTCGCTAGGGGCATTTTTAGATATAGTTCGTGACCTGGAAGTGATTCTCGAGGTTACAGAACACTCGTATTTTTTAAAACTTCCAAAATAGGCTAATAAGCCTCACAACCAACGGAGTGCAGTATAAAAGACTAAAATAAAGAGCCTTATTCAGCTTTGGATTTAAGACGGACAGAGCAGTAATCCTTGTAGGTGAGGGGAACTACCCTCAAAGACTACACTACCCAGGAACTTGCTGTAGTCTTTCACGAGGGACCCCAACAAGTCGAGCAGCAGAATCAAATTTGATGCTTGCTCTGTCACCTGGCTTCCTCATGCAGCACATAAGAAAAGTTCAGGTGCATCACAGGTAGCTTCCCAGGTACTAAACCAAGTGGGATGGCATATCCCAAAAATACTATCAAAGAAAAAAAAAATGGTAGCACTCCTGGTCTCACGTAACAAGAACAAGCAGCAGTCAAGGTTCCATGCAAGCAGTTTAATTCAGGGAGTGCCTTCTGCTTCCCTAGTGCCTCAGCCGTATAATCAGGCCTTCCGTTGGGGATGATTATGCAGAGTTACAGGTGTTATCTTTGTTCAGGTAGATTAACGGGCTACACACAAATAACAGTATGTAAAGGGTGCACTTTTATACAAAAAAAGGTTAAATGATGAATAATTGCATACTGTACAGTGCGCAGTGTGATCAAACCATATAGAAAAAGGTTTGTTTTGTACTTTCCTTGAGTTAAAAATAAACTGTTCCTTTACCAGAAACATATGGGGGGAGGGATGGACAGGCAGAGGTAAGCACACATAACATAACAACAAGAGGGACAGAGACATGGGGGGCAGGGGTACTATATTATGTATAGCTTATTTCAAAGTTCATTATGTATTACTTCTGTGCAAAAAAAAAACAACAAAAAAACACATACACAGCAATTTAGGGTATAAAGACCACAGGATTTAAATTTAAAATTGTTCTTTATGGTGGGAGCCCACTTGTCAAATTGATGAAACTCTGACAGATCCCCTTATGGAGGAAGTGTCCTATACCTGTGAGCTTCATGACCTAGAAAAGAAAAGAAACATGAATGATTAATAAACTTTAACTTACAGTGATTAATAAATATTTTAGGATTACTCTTACCGTAACAGGAATGTTTGTCTGGCTTACATATAATTAATGTAATATTTAAATAATTACACATGAAAACTGAGACATGTACAAAAAGGAACATAGGTGAGTGTTCTCACTGAGCAAGTTCTACATTCTTACATTTATCGGAGGCAACTAAGGATGTGAGATATTCATTTATCTTTTATGTAAGGATTAAAACCCACCTCTTCATTAAAACCTAATGGTTGGACTGTGTTCAGAAACACTATCCATCTTGTTTCCTTTTGATTAAGTATATTTAAATGGTCCCCACATCTCTCAACATAGAAACATCGGAACATAGAAAGAGACGGCTGAAGGGGGCTTGCGGCCCATCTAGTCTGCCCATAATCCTACCCCTTCCCTTAACTGTTTTTGTGTGTCATTATTTAAATATTAGATTAATTACATGTAAGCTAGACAAACTTTCCTGTTACTATTACAGTAACTGTAAAAAATGTATTAATTACTGTAAGTTAAAGTTTATTAATCATTCATGTTTCTTTTCTTTCCTAGGTCGTGAAGCTCACAGGTATAGGAAACTTCCTCCATAAAGGGATCTTTCAGAGTTTCATCAATTTGACAAGTGGGCTCCCACTATAAAGAAAAAATTAAAATTTAAAATTCAAATCCTGTGGTCTTTATACCCTAAATTGCTGTATATGTGTTTTTTTTGCACTGAAGTAGTACATAATGAACTTTGAAATAAGCTCTACATACTATAGTCCCTCTGCCCCCCCAAGTCTCTATCCCTTTTGTTGTTATGTTATGTGTGCTTACCTCTGCCTGTCCTTCCCTCCCCCCCCCATATGTTTCTGGTAGAGTAACCTTTTATTTTTAACTCAAGGAAAGTACTAGACAAACCTTTTTCTATATGATTTTATCACACTGCGCACTGTACAATATGATACTATTCATCATTTAACCCTTTTTTGTATAAAAGTGCACCCTTTGCATACTGTTATTTGTGTGTACCACCTTAAGCTACCTGAATAAAGATAACACCTGTAACTGTGCATAATCTTCCCCAACGGAAGGCCTGATTGTATGGCCAAGGTGCTAGGGAAGCAGAAGGTGCTCCAGAATTAAACTGCTTGCACGGAATCTTGACTGCTGCTTGTTCTTTTGATGTGTGACCAGGAGTGCTACCATTTTTTGGTTTTCTTTCCTCGTCCAGCACACAGAGCAGCAGTAAGTCAAATTAGAGATGTGCAAATCCATGCAGACTACCGTTTTGCACCTGCAGTACATGTGGCAGTCATGGTGCTCTGTGTCTGTCTACTGTGTCATGGAATGCCTTACACTGCACACTGGTGTGTCCCCCGTGTCGCCGACCTGGTGCACCAGGGTGATGGTGGCATTGCTCACAGCACCAGTTGTTAAATCCGCCAGTGTTAGTTGGGTCTGTTGTGCCACATGCTCAGGATTATGTATGCATATCTGTCATCAGGAGCTAGGCATGGGCTAATACAATACCAGTGCACTGCTGTGTCATGCTTTGTGCATCATACAACATATATGGTAGTCTGCCTGCAGTGGTTCCATCTTCAGCACCATATGCAATGTTTGCCACACCATTGCATATCAATAGAGCTGGGCTTATGTGGCATGGGGTCAGCAGTGGGGGGGGGGGTTAGAGGGCTTTACATGCACCTTACCATATGTCATTGACATTTTTATTTATTTTATATATTGACTTATTTCAATCTTGGAACAAACTTTGAGTCAGAGACTCATTTACAGAGGTTCCATGTTGTGTCAATAACAGAAGAAAAACAATAATACAATAATACAAAGAGTTAAAATAAAAGTGAATAAATAGAATAAACAACACAGTGACTTATGTAAAACAGTCAAGCAGGCTTGTACAAACTTGGTGCAGAAATATCATACAGACAGACATGTTTATTAAGAACAGTTCTATTGTCAAAGTGCAATAACGAGTTAGGCCAAATAAATTTAGTCTTGGGTACACTGAGGACTGGCTATTGCAGGATATAGATTGCAGGAGGAACAGGGGGTCCAACAGGTTAAAGTTTGGAGGGGGTGAGGAAATGGCTAGGGGAGGGAGGTAGAGATAGGAGAAGGATGGAGAGGGGAGTGTGATGGAAGGGAAAGGGAGGAAACAAGGAAAGGGAACATGAAGGGCGGATGGGGCAGATGGAGAGCAGAATGAAGACAAAGAGGGTAGGGGGAGGAGGGTAGATGGGTAAAGAAATAATACAAACTAAGGGCAGCAGATGCCAGTCACTCAACGGTACAAATTGGGCCAGAGAGGTGGGGGCAGAGGAAACTGCCGAGGTGATAGTGAAAAACCAGGTACTGTGTATAAGATGGGACAGGATGGAGGAAAGTAGACAAGGGGAGATAGAAAGAAGAAAGTCAAGGTAGTTGAGAGAGGAGGGGAGCTAGTAGTCACAGCCACATCACTGATCAGAGTTAGTAAGGATCGAAGCCTTGTTTTAAAAGGGCCAAGTTTGGCTTCCTCAAGTAATGCTTTGCTGAGAGAGTTGAGCCAGATTGGTGCACGATATTCAAAGGATCTTTGACGTTGCAAGGTTCTACAGAAAGGGACTTTCAGGGTTTGGCCATTTTGACCCCTAGTGCACCTTAACATGTTAGATTGCATAGTTATTAGCATCAAACTAACACAGTTATGTCCAGAGTATGATTATTCCACTGTACATGAGCAGGGCCATGCATACATTCGGACACAACTATGTCTTTGCAGGGCCACTGTCCTGCACTGGCTCAATATGAGTGGCAACCCTGTACCAAGGGTGGGGCCAGCATCTACTGAGGGAGTACCTTCAGGTGGTTCCACCAAGTCTCATCGACAACTTGAAGAGTACAGTGACACAAATTTGCCAACAGCTATCACATTGCTTGGCAAATGTGTCGACTGACCACGGTGGCACCCCATCCACCAGGGCACATTTAAACTGTTTGTGGTAGACTTTGCTCCCTGCACCCCCCAGATTTATATATAATCAACTCGGGGGGTTACTGGGGAGAGCGGCCAACACCGGGAGTTGCTGTATCCATACAGTGCTCTGTTAACCCATGTGACACAGTGAATGTTGAATGGGTTGCTGTTGCTGTGTTGGTTTCACTGTTTTGGTTTTGCTGAAACAGCAGTATACTCCTCCAGGAAGCTCTGCATCTCACACCAGTATTGTGCTAACAAGATACAGTGTGTACTGCACCTACTAGCATACAACACCGCTGCACTCATGTACTACCCTGGTGCTGCACACAGTGCTGCATGACGGTACTGTTTGTATACAGCTGTGCTGTGGGTAACGTGTATGCCCATGCATGATCTTGTGGCTGACAAGGGAGATTCATGGATGTCTGTTGTCCTGCACACCTGTGCTGGCCTGCAAACTGGATGGCTGGTGTGCAGGGTGATGGGTGTATGTCTGACTCTTAGCACCTCAGGCCATTTCCTGCTTTTGCATGGCACTGCTACTACTTGTGCTGTGTTTCCACATCTGTATGCCTGTTGGTGTTGTGTGTTCCTTGCACAGCTTGCCCATGCTGCATTGTAGCATAGCACACTCACTGTATGTGCAGACTTCTACTGTTCCAATCCACACTGCTCTCTCTGGTATGCTATGCACATTCTATTGTGTTTACTTGACGTCCTCTACCTATGTGTGGCATGGTGGCCTATGTGTCTGCTGGTTGTACCTCAGTTATGCACCTTATGCTACTTCTGTGTCCCTCGTCATGTGTGCACGGCTGACTGAGTTCAGTGTATTTTTTACATAGGTGTCTAGGGTACCACAGGATAGTGTCAGGATGCCATCCTTCAGGATGGGAGAGACAATCTACTTCACTATGGCTGCTGGTAGGTGGGTGAGCTGCCAGTGGTGATAGCCAGGGAGCTTTGGTAGCAGCAGCAATCATCACCACTACCTTCTGCTGCCCCTTGATAGGATGGTTACTTTGGACTGTAATTTATGTGTTGTTTTAATGGGCAGGTGCACTTTTTTTTGTGTGTGACACAAGTAAGTGCCCCTTTTTTTGTTGTTTCAAATGGGCAGGTGACATTTTCTTTGCTTGAAATGGATGGGTGTTATTTTTGTTTGGCATTTGAAATGACCGGGTACCCTTTTCCTTGTTTGAAATAGGTGTGTGCCCTTTTTATTTGGTGTTTGAATAGGTGGTTGCCTTTTTTCTTTTGTTTCTTCCCACTGCCCATTTTCTTTTGTCCTCCCCCCACAATATGGGCAGTTGCCCTTTTTCATTTGTTTCTTCCCATATATAGGCAGTTGCTCTTTTTCTTTTGTTTCTTTTCCCCATACATGCAGTTGCCCCTTTTCTTTTGTTCCATGCCATATGGGCACTTGCCCTTTTTCTTTTGTTTCTCCCACACATATGGGCAGTTGCCCCTTTTTTAGTTTCTCCTCTCCATAATGGTGGTTGCCCTTTTTCTTTTGTTCTCCCTCCCCCATATGGTGGTTGTACTTTTTCCTTTATTTTTTCCCCCTATACAGGCAATCACAATTTTTCTTTTGTTTGGATGGGTTCCTTTTTTGGTTTTGTTTCTCCCCCATATGGGTAGTTGCCCTTTTTCTCCCCCACACAGATGGCTGCCCTTTTTCTTTTTTCCCTCATACAGGCAGTTGCCCTTTGTATTTGTTCACACACCCCTTCCACCTGTTGTTGTTGGTTTTGTAGTGGTGCTGGTGGCAGTAAGAATAGTAATAGTTGTTGTTATTATTATTCAATGACAAGAAAAGTTCCTGGGTTCTGATTGGTTAGTGTATGCCTGGCATAGTGGTGATATCCCAGTATAACATCACTGATCTAGTCTCAGTACTATGGACGGACCTCTTGATTGATTGTGCACATGATTCTTTGTATCTTCTTTTAAGAAACCAAAATATTTTTCCACAGTAACAAAAATATCTTTAAAATGATTTTTTTTAAATTTTGTATAACAAGTAGCCATTGTATAATAACAATAATTCTCTCCAGGGTGTGTGTCATGGGGATGACGTCACTTCTCAGGTGTTGAACACACTCAGCATGCGGCCTCGTGCCCAACCACCTGAGAAGTGACGTTATCCCAGCACAACACACACCCTGTCAGGCATTATTGCTTAATTGTTCCTGTTGTTGTATATGTCTTTTTATGGCCTGTTGCCCTTTTTGTACAGTAAAGTTTATTTTGGACACCTATGCTGCTGTGTTGTGTGTCTTTCATTGGTGCCCTCCTCACCCTCACTGCAGCCCCTTGTATTCAGCTTCCTATCATGTAGTATATATGTTAACCTTTTCAAGGCCAAAGTATTTAGCACTACTGTTTTCCATTAGCCCATCGTAAGCTTCATATGGAAAACCCATGTATTCTCTGTACATTGATGGGCTAACACAAACAGGACCCAGATAGATCTAGGGCATGGTTCCCATCCATCCTCATCCATGTCTTCCATCCCAAAAAGCATAGAAAGCAGTGTATCTGCTATCTGTATAGCAAAGATTGGGAAAGCTCCTGCACAACCTAGGATCACAGGATCACAGCAGAATACGAGTCTATAAGCCATAGGCCAAGGTGACTGTCCTGTATACTTAATCCAACATTTTGAATTTCCTAATACCCATGTGCACATCCAGTGACGTTTTAAAATGTACTCAAAGACTCACTTAGAACAATCTCAGTAGGTAATGCATTTCAGACATTCACTACTCTCTGACTGAACTATGTACCCCTGTTGGATGACCTATAAGATTCCTCTTTGAGCTGAAGACAATCAGACCTATTCTTCCTAACAATTGATTTAATTTTCAGGCCAATGCACTCCCATAGATTAGGGTAATTGAAGGCCCAATGTACCAAACATAGGTCTCCCCTCAACCTTCTATAAGAGAGTGAATAAAGGTTCAGGTTCTGCAACCTATCCCCATAAGTCTTATTTGAAAGATTCTTTATTTTCTTTGTGACTCTTCTTTGTGTTTTTTCTATAAGACTCTCGGTTTATTTTGTATAAGGTGCCCATAATTGCACACAATATTCCAGGTGAGGGCGAGCCAATGTGCTATACAGGGGCATCAGTACGTCCCAATCTCTACTCTTAATACTTCCTAAAATACATCCCACTATCCTGCTGCACTTACAGACTTTTTACACTGCTCAACAAATGACAAATTGTCACTAATAATAACTTCCAGATCTCTCACTTTATGTAACCGGATGCTGTTTCCCATCTAAAACATATGTTGCCATCCTGTTCCTTTGGCCAACATGCATAACCCCGCACTTGTCTGTGTTAAAGGTTAGTTTGTTATTTTTAGCCCAAAGACTCAAGCTATCAATTTCATGTTGAAACTGACCAATAGTCTTATCGCTGTCAATGACTGACCCTATCTTAACATCATCTGAGAATCTGGCAAGCTAGGTGTTATCTTGACACCGTTAGGGATGTAATATAAATACCAAAAAATGATAATCCTGAACACCAAGCCCTATGGTATGCCGCTCATCACCTCC
Organism: Neoceratodus forsteri; assembly: GCA_016271365.2. Classification (NCBI taxonomy): domain Eukaryota; kingdom Metazoa; phylum Chordata; order Ceratodontiformes; family Ceratodontidae; genus Neoceratodus; species Neoceratodus forsteri. The sequence goes on along the minus strand of CM057450.1, from coordinate 227,233,688 downwards.
GCCCAATTAGACTTATTTTTTTTTACTTTGATTTATCCTCCTCCTGGGCAGCCCACAATTGTGCTGTACCCCCAGCCCCTTCCACCCATTTGCAGTGCCACCTCTGTTTTCTCCATGGTTTACCCCCTGTGATGGGGCGGTGGGGATCTCTAAACAAGACGACAAGAATCCAGGTCTGGAGGTGGCTGCAAGTTACTGGAGTGGAGCCTGTGGGAATTGGCAGCCATTCAACTGCCCAGGCTTTTCACCTCCTGTTTATTCTCCCAGCCGCCCCCCCCCCCCAGAGGTGGGGCAATGTAGGATCGACAATGGCTGAACTGTGTGCCCTTCCTCCCACAGCATGCCAGCAGACTGCTCCATTCCATCTCTCATGTATGGGACCCAAGCGCTCCAACACCCAGCCACTGCTAGGTGTCAGAGGTTCATGGGCCTCCATGCCCCTCCCTCCCCAGGAGAGCTGCCCTCTGGACACTTGATCCTCTCCCACCCCAGCTGACCCCTGGACACCTGCTCACACAGTGAACACGGGTCACCGGAGTGGCAGAAGGTAAGGCATAATGCCTCAGCCCTCCATGCCACTGGGTCAGCACCCAATCAGCCTTATGACCCATCACACTAACCCATTGTCTCCTGCACCCAGAATGGCCTCAGATCCTGACATTCCCAAAAGTAATGTATATAGGTGCCAAGCATTCTGTTACAGTGACCACAGATGGAGGATATTGTAAGATTAAATTTATGCAGTGTGGTTGGTGGGCAATAGAGTGAATGTAGCAAACAGAGAATAATACCTGTGCAGGTGTGTGTTAGGAGGATTTTTCACACACCCAAGGTGTGTGATAATCTATAAACCCTGAAAGTGAAGCACAAACCTCGGGTGTGTGAAAAATCCTCCTAACACACACCTTGCACAGGCATTATTTTTATAATTAGTGGTGCAAGGAAGGGAGTTAATGCCAAAGGCAGTGGAGCAGTTCTGAGACGCTAACACACACACACACACACTGCCTGTGTCTGCCTTTCAGTACAGTCATTTTTTTGTTTTTTTTCTTTAGTGTTTTTTTTTTTTTTTATTACACTGCGAACCATAATGACAGGATTCCGCCAAGGTCCATTCCTGATGCAGCCGCTGTCTCACTGCGCTCCACGTGAAATGTGGGAATGGCAGGATCAACCAGATAGATTTTGTAAAACATTACCAATTTACTTTACATGATAGCAAAAGGGGATCAATCACTGTGGTTCCTCGTAAATGGAAGAATGGAGTTGCCATGTTTCTTCCGCCATTTGTTCTGCCCAAACACAGATTAACAGCCAATGAAGTGCTACGCTATAAGTGAGTGACATGGTCGAGGACACTGCTATGGAAAGAAGGTTTTGAAAATGCTGTTAATATCCAGTTTTCAGTTTTTTACAATGTTTTAAAGATGCAACTTAACCATCTGATAAAGGGGTAACCCGTAATTATGTTGTGATTCCTTATATTTATTGCAGATTAAGAGACCCATATGTGATTTAAGTGCCATGCTCCAATTCTCATTTGTAATTGCTACCCCCAGGACCCTTTCCCATCAACTCTTGACTTTTGTTGAGAGGTTAAGGAATATATATCTGTCTTGCTTCACCATCTGTGCTATTAACCCTTTTGGTGATGTGGGGGCATGAAAGACAGCCTGCTTCAATGTGTAAAGTGGGGACAGGTCTACTGCATCCCTGTTCCTACTTCTGCCAAAAGTCCATACCTGAAAGTATTTATATCGATGAACCTGTGGGAGTCCAAATTGTTTCTTGAGTGTGTCTAAGGATTTGATTCCATCACTTACTGTATATAGCGGTCTCCCACACACTGAATCCCCAGCCCATCCCAAAGCTGAAAACCAGGGTCCTGCAGTCCCACTAGAAAAGAGGGGTTATCTACAACAGTGGCCAGGAATGACAAGTCCTCCCCCACACCTCTCTGCTTCCTTATTTGTTCCCAAGCTTCCAAAGTCATATCCACTATTGGGTTCTTGTGTGCAGTATGGCTATATGTCCCTTTTCCCCTGGGGTCAAAATAGGCCACTAATTTAGCTGGAGTGCCCTCCCTTTCCAATGCTACCCAGCTAGCTGCTTCCCTGCGATTAACCCAATCCTGAATAGATCTCCTCTGTAACAGATAAGACGTAGTCCTCTAAATCAGGGAAGTCCAATCCCCTCTGGTCATGTTCCCCGTTAGTCTCTGCAGTCTCATTTTGGGCCACTTATTTTGCCAAATAAACGGGTGAATTCCCATTCTAGCTTCCTGACATCCTCCCTTGTAAGCCCCATTGGAAACATCTGCATAACATACAAAATGTGAGGCAGCACATTCATTTTTATAAGGTTGATCTGGCTTATTCAAGAAATGGGCAAGGCCCTCCAACGCTCAAGATCTGCAGAAATGTTCTGCATCGGGGTCTATAATTCAAATTATAGAGACCATTGAGGTCTCTCCTGCTTTAGTACCAAGATATGGCAACTGTCTCCCCACTTTTTTAAACTCCCACATGGTCCTAGGCTACATTGGGCCCCCTCTTTTGATAGTCTGATCAATTAAGATTTAGATACATTCAATTTCTGTTCAGAGAAGGCCACAAAATCTCCCACCATCTTAACAATAATGGAATAGTCTCCTCTAGTTCTATGACATATAACAGAAGGTTGTCAGCATACAGAGTTATCGTATGCCCATGATCCAATTTGCCATCTACCAGCTTGGTTCTCTGCTCTTCCCTAATACAAATAGCCAGTGACTTGATGGCCAGGGCAAACAGCAATGGGGAGAGGGGGCATCCCTACCTTGTCCCTATCTGCAAATCCAGTTCTATCAACAGTTCCCCATTGACCAAGATCTGTACATGAGGATTCTGATAAAGGAGCTTCACCATGTCTACATATGCATGGCCCTGCCCAAATCTGTGCAAGGTCTCAAAAAAGTATTGCCACTCTATGCCAAAAGCTTTCTCAGCGTCCATGCACTGCACCACCACTTACCATAGATGCCAAAAACCCAGATGGCTCACATTCAGTAACCATTGCCTATCATGGTAACATAAGTGTTCCTTTATCAAAACTAGTTTGATCCAGATGAACTATTAAGGGAAGGAAATCCTTCAGCCTCTTAGCTAGTACTTTTGCATACATTTTCAAATCACAGTTCTGGAGAAAAAAATGAGCCAGTATGATGCGTAATCCAAATGATCCTTTCCCAGTTTTGGCAAAACGTAGACCAGGGCTTTGAGACATGAGGCAGGTAGCTCCCCCTCTCAACCGCCTCCTCTCATTGCTGCAGTGGGGCCATTCAGGTCCCCATAGAGTTTCTTGTAGTATTCCATCACAAACCCATCTGGGTCTCCTGCTTTCCCTTTTTTCATTGCCCCAATGGCTCTTCCTAACTCCTCTGGTGTCGTTTGGACCGAAAATGACTTGCTATTCCTCATTCAGTACCAGGATCTGTATCTTATTCAGGAAGGCAGTAGCCTATTGTTCCATTCCTATACATTCTGCCTGATATAATTTCTGATAAAAGGAGCAAAACATTTCCCTTATCTCCTCCTTTTTAGTTTCCACACTGCTATCAGCCCCCTCACAGCTGGAATTGCAGAGGAGCCCTTTCTGCCTTGAAACAACCTTGCCAACAAACCTCCTGGTTTCTTCCCCCACTCATACACTCACTGTCTTGCATACAGCAGTGACGTTCTAGCCTCCACTATGAGCAGTAAATTAAGGGATACATGTGCTGCTAGCATCTCTCCCTGTAAATCTTTAGAAGGGTCACCCAGGACCCTCCATTTCAATTCCTTTTGTCTGTTGCCTCTCCCACCCCTATTTAGGGCTGCAGGTAGGTGGAGCCTGTGGACCTCTTGCATTAGCTCTAAAAAGGAGCTTGTCATGGAACTTTCTTTTTGGAGTTTTGGCAGCCTCCATTCACAACTGCAAAATAGTATACTCCCCATCTGATTTTTGCTGTTTGCTGCTCTAAAAAACTTTTGAAGCTGCTGTCAGTCAACCCTTGCAGGGCTGCAGAATGAGAATCAGTCCAGCTCAATCAAATAGATTAATTCTAGTTCTTTCAGCAGTCTAAGGGTTAACTCATTATCTCCTTACTTTAACTGAATACTGACCCAGTAACACATGGCTAATTAGGCACATGTGTTATGTGGGAGATAGAACAAGATTGCAGCTAGGAGGAGACAGGTCAGAACTTGATGGTCTGTAATTATAGGCTCTGTTTATAAAAGTAAGAAAACAACATTTCAAATGTAGAAAATAGGGTTCTAATATTTTATTAGTTTAATAGGAGTTATAAAAGTTTGTTTAATAAGTTGTTTTTGAAGTACTGGCAAGTGGGCAGGATGGCACAATGACATTCACAGAGGCCTATTTGGATACATAACCCCCATCCCACTTTCACTGTTGGACTGCTGGCTGTTCTTTCCAGGTACCCCTCCCCCCCAGGACAGCAAGTGAGATTTTATCAGTTGCTTGCTATAAATGCTATTTGTTCCCCAGCTGAGAAACTGATCTGTGCCCACAAAAGGTAGTGTTGGACTAGGGAAACACGAAGACACATACACACAGACAAGGGAGATGCAGTGCCAAAATCCATCACTGTCTGTCATATGGGAGTGAACTTCCCACCCTCTGTGACACAGGATACCTTATAAGAAAACAGCCTATGTAAGAACTAGCCCCACCCTGAATCCTTACATATGCTAATTTCTTCAGCCTTGAAGTTGGGAGTCATCATGTAGAAATTTCTATTGTCTACTGCTGTTAACACTCCCATGTGTCTAAGTTACGCAGTTCAAAAATGCATTAGAACTACAAAACCAGTCCAAACAGATGGTATAATGACTTGAATATTTTTTTTTTGTTTGTTTTCTATTATTGGTCCAAAACAAGTATTCGTTTATAAATGTATGAGCCCTGTTTGATAAATGAATGCTCTGCTATGCCATGCAGCTACAGATGTCAGTACTAGAACAATGTTATCAAATCAGTCTCTTCTGTAACTAGTTATTCTTTTGGTGATAAGGTAAGCCCAACTAGGCCCAGGGCCTGTTTTCAGGGGCAACCCAAGGACACTAAGAAGGTTAAGTGACTTACTCAGGGTCACACCGTATGCAAGAGGAGGTTGTAAACCCTATTCTGCTGGATGTGTCAAGCTCATTCACAGCTCATTACTGTAATGTCTAGGCTGTTCTGCCAGCCCTATGCTGTGATTTACCAGCCCCAGACAGTCCCACTACACAATGCAATAATAACACGATGACCAGGCAATAAAAAACAACACACAGGAGTAAAACACAACCTAGGGATATGAGATAAGGTTTATTAAGGAAGCAGGGACAAGGCTCTGGGGAAGTAAAGGGGATGGTTAAAAAATAAATAATTGGCAATTCCTGCAATCCCCACTCCACCTCACCCCTCATTCCTGTAAGTCCCTCACAGTCCTAACTAACAGGCACAGCAATTATACTATCCACACAGTCCCCAAGAGCCCCTTGTAGTCTACTGGGTAACACAGTTTTTGAATCATCATAGGCCCAATGTTTGATGTAGATGTGGCTATTTAACCTGCATAGTTATTAAGTTTAAAATTAAAGAGATCACTATTTGTAATCCAAAACAAAGTCAAATGGCCAAAATGCAGGTCTTCTACCTGGGCACTCCCAAAAGAGACAGTCCAGTTCTGCCTTAACTATCCAACTAAAAGGACTGGGGCAAAGATCTGCTTCAGCACTCATGGTATGCAGATCAAATCAGACCCTGAAAGGTTTCATATGTATAATGCTGGTCTCTCTGGTGTGCAGTAGCTGCAGATTGCATGCTGTGGCTCTTTACTGTATCACAGCCGGACATAGTCACATGAGAGGTTTGTAGGCCTGTGATGATTCAATGACTGTGGCTCCCAGAAGAATATAGGTGAGCACTTAGGGACAAGGGAGAGGAGGGAAAAAAAAAGGATAGTGGTGGTGATTTACCCTCATGGTTGGGAGAGAATGGCGCTGCAACCCCTCCCCCTGCTGCCTGTTGGGGGCCCCACCATTGAGCTTTGCATGGGGCCCCAGCAGGAAAAAAGCTTCCACTGGCTAAGGGAGTGAGTGTGAGAGAGAGAGAGAGAGAGAGAGAGAGAAAGGCACACACATAGACAGACAGAGACAGAGACTCAGCTGTTGCATGCTTTGAAGAAATGAAGTGTGTGTGAGTGTCTTTCTCTCTCTTTTTTCCCCTATAGCAGCACCGCTTGGGAAAGTCAATGTCAGTGAAGTGTTGCAAGCAGTGTCTATGTGACTGTGGCTCTGTCATCTACCTCATGGTATGTGGGCCACATAGACACAGAAGGAGGTCCTGTGAGACACACACACACACACACACACACACACACACACACACACACACACACAGACATATGCAAAGGCAAGTATATAAAGTATATGTTGTACTGTATGTGATGCTGCAAATTCAAGGGGCTTTCTACCAAATTCCCACTTCCTCCAGGTAATTGAGAAATATGGTCTTCCACTCTACTCACTGCCACAGGACAAAGTTTAAGACTAAATCATCAGCTACAGGCCCTGATAGAAAAATTATTTTAATAGTATTTTGTCAATCAAATAATTTGCTGTAGCCAGTCAACACATTTAAGTGGTGGTACACAAGTATGGTAATACTGTATTATAAACAATCTTATCACTAAGGGTTAGAGAAATAGGCTATTGGCAACTTCCATTTGGATTTAAACCCATACATTTGGTTCAGCTGCCAGAATTCAGCAAAAACAATTTAATCTACAAATACAGTAATTGTCATGGTGCAAGCGGACCCCAAATGAGGGGGTAAGAAAGTTTTGAGATCAGCAATGAACATGAATTATTATCACTTACTAGTTGCAGGTGCCGTTGGCATGCATCTGCTGTGGATTGCTGTTTGTGTGGTGCTGTGACAGAGCCTGCAGATCCCATCAAGACAGCCACAGCCCAGTGTGAGATACCATAATAGTTATTATTCATGACTTGACCTCAAGACATACTGTATACTCCCATGTAGTCTCTGCTTTACATGCATTCCACTTTCTAAATTTATTCTGTGTCTGGTTACATTGGTTTTCAAATTACATAAGCATACCCCTCCAAAAAAAACAAAGTATGCATCAAAAATCCTAAAAATTGAAAGATATTAAATGTACGCCATTACATTGCATGTGAGGGGTCTTCTTTAACTGATACCAACTCTGTGTGCCCTGTGTTCTTAGTGGCACTCCAGATAACATGGAGCTCATTGGTTAGAGATGCAGCAAATTTAAATTTCACCAGCAAAGTGAACGTGAAGTGGACACTTCACGTTGTCACTCTGCTACTTGGAGTGGCCAATTGAAAAGGCTCACTTCACCTTGTAATTATTACTTTGCGTTGTCATTCCATCTTAATGTAAAAATAAGGCAAAGTGACAACAATATTGGCAACTCCTCATGCACACAGTCACCAGAATTAATGTGCATCCCCAAAATGCTACTGTCTTGTGTCCAGAAAACTCCCCAGTGCTGAAGAAGTGAAATGAGAGCACAACAAGAAATGCAAAGTCTCCCAGAATTAATGGCACATTCAGTCATGCATGCAGTGGCTACACACAGTCACTACAATTAATGTGCATCCCCAAAATGCTACTGTCTTGTGTCCACAAAATTCCCCAGTGCTAAATGATGAGAAATGAGAGCATAACAAGAAATGCAAAGTCTCCCAGAATTAATGGTGCACTCTGTCATATGCTCAGTGGTCACACACAGTCACCAGAATTAATCTGCATCCCCAACATGCTATTGTCTTGTGTCCAGAAAATTCCCCAGTGCTGATGAAGTGAAATGAGAGGGTAACAAAAAATGCAAAGTCTCTCAGAATTAATGGTGCACTCTGTCATGTGTGCAGTGGTCACACACAGTCACCGGAATTAATGTGCATCCCCAAAATGCTACTGTCTTGTGTCCAGAAAACTCCCCAGTGCTGATGAAGTGAAATGAGAGGGTAACAAAAAATGCAAAGTCTCCCAGAATTAATGGTGTACTGCAAACACACAGACAGATTACGATTGCGTTGTGCACTCAAGAGATGCAGATGCAAAGGCACAAAAACACCTAACCAGTGCTCACAAGTCCACATCTGGAAAAGAATACATTTTGCCGGTTGGGGGAGTAGTGCACGGCAGTAACAGTCCACTACCAGTAAAGATACCACAAAGCAGTATGAAAAATTCAATGCACTTGCAGTAGATAGCATGTTCACACTGTTGCAATTACTCTGTGGCACATAAAAGGTGCCTAATTTAATGAGATGCATCACACACACACTCACACGCACACTACAAGTAACGCATAGCAAATTGAAAACCTTTAGTAGTATTACCAAATGTTTTAAACAAACTGAAATTATACACTGCTGCACCACAACAATCAGCAAAAAATGTCAAGAATTACTGAAAATATTACTTTGTGTACATTGACATAGCTATATAAGAAAAATATAACCATAACAGAAAGACTGCCTTTTTATCCCAGTTAATCTACCTACACCACAGATATGCCCTTCCCCAAAGCACACTTCACAGTACACAGACTGACTGTTCTAAATTAACATTCAAAATCCACACACAAACAATAAACACTCGATGATATGAGCACAGGAGGGTTTCCTACAATCGATGTACTAAATTTTGAGCAAACAAAATGGCTCAAAAAGGCTTTTTTTAACAGCTTTTAGAGGCTTGAATCACAGAGCTCTGAGAAGAAACTATCTCCATCTTCCACTACACACACACACTACACAGAACTGAGACTGTGCAGAACAATCTAGAGCCCATGTGACCTGCAATCCCATGAAGCACTGCAAAATTTGCCTTGAAGCTCAATAACAAGCGAAGTGATGTGAAGTACATTGATTTCAATGTACTTTGCCTTAAAATTGTTGGAGAAGTGGTTTGGGGAAGGTGGAATAATATGAAGTCATTGGTTTCAATGGACTTCGCGATCCTCATCATGACACAAAGTACTCTGCTTTGTGCTGCAGAATACTTTGTGGATTCCACATTACTCCGCGAATCACTTCACATAGCTAATTTCACCAACTTCGTTCACCACCATTGCTGGTGATGACAATCTAAAAGTTGTTAGCATTGTCATCAGAGGAAGGAGTTGCCTCACTACTGCTGAGGTGGTATGCCAGACTATGGGTCCAGTGCCACTGGAAAAAGTCCAGATAGACTTGCCACCGGGAGATATAGGAGTGGGACTAACAGTAGATGTTTAAGCAATAAGATATCACTGAGTGTTAGTCAGTGGGAAAGTTACCTGTGCCTCCTGTTGGGGTGTGTGGCATGAGGTGCAGCCATGTGCCTTAAACCACATAGGAAATGGGTAAATCCCACAACAACCCTTGCCATGGAGTGCATTACTGTGATAATGAAATGAACACAGTTGTGAAAAACACTTAACCCCCATCCTGCCACCGACAAGTTATCTCGTCCTTGCAAAATGCAGTCACTGGCGCTGCCGACGAGTTATCTCATCCATCTGTACACTTTCTTTCCTGAGCTCTATACTATTTGCATAAATGCCTGTGTGAGAAATCTGCCCAGTGACATGCAAGGCAGGGAGTAGTGGCTTACTTGCATTGGCAAGCAAATCATCCAATCAATGATCCTGCTCGTTCGGGAGGCATTTTTTATACAACATCCTGCTGTTCCTGCTCGCACTTGCTTGTTCCCTGTGTAGACCGCAGTTCTTGCTAGAACGTCCTCCATTGTTTCTCAGAGCACAGAAATCTACCAGATCTGACAGAAGCTCTGAAATCAATCTACAGCTTTGTGAAGTCAGCAATCAAGCTTTGTTTGGTCAGTATTTATTTATGATTTCGCCAAAAAAACGGCATCCTCAGATTTTTTTTTCCTATGGTGTACTATGGGCACTCGTAACTACAGCAAAATACATTATTCAGAACATCAATATTTTAGAAACTGGACCCTGATCTTGTTCATTTTCTACTGCTTATGATGTCAATAGATAAGAGCGGCCACTGTGTATTAGGATAATTTTTTCAGTCACGTCAGTTCATGTTGAGTTTTGCGCGTCTTTTCTCCCAAGTGAATTATATGATGAGGTAGATCTGAACATAAGTCAATGAAAGATTGTGCTCTCCCTGATCAAGTTTGATTTTTTTCATCGCTATTTACTGCAGGAGCCTCTGGTTTCCTTATTTTAGATATCAAATTCGATCTATGTAATTAAACAATTTGGGTGTACTCATGGATGCAGGATTTAATTTTTTTGATCATCATAAATATCTTACTTTATTTGTTTTTATTATTTTATGCAGATTAGTATAGTTTTTCATGCATTTTTTTTGATTGGTTGGCTTTTACTTATTTGGCGCGCGATATGAATTGTGCTACTGTAATGCAGTCAATCGGTGCAGGCATGGGCTAACAAGTAAGAACCAGTAAAGAAAGATGATTCGCAACATATTTGTTTATAAAGGCATGAATGCTGCATACTAAGGGATGCCACAAAAAAGGCACAGTTTGACAAAGGCTGTATTGGTTCCCCTCAAGCTGGTAAAAGTATGTAGATGGACAGCTAGTGAGTAGCGACCAGTCCCTGTAAGAGTGAGAGGCTCGATCGATTACATTGAGTCCCAGCCACAGCCGACCCCGGGATGAGCGAGGCATTGAGGCAGCAGATCCGAGGAGGAATAGTGTCCAAACAGAATATTCAGGCGGTCCCGGTGGGAGCTCAAGTTTCGATTCCCATTTGTAACCGAGCTAAGATCGGGAGGAGTGTCCCTAGTCAAAACCAGTCCCAGAAAGCCAGTGTTCCTCCTTTTCTGCCGGCTCTGCTCTCACCCTCATCTCTACTGCACACTGACCCTACAGAAGAATGTATTGCGGGTGGACTGGTGCATCTTGCGATGTCTTCAATCTTCACGGGCGAGATCAGCAGTGCACAGAACAGTGAACCGGGTGAGCGAGACAGCCGACCGATAGTAACGGATGGTGTGTGTGTGTTGGATGGGGGCGGGAAGATGGTGAGGGACAGGGTAATTTGGTAAGAATGGTCGAAGGTGAGTGGGATCTCGCTAAACGTGGGCAAATGTGAATGAAGATGGCTAAGGCTGAGGGGATCTGGCAAGGATGCTAGAGGTAAAAACAAAAGAGGAAGGGGTAAATGGAAGGAAGGAAGCATGGCAATGACAGCATAGAGGAAGGGTGAACAATAATGACAGCTGAAATCAAGAGCAGATGAAATAAGGCTCAGGACTAGGTGAAGAATCATTAGGGTGATGGGGAGTGAGCCAGGGAGTGGCACATAGATATGAGGCCAATGGACAATGACAGCAAGGTGGTATGAAAAGCAATAAAACTGCAGAAGGGATTAGAACAGCAGTGTGAGAGGTGTGAGAGACCTGGGAAAGCACCAAGTTAGCAAAGTAAGGGCAACACACTGGTGCAGTAGGCGATGCAGGACACACATAATGCTAAATGCAAGGGTGAAAGTACTATAAGGATTGGTTAAAGGATAGAGAGAAAGAGCAAGGTGGGTATAGAAATAGGGTAAAAAAGCACTGAGGCAAAAATGGAGTAAGAGCAAGAGGGAGAATGGGGCTAGAATAATGGGTGATTAGTGTAAGAATGAGACAAGAGTAAAGATGTTTATGATTTAGGCAAGTGTGTAGAGTTGAATAGGGTAAAGATGGGACAAAAGCATAGGTGGAGTGGGTATGGTGATGTGCAGGGCAAACTGTAAGTATTGTTAGGTGAGGGTAGCAGGGTTAAAATGGTAAGGGAGAAGGTGAGTTGGGAAAATATAGTGAGAGTAAGCCGAGTAAGGATATGGGGTAAAGCAATATGATTTGTGAAGTAATTTGGCTAATGAGGGTGAGAAGTCAGGATGCAGGGGTGTACATGTGAATTACTGTGCGGGAGGTGAACCAGTAAGGACTGAGTGAGGTACTGAGATATGGTAAGGACTAAGCAGGGGATAGCAGTGAGGGTGATTGAAGACATTAAAGTGAGGATAAGATAGTGGAAGCTCAGTGGTGAAAGGGACAGGGACAGGGTATATGTTATAGGGTGTAAAAACCTGTGGAAAGTATAGAAAGCTTGTCCCAAAATTATATTTCCTTTCAACATCCAATAATAGCAAATTGGTAGCATCTTTAGTCAGAGATACCAAGGACGATAGGGAGAGAGTGGCTGAACTCAGTGAGGTAGCCACTGATTTTCATGATACTAATTGTAGGATCTAAAGAACTAGATCAAGGGGTGCACAACATGTCGGAGGGCAACGGCAAAGGTCAACAGGATGCTTGAATGCACTCAGCTCCACCCCTGTGCAACGGAGCGCATAGTCTCCCAGCCTCTGTCAGGAGGTAACCACCACCGACTGCTGTAGACCCCACTCCCTGGAGATGAGAGAAGTCCTTTGGTGCTCATTCCTTCTCCTCCCCAGCCGACCCCACTCCGGTCAGGACTGGCACAAGGATTTACTGGGCCTGATGCGAGACTGTGAAGTGGGCACCCTGCCTCCTGTGAAGTGGGCCCTCCTGGCCTCCCCATAACTCTCAATAAGAATGAAAAAAAATTTCAGTAAACACGAAGTTTAGCAGCAGAACTAACTTCTCTCTGCTCTGAGTGATCTCAGCTGAGACAAGTGACCACTGGCAGTCAAGTCTCGGGCCCATTTTTAATTTTTTTTTCTTCTCTTTTCCAGGCCTTCCCAACTCCCCCCCCCCATGAGCCAAGGCTGATCTGCCAATGTCTCCACCGTCCCAGTGAATAAACCCACTCTCCACTGCCAGGTGCTGTTCGACTGGTGGATTCCAACACAGAGAGGTGTGTTGTTGGAGGCAGCGGCAATGCAGGAAGACTGGACCACTGAACTGCAGAGAGACAAGCATTAGATAGCATTAGCAGGGGATCTGCAGCTTCAGGAAGGCTCTCTGGGAGCACGGTCTTGGATTGACAGTAATGGGCATCCCTGCAACCTATCCCGCTGCATGCTCCCGGCGGGTGGGGGGCAGGGCAATAGAACATGGAAAACTTGAGGTGCAGGATTGGGCAGGTGAAGCCTCTGCCAGTCCACCATCCACCACGGATCCACACTACCATCTTGCGGTGACACCAACAGTGTTGCCTCCGCTGTGGGTTTTCAGATGTCCATGGGGTAGAAATGCCAAAGGAGCTGAAGGCACACCTAGCCCTGGGGGTTAAGCCAGGAGGGTAGCACTGAGGTGTGTCATGGGTGGGCTAGTGGTCCCGATGGCTGGCTGGCAGGATCTCAGTCACATGGTATCACGGCATTGGCAGTGGACAGAAGGAGGTCACAACCTGGCCTGAAGCAAGGAGGAAAAAATATGTAAAAAAAAAAAAAACTGAGGCAGCTAGCTGTACAGTCTGTGACTGTGAGAGAATAGGGTTTGATTCCCTGCACCATCAGTAAAATAGAGCAACATGTGAGGTAGTTAGCTGGAGAGTCTGTGACTCTGAAAGACTGATGTTCAATTCCCATCAGTGCCAGTAGGATAGAACAAGAAGTGAGGGCCCGGTGTCGCTGAGGGTTGAGGCGCTGGATGCCACACCTTGTGCTATGCCTACAACCCAGTTGGAGAGTTCATGGCTATGAAAGACTGGGGTACGATTCCTAGCACCATTGGTAAAATGGAGTAAAATATGAGGCAGTTTGCAGGGGAATATATGGCTGTGAGAGGCTGGGGTTTGATTCCCAGCAGTAGAATAGAACAACAACTATGGCAGCTAGCTGGAGAAAGTGTAGCTGTAGGAGAGTGGGGTTCGATTCCCTGCCCCAGCAGTACAACAGAGCAACAAGTAAGCCAGTCAGCTTTAGAGACTTTGGCTATGACAGCCTGGGGTTTGATTCCCTGTATCATCAGTAAAAATAAAGCAACAAACGAGGCAATTAGCTGGAGAGTGTGGCTGTGAGAGACTGGAGTTTGATTCCCAGTGGTGCCATTAGAGAGGGAGTTAGTTAGAGAGTCTATTACCAGTCTCAAAGTCACAGACAGTGCAGCTGCCTTGTTGCTCTATTGTACCGGAACTCAAACCTGTCTCTCTCACAGACTGTCCAGCCTACTGCCTCACTTGTTGATCTATTCTGCTGGCACTACTGGGAATCAAACCTGTCTCTCAGATCCTTAGACTCTTGCACTAACTGCCTGATTTCTTGTTCTATTCTATGGGCACTGCTACAAATCGAACGCCAGTCTCTTACAGCCACAGACTAAACAGTTAACTGCCTAACCTGCTGCTATTTTGTACTAGTGGTGCTGGGAACAGAACTCCAGTCTCTCACAGCCACATAGTTCCCAGCTGCCTACCTTGCCTGTTGCCTTTTTTACTGATGGTGCAGACACCTCTACCTGCAGTTCCAGTGTGGGGACACAATGCACCCACTTCCTACCTCATGTACCTTGCCATCCCCAGGCAGAGGGTTCAGTTCTGCTCATTGCCTCATACCTGTTTTGCACAAATTGCCACTTACATACATTGTTCACTTGTTTAAATAAAAGCGAGGCTGAAGTTCATTCTCAGAAGGTGTGGTGATGTGATCGTCATGATGTGGTTCATTGGAGGCCATTCCTGTTAAGATGCAGTGTCATATGAGCAGAGTAAGGATTAATGATGATTGCTGAGTACACCGGTAATGATTTGCAAATGGGTGAAGACTGTTAGGTGGAGCTGCACCTTTTGGGGAAGAAAAAAGGAGCAGAGCAGATAAGCATTTTGACTCTTTAAATCCCTCTGTCTTCTCTTTTGTCTCATGGGATGCATTACCAGGCGCAGAAGGGAGAAAAATACTCACTTTGAGATATGTGCGTAACTTGTCCTACACTCATATGCCAAGTTTTGCAGTGTTAAAATAACTGGTGGAAAAGGCACAACCTGACTGACTTGTTGAGAGGTTGCCCTTCACCCACAAGAAGCAGACCTCCTTGGAGTGACCTTGCACTCCTGTCACAATATTAAACCTTCAGCTGAACAGCATATGCACGATGACTACTTTATAACACTGTCTTTATTACATCTTGTCCTTTATTACCAGCTGAAGATGCAGTGTTGTGCTGTGGTTACTGAGTACAGAGCTGTGAACTACAAGATCCCCAGGTTTGAATCACCCACAGTTACTGGTTCCTTAGTAACCTTCTGTAAGCCTCTTGCTCTATGTCACGTCAGTCCCTCCCTATGTGAAAATAAAAGCAGGTCCCCACTGACATGTGTCACTGTAGGCTTCTTGAAAATGTGGTGAAATTTTTGTGTGTAAAACAATTTGCATGTCCTTTTCCTAGACCTTTTGTACTGGCTTTTTTTCTTCAAAACTGTCTCACAGTGATAGCCTGCTGCCTGCTTTGCAGAGGGTCCCTAACTTTGCTGGTGGTAATATGAGATTGCACCCCACCAATCCAAGTACTGCTCAGCATTCATATTATTGCTGTACACTGTACGGGCTCACGCTCAATGGCTTGTATGGACCTGTGCTGGCTGCTGCCTCTCCCCACTAACTACATCTATTTTTAGATGGATAGCACAACTGAAATGCAGCCTCTCATTTTCAGTTGTGTCCATACTTCTACCTGTATTTGTTGCTGAAATGGACTGAGAGTGGAGGTCAAGTGACTTGTTCAATGAAATACTGGGAGCCCAGACTGGGGACCAGTAGTTGTGGTTGGATTCTATCCACCATTCATAGCAATGTTATAGACATGGTGGACCGAGTCAGAGCATCTCTCTCTCTCCTCTCTCTCTATCTATATATATATATATATATATATGGCTTCATTAGGCTAAAGGGGAAGCAGCAGGAGGAGCATGTGCAATAAGTGACACAGGCAGTAACGTGTCTATGTCCATACAATAGTTTAATAATGAAATCTCTGGCAATCAGTAAGCCTGTTATAACACACATATCCATGACAATCTTAGTCTGTTATATCCAGTGCCCTATTACATCCAGAGGGCTAAGCCTACGGTTAGGTGTGTCAGTGTATGTGTGACAAGGATCAGAGTGAATGAGAGAATCAGTTTAAAACTACATAAATTGCAAAAAATCCTACCTAGCAGATATACTTATGTATTCTACATATTTATTTAAATCATTTCAATGTCAGAGAACAGAATTTATTTTTAAGGTACTTACTGCAGAAGTTGTTAGTAGTAAAGAAACAGTAACTCTAGTGATTGGGTGTTGGTCCCAAGACAGTAAGAACAAAGGCAATCATTACAAGTGTATTTTTTTAAATAAAATAATTTTCTTTTAGTGCAGTTAATCAGCTAATACAAGTTTATGCAGCTGAGGACAATAATTGTCAAAGAAATTGAGGCCCTCATATTCAAATGGTATTCAAATGGTGAGCTTGGTGCTAACCATGTCGATTAAATCTTGTAACTTGGAATAGCACAGTTGGACAAAAGTGAGGCCATAATCAAAGACAAAAGATGCAGGGCTTTTACCTGAAAGTGCGAATATGCACAAAGAGTACCAGCACAAATTAAGGATCCTCTTGCTTACAGGGCACATTCAATGGTTTTGAAAGTGCTAACAGCCTCTGTTGCAGTGCTTTTCCAAACACTGCTCTTATTGCAGTGCACAGTGGTGAATGAACACCCCCTTGGTCAAGTGTGAGTGGCAGACTGACAGGAGCTCTCAGACTTTGCTAGCATAAAACCCTCCCCCACTTTACCATAACACAGGGTCCAGGCCATGTTAGTATATTATTCCTTAATGCAGTTTTTCCCCACCTTCTGATTGCTGATTTGAGACTTTACAAAACCTGGCGTAACCCCATTCCTAGCTTTAGCAGTCCTCCCCCTTTGCCAATCTGACAGTGTAAAGCACATGACAAACATATTCACTGGTGCCCCAGTCATCTCTCCGATCCCACTAACTGATGGTCAGTCCAATTGCCCTTTCATCCCACTCTCTCAGAACCTCAATTCTCCCTCCCCCATGGATTCACATCACCCCAGTACAGCTGAAGAGGCCGGAGATGGTGAACGTGACACAGTCCATCCACTTAACTGTTTAGTAGCTACCATCTGAATGACAGGGCGTGTGCCCAGCTGCTGTAGAATTAGCTTTCCTATAGCAGTTGTATGCTCACTCACTATCATTCAGATGGTGGCTGACCAAATAATAAGTGGAGGCTAGTGCCAGTCTTCATTCCTCATATCTTCATAAAGATCTGCCCGCTGGCCTGAATCCTTTTGATCACCTTATGTTACACTGTCTCCAGCCTGTCATTATCTTTTCCTTAAGTGTGGACTCCAGAACTGGCACAGGTACTCAAGTGAGACCTGACCAGTGATATATAGAAAGGTAGCAATACCTCCTTCCTTCTGTAGTCACTACCCCATCTGTGATACAACCCGAACATACTATTTGTCTTATTGTTGGCTTTGTT
This sequence comes from Neoceratodus forsteri, assembly GCA_016271365.2. Taxonomy (NCBI): domain Eukaryota; kingdom Metazoa; phylum Chordata; order Ceratodontiformes; family Ceratodontidae; genus Neoceratodus; species Neoceratodus forsteri. The sequence continues at coordinate 227,216,205 of CM057450.1, read as the reverse complement.
ACGCTAAGATTTGATTGTTTTAGGAGTCAGTAATGATGACCCTAAGTTTCTTTGTCAGAGGTCTAGGAATAGGATTGACATGTTTACACTGTTGAATTGGGGGTGGGGGACCACTAGAGCCAGGGAATGGGATTATATCAGGTTTTATACAGTGTCCATAAGTCCAAAGACACCTAGCACAGGCTGCTGCAATCCCTGGATTACATGAACATACTAAACATATGGATGTGCCAGCTGAAACAGACCTCCTGGTCTGAAGACAGCCTTGAGTGTGCAGCTAGTGCCTCGGTCACAGCTGCCCACCCTCCCCTTTTGTCCATACATGCCATTCTCAGCCTCACCTAACCGTACTCTCCCTGTTCTCTGTCCCTTGCCCATTTAAACCTACCCACCATTTTGCATGATATCACCCTCTCTGGTAAGGCATATCTTTTTTTTTTTTGTGTAATATCATCTTTATTTCATTTCCTTACAGTCAATTGTGTCCATCAATGGGGCAGAAGTAATCAAGAAGAAGTGCTTATAGAGATCCATTTGGTCACAGTACACAGTATGCTCATAATACTTAATAAGGCTTAATGCAGGAGGCCAGAGTTCATTGTTTATATGATGGCCTAGGTGTTTTCAGATGGACCCTGAACTCGGGATACCTTCACTTACTTGAGTAAGGTATAATAAGGGGGGGAGGGGTTTTGGTTAGCCACACTTCAGCCAATTAGCGACCTAATAAAGTGTGTGGTGTCACGGGGAGAAAAAACTGGGTGTAAGAAATAAGCAGTGCATTTGCTGTCAGTGGCTCTAAGCGTGTCTCCTAAAGGACATCATAGGATACTTTTCTTGCTTGTCCAGGAATTGTGTAGATCACTAGAGGGCAAACTGCAGTATCTTCCTGTAACCGGTCTCGGTAGTGGAGGTCTGAACAATCCGGGAGGGGAGGGGAACCAAGTACCCACCACAAGCTCTGGAGATGGGGGGACAGGGACCCCTCAAGCCTCACTCATGCTGAATTTCCCAAGACAATGTGCTAGAATGTTAGATAATGCAAATATCTCGCCATTAAGGCATCAGAATCAGTCTATGCCCTTGCAACAGCAAGGCCCCTGACCACCCCAGTGAGCCAACTACGTGGATCGCTGTAGATGTAATAACCCAGGCTGATTTCAGATTATAACTTGAACCCTCCCTGCAGCCTACTGAATTTCCTCGATCTTGCTGACTACTCACTGCCCACCCCATCACTCGAGAAAATGACAGCTCTGCATGCAGAAATAAAAAAAATAAAATAACTGCCTCCCAAACCACCAATGCCACTCTAGAGGTATTACCAAGCCTCCATGAAACTGTCTGTTGTCCGCTAGTGTGGAGATAGGGAGGCCAGACCAATGTAGTTTACTCTTACCCTTTCCCACTCCATGCCATTCCACAGAAGCCAGAGTCAGATTCCCTAATCACTGCACAGAAGGAGAGAGAGTGTTAGTGATGCTGGACAAAGCAGTCAGTGGTAATATAAGCAGGAATAGGGAATAAATAACACTACAGATATTTAATAATTAGTAAACAGGGACTTATCTGAAGCGATTAGTAGACCAAAACAGGCATTTTGAGTAATTCAACTGCAGCATTAAAAATGTCCAGAGTGCTTGGGCAGTAGAATTCCCATGCTTGAGGTAATCAAGTTCGGGAAAATAGAGCTGTGGCTCCTCTATAAATTCACTCCAGGCAGACCGAATCGTCTCAAACTTTACTCAGTTCAGTCTGTTAGGTGACCAGGTGTTCAGCTGGGACTGCTCACAAGGACTCAACAATTTTACAAATAGCCTCTACGCTTGAGTGTTTCCAGCCTCTCATTGTCCAGACTGCCAGGCTTGCAGCAGGTTGGTGGGTAGTGAGTGCCTGCAGTCTCTGGGGAAGGGTAACTAGAAGGTTGGTGGGTTGTGTGCCCTGCTAGGAAAGAGAAACAAGAAGGTTGAGTGGGGTGGTGTGCTCTGCTGGGAAAGAAGTGAAGTGTATAATCAAACTTAATTTCATGTGTATTCATTTGCCATTTATCCGAAAAGATGTTTGTACCATTCATGGCTGTTTCAGATTTGTTAACCACCTCAGTAAAATGTTACCTTTTTCAACAATCCAAATGTCAGTGTCCTTGCCTACTAGAGCCAGTATCTTGCATTCCTGCAGGACTCCAGGTCAGTCTAGTGCAGCATTCCTTACCCTTGGCAGTTCTTAGCTACTCCACAATACAATACAAACCACAGTGAGAACCAAATCCACGACCCACTATAAGCTCACAACACATTCACATGTAAGGAAATTCCACTGTACCAGCCAAAAGGCTCTCTGGTCACATAAAACTAAGAACCCCTGCATCTGTGGTAGGTAAAGATGGGATCAGTGTCCATGGTCCCACAACCTATGCCGAGAGGTGGTGGAACTAGAGATGTGCTGCCCGAGGAGGACTAATGGAGGCGAGACTGTGGAGGGTTCAGGACGAGTTGGACAGGAATAGGGAAGGGTATGCTGGAAAAGTCTTTTTGTTTGTTTTTGTTTCTGGTGGGGCCTGGTTTGGGAGGGTTGTACAGAGTTGACAATTGTATACCAGTGAATGTTTCACTTGTAGTGACACCTGATATGCGCGATGGGATGTTTTACTATCACACTTTGTCTTCCAGCAGGAAAGCTCTTGATTGGACATCTTACTGATCGACAAAGAACATCTGTCCTGGTTCAAACTTTTCAGAGATTGTGAACATCAGTTTCTTCACTTGTCAAGTTAGTTCTATGCATTACATATTGCGCCTGATATGGAGGGAATTAAAGTACAACAGAACAATAAGGTATGAGTAAGCAATTGTGGCAGTGCTGGTTATGAGGGTATTGGGAGCTATTAATGTGGGACAAAGTGAGGTTGGTTACTCTGTGTACAGGCAGGGAGAGGGTGATAGATATAGAGGTAGGGAAGATAGAAGAGATTAGAGACAGAGACAGCTGGGGACCAAAGATACATTTATACAGGCATAAAGTCAATAATAAAGTGTATTCCTGGCCTCAATTGTGTGTGTGTGTGTGTGTGTGTGTGTGTGTGTGTGTGTGTGAGTACAGACTGGGAAAAACATTGTAATCTTTGACTTGTACCCGTGTGGGGACTACAGGGCACAAAAGAGATCTTTCAGTTACATGAATCACAAAATGTATTCTTGTGGACAAAATGTAGGTTTTAAGCAATAAGACATGACCAGGGGTTATGTTAATGGTCTATTATTCACCTTCTAGGGGCCTAATGTGGCACGAGGCATTGCAGAGTGCGACATGCCACTATAAAGAGTGATTAACTGACCATTAACATAATCCCTAGATGCTACTATTACTATTATAATAAAATGTTTTTTTAAACAGTGTTAAACTTTGTTCATTATATGGGTAAGCTGTACCAATGTATATTAATAAAAGATTAACATAAAAGCACATTAGAATGCTTACAGCCAATCAAACTTCATTTCTCAGACCACTGTTATAATTGTGTATAATCCGGGTAGTAGGCGTGCTGGTAAAATAAATATTTGACTTGTTCAGACAGAGAGGGGCAGACTACTGGATAGAAAAAATACATTTTTACAGCAACAGAAATTAGTGGTAGGGTCTGGTATGGAAGGTGTGTGTACATGACATTATACAGGAAATGCTTAACTTATTTATTTGCTTTTTGTTTACGAATTGTACACACTAGACAACCAATGTCCTATTTTCAAATGTGTCCCAGGAGGGATTTACAAGCGGAACAAAAAATGATCATCAGGCATATACAGAGTTAACATACATCTTGGTTCAGAGCACATATATAACATAAGAATAAGGTACACATGTATTTTACTGTCACACCATCACAAGTAAAAGTGTATTCTAGCACTAAATGTGTTTTTTGTGTACAGGCCAGGCAATGTGAACTGATTAAAAAACATATTTGACTTGCACAATCCAGAGGGGGTGGGGAGAGAGACTGGATGTCAAGAGATCTTTTTACCTGGTACATGACAACCACTAAGGACCATAGAAGGACAGAAAACAACTGATCTTAGCTTCGAGAGGGTTCCTGCAGTAGGTCTTCATGTATAGGTCTGCATCTCCTGGCATCAGAACTGCATGGCAAACTTGTAGCTTGCCGTCGTCAGCAGGGGCCATGCCCCATTGTCAGGTGATGTGACGTCAGCGTGACTATAAAGAGGACAGTCCCTCCGCCCATCATCCAGTTCTTTCCGCCATCTTATTTATCCCTTTCAAGTACTTGAAGCTCCCAATGTCCTCCTCTCTCTCTCTCTCTCTCTCTCCCTGTCTTCCAAGGTACATGTTCAGTGCCCTCAACCTCTCCTCGTATGTCTTGCCCTGCTGACCTGCTATTATCTTTGTAGCCTTCCTCTGCACTCTTCTCTCTTCCATGTTTAGGTGGATGTGGGATGTGATTGAAAAATCCACCATTTCCAACTGTGTTCTGTGCCTGTCAGTTACCCTGGGTGACTGTTTTGCCAGTGTGCACAGGGTGCCAGCAGAAAGCTCCATTGAATTTTCCTCCCTGTAAGAGGCCTATCTTTTTGAAGGTTCGACTGGTTTCACTGGAAAAGAAGGACCACCTTAGAGAGTCCTCGGTTGAAAAATCTACTCCTTCCAAGAAGCATAAGGAGAAATCTAAGGAGCTGGAGCTAGAGTGCAAGGTGGTCAGTGGCTCCTCCCCCGCCTGCCTCCACCTGCCAAGACAGCCGTCAGTGATGGTCGCACTGCTGTGGTTCCCCCCATCGGGGCCTATCGGTGCCTCGCTGGATGTAATGACTGGACCAGAGGAGAAGAGCCCTCTCTCCTCCTCTTTCTCCATCTCCAGCTGGTACCTCCGGCTAAAACAGTGGTGCACCCCTCAATGTTGTTGGGTCTATGGGGTAAACTCTGCATTCCCCTCTTGGGGTCAAGGAGAAGGAGGCCCCTCCTCAGCCTGCAGGCCTTAATGTGGATGCCCTTTCTCCCCCTTCGGGCGGGACTCTGGCGCTTGTCCCGATGCCAGATATCCCGATGACAGTCTCACAACCTGGACCTATTGACTGGCCTTTGCCTTTGGCCCAGACGCCAGATCAGGTCCCAGCTCCAAGGCCCCTTTGTTCTGTTCAGGACGCGGCACCTCGTGGGCTGTCCGACACGGACTCCCAACCAATCATACAACGGCGGGTCTGATGTGGGATTCCTCACTGCCAGTATCTGATGATGAGGGATGTATTCCAGATCCTGAACTATCCCACACTACCCACAGGGGTTTCCTGGGGACCACTGCAGGCTGAGTCATTTGGGGCAGTTCTACACGTGGTTTAGCCCCTACTCCCTGTGCCCGGTGTTTCAGGGATACTACCCCCCACTGGTGATTCTTCTCTTCCCCCACCTTTAGCCTCTACCAACCCCACCCACCTCCCTCCTTTTGGTGGATCCGGATTGCAAGACTTTAATTCAGTCTTGGTGGCAGGAGACTCGGTGGAGTTGGTTTTGGACCTGGAGAGCAGACTCCAACTGCTGAGGTCTCCTAGGTCGCCTTCCCAAGCAGTTCTTCTATTGCTACATCCATGTCTCAGGGAAGATCCAGTCAGGACGTTTCCCTTCCAGATGTCGGGGGAATTATTTCTGTAATCACTAGGTGGCGCTACCCCGAAAGTGTCACTACCCCTGCCTGCACAGTTGCGGAGCTCTGAGCTCATGGCAGCGCATTCCAAGTGTCCACCACCCTCTCTGTGAGGAAGTGCTTCCTGAACTCCCTCCTAAACCTCCCACCCTCCAGCTTAAGACTGTGCCCCCTCGTGTTGTGGTTGGCACTGAGCTTAAAGAGAATTTCCTAATCAACCTTATTTTTCCATTTCAAGTACTTGAAGGTCCCAATCATGTCCCCTTTCTCTGAGGTTTACAACACTGGGGTTCATCTGGGTCCATTTTCTATTAATTATATAAAACTCATGGGTGACGTATATCTTGTATTTCATCTGTGAACCTTAGGGTGAAGGTGTATCGTTGCTGTGTACTGACAACCACCAACTATTTTATATAATGTATGGGGAAAAAATATCGAAAAACATGGGACTAAGGCATAGTAGGATAGGGTAACATAAGAAAAATGTGTTAATTTTCCAAGGGCAATAGAGTGATCTAAAACATAATAGTATAAGGTAATACTAGATAGGTTTTTCCAATGTTCACATGCATAAAGGCTAGAGATAGATATATGAAAAGACAGATCTTACTTTGAGAGGGTTCCATCAGTAGTTCATCACATATAGGACTTGCACCACCTGGCATCGGGCCGCACAGCAGACTTTTCTAGCAATACCTGAAGGGGGACCACCCGCCCAACATCACATGACCAACAGAACCCCTTCCAGTGCCAGGTCAGGTTGCATCAGTTACGACGTCGGTGACCCTGCCGTGGGCTGTCTCGACACCGGACCCTCCCCCATCTACACAATGGCGGGTCCGACGTGGATTCCTCTGATGCCAGGTCTGACATTGGGGGGCTTATAATCGACCCTGAACTGCCCCGCATTACCCTTTTGGGTATCCAAGGGATCCCTACCTGGGGCGCTCCACTCCAGATTGGAGTCATTTGGGGAAGTTCTACCCTGGATTTCACCCTTACTCCAACTACATGGAGTTTCCAGGGTATTATCCTCCACCGGACAGCCCTCCTCCTCCTCCCCCAGTCTCAACTCGGATCCACCTCCCCTTCCTGGCTACTACGGTTTCAGACCCTGATTCAGTCTTGTGGCAGGGGCCAGGTCAGAACTGGTTTCAGATCTGGAAACTAGACCCTGCAACCACAGCTTCCTATGTCTCCTTCCCCAATCAGCTATCTTGCAACTGTCCATGTCTTGAGAAGACCCGGCAGGACGTTTTCCTCACTGGACTTTAGACACCGTCCTGTCAAGGAGAGTGGACTTCATGATGTGTTATATTATAGGAAAGGATAGGCTTTTTCTCCACAGGTTTTAGAAAAGGAAAGAGTAGGATTTTACCCACAGGATTTAGAATAGAGAAAGGGTAGGGTTTTTCTACACAGGTTTTAGAACAGGGAAAGGATAGAGTTTTTCTCCACAGGTTTTTTGAATAGGGAAATGTTAGGGTTTTTCTCCACAGGTTTTAGAATAGGGAAAGGATAGGGTTTTTCTCCACATATTTTTGAAAAGGGAAAGGATAGGATTTTTCTCCACAGGTTTTTGAATAGGGAAAGGATAGGATTTTTCTCCACAGGTTTTAGAATAGGGAAAGGATAGGGTTTTTCTCCACAGGTTTTAGAACAGAGAAAGAATAGGATTTTGTGGGTTTTCTCCACAGGTTTTAGAATAGGGAAAGGAGAGGTTTTTGCCATATTTCTCGCATTACCATGTCTGATGGAATGCTCTTTGTGTATGATGATCCATACACTTGAAAAAGTGTCGCATCAGTGAAATGTGGACCACTGATGCAAATGCTAATGGTAACAAAATAGTAAACTGTTTTGGTTTCTTTCCTGCATATGGTACACTATAAAAAGATACTGGATGGCCTAAATACACACCGCTTTTAGTTAGCACTTCATTAATTTGCTGTCCTCACTGTAACCATGAGATACTGGAAGAAACTAGGTCCATTTTCTATGTAATATATAAAACTCATGGGTGACGATATCTTGTATTTCATCTGAAGAACCTTAGGTGAAGGTGTATCATTGCTGTGTATTGACAACCACCAACTATTTTATATAATGTATGGGAAAAATATCAAAACATGGGACTAAAGGCATAGTAGGATAGGGTAACATAAGAAAAATGTGTTAATTTTCCAAGGCAATACAGTGATCTAAAACATAATAGTAAAGGTAATACTAGATAGGTTTTTCCACTGTTCACATGCATAAAGGCTAGAGATAGATATAGAAAAGACAGATCTTACTTGAGGCGCTCCATCAGTAGGTCATCACATATAGGACTTGCACCACCTGGCATCGACAGCCACGGCAGACTTTTCTAGCTTAATGCCTGAGGGGACCACCCAGCCAGCGATACGTGACCAACAGAACCCTTCAATGCCAGGTCAGGTTGCACCAGTTACGACGTCGGTGACCCTGCCGTGGGCTGTCTCAATGCCGGACCATCCCCCATCTACACAATGGCGGGTCCAACGTGGATTCCTCTGATGTCAAGTCTGACATTGGGGGGCTTATAATCGACCCTGAACTGTCCCGTATTACCCTTTTGGGTATCCAAGGGATCCCTACCCGGGGTGCTCCACTCCAGATTGGAGTCATTTGGGGAAGTTCTACCCTGGATTTCGCCTTTGCTCCAACTACATGGAGTTTCAGGGTATTATCCCTCCACCGGATGACCTCCTCCTCCCCCTTCCCCAGTCTCAACAGGATCCACCTCCCAAACCCGGCTACTTCCCAGATTTCAAGACCCTGATTCAGTCTTGGTGGCTAGGGGCCAGGTCAGAACTGGTTTCAGATCTGAAACTAGACTCCTGCAACCACAGCTTCCTATGTCTCCTTCCCCGATCAGCTATCTTGCAACTGTCCATGTCTTGGAGAAGACTCGCAGACGCCTTCACTGGACTTTAGACACTCGTCCTGTCAAGGGAGAGTGACTTCATGATGTTATATTATAGGAAAGGATAGGTCTTTTTTCCACAGGTTTTAGAAAAGGAAAGGGTAGGATTTTACTCCACAGGATTTAGAATAGAGAAAGGCTAGGGTTTTTCACACAGGTTTGAACAGGGAAAGGATAGGTTTTTCCCACAGGTTTTTGAATAGGGAAATGTTAGGTTTTTCTCCACTAGGTTTTAGAATAGGAAAGGATAGGGTTTTCTCCCATATTTTGAAAAGGGAAAGGATAGGATTTTTCTCCACAGGTTTTGAATAGGAAAGGATAGGATTTTTCTCCACAGGTTTTAGAATAAAGAAAGGATAGGGTTTTTCTCCACAGGTTTTAGAATAGAGAAAGAATAGGGATTTTTCTGTACAGGTTTTAGAATAGGGAACGGAGGGTTTTTGTACATATTTCTGGCATTACCATGTCTGATGGAATACTCTTTGTGTATGATGATCCATACACTTGAAAAAGTATCACATCAGCAGTAAATGTGGACCACTGATGGCAAATGCTAATAGTAAACAAAAAATAATGAAACTGTTTTGGTTTCTTTCCTACTGTATAGTACACTATATAAGATACTGTAGTGGCCTAAAATAACAACTTTTGTTAGCACCTTACTTAATTTGCTGTCCTCACTGTAACCATGAGATACTGAAGAAACTAGGTCCATTTTCTATTAATTATATAAAACTCATGGGTGACGTAGTATCTTGTATTTCATCTGTGAACCTTAGGGTGAAGGTGTATCATTGCTGTGTATTGACAACCACCTAACTGTTTTATATAATGTATGGGAAAAATATCGAAAACATGGGACTAAGGCATAGTAGGATAGGGTAACATAAGAAAAATGTGTTAATTTCTTCCAAGGGCAATACAGTGATCTAAAACATAATAGTAAAAGGTAATACTAGATAGGTTTTTCCACTGTTCACATGCATAAAGGCTAGAGATAGATATAGGAAAAGACAGATCTTACTTCGAGAGCGTTCCATCAGTAGGTCATCACATATAGGACTTGCACCACCTGGCATCGAGCAGCACGGCAGACTTTTCTAGCAATACCTGAGGGGGACCACCCGCCCAACGTCACGTGACCAACAGAACCCCTTCCAATGCCAGGTCAGGTTGCACCGGTTACGACGTCGGTGACCCTGCCGTGGGCTGTCTCAATGCCGGACCATCCCACATCTACACCAATGGCCGGGTCAGCGTGGATTCCTCTGATGCCAAGTCGGACATGGGGGCTTATAACGACACTGAACTGTCCCAGATATCCCTTTAGGTATCAAGGGATCCTACCGAGGTGCTCACTCCAGATTAGAGTCATTTGGGGAAGTTCTGCCCTGATTTCTCCTTTGCTCCAACTACACATGGAGTTCAAAGGTATTACCCTGCACGGATGACCCTCTCCCTCTCCTTCCCCAGTCTCAACAGGATCCACCTCCCCAACCCCGGCTACTTCAGATTTCAAGACCCTGATTCAGTCTTGGTGGCAGGGGCCAGGTCAGAACTGGTTTCAGATCTGGAAACTAGACTCCTGCAACCACAGCTTCCTATGTCTCCTTCCCCGATCAAGCTATCTTTCAACTGTCAATGTCTTGAGAAGACTCCGGCAGGTCATTTCCCTACGGACTTTGAGACACTCGTCCTGTAAAGGAGAGTGGACTTTATGATGTGTTATATAATAGGGAAAGGATAGGCTTTTCTCCACAGATTTTAGAACAGGGAAAGGTAGGGTTTTCTCCACATGTTTTAGAATAGAGAAAGGGTAGGGTTTTCTCCACAGGTTTTAGAATAGGGAAAGGATAGGATTTTTCTCCACAGGTTTTTGAATAGGGAAAGGGTAGGGTTTCTCCACTGTTTTAAATACAAAGGAAAGGGTGAGGGTTTATCTCCAGGTTTTAGGAAAAAAGCAGTTTGATATGAAAATAATTGAGCGGTAGCCACCATCTTAATTTGATTATGTGACCCAGGGGATGTAGATATGGGTACAGTCTGGGCCTTGATTTACTCATTCACTTCCCTATCATGTACTTTTCCTTTTTGAATTTATTGGCACAAACAAGTGGCACACTATATAATAATGTAAAACATGTATCATTAATCATTCTAGCACTCTTACAGCTGCCTTCTCCACACCCAGCTCACTTTACTGACACATTTCGACATCACTACTTTTTAATGCACCTGCTCCCTAGATCCGAGATGTCAGTCCTGGAAATCCCAGCTATTATAACAATTACAGTTACTTGCACAATTTCAGTACATGCTATGCTTTGTTTAACTGGGAGATTCTAATCAGTTTCAGCCATGCAAATATTTGTACACATCTGTACATAAACTGGTAGTATTTATAAGCTGCGTCAGCCAGCATGACCTGTTTGTCCATTTTGATGGCACACGTCAACAGGTCTTTAGCCTAGTGTGGCTGATCTGTTAACTGAAAATAAAAATGGTGCTAGAAAGACTACATGCCTCCACCACCAAATATTTCCATTCAAACTTATTTACTCAGACTACCTCAGCTTTATTACAACATTCCACTTCCAGTGGGCTCCGCTTTAGTTCTACCTAAGATCATATCCCAGTCAGTGTCCATAGTGGGATTTGAACCCTTGATCTCAGTTTCAAAATCTGGTGCTCTGATCAAATGGGTAACAATCACACTGTACACCACAGTTATGATTACTTTTCCTGAATCCCAAGCATAAATACCAAAATAACTGGGAGTTTTCTCCCATTGGGAACAGCCCCAGTTATAATTCACCATTGTACACGGGGTTCCCTCACTCTGTACATGCCTCCCTTACTTTCCCTCATATGCGCCACCAGACACTTTGCCACCACCATTACTCATCCGGCAGGTAAGTGCATTTAATTTAGAAAACTAGCCACACAGCAGTCGGCTTTTCCGCCTAGTAAACAAGCAATAATCGATTAAAATAAAAAGCAAGAAAAGCGTTCTGTAGCTGCTAGCCACCAATCATAGACAGGCTTCTCTGTACAATAATGCATAATATGTATAATAATTGTATAATAATTGCCTCATCTTCAAATTGTGCCCCTTGTTCTTGCACACCTTTTTGAAAGATGCTACCCTGTTGGACTTTGTTGATTGCCTTAGGTACTTGACAAATCCCGCTTATTTTCAGGCATGACCCAGGGAGGATACAGATGAATGCCAAATGACTGAACCAGATGTTGGTGGTACTTCCTAGTGAATGAGGGAGATTTGGCAAGGACACTGGAAATTCCCTACTCTTTTCGATATAGTGCCACGGATCTTAAACATCCACCTGAACCACTACCAATTCAGGCAGATGGGACCCGGTTTAATATCTCATCCAAGCTTGCACTCAGAGTGCAGCACCTTCTCATGCTGCACTACAGTGTTAGTACTGGATATTAACCAAGTACCAGATGGGAAATGAACCCACAGCCCTCGATCTCCTGGCTTCAGAGGTGAATGCACTACTAACTGAGCCACTACACCACCCATACCCAGCCTTTCTCCAGCCATCCAATCTCTCCCCGACTCCCTGCATCTGGACCTGCATCTAACCTCATGTCATGCAACCACTATGTAGTAGGATTGGCCCAAGTTCCCAGACTGTTCTCCCTCCAGCAGACAAACTGTCTCAGCCGACATCCCAACCACAAATCAGCACCCTCTCGCTTACCCATGTATCAACAGCTGGACCCATCCTAAGCCCTGCACCAGCTCCCTAGCGGACCACCCACCCTGCATCTGGACCTCCTTCCATCCCTAGACCTCTCCCCAGCTGCTGTAGTACCCTTCCATGCTCCTCCCCAACAACCTCCAGCAGTCATCCCACCTTGACCTTGACCTTTCCCGACCATGGACCAGCCCGCAAACCCTGAGTTGGACAATGTTACTCAGTCCTTGAGCAGCTCTTCAATAAATCTTCCTTCAGCTGGAACAACCTCCCCACTCAGTTGGACCATCTTTCCAGAGCCAGTACCAGACCTACCTAAACTGAGCACCCTTCCTGGTGGAGCACCACCCCTATCTCCCACATACACCATCCCTGGCTAAAGCCTACCACCTCCCATATGCCCATCTCCATCAATGGAACAGCCTCCTACCCTACTGCTCACCATGCTGACTTTGCCTGGCACTTGTCATTGGGTCCAGACAGATCCCGCCCCAGCTGCTTTTTAGTGAACAACCCACCCATTTCAGCTGGATGCCCCATGCCCCCACAGCTGGAGCACAACTGGAAAAAGACTACCTGTGTCACTGTGCTCCCCAGCCCCTCATCTGTAGTTCAGGATGGGGAATGGAATATACCTGATGTTTTCAGCAGCATTGCTGTACCAATGCTCACTGTCCCGCTTCATAGTTCAAGGGCGCAGTGGAGCTTAACAATGGACTGAATACAGTTTTGAGGAGTTAAAGCAGCCTTAGAAACACCAAGTCAAAACTGCATACAAACTGCTGGCAGCAGCACATTTTTGCCCTCCAAAAGATGGTGGTGTGCTTTATGTGCCTCAGAAAGGGGGTGTTGCCATTTTACTCTTTTGAGTTCCGTGCCAATAATAGACACTGGTGCAGCACAAGGTGGGGGGTTTGTTACTGCACTGCTGAGGAACTGTCATTTTGACGAGACATTAAACTGAGATCAAGTCTGCCTATCTCTGGTCACTCGCAGTCTAGGTGGAAGTTAAATATCCCATTGTACTTATTGTAAAAGTAAAGGGATTTTATTCAAAATAAATTCAAAAACACACATTGTTTACAGATGCATAACAGTGAGAGATTTATATTAGGGATACATAGTGCCCTGGATCTGGAATTCTTGATTATGGTACTTGTTCCTCCAAACGGCGGCAGTTAGCCACGCACCCTTTTCCAACGTCAGTTCTTCCTGCCCCCACAACACACCTCTTGCAGGCAGCCAACTCTGATATCTCCACACCCATGTTACTGAACTGAACTGCACTGCCCCCCCCCAACAGGTATCATTACAACATCACAGCATGAGACTCACTTATACTGGAAATACTGGTTTAACTGAACAAAACGTGACACTCAAACATTAGCAGTGCTAACAAGATTATCTTCTAATATAAAGTGGACAGTGATCGAAAAGTTAATCAGAATATAACTAACACTCCCCACCCATGTCCTCAAAGGTGAACAGAAATATAAGTGAATTTCAGAACAGTCAAAATGCAAAGTAACATCAATCTTTGTACTGTGGTGTGCTCGCCCTCCACACCACTGGTGTCCTGCAAGGTAAACAGAAATGTAAGTGAACATCTGAATATTATTATCTGTGGGGCAAATGATGCTTTAGTACTACGATGTATAAAGTATGTTTGTTCTGTGGGCTCTCCACCCTACCCTCCAGTCCAGGAATATGTGAACACATTCTGTAGTTTGACTTTACTACTTTGCAATAGCCTTAAGTAGGGTTTGCTAAGGCTATCGCAAAAGCACTATGGCGAAACTACAGAATATGTAATAATTACAATAGTTATTACAACAACATATTCCTGGACCCGAGGTGGAGCCTCACAGAACAAACAAACAAAGCTATCATAAGTGCTAAAGCAAACTACTATTTCATAAAGCTGTGCCTCCTTGTTCCTGCTAGCAAATAATGTTCTAGAAGTCCAGTATAAGAATAAGCGAGTTTCATTTTTAGGCATTGCAATATTTTTAATAGTGTGATTTCGACAGAGAGATTATCATAATGATGTTACCTAGGAGTCAATTCAGTAACACTTATAACCATGTAAATTAAATAAATACAGGTAATGGGCGTGGAGATATCCATCATGGCTGCTTGCAAGACGGTTTAGGGGCGGGAGAATCTGACGCTGTAAAAGCGTGGCTAACTGTCGCCATTTGATGAACAAGTACTGTAACCGCTATATTACAGAACCGGGCACTATGTGTCTCTATATAAATAACGCCTCTACTCCCCTTACATAAGAAAAAGGTCATTTTACACCAATAGTTTCTGGCTGCTGAAGATGGAGCTGGTAGAAGTGATGGAATGGCAAGGAGAATGTGCTGGGGCAGAAATCAATGATGGTACTTTTAAAACTGAGAGAGGGAGGGAGAGCTGAAGAGGAGAGCCTCCCGAGAGAGGGGTGGAGAAGAGCCTCAGCCTGGAGAGGGAGGGGGAGAGCCTCAGCCTGGAGAGGGAGAGCCAGGAGAGGGAGGGGAGAACCTCAGCCTGGAGAGAGAAGAGCCTGGAGGGGGGAGAACCTGGAGAGGGAGGGGGAAGAGCCTGGGGGAAGAGCCTGAGAGGGAGGGCTCCCAGGGGGAGAGCCTCAGCCTGGGAGAGGGAGGGGAAGAGCCTGGAGAGGGAGAGCCTCCCGAGGGGGGGAGAGCCTCAGCCTGGAGAGGGAGGGGGGAGAAGAGCCTCAGCCTGGAGACAGAGGGAAGAGCCTGGAGGGGGGGAAGAGCCTGGAGAGGGATGGGGAGAACCTCAGCCTGGAGAGGGAAGAGCCTGGCCCTGGAGAGGGAAGAGCCTGGACTGGAGAAGGGGAAAAAAACAGTACTGCTCTGCTGGCTTAGGCTACCTAGCTTCCAAATAAACAGCAGGCAGCAAATATACAAGCTTAGTCCAGCAAAACTTTGATTAGCAAAATGAAACAAACAGCTAAAGAAAACAGCACTGCAGTGCAGCTTACCCGAAGTCTCAGAGTCACAACGCGACGACCAGGAAGTTCTTGCTGGCTCCTCAGGCTCCAAGTTAGTTAAAATCTGATGAAGTTAAAGCTGCTGCTCATATGCTGCCGCTCTTCGCTCTGAAGACAGTGATGACTACTACTCCGTCCCTCCGGTCCAGAAGAAGTTACAGTCAGACTGTTAGAGGCACTGCTATTTTATTTGCTCTGCTAGTCAGTCTGCTCTGCTCAATGCTCACGACGCCTTGCGTCACCACGCTACCCCACGTAAGCGCTCTCAACCACCTGACCCGACGCTGCCTGACTAGAAGAGTCTTAAGACCGCTGCACACACACCACTGCTGGGCTGGCTGCTGCTGTTGTAGTCGCCGACTGCGACTCGTCGTCCACACCGACACCAGCGCCTCTCTCACCGACCTCGCCGCTCCACGCTCGCCCGCCTCCCAGAAGCCCCTTTAGTTAGCCGGCAGCAGCTGCAGCACTCACTCAGTCAGGAAGGATGGGATCCGAATCCGTCCGTCCGATGCACCGATTGCAGCCAACTTAAATGGTCTGACTGGAATGGAGAAAAGAAGGAAAAATATTGGGCATTTAAAGAGCCCGCGCGACACGCCCCTAACTCTAGGCATGCCTCCAACTGTAGTCATGCCTCTGAATTTGCTAAAGCAGACCTGATTGAGAGATGTGTTTGCCTTCTCAATCAGGTCCGCTGGCTGGGTGGGCGCAAAAAAAAAAATCAGACGCTAAGACGCGTCACGCCTGTCGACTCAGGGGCAAAAGCCACAATGTACAGAAAAGTGGTGGGTGGCCTCCTCCGCCCCCGGTTCTGGCATCTATGCTCCCAATTTAGCAAGGTGTAGGCTGGGCACTGGCCATATATGGAAGTCAGCATAGTCAATTAGTGAGAGGAACGTGATTGGACGAGCTGTCTTTTCGCCTGTGGTCAGGAGGCGATTTATTCTGAAGAAGAGTCCAAGCCTCTGCCTCAGTTTTTCAGCAGTTCTTCTATATGTTCCACAAAGGAGAATTTATTGTCTATCCAGACACCCAAATACTTGAATTTCGCTACGTATTCAAGACATTCACCTAGTAAGGTGGAGAAAGAAGGTAATGGACCAGTAGCAGCAGAATATGCCCTCTGGCCAGTTGGTGAGAATGGCATTGCCTTGGTTTTCTTGGCATTAAGTAGTAGTGTTTTACTGAGGAGCTGGTGCTACAGGATGTTATAGTCGGTTTGTAGGTCGCCACAGGCAGCTTCAGGAGATTCACGGCTTATGTAGAGCGCTGTGTCATCAGCAAACAGGTGAATGCTTGCTTTCTTAATGCGTACATCCAGGCTGTTGATATAGATAGCAAACATTAATGGTCCTAATATGGACCCCTGACACCTCTTTTTATCAGTTTAAGTGAAGAAAGCTCCCTTCAGCCTTGATTTGTTGTTGCCTTCCAGTGAGGTAGTCATGGAACCAACACAAGGAGGTTCGGTCTAGGCCTATTATTTGTAAAGTAGAGAGGGCAAACAGTGGTCGACGGTGTCAAGGCCTTCCTGAGATCCAGAAAACTGCACAGATGAATTTTTTGTTGTCTAAGTCCCGTTGCCAGTTGTTAGTTACTTTTGCCAGGGCCGTAATGGTACTGTGCTTTGTTCTGAAGCCTGACTGCATAGGGTTTAATAAGTTCGAGTTGTCTATGAAAGATC
Source organism: Neoceratodus forsteri (assembly GCA_016271365.2). Lineage (NCBI taxonomy): Eukaryota > Metazoa > Chordata > Ceratodontiformes > Ceratodontidae > Neoceratodus > Neoceratodus forsteri. The sequence continues at coordinate 227,199,195 of CM057450.1, read as the reverse complement.
TCAACTGGGTATCCACAATTTTTCTAGGAGCTTGAGAGTATGGGGAGGAGGAGATCGGCCTACAGTTATTTAGGTCACAGGGATCCCTGATTTAAACAGGGGATGACATGAGCAACTTTCCATAACTGACGGAGGGAATCTTGTGATAGGGACAGGTTGAATAAGTGAGAGATAGGTGCGGCAAGGATGTTATAAGCAATTTTCAAGTAATATGGGTCGAAGAAGTCAGCCCCAGCACTTTTTTTGTGTCCAATTTTAGGAGAAGATCTTCAACTTCCTTTACGGAGGTGGATAAGAATGAGAAGGTTACGATATTGTTACTCGGTTCCTGGAGCTTCGTGTTGATCTGTGGGTGTAGTCTGCTTACTGGTGCGTTATTGAATGCTAGGCCTGCAGTGGCAAAATGATTGTTGAAGGCCTGCAGGATCTCGTTTCTGTCATTAATTATAGCATTGTCAGTGGTAATTTTGGAGGGAAGCACATTTCCTGGAGAATGACCAGTCAGTTCTTTTAGTGTGGACCAGAACTTGGTAGGGCATTTCAATGCAGAATCTAGCTCAGATCTGTAAAAATTGGCCTTGGCCTCTCTGATCATCTTAGTGCAGGCATTTCTAGCTGTTCTGAAGAGACACCAGTCTTCATCTGTGTGTGATTTGCGAGCCTTTTATCAGAGTTGATCTCTTTTTAGTAAGGCAGCCTTGAGGTCCGCTGAGAACCAACGGCATGTTCTACCTTTTATACGTGCTTTTACCAGAGGAGCATGGTTATTTAGGGCACTGGTTATAATTTCATGGAAGATGTCGAGGCATTACTCACTGATTTAAAGGTAAAAACTCTGCCAGTGCAAAGAGTTTTTAATTCATTGAAGTAAGCTAGAGGATCAAGTTCCATCTGGACCTTTAGTGGAAAATTTAGATGTTGGTGAGGGTTTAGTGTCAGTTCTTCTACCAGCAAAAAGCAGTGGTCACTAACATCAGCTGAAAAAATTCTGGCATGGGAAAAGGAATATGGTTTGCTTGCGAGAAGGACATCCAATAGGGTGCTGTTCATTGGGTTTTTCTTGTTAATGAGAGTTGGCTCTTTAATAAGTTGTGTGAACCTGTGGGAGTCACAGAATTGCTTCAGGGGTAACGAGACCTTAGTCAACCAATCATAATTAAGGTCTCCTAGAATAATTGTTTCAATGGGGACAGAGCCCATAATAGATGACAGATGGGACAGGAGCTGAGGCCCCTTGGCTGGTGGTCTGTAACAGCCTATGACACGGAAAGCCATTGATGGGGAAAGTTCAACTTTAAGAGACAAACATTAGAATCCACCTGCAATAGAGGTAGAGTCTAGGATGGAAACTGAAAATTTGTTTTGATGTAGATGACTACCTGCCTCCTGGTCAGCCTATCGGCTCTAAATAGGAGGTAGTTAGGGATGTTAACTCTCTATCTGGGGTGGATACCCAAAGCCAGGATTCAGAGAGCACAAGTACATCTGGTGCGGTATGAGTAATCCATGTCTGGACTGATGTAAATTTCTTTAAAAGACTGCAAACATTTACGTGCATAAAGCTGACTCCTTTCAGTCTTGTAAGGTCAGATGGAGATGAGAGAGCTTTTGTGGAACCAGGGTTGAGTTCAACATTACCTGAACACAAAAGTAGTAGGAACACAATTTTCCTTAGGGCAGCAAGGAGTAGTTTGAAAGCACAAAACTTTCTGCATCTAGTATAAGTTTGAGTGCGGGGGTCTGGAGTCCAAAGTTTCCCCTTGTGCTGACCTAGGGATGCGTAGCCTATGGTCCATCCAGTATAGCACCAAGAAGTGTAGGTTTTGGGTGGGTGGGGTGAACGGCCACATATTGGTAATAAGGTAGTGGTCCCACCTCAAGGAGATTCCACAAAATGGGAAGGGTGCGGAGTCTTGTGGTGGCAGCATAAGTTATACCTAGTATTAATATAAAGGCAGTCTAGTAGTGGTAGGCATGACTCTATGTTGGGGTCAATTCTGCTTGAATGGTCTGTCACGTGGGGTTCCATACATAAGCAGGTAAGTAATTGAAACCACACGAGCACTGCCATGTTTGCCCAATGTGTTAACAGGGTGTGAGTTGCACCAAGACTCACTAGCTAGGTTCTGTTAAGTCTCAAGGATCACTGCTCCATGTTAGACTAGCTAAAGAGACAGGGATCGATGGTACACAAAGATACATGAAAACAGCCTGATGGCACAGATGTCTTAAGGATTTATCTTCAACAGGCAGGGGTATCCTACCGATTACACTTCATGAAGAATATCGGGAATTGCTTAGAGGAGACCAGTGAGCTCAAGAGAGATCATTCCTAAAGAAGTTACAGAAAGGAGAGCCCTTTAGGCAGTTGCTGTAATTGACTAGTGTGAGGCCTCAGGGGGCGTGGATCACTGAGGAAGTGCACTTAATAAAGGAGGGAGGGGGGGTGCACATGGGGTGGCGGGCTGGATGCAGAGGTCCTGCCGCCAGCAGGTAGCAGCGCCAGGGCCACTCAGCTGAAGTGGAGAGCCTTGTTTGGGCTTGTGTCTAAAATAGAGCAGAAAAAAAAAAAACAGGCGGGCCGTTAGTTAAAAAGCCAGAGACAAAGGTCAAGTAAATTGGTGGGAGGGCCCTGGGCAATTTAGTGCTCAGGGCAGGAGTAGGTGCAAATAGTGGGAGAGAAAGGTTCCTCCAGAGAGGTCTGGTCAAAGGTGCCAGGTGGGAATTTAGCAAAACAAAAGGCTGATTCAGGAGGTTGGGGGGCCTTCAATGGGACCATGGAGAGCTGGGAAGGAGGCGTGTGGTGGAGAGGACTCAGGGTAGTCTGGAATGGGCACAGAAGATGGCCCAAAATGCCAGGCAATAGTTACAGAATGTGCTGGTTCAGGGGGGTGTCAGGAGAGGGAATCAGGGGTCCAGTAGGTGGCAGAGAAACATTGTGGGGAACAAGGATGAATGAGAGGAACTGTGATGGGAAAAGTGTGGCAGAGCAAACAGCAGGCAGTGGTCAGTTCAAGCTATTCTACAATACTGGGCAATTAGCAGAAAAATTTCAGTAGTGTAAGTAGTAAGCTATATAAATGTCAGGCAGTCAAAGTTCGCTATAACTCTGCTAGGCAATTTCTACATATACAGTGCAGTAGTTTAAAGGTAAAATGTTTAAGCAATAGAAATATTCAGTAGTGCAAGACATACAGTAAGCTATATAGAAGTCAGGCCTAGCTAATACAGCAGGCTAAACAGCTGAATATTATATATATATATATATTTTTTTTTTTTCCCACATGAGCAGTAAATTCGCAGAAAAAATTGTCCAGAGAGAGTACAGCAAGGCAGTGGCCAGTTGTGTTTTGAAAAGCGCCTTGTGTGCTTCTCTCTCAGTGGGGATCTGCAGCATCCAATCGGGAAGCAGCCACAATCCTCAGGAGCCAGTCCAATTATGGGGATTGAAGTCTGACAGCTCTGAGCTAGGAGCTGACCAAACGTACCTACTTTCCTTGGTCAGGGGGTGGCAGGCTGGATGCAGAGGTCCTGCCACCAGCAGGTAGCAGCGCCAGGGCCACTCAGCTGAAGTGGAGAGCCTCGTTTGGGCTTGTGTCTGCTTTCCTTGGTCAGGGGGTGGCAGGCTGTATGCAGAGGTCCTGGCACCAGCAGGTAGCAGTGCCAGGGCCATTCAGCTGAACTGGAGAGCCTTGTTTGGGCTTGTGTCTGCTTTTCTTGGTCAGGGGTGGCGGGCTGGGTGCAGAGGTCCTGCCGCCAGCAGGTAGCAGCGCCAGGGCCACTCAGCTGAAGTGGAGAGCCTTGTGTGGGATTAGCTCCTCCCACAACCTCTACATAAGCTCTCTCCAACACACCTCCCTTCCTTAGGGAGTTTTTTTGTCTGCCCTAGGCTCCCTGAGTGGCTTGTGTGGCTGCACTGTTCTGCTCCCCTCACTGCTTCTTTGTTTCTCCTCTAGGTCTGTCTCCCCCTACCTCCCTTTGTGTTCTTGCTGTGTCTTCCCTGCTGCCTCTCTCCTGGCTGCCCTTCCCGTTCTGTGGCTGTTTCATCTCCCAACCCCCCCTTTTTTCATTCTCTCCCTTCTCCCTTGTTTGGGCCTCCCCTCACTTTGTTCCTTTTGGGCTCTTCTATTTTCCCTACCGACACCACTTTAAGCATCCCCAGAACCTAGTTTTTCATTACTACCTCCTTTCCCCCTCCCGACGCTTGCCCACTGTCTAGCCATCCCTGTGGGCTTCCCGTTAACCCCCTCAACTCCAGGTGGCTGCAAGTCTCCTCCTCATGGCGTTTCTGCTGGATTCCACGTCACTTCTGCATATGCTACTCAAGAACCACTGTTTACACCTCTTGCATTCGTATCTCTCTCCCTGGGCTAACTAGCGCTGTGGGCAGCAATGCTCATTTTCCACAACTGCTACAATTCCAGCTCTTTGATCCAGCTACTCCATTTAGCTTGCAGCTGCGTACGCCCACTGGGCCATCAGGCTGATGGCCGTGGTATCCAGTTTTGCAGAAATGGCTGCCAGAAATGGATGTCTTTGTTTGTTACTGAACGTCTGGATTCTTCACTAGTAATATCCTCTACAAATCCAATATCACTCTGTATCTCCTGGTGTACTGATTCTGAACTGTGGGACCTAGGGTGCAGTATTTTGTTGTCATTGGTCAGATTTTTCTCAGCTCAGCCTGCATATGAACAACCCCATACGTGCCTGATGATACTGCATGTCCTTGCTTTGGACTTCCATATCTATGGTTTCCATATTTGGATACCTACTAGAATGGCTTGTTTTTCAGTTTCCTACTACTTCCTGTACTACGGCTCCATTCTGAGCAACCTATCAAGATTCTAGCTTCAGCCACCACTGCGTACACTGGTTGCCTCATGCTCTATTGCTCAAATATTCAATGCAGGATGTTTCAGTTTCTTAGGCTATACTCTCCTCCAATCTGCAATGTTATTTTATGAACACTCCTATAATATAATTACTGATAGTAAACAGATACATGTAGAACAAATCTCCTATAATTTACAAAATAAGCCTCCTGTATTAAAAGCTCTTTCTGTTCCTTTTTGTAGAATGACCACTCCTTCTCTATAGCACCCCAGTTCCAGCCAGCCCATACCAGCAGTACTCCGGTCTCTGTCCCTAACTCTCACATTCTGAGGTGCTGAGTGAAGGTAGGCTTCCCCTGTCTACCGGGGATGGAAGTCCATTTCAATCATTACATCATACTACTACCAACCAGACATCCTCTGTCTAATTCTGCTGGACAACACTGAGTGAAGGTCAGCTTGCCCTGACTACCAGGGACTGGAGCCATGTCTACAATCTATTGAGTTATACCATACTTTCTACCTCATACCAGCGTCGCTCTTCCGGGATCAGAACTACCTCATACTACCAACTTGACATTCTCTTCCCAAACTCTGCTGGATTGCTTCGAGTGAAGGTTCATTTGCCCTGATGACCAGGAATGGGAGTCATGTCTACCATCTACATACTGTTACCATACCTTCTCTACCTCATACCAGTTGCTGCTTCCCTTTGGGAACAGAACTCTCACACTCTGCATACCATAATTATGCAACTTATGCTGCTTCAGGTCACTACTGTCCACCTCTGCCATTTGACGGTTGTCTGAATTTACAGTATTCTGCTTCAATTTATATGTTCTCAGCCCGATACCTGGCTACCACTCCCTTCAGGAACAGGACTTTACATGCTGCTTCAGGTCACTACTGTCCACCTCTGCCATTTGACGGTTGTCTGAATTTACAGCATTCTGCTTCAATTTATATGTTCTCAGCCCGATACCTGGCTACCACTCCCTTCAGGAACAGGACTTTACATGCTTGCTTCTCCATCCTACCTTGTCCGCAGCCTAGACTCATCATCCTATCTGTCACCTTCCAGCTGAGAGCCTGACTCTGACATGTACTATCTCCACCATTGCAGCTCCACCGATGCAGATTGCCATTCAAGTCACGGATCTTCAACCTCGTTCTCCTTGTGCTGCATTTCATAACCGCATTCAGTCTGGATATTTCTGCTTCACTAGTCCCTTCTAGATGCATGTCCTCCATTCCACTGCTTCACATGTTTTCTCCAACTACTGATGCCACGACCCTTCTGGACTTGGACCTCCTACTGTTGAGTGGTCTCCAATTCTCCTCACTGCAGCTGTTCTTCTAGCCTCACCACTTAAGCACTACGAGACTACCTTGCCTGGCCTATGGCCCAGCTCACTTCGCTGTGTCCACTGTTCCCATTTCTCTTTATGCAGGTTGCTGCTTCCTTCAAGAGCAGATCATTTTCACTCCTCCAGCCTTCCCCCTCTCAGCTCTACCTGCACCTTCGATTACAGAACCAGGACCTCATTGACTGGTTTGCCTCCATCCTGCCAGTTTGCCACTTCCCCTCCATCGCAGGACTCTTCTGCTTTGACTGATCCACTCGCCATCCCCCCGATCTTCCATGGACCTTCGTCGCTAGCCCCTTGGGCTTCCTTCCCTCATCATATGGATCCTGTTGGCTTGTTCGATCCCTCTCTTACTCCAGGTCAACTACCTTATGGTCTTCCTTGCTGCAGGTCCCTGTCCAGCTGCTGTACAAACATTTTCTTTTGCAGATTTGGAACCTCATCCTTGTTGCTCCAGCACCTTCCCTCATTTTCTGGTTGCTTCCAGCCTTTGTCAGATGTGGGACTCCTGTTGCTCATGGTGCTTGGCTTTGCTCCTTGGCCTTCCATGGATCAACATCCAATGCCTTGCTTCAATTTTCCTGCAATTCACTGCTGTTCACCATGGACCCAGTGTCATCCTGCTTCTTCCTGCTCTGGATGTCATTTGGCTTTACCTGTCCCATAGCTTCCTCTGCTTCTTCCTTCAGCTACTCAGGATCCACTCCATACTTCCTTCACATTGGACTGACTGCCTTCTCCTCTTTGCCGTGCTGGTTCAGCGTTTTGTACAGTTTGCTGTGGCTCTTTTGGGCCTTGCGTCTTATCGCCGACCAGTACTCCTCACCAGCCATCTGCTTTTCCATATGATCCATTCCCTACTGCTACTCCTGCTCTTCTAACAGTACCCTTCCACTATTCATTCAATCATTTATGCATTACTCTGGAGTACTACTACTGCCAGCAAACATTCCTTGGCTCACATGCCCCATAGACTCTTATGTTATCATAGAAATCTCACACTGCCCATTCAGTTCTTCACAATCATTCATGGAATCCCATTCGCCTGGACAATAGGAAGATCTCCTCCGCCTCTATCAGATATACCCTCCGATTCCTGTCCATCCAATCACTATGATTCCCCGAACACCTCATCTTATTGGCCGTTCTCATACATGGAAAGGACTTAAATCCTCCCTTTATATTCAGGCTTCATAATCAGCATTGCTTCTACAGATACTGGGAATCGCAAGATAACCCATTCAGCTATGGACATCATCCATTTTACTTTATGTCGCCTCTTATTCAACAACGACTCTGATGACCAAATTACTCGACTCCTACTTCCCAACAGTCATTGCCAGTTTTAGGAATTGCACAGATATTGTCCAGAATATTTGTTGTGGGATCTCCACCACCTAGCTGATTCCTGACTCCATGCCATCCACACCTTTGATTACACTCTCAGACATCATTATTCCTTATGCTATTATCTGCACCTTTTCACCTAGTACCTTCAACCTTGTCATCCATTCTTCCAGCAGACCCTTCAGCCCCTTCTTCTTGAAGTACCTTCGTTAATCTCTTCAGTAAAGACCATCACTGAGAACTGGCTCTCCTGAATTCTAACTGTCAATCTGTAACAGCCAAGATAAATTCACCAACTCAGTCTTGCATCCCAATTGTTTTTAATCGGCTGTAGCATTCAGTCCTATGGCATCCAGAATTCATAGATTTCACTACTAATCCAGCCTATAGACTCTTCCTCTCATCCACCCGAAGTTTTTCTCATGTACTTCAGCACCAGGATTACCCGTAAACTTATCCACCTATGCCACCACAGTGCATCTCCTAAATGATCACACCACAGGAATACCCATATGTACTTCAGGCAGCATATCAGAAGAGGATGAGCATAAAGTCATGAACATCTTGACCAAAGAAGTCATCTATTCCTACATAGAAACATAGAATTTGACGGCAGATAAGGACCGCTTGGCCCACCCAGTCTGCCCATTTCCCTACCTGATGGATAAGCTGCAGATCCTAGTTAACCAGCAGCCTACTTCTTCCTACCCCCACCCCCTAGAATTGCCTTATGACTGTCCCATGCATGCTTGAATTCCACCACTGTTTTTGACTCCACAACCTCCTCTGGAAGGCTGTTCCATACATCCACAACCTTCTGTGAAAAATACTCCTTAAATTACCTCTGAGCCGCCCCTTCTATCTTCAAATTGTGCCCCTTGTTCTTGCACACCTTTTTTGAAAGATGCTACCCTCTTGACTTTGTTGATTCCTTGAGGTACTTGAAAGTTTCTATCATGTCCCCCTCTCCCTCCTTTCCTTGTGGCTTCATATTAAGCTCCATAAGTCTCTCTTCATATGTCTTCGGTGCAGACCCTGCACCATTTTAGTTGCCCTCCTCTGGACAGCTTCCATCCTGTCTATGTCTTTGCGGAGATTGGGTCTCCAGAACTGCATGCAGTACTCCAGATGTGGTCTCACCAGCTGTCTGTACAGAGGATAATAACTTCTTGTTTTCTGCTGGTGATGCCTCTCCTATGCATCCCAGTATCCCCCAGCCCTCCTTGCTGCCCTCTCACATTGCTTGCCCACCTTTAGGTCATCTGATTGACTATCCCAGGTCCCTTTCCATTTTGTTGTTGTTAGTATCTCACCCCCATTATGTACTCTTCCCTGGGTTTTGTTTCCCAGGTGCATTACTTGCACTTCTTAGCATTTGAATCTAAGCTGCCATACATTTGACCATTCCTCTAACCTTGCAGGTCCCTTCTCATCCTTTCCACCCTCCTTGTGCATCAACTCTGTTGCAGATCTTTGTGTCATCTGCAAAGAGACATTTTCCTTCCAGTCCTCTGCAATGTCGCTTATAAAGACATTGAAGAGGACCGTCCTAATACTGAACCCTGTGGTACCCACTGCTATCCCCTTTTTAGAGTGGACTCCATTTACTATTACCTCTGTGTCCTATTCTTCAGCCAATCTTTACCCAGGCTGTCATCTTGGGACCCACCCCAGGCTGGCTAACTTTGTATATTAATCTTTTGTGTGGGACTGTGTCAAATGCCTTGCTAAAGTCTAGGTGAGGCCATGTCCACAGCCCTCCCTGATCTACTACTTTGGTCACCCAGTCAAAGAAATCTATCAGATTTGTCTTGGCATGACCTTCCGCTGTGAGAATCCATGCTGCCTTGGGTCCTGTGCCCTGCTGGCCTCCTAGGTACTGGAGCAATTCTTTCCTTCAAAAGTGATTCCATCATTTCCCTACCACTGAGGTTAAACTAACAGGTCTGTAGTTTCCTGCTTCTGCCTTGCTCCACTTTTGTGAAGGAATCACATCTGCCCTCCTCCAGTCCTCAGGTACCACCCCATCCTCCCATGATTTGTTAAAGAGGGTAGTCAGTGGTGTCACTAGTTCTATCCTTAGCTCTTTTAGAATTCTGGGATGAATCCCATCAGGCCCCATTGCTTTGTCCACCTTCAGTTTTAAGAGCTCTTTCAGAACTCTTTCTTCTGTAAATGGGCTGGTATCAACTTCTGTATCCAGAGTGTTTCTACTGTTTGTTTTAGGTACCTCCCTTCCTTTGTAAATACTGAGCAAAATATTTGTTTAGTATCTCTGCCTTTTCACAGTCACCCTCTGCCCACCCTCCCTCCCCTTTATTAAGCCTCACTATCCCTCCTTGGTCTTCCTTTGCTCCCTGATGTACCTATAAAGGTTTTATCCCTTCTTAACTGAGTTGGCTATCTTTTCCTCGGTTTGGGCCTTAGCTGTTCTGACTGCCTTTCCAGCTTCCTTTTGTTTTAACTGATACAGTTCTCTGTCCTGTTCCTTCTGTGATTCCTTGTACTTCCTGAATGCTTTCTTTCTCTTGAACCTTCACTGCCACTTCCTTTGAGAACCATAGTGGTTTCTTACATCGCTTCGTTTGCTTATTTGCTTTACACAAAGGCTTGTTACCTCTGTGATGGCAGTTTTTATTATTCCATTGTTCTTCCACCCTCCTTCCTGCCCATTTGCTAGTGCATTCCTTAGGCACTCACCCATTTTGGCAAAGTCAGCCCTCCTAAAATCCAGTACCTTTGTCTTTGTATGGCTTGACTCTATTGTTGTGTTTATTGTGAACCATACTGTTCAATGGTCGCTAGTTCCCAGATGGCTACCCACTTCTACATCTTGTGATCCTCTTCATCTCCGCTTGAGAGAACCAGGTCTAAGATTGCTCCCTCTCAGTGGGCTCCAATACTAGTTGTCTAAGGCATGCCCCTGTAGGGCATCTAGAATAACCCACTCTTAGAAGTGGCTGCTGCAACTGCGCTCAGTTAACATCTGGCATATTCAGATCACCCATCAGCAATGTGTCTCCCTTTATCTGCCATTCTAAGTATACTTTCTATCATTTCCTTGTCCATTTCCTCCCCTGAGAGGAGGTCTGTATACAACCCTGTGCGGTTGTGGTGCCATTGCTTGCCTCCAAATTGACCCACAGTGCTTCTTCTCCTCCCTGTTTACCCTTTTGTTCTGTTGCTTTGATTTCTTCTCTTATGTAGAGAGCTACTCCTCCTCCTCTTTTACCCTCCCTGTCCCTCCTGTAGATAGTGTATCCTGGTATGTTTACGTCCCAGTCATGGTTCTGTGTGTACCATGTTTCCGTGACTGCCACAATATCCAGATCTTCCTCCTCCATCAAGGCCACTAATTCAGGAAGCTTGTTACCCAGACTACGGGCATTGGTACTCATTGCTCTCCATTTTTTGATGGCTTTACCTTCTGTAGCGGCAACCCCCACTGACCTTTCTACCTTGGTATTTTTCTCATTTAGTACCCTGTTTTGTAGGGGGAGGCTGGGATTTTCCTTCTGCTTATCAGTGCCTCCCCCCTTGACTTTCCTTATACTTATTCCTTATACTTTCCTTATACCGCATTTCATATCATGCCTCATATATATTAGGTTACCATCTGGATGGCTGCTCAAATCATCTTCTGGGCTTTACTAATCACTTATGGCATTACTCTCATCAAGCACTCAACTCCTTTATTCATTTTACACTGGGATGCTTACCTAGTGATTTTCGCTCAATAATCAATTCTTTACCTCAAGACTACCTCGAATATCAAACCTTATATGAATTGGAGCAGTCACTCATAACTTTACTAATCATCAGAACTACCACAGTGTACTGTCTGGTCTTATATCAATCTAATCTTGCTCTCCTGCCTCATAACATCCATACAATCCCTTGAACATCCATACTTTGTCACTTTGGAAACATGGTCTACATTAGGCCTTCTTTAACTGAATCTGCTTTTACCCATAGGATTTTACCTTCCTATGTAAAGATGTACCAGTCATCTTCAGGATCAGCATTCAAGCTGTATCATCCTTGGATCGAGAACAAACCATCATCTCCAGAGTACCCAAAGACTCTTCTACAAATTCTTCTGTATGGAGATTCCTCAGCAACTCCTTGTTCAATACAGAATTCCTAGCCCAGACCATACCCTTACATTCAAGCCTCTCACAAGTTGGATCATTCACCAATGATTTTTCATTGCAGTTCCACCATTCCCACTTTTGTACCTTATCAATCTGGACATGGTTCCTCCACCTATTACAATTCCATTGGACAAGCATCATTCATCTTCTTTGATACTTGGACTTCCTTCATCCTCCTTCACTCGGATTCACTTCATACTAAGGATTCTATTGCTCATTCAGAACAGATCTCCTCTTCAGCCTCAGGATCATGCGATCAGCATCATCCTTGGATTGAAGATGGATTATCGCTCTCCAAGCAACTCACCAACCTCAAATTAGCTATGGTTACTAGAACCTAGATCCTTCTCCATTAATATGCCCAGAAGGATGGGCAGACCCCGGCCATGGGTCCTCAGGAGTTTCCACCACCTGGGGTTTTCTCTCCAGAGTGCCAGGATTCATACTCTGTGAGTTGAAGGAGGTATCTTTTGGGCCTTCTATTTCCTACAAACTACCTACACCACTACTCCAAGGTGGGAATACAGTAAGCCACAAAAGTACTACAAGTTACACAAGCACTATATGCCCCCATCTCCCGTGTTGCTATGCCATAAACACTGAATGGGAGGGCTTGCCCAGGTTCAATGTGGGGAATAGCTTCTCCCACAACCTCTACATAAGCCTCCTCTAACACACCTCCCTTGCTTAGGGAGTGTTTTTCAACCACCACCTTCTCCGCCTCCTTCTCTGGAACTCTTCTCACCCTTGCTCCTTGGGCCTTCTATTCCTACAAGCTACTACCTACCTACCTACTACTCAAGTGTGGGAATGAGAAAAGCCGCAAAAAATATTACAAGTTACACAAGCACTATATACCCCATCTCTCCTTATTGCTATTCCACAAACACTGAAACATAGAAATTGTTGGCAGATAAGGACCACTAGGCCCATCCAGTCTGCCCATAAGTCCTACCCTTGTTTGCGGCCTCTGATCCTACTTGATCAATGGCTTTCTCCTCTCCTTCCCACTTCTAGGGTTCCCTTATGCCTGTCCCATGCATGTTTAAATCCCTCCACAGTACTTGCTCCCACCACCTCCAGTGCCAGACTATTCCATTCATCTACCACCCTTTCCATGAAGAAAACTTCCTCACATTTCCCATTATCCTGCCACCTTCCAATTTCATATAATGCCCCCTCGTTCTTGTACTCCTCCTATATTGGAAGATGTCACCCCCCCAGCACCTTGTTTGTGCCTTTAAGGTACTTGAAGGTTTTCATCATGACTTCCCGCTCCCTATTCTCCTCCAGCGAGTACATATTGAGGTCTTTTAATCATATGTTTCCTGGTGCAAGCACTATGCTATCTTTGTCATCCTTCTCTGGGCTGCCTCCACCCTGTCAATGTCCTTATGAAGACGCGGCCTCCAGAATTGTACACAGTATTCTAGGTGAGGCCTCACTAGTGTTTTTATACAGTGGGAACACTGCCTCCCTTCTTCTGCTAGCAATACCTCTGCCTATGCGCCCCAGCATGCCACTGGCCTTCCCTTCAGCCTTTGTACTCTGGCTTAAAAACCTTTAGATTGTCTGTAATGATAACCCCCAGATCTATTTCTTCCTTGATGACCATCAGCAATTCCCCCCCCATCCTGTAGCCCTCTCCAGGGTTCCCTCATCCCAGGTGCATTATTTTGAACTTCTTTGAATTGAACCTCAGCTGCACACCTCAGACCACTCTTCAAGTTTCCCCAGGTTCCTCCTAATTTTCTCCACCCCATCTGAGTAATAACCCTGTTGCAGATCTTGGTGTCATCTGCAAACAGGCAGAACTTCCTCCAGCCTTTCCGCTATGTCACTGATGAAGGCATTAAACAGTACTGGCCCAAGGACTGATCCCTGAGGCACCCCACTGATCACCCCATCTCCCCAGACTGGATCCCATTTACCACCACACTCTGCCTGCTTTCCATTAACCAGTTTCTAACCCAGTTTACCACCTTGTGACCCATGCCCAGACAACCCATCTTGATAACCAGCCTTTTATGTGATATGGTGTCAAAGGCCTTGCTGAAATCGAGGTATGTGATGTCCACCACTCCCCCCTGATTTATCTCCTTTGTAACCCAATCAAAAAAATCTATCAGATTTGTTTGACACGACCTTCCTGCTGTGAATCCATGTTGCCTTGGATCTTGGGCACTGTTGGATTCCAAGTGTCCCACTATTCTTTCTTTAAGCAGTGCCTCCATAATCTTACCCAATACTGAGGTGAGGCTGACTGGCCTATAGTTCCCTGCCTCCTCCCTGCTACCACTTTTGTGAAGAAGAACTACATGTGCCCTCCTCCAGTCCTCTGGAACCACTCCTGTGTTGAGTGACTTGGTGAACATGGCTGCCAGAGGCACTGCTAGCTCCCTCTACAGCTTCCTCAATATCCTTGGGTGTATGCCATCTGGTCCCATTGCTTTGTCCACCTTCAGTTTTGTAAGCTCCTCCAGGACTCTCTCCACAGTAAATGGACTGGTGTTCACCTCCCCCTCCTTCGTATCTGTTGCCCAACTGTGGTCCCTGACCCTCCCCCTCTTCAGTGAATACCAAAGAGAAGTAGTTATTCAGTATTTCTGCCTTTTCCAGGTTTCCCTCCTTACACTCCTCTCCCCTTCATCCCCTCTGAGCCTTACAATCCCCCCCAGCTTTCCGTCTTTCGCTAATGTACCTATAGAGTGGGTTGTTTCCTTTCTTCACCGTCTGCACTAATCTTTCCTCACTCTGTGCCTTTGTGCTCCTAACAGCCTTCCCTGCTTCCCTTAGACACTTTAGGTACACCTTCCTGTCTTCCCCCTTTTGTTTCTCCTTATATTTCCTGGAACCCACCCTTTTGGTCCTTACTTTGTCCGTCACATCGCTCGAGAACCATAGTGCTTTCCTCCTTCTTTTGCCTTTGCTTACCAACCTGATACATTGGTTCATCACCTCCTCTATGGCTCCTTTTAGGTGTTCTCACTGCTCCTCAACCCCCCTCGTACCTTCCTCCCTCCTCGCCAGGGCCTCTTTGATACATCTCCCCATCTTAGCAAAGTCCACCCTTATGAAATTCAAGACCCTTGCCTTTATGTGACTTGACTGTGTTCCTGTCCCCATGTTAAACCACACTATGTGGTGGTCAGTGGACTCAGTTGACCTTCTACCTGGACTTCTGTGATTCTGTCACTATTAGTCAGTACTAGGTCCAGAATTACGCTGTCTCTGGTGGATCAAGCACTAAGCTGCCTGAGGCCTGCCCCTGTATGCAATCTAGGATGTCTCTGCTCTGGTTAAAGCAGCTGCCAAGGTGGTCCAATCTACATCTGGCATATTGAAATCACCAAGCAGCACAACTTCTCCTTTGTTGCCATCTTATGTATTTCATCCACTAGCCCTGTCCACCCCTGCTCCTGTGCTGGGCCTGTAGTTCATGCCTTTTAGATTGTTGTTCCATTACCAGGCTCAAGGTGACCCACAGTGTTTCGGTGTCCCTGTCTACCCTGTATCTTCATTGCCTTTTACCTTCTCTGATGTATAGGCCACCCTCCCCCTTTTACTCCCATCCTCCTGAACACAGCATAACCTGGTACATTTATGTCTCATCCATGCTAGCGGTGTACCAAGTCTCTGTTATTGTGCTATGTCCAGGTCCGCCTCTACTAGCAAGGCCTCCAAGTTTGGGATTTTATTTCCCAGGCTGCATGCATTTGTAAGTATAACCCTCCATAGAAACATAGAAACATAAACTCTGATGGCAGATAAGGACCGCTTGGCCCACCTAGTCTGTCCATTTCCTACTATTGATAGACTGCTGATTCAAGTTAACCAACAGCCTACTTCTTCCTACCCCCACTATAATTGCCTTCTGTCTGTCCCATGCATTTTTGAATTCCCTCACTGTTTTTGGCCCCACAACCTGCTCAGGAAGGTGGTTCCAAGCATACACCACTCTCTCTGTAAAAAAATACTTCCTCATGTTGCCCCTGAGCTGTCCCCCCCCCATCTTCAAATTAGGCCCACTTGTTCTTGCACATCTCTTTTTCTGAAAGATACTGCCCCCTTGGACTTTGTTTATTCCCTTGAGGTACTTGAAAGATTCTATCATGTCCCCCCCTTCCTTTCCTCAAGGGTATACCCATTAAGCTCTTTTAGTCTCTCGTCATATGACATCTGTTGCAGACCCTGCATCATTTTAGTTGCCCTCCTCTGGACTGCCTCCATCCTGTTTATGTCCTTGCAGAGATGGGGTCTCCAGAACTGCACACAGTACTCCAGATGGGGTCTCACCAACTGCCTGCACAGAGGGATAACAACTTCCTATTTTCTACTGGTGATGCCTCTCCCTATGCATCCCAGTATCCCCCCCCAAGCTCTCCTTACTGCCTTCTCACATTGTTTGCCTACCTTAAGGTCATCTAATATTACAACCCCCAGGTCTCTTTCCATTTTTGTTGCTGTTAGTAACCCCCTCCACCCAACTGTGTACTGTTCCCCTGGGATTTTGTTTTCCAGGTGCATTACTTTGCACTTCTTTGCATTGAATCTAAGCTGCCATACTTTTGACCATTCCTCCAACCTTGCCAAGTCCCTTCTCATCCTTTCGACCCCCGTGTATCAACCCTGTTGCAGATCTCGTGATCTTCAAAGAGGCATACTTTTCCTTCTAGCCCCTCAGCAATGTCTCCTATAAAACATCAAACAGGACCGATCCCAGTACTGAACCCTCATGTATCCCACTAGTAACCACCCTTTCTTCAGAGTTTACTCCGTTTACTATTATCCTCTGCATCCTGTTGTAAAGCCAATTTGTTACTCAGTCTACCACCCTGGAACCCACTCCCAGGCTGGCTAACTTGTTTATTAATCTTTTGTGTGGGACTGTGTCAAATGCCTTGCCAAAGTCCAGGTAGGGTCTATCCACAGCCCCCTTGGTCTACTCACTTGATCACCCAGTTAAAGATTTGTCTGACATGACCATCCCACTGTGAATTCATGCTGCCTTGGGTCCTGTGCCCTGCTGGCCTCTAGATACTCAAAAATTCTTTCTTTCAGAAGTGATTCAATCATTTTTCCTACCACTGAGGTCAAACTAACAGATCTGCAGTTTCCTGCCTCTGCCTTGCTCCCACTTTTATGAAGGGGAATCACATCTGCCCTCCTCCAGTCCTCAGGTACCACACCATCCTCCCATGATTTGTTAAAAAGGGTAGTCAGTTGTGTCACTAGGTCTCCCCTTAGTTGTTTTAGAATTCTGGGGTGAATCCCATCAGGCCCCATTGCTTTGTCCACCTTCAGTTTTAGGAGTTCTTTCAGGACCCTTTCTTCTATGAATGGACTGGTATATGCCCCCTGTCTAGAGTGCTTCTATTGTTTGGTTTAGGTACCTCCCCCTCACATTCTTTTGTGAATACTGAGCAGAAGTATTTGTTCCATATCTCTGCCTTTTCACTGTCACCCTCTGCTCACTTCCCTTCCCCTTTATTAAGCCTCACTATCCATCCCTTGGTCTTCCTTTGCCCTCTGATGTACCTATAAAAGGTTGCATCCCTCTTCTTAACTGAGTTGGCTATCTTTTCCTCAGTTTGGGCCTTTGGTATCCTGACTGTCTTCCCCACTTCCTTCTTCTTTAACAGGTACAGTTCTCTGTCCTGCTCCTTCTGTGATTCCTTATACTTCCTGAATGTTATCTTTTTCTCCCTAACCTTCCCCACTACCTCTTTTGAGAACCATTGTGTTTTTTTCCTTAGTTTTGTTTTGTTTATTTGTTTCACACAAAGGCTTGTTGCCTCTGTGATGGCAGTTTTGATTTCCCCCCATTGTTCTTTCACTCTCCATGTTTTGCTGTTTTTCCTCCCTCTACTCCTGTTTTTGCTCACCTGCTTTTCCCCTCTCCCCAGTTTTCTTTCTTATGCTGCTTCAGTTCCTATGCTTTTCCCTTTATGCCTGGTTTAGGTATCCCTGTCATCCACCCATCTTCCTGCTCCTCAGTTCTGGTTTCTCTGCCTTGTAGGGGTGGGTTGCTTGAGCTTTCTTGCTCATGATGCCCCCAGCTAGTTTAAATGCTCATCAATGAAGCATTTAAACCACTCATTGAGGACTACTTTCCCCTTCCTGGATGGATGCAGTCCATTACCTTTGTAGAGGGCCACATTGTTCCAGCTAGATCCCCAATCCCCAATGAAGCCATACCCCTTCTTGCTACACCAGCCCTTCAACCATGTGCTAAAGCTTTTGATATGGAGATTCCTATCCCTCCCACTGCTGTGGACTGGCAGCACTTCCGAAAATGTCACGGAGCTTGCTACCTTCCCCAGATGCCCTCCCAACACTCTGATGTCCTCCTGCACCTTCTCCAAGCTTGCCCTGTCCTTGGATAGATCATTTGTTCCCAGGTGGACAATGACCTCCAGCACCCCCTCTCCTTGCCACCACTTCAGTGATCCTCTGGATTTGCTCCCCCCTCTCTCCCTCCAAGTTGTACCTCCTGGAAGGCACTTGACCTCTCTTTCCTCCCTGCTGTCTGTGCCCACATCCATTCCCCAGACAACTGAGTCCCCCAACAAGAGTAACTTCTTCTTCCCTTGGGGTTTTCATTCTCCCACCACTGGGTCTCCCTCCTGGCATACTGTTGCTTCCCCCTGGTTGCAGCCTTGGGTTCCCTGTGGGACTCTCCCACTCCTACAGAACAGTATAGGAGTCCTTGATCTGGGCCAGATGGGGGAAGTGCTTCTGACCCCCCTTGCTGACCCTCTCTGAGCTCACCATAATCCATCCCACCCTCTGCCTGGGCAGTCACTGTGGCAGTGGCTGGGGACATAGTAGTCTCTGTGTGGTGGAGAAGGTCCCCAGTACTCATGTAAGCTTGGCTCAGAGACTGGCCACCTCTGCCCTCAGCCCAGAGAGGTGCCTGTAAATGCAGCAGCACCACAGTACCCAGAATGTTCTCCTTAAGACTGCTGCGCCATACCCAGTACACTGCACCACTCCCTGTATTATACTCTTCTGGTTTATTTCTGCCCATTTTACCCTGTGCCCTGTGGTTGCTCATTATCCCTGGAAAGGTTTTTTGGTTTTTTTACATTCCTCCCTTACTTTTTACTGCCTACTGCGTTTGTACTGATCTACTGAATAGTACACCGTAGTATCTGCATTCAGGGTCTATGTGTCTATGTTTCTACTTTTTCCTTCGTTAAAAATGATATACTAGGGTGGTAAGCCTGCAGGCAGTCTAACAAGATATGCCTTGTCTGAACTACTGTTCAGCAAATTTTATTTCAATATAATACACAACCTTTTTTTTTTACAACTTTAAAACTTCAAAACCTCGAAACTTTAGTTAAACAACTTTCTGATAAATCTACCTACTTTCTTGCAGAAAAAAAGAGATGGAGGGTTCAAAATCACGGATGACTGGAGAGCCAGAAAAACTGAAGAGCAGCAGTGGTGCTGGTCTGACTTGAAGTGAATGCTGATGTTAAACTGGGCGTGTCAGGGAAGAAGTCCACATTACAGACGAATTAAATCCAAGCCCAAGGCCATAGGGTGGGAAATAGACACAAAAATGTGGATCATTTCACTGCCTGGTTAGCTACCCTGGAAATCAAAATGGATATGGTTGTCTTGGACACATATGAAGTATCCTCTCCACAAACCCCACTGGAGCCACTACTGCCACCATGGGTCGGTGTAACAGATTTATATAACAATTAGTCAGACTGTGCAAGAATATTGTTGTGTTCTTTCTTTTATTTAATATCAGATGCTTAGTGTATGAGCACTCATAAATTAGAGTCAGTGTCCTTACTTTTGCATTTCATAGTGCCACTCACTTCTGGTGCCAGCTTTTGCCACCACAGCCAGGTCTATGTGATAATGGCTACTGCAGAAGGTGATCACTGTTAGAGTAAATGTACATTGGTTGAAATAAATTTTGTCGATGTACACTCTCGGGCGCTACGACAAAGGGTGCTAGGAACTCATGAGTTTTTGGTTTATGCGGGGCCAGCCCCCTGCACTCTCAAGGGGCTTTCACTTGCAACCCCCTACCAAAGACTTCAACCCGGGGCGCATATTGGGGAGGGGTGAAACAAAAGAAAATGTTTTGGTGGACTGGCACAAAATCCCGATCGCAGCCCCAAACTTGGTACCCTCAAAATCCTAGCCTGCCATGAACCCACCATGCCTCACAGCCAGCTTGGCAACCCACCATCATGCTACACCTCACAAAACCTCCCTTTCTCCCCTTCTGCCCATCGCATGGCATGCTTGCTCCTCCCCCACACACGTGTATACATTAGTGACAGGATGTCACTATATACCGACGTGGAGCCTTTGCAAATGAGTCTGTGACTCAAAGGGTTGTAATTCTGATTATACGCAATAAATAAATAAATAAAATATCTGTATTCACTCCTGTCCAGTAATCCTGTGAGCTAGGTGTCATTATGCAAAACAGTGTTCTACCATACTGTATAAGAACATTGTTGTTTTCTTTTTTCAATACCAGATGCTAATCAAACCAAAAGGGTCTTACTGACCACCAAAACATTTTCAACATTTTCCTTTCCTTTTCCACTTTCCAGAAGATTCCTCCTCCACCACCACCACAAAAGAACAAAGCAAGCAACATTCAAGTTTCAATGTTTGGGGAATAGATGAGGGGTGTAAGTGCTTATGTAACTTGCAGTACTTTTGTGGCTTAACTCTACTCCCACCCTTGAGTAGTAGGTATGTAGGTAGGAATTTGTAGGGACTAGAAGTCCCAGAAAGATACCTCCTCCAACTTGTGGAGAGTATGAGCCCTGGCATCCAGGAGAGGAGAAATACCAAGGTGGAGGAAACTGCTGAGGACCCATGGCCAGTGGTCTGCCCTTCTCTGGGCATACTATGAGAAAAAGGACTTATATTCTAATAACCATAGCTAATTTGAGGAAGGTGAGCTTCTTGAAAGATGATGGTCCATCCTGATCCATGGACTATGCAGATTGAATGATGATCCTGAGGCTGAAGGGTAGGTATTTTCTGGAGGAGCAGTAGATTCCTAAGTGTGAAGCTGATCCAGCTGAAGAAGGGTGAATGAAGTCCAGATTTCCGAAGTGATGAAAGATGCTTGTCCAAAGGGCTTGCATGAGCATAAGAGCAGAGAAAGCATGAATTGATTGATAAGTTACTAGTCAGTGGATGGTGGACATGCTATGATATGAGAAGTCATGGGTGAATGATCGAACTTGTGAAAGGTATGACTTTCAAGGTAAGGTCTGGGGGCAAGGAATTCATTAGTTAGTGAGGAGTCACTAAGAAAGCATCTGCGAAGTTGAAACTGAGTAGAAGAGAGTCTTTGAGTGTGTTGGGGATAAGGGTCCATCCTTGATCCATGGGTGATGCAGATTGACTGATGATCCTGAGGATGAAGAGTTGGCCTTTTCTGAAGAAGAGGTAGAATCCTAAGTGTGGAGCAGATCCAGCTGAATAAGGGCAAATGGAGTCCAGATTTCTGAGAGGATGTAGGATGCATGTCCAAAGGGACTGCTGGGGCGAATGAGCCGGAGAGCATTATTTGATCTATATGTTACTAGACAGTGAACGGTGGGAATTGTGATGATTTGTGCAGTCATAGGTGAATGATCCAACTTGTGTAAGGTCTGAATGTCAAGGTAAAGCCTGGAGGTAAAGAATGTAGTAATGAGCAATGAGTAGCTGATTAAGCATCCGTGAAGTAGAAATGAGTAGAGGAGAGTCTTTGCATGCCAGATAGGAGGACTGCCATAAGTGATTAGTAGATAAATAGTGGAAGATTTGCAGATGCAGTCCAGATGGTAATCAAATATGTATAGAGACTGATTGGGAGTTTGGCATAAGGAATGGATGGCTGATTCGGGCATGATGATGTAACAATACTTGTATATGCTCTGCTGGTATGCCGGCTGAAGTAAGTACAGGTAGTTCTGTGGTGTGAGAGTCCATGAGATGCACTGTGGTGGCTTATGGTTAGTTAGATTTGCAGGTAATCCAATGCTGAAGTCCTTGAGAGAAGCTTGGAGGTGTATATGTGGAAGAGTCTGAGGCTGAATTGGAAGTGAGGTCGAG
Organism: Neoceratodus forsteri; assembly: GCA_016271365.2. NCBI lineage: Eukaryota > Metazoa > Chordata > Ceratodontiformes > Ceratodontidae > Neoceratodus > Neoceratodus forsteri. Next base: position 227,177,397 of record CM057450.1, on the reverse strand, counting down.
TAGAGGAATGCTAGAGCAGCTAGTGCTATGGCTGATTGAGACTAGTTGAGAGGCAAGAGTGGGTTAGTGAATTTGCCTTAGCTATTGCAGATATTCTAATGGAAACAGCAAGAATCTGTTCTCAGTGATAGTTTTTACTGGAGAGATTAACGTAGATAATTCGGGAAGGAGAGGCCAAAAGTCCACTGGAAGGGTGAGTAACTCAACTTAGGGTACTAGATGAAAAAGGGGTAGAAGATTGTATGATGAATGGTGATGTCCAGGAGCCAAAACCGATGGTTTGGATGGTGTGGCATTAGTGAGCAACTAGGTGGTGGAGATCCAACAATGAATATTCTGGAAGGCAGCTGGGAAGGTCTTAGAATGCCTGTTGAGGAAGTGAGAGTCTAATAATGTAGTCAATGATTTCGGTGATGGTAAAAAGCTGCAGAATGACACTAGGTAATGTCCGAGGTGCCATAAGGTATCTTACAAGTCCTGAGATCTGAAGGAGCAATGATGGAGAGTAATTTGGAGCATGACAAAAGAAATTATATCCTTTCCATGCAAGAAGATAGCTTGAGAGGCATAGTAGACAGGAAAGTCCATGGAGACTGAATGGACAAGGTTTGTAGGGAGTATCCAATGGAGAGAGATGCCCATGTTTCTATCGTATAGTCAAATGAGAGATTGGAATGATCGAGGGGAGCTGATTGGGTAGTATTGCAAATGTCAAATTAACGTAAGAGTTTGGGAGGCATATTCACCAAGGAATGCATGCTAGAAGTAGTTTCCTCAAGTGCAATGAACAATGATCCATCGAATAGTGGATGAGAGCTGTAAGGATGGCCAGAGTAGGAGTTAGCGTGGATACATGAGGGTAGTAGTTGCCTGAGTAGGAATACTGTCCAGGGATATGGTAGGAAGCCCAATAGAGCCACAGCTGACAGGACAAAGCCCCAAGCCCGGAAGGCGGAGGTGAATAGGTGGCCATCCAAAGATGGAAGGAAAGTTTGGAGCGAATTCAGGTGGACTGAAGGAGTGATCAAGGATTGTGTCGAGTTGAATGCAGTAGGATAACATACTGTGCAGGAAGGAACAGGACCTGGTTGGCTCCCAGTGAAAGGCAGCAGAATGTGTAAGGCTGTAGCGAATCATGAGAAGATGATCCATGGAGGCCAATGGGTGAAGCTATGCAAGTGGATGAGGCACTTCAGTCCTACATTTGATGGAGGCTGCTTGGATGAATGGAAAGGCCAAAAGGTGCTGGACCAAAGAAGGATGGAGGTTGCACATTTGAAAGAAAATGAACCTGTGCAGCAGCTGGAAGGGGTGACCTGCAGCAGGGAGGTCACAGAAGCAGTCATGATGCTCCAGACGATGGTTGAGGGTGAAGGTCCATTTAGGCATGATGCTCCTGATGATGATTGAAGTTGAAGGCTCAATCTGGACATTCTCAAATCCAGGAGGGAGCAACAAGCGATGGTCCAGTGGAGAGCAAGTAAAATCGGATCAGTTGATTGTAGAAACAAGCTTCCAGCTTGGTAGACAAAGAGACAGAACTACTCATGGATACCACCCATGGAGGTAGGAGGATGGAGGCAAATGAGTCATTAACATCCTTTCAGATGGGAAGTGGCAACCGAGCAATAGACGGAGAATGGGACCCAGTGGATCCAGAAACTGGCTGCTCCTTGATGTAGATGTGATGACATACAGTCAATATTGATGGGTCAGAGACAAGGTGAGAGGCAGTAGGGGTGCAGTGGTCCCATTCCTGGAGGGAAGCGGCGACCTGTATGAGGCAGAGAATGCAGAGATGGACACAGTGATACAAATTCGGGCTCTCAACCAGGGCAGGTAGTGCAATGAGACTTGAGGGAAGACAGCAGGCAAGGAAAATGGAGACTATGGGCAGGAGAAGGTCCAGTTCCAGAAGGGTTGCAGCATCTGTAAGCAGATCGAGAATGGATTTATATGAAGTAGTGGAATGTAAACTCAGGTGTCCATTCGTGACTATGGAGGCAAGATAATGTTGACCATGTGCAGCAAGGAGCTAGGATGGTGAGAAGTACATATATGAATAAGTTCTATTCCCAAAAGGAAGGCACCCTGGAACAGGAATAAGATGCAGACAGTGGAAGTTAGGAGGGTAAACTGAATTGAGGCTGTGGACTAGGTATGATGGAGAAGGCCAATAGGGTAAAGTCAAGTTCCTGAAGGGAAGAAGCATCGGGTAGCAGGCCAAGACTGCGTAAGTTGAAGCAATAGAATTTAGACTCAGAAATCTGTTGTGGACAACGGAAGTGGGACAATGATTATGTGAGGCAGCCAGGCATAGGTAGACTGATGAGGGCACATGGGTGAAGAAGTTCCATTCCTGAAAGGAAGCGGCAACTGGTATGATGTAGATAAGGTATGGTAACTCAGAAGATTGTAGACATAGTTCCCATCCCTGGTAGTCAGTGCAAGCTAACCTTCACTCGATACGGTCAAGCAGAGTTAGGGACAGAGGATGTCAAGTTGGCAAGTAGCAGGAGGCATTGACTGGAACGGAATCCCATCCCGGTAGACAGGAGAAGCCTACCTATGCTTAGCACCTCAGAAGGCGCGAGTTAGGGATGGAGTCTGGAATACTGCTGGTATGAGCTGGTTAAAGGGCAAATGCTACTGTAGAGAAAGAGTAGAAGTAGGACAAGTAAACAGGAACAGGTTAATGGAGCAGTAGTTGACAATAAATATGGTTAGAGAAGGACATATAGTAACACAAAGTAGGGATGATGTAGAAGGAACGTGCCTTAGGGCGTACATGGTAGAAGGAGATTTGCAGAACACTGGCAAGAATGATGGGGCTGGTAATGGAGATGTGAAGGAGGTATAATGCAGAGGGAATTCAAGGGAGAAGATAATGGAGCTGAATCACAGGGATAAGTCCTTTTCGTCACTTGAGGGGGTAGCACTGATATCACTATGGTGATGGGCATCAGGAGCAGCCAGGAGAGGAACTACATAAGCAGTTTGAGAAAAGGGCAGTATGCGAACAAAAGCCACTACAGCAGAAAGTGGGCAGATGACACCCTCCCCTCCATGGTGACATGGTTAAACTCAGCTGCTGCAGAAAGCCAGATACCTGTAAAAGTGAAAAGCATATGTGAGCGGCTATGATATTCCTGTGGGAGAATTAAGTACATGGTTTGGAGGGAGCAGTGCAGTTGACTCTCTATGCTTTAAAGTCTCTTTCTCTGCTTAGTGCAGTAGTGGCTCCAGTAAATCAGTAGGAGAGTTGGAGAAACGCAAGTGACACTAGCTAATGGTAATGATAAGACAGGTGATGACATACTATCTGTGGCAAGACACAGAACTGAAGTTGGAGTCTGTGCATCCACATAGAGGAGAAGACAGGGAGAGCAGAATGAATGGCTTGGCTGAACTGTGAGTTCAGGTAATGGAGTGAAGCTGTGGTGTGGTGGGGAAAGGAATTGAAGGCGTGCAGGGCAGATAGGAAGAGGGAGCTGAAACTGAAGGGGAAGAGGACAGGCCATGTGGGAATGTTTGTAGTGCTCAACAGGCTGGGAGACAAGCCAAGGGGAAAAGCGCCGGTGGCAGGGAATGTGAAAACGGGTTGCTCCATGAGCGCTGAGCAGCTAGGAGAGAATGAAAGGAAGGCAACCCCAGGGCACAGTGGAACAATAGAGCTGAACAGGGAGGCAGCCGCAGAGGCCAAGGGGAGAAATGCAATAGAAAGTAGGAGGAGGGCAGGGACAGGGATGGGAGGGGAATGCAAAGCACAATGAAAAGTGAAATAGGACCAGCAAGGGAAAACACAAACCAGAACAGCAGGCACCAGCAGCACAGCAAAATGAGCCACGCAGGGAGCTCAGGAAAAACAACTCCCTAAACAAGGGAGGTGTGGTGTCGTTGAGCTTAAGTAGCGGTTGTGGGAGGAGCTATTCCCCACATTGAACCATGGGCTCAGCCCTCCCAATAACTGACTCAGTGTTAGACAGTACCTGGTAGCAGGATGAATGGACATGTTCTATTGTTTCTCTCCTGCTTCTGTTTCATGCACACTTCACTGTTCCTAGTTTGATGAAGTCTGTGGCAAGCAAAGCAATATCAATGTGTAGTTGGCAATGCATGTGTGTGTGTTTTCTCCAAAGTCCAGTCCTGTCTCTGGTCTATCATGTCCTCCTCTTCCCAACTCCTGACTGATGGTCAGGTCTTCTCACTGATTCAGTTCTCAGCTCCAGCAGTGACCACACACCTGAGGCTCAGAGCTGTAAGACTAGCAGCAGCAGCTTTCCTCTCGACCAATGTCCTGGTGCAATAAAGCATCTAAGATTCTCCACCAGTATGCAGAGACTTGCTCTTTTGCTAGCTGGCTCTGAAATCCTCCGGCTTCAGAACCCATTCAAGTGAAGAGGACCTCTCAAAAACACAAGACAAATCTGTGTAGTGCACAGACAACCACAGGGGGCTCCAATCTTAGATTCCCACTAGCCATGGTTTAGCCACTTGACATCAGGCTTTCCAATCGGGGACAGGGACCGCTTCAGACACTTCTTTCCATGTGGAATACATGGGGGCTGGCTGGAAAGAAAATCGGTCTCATTTACACATTTAAGTCAGCCTGGCCTGCCCCCATCCCCGAAACAACGAACTGCAATTAGCACTAATCTAGAAGGTGCAAGTGAGTCACATCACTGTTCAGCCTGCCCACTGCCCTGCTCAGATTATGACCCATGAGCGTGAGTAAAAAAAATATATAGCTTAGGCAGAGAGGCCCCAGTGTTTTAACAAATATGTTTTGGGGATTGCAGGGGCCCCTGAAAGGTGGACCTTAGGCATGTGCCTATGTTGCCCATGCCTTAACCCAGCCCTGTATGCAGAAATGCTAAACCTATCAGGCATTTTCTGTTGCACTCTAATTGCATCAGTTTAAAAGGAACCAAGCTGTTCTCAAGGAGCACATGGGGTCCCTTGAAAATGAACTTTCGCTTGGGAAAAAGTTATATCAGACTCATGATGGTTAGCGGATGCCTTGGGGAACATGATTCTGAAATTTCAGGCAGATGTACAGTATGCAGAAATGCCAAACATATTAGTCATTTTCTGTCACACTCTAAATCTGTTAGTATCAGTGTGAACCCAGCTTTTCTCAGGGTGCACCCCTCCGAAAATGAATTTTGGCTTGTAGTACAGGCTTGTGCTTCTAGCGTTGCTTAGGGGACACATTGGGGAACAGGATTCTAAAATTGCAGGCCAAAGTATGCAGAAATGCCAAACGTAGCTGTTTTATAGTTATACTGCAGTACTGTACTGTAGTTAGTTGTCTAAAATGTTGTTCTCAGGGTCCATGCTTCCTTTTCATTATTGTCAGTCTGCAATACACAAGTGGAAGGTGTTATGTTAGTACTGGAATAGACTGTAAAATGTTATTATAGTGTACTCATAAAGTGTTGCTTTTGCCACTAATCACTTGGTGGCCCATGACATGCCACTCCCTATCATATGGATCAATATAGTGGTCCCTCTCGTGGCAGTTCCGATAGCAGTCATGTGCCATCAGGCAGCCCTGGCCAGTGTCACTCCCCATCAACTGCCCTCCCTTCTCTGGTGACCACCCTCAGGACCGCAGTCATCCCTTGAGCATCCTGTAATGATGCAATATTGAACATGGCTGTTTTAGTCTGTGCATTCACTCCATAATACAGTATCAATACTGCACTGTATGTTGTATGTACTGCCTTGTAGTTTACTCACTCTAGTTCCATTCCTCAACCATGTGCAATGAGTGGGCATGCTGAACACCCACCTCTATGGGCGCAGGCACCCCAACACAAAGTGGGTTGGTGGCATTGGCAGTCTTGTTTCAGCCATTTCTCAAAAACCTGTTCTACTGTACAGTGTGTACGATGTTGTTTTTTCTCATTTTAATTTCTGGGACATGCATTTCCTAGCTGGGGGGAGGTGGATAGTCGGGTGTTCAGTGAAGTGATGCTAATATTAATAGCTGTAACCTTCAGTCTTTGTCAATCTTGTGCATTAAGATATATAATATTATCATCACTTTTGTGAGCTGACTTACCTCTTTAGGGTACCTGTAAACTGTTTAATCTAGGCATGCCTTTAGCAGTCCCTTTCCCCATTCTCACATATATTCCACTCTGTGCTGTGATGCACTGTACTTTAGGATAGACATCCAATTTGCATGAAAGGTATATTTTTTATAAAAGCTACTGTCACTTTACCAGACAAGTATTTCTCTTTTCCCCTGCTGAAACCAAACAAGTACATTGTCCTTAACACTCAAATCATATTATGCTTGTGATCTCCCTTCCTCTATTTTCACTGCTCACAGGTCTGTGGGCCAGATATTAACATCTGACTAGGTGGCTACTACGTAGCTTCGAGTTTAGATGTTGTCATGGTGACCAGGTGAAAAACAACCTAAAGTGAAAATCATCCTATTCAATGTTAACAAGTAGAAGTTGAATTTAATTACTGGCCTGATTGCCCTTGATACAGAATGTAGTACCACAGAAACTCAAAGGGTATGTCTCATGGGGCTACCATGCCAGTGGCTGAAATCTCCTAAATACCATGACCTTGAAGTTGTCCCCATTCCTCCCATGTGGACTTAATAAAATTTTCACAGATCACATTTTGTCATCTTTTAAACATATAGGTAAAAAATGTGTCATGTAGTGTACTTTAGTTTGGTGCTTATTCTTACTTGCAGTTCATGACATGTGTGTGGTAAAGTGTGTACTATACTTACTGAACAGGGTGTTTTTTATATACTGTAGTATCAGCACTTAGTGGCTTGAAACTAGGGATGCTGGGGTGTGGCAGCACCCTGAGCTTGAAGACAAGCCTTCTACAATTTAGAGTGATCCTCCATGGCCAACCCTCCCACTCGCCTCTTCCGCCAGACCCGTCCAACAGTCTGCCTCCCAATTGTGTACACTGCACCTTGCACACTCTGTCATCACATAACACATTGGGTCATGACTCAGATAGTGTTATGTGCTGTTTTGTGCTGTGTTAATGCGCTTGGGTGCTAGAGTCATTGTGTGTGATGCGTTGAGTCATCAACAGACCCTGACCCATCTCTGTTTAATAGAACTTGAAGACTGGGTCATCATCTGGGAGATGCAGAAGGCGTTGGTCAAAGAGAGAGCCAGGAGTCAGCAGACACTGTCATTGACAGTCCAGTGGGAGCCTGTGGCCTGATCTATGCTGGCGAGTGCCAAGGTAAGTGGAGCAGCTGGCTGTAAGAAACAAGCAACAGAGTGCATTCCTCTGCAAATTTTACTCCAAACTTTGTTTAAAAAAATACTCTTCATTGTGGTGAACTCTTCAACTCCAGTAGTGCAGGGATTGGGTAAGTGTGCATGTGCAGTAAAGCGTGTTGCAGCAGCTTTTTTGTATGATTTTCTCTTTGTCGACAGGGACTTGCTATAATTGTTTCATGTAGCACAGGATAGGTAGCTGGATGCACGAAATTAACTTGCTGTGCTCAAGCTTTGTGACCCCCTCCTGAAAAAAATTAAATCTTTCTCTAGAGAGGCATAAACATCGCCAAAAGGGAAGGGAAAGTCCAAATGTTACCAAACTTTACAGCCTTATTCCAACTCACTCTCTCTCTCTCTCTCTCTGTATTTCTACAAACTACCTCTTCAATGCCCACACACAGTGTTGTAAACCAACTTCTCTTTGTTGTTCTGGGGTTTTGCAGCAAAGGGGATGCTGATATGCAGAAAGGAACCACTGGATAACTCTAGTCTCCATACTGCAAAGTCAGGCAAGTTAACACACAATTGAGGGCAAGACATAAAATAATGTTGGGGCATATAGCCAACATCAGGGACTGCAATGTAAATAATAGCTTGGGGAGCTGTGAGAATAAGTGACTCAGTGTGAAAAAAAAAACAGTTTATGAAGAGGAAGAGTAAGCCATTATTTTGTAATTCAGATATAGATTCAGATTAGTGTTGCTCAGATAGTGCTTTTGTGGATCCTACCACTATATGTTAGATAGTGCTGGTACCCTACCTAGGATCCTACCAGAAATCCTACCAAAGACAGATGTAGGATCCAGGGCCAGATAGCGATGGATCCTGGTTTGGATCCAGGTATCCTAGTTAGGATCCACGGATCCTAGAGCAGATAGTTAGGATCCAGGGACAGATAGTGATGGATCCTGGTTAGGATCCAGGTATCCTAGGTCATATCCATGGATTATAGGGCAGATAGTTAGGATCCAGGGCCAGATTGTGATGGATCCTGGTTAGGATGCAGGTATCCTAGTTGATAGAATCCATAGTCAGATAGGACTACTATCCTATCACAGCAACTATCTGACCAAATTGGAGGTATCTGTTGGTTTCCTGATTTCTAGGATACTATCTGAGCAACACTAATTCAGATATATACCTCCTACTCTGGGAACCACAGTCCAATCTTTCTACTCCCCTCCCTTACGAAATTCCAGGAATCCCTAGTTATCTTCAGGCTTGCCACCTTTCTAGACTCCACATCCTTCCTCTCACCTTACTAATCTGGCTTCAGAAAGAACTACTCTACCATTTCCTGTCTCCTCCAAGTGAGTGACTCCCATCCTTTCAGGGATGGACAAAGGCCACATCACAGCAGCTATTTTTATAGAACTGACCAAGGCATTCAACTCTGTATCTCACCACCTTCTCATAAACAAGCTAACCTTAGCAGATCTCTCACCCTTCACTGTAAATTCATTCCACTATTACCTGATGGACCACCTGCAGCCAGTACAGGTGGGTGGCATGCTGTCCCCCACTCCCTATCCAGACCAGTGTTCCCTAAGGCTCCATCCTTGGCCCAATCCTATTTTCTGTCTTTCTGAATGATCTTCCCAAAGCCTGTGTATTCTGAGACATACAGGTACATATGTATGCTGATGATACTGTAATCTACACCACTGCTCCGATAACTTCCGGATTTGAGGTTCCACTCCAGCCTGACTTTCTGAATGTGCTTCACTGGTTTAAGGCTAACCAACTCACAATGAACACTGTAAAAAAATGATATCCATGACTTTCGGCACAGGCCAAAAGCTAGCTAAGCTCCCATCTTCCCTTACCTTCTATACCCTAGATGGCATCCAACTTGAGGCAGTCCCAATCTTCAAATACTTGGGTGTCTGGCTTGCCAGCAAACTAGTCTTCTCTACTCACTTCAACACTATCCACACTAAGCTCCACCCCAAACTCAGCCTTATACTGTAATAAGGACTGCGTCCCCACCCTGTATGCCCGGAACTTGTCTCCAAACTGATATGCCAATCTTTGACTACGCCGATGTGGTCTGCAGCTCTGCCCCACCTTCCTCCCTTGCCAGACTAGACACCCTTTATAACGCATTCTGTCACTTTGGCTCTAACTTGCCCCCCCACACCCATCACTGCTTATTGTGCTCCGCATTTTCTCTGGTTCCTCTACCCTTATGCCACCAGACATACTGCTCTATCTTCATTGCTAAATGCTGGTTTGATTCTTTACCTTCATACCTGTCTTCACTTCTTTCTCCCATGACTGCATCTGACTATGCTCTTTGTTCCAGGGACTCTTGTGCCTTCTCCATACCCCACACACACTTTTGTGCCATACAAGCATCTTTCTCATACTGGCTGCCCACTCTCTGGAACCAGCTTCCCTCCTTCCTCTGGCTTTCCCACTCCCTCCCTTCTCTTAAGAACCTTCTAAGGCTCTTCACTCAGACCTCTTGCTTTTGCAACCTCCCCACTGACTCCACATGCTCCTACTCCAGGTGTTTTATTTTATTTTACTAATGACTTGGATTTCTAAGCCCTTGTTAGTCTATTTGCATTGTATTACACCGTATGTATTACGTGCCGTAGTCCATTGTTAGTCTATTTGCAATATATTATGACTGTATATAATAAGGTATGTAACACTTCTGTCTTATGATGTCTATTTGCAATGTATTATGGCTGTATATAACTGTATGTATATGATAATTCTGTCTTATGATATATTACTTTGTATTATTCTGTCTAAATGATGTTATTAACATATTATTACTTACCCCATGTTGTACCCTTTGCCCAGGTCGCACCTGGAAGTGAGCTTTTGCTCAGTGTGCCTTTACCGACTGCCAAATTTTAAATAAATACATATAGAGGAAGAATTCACAAAAGAGATGCTCCGGGCACAAATGAGATGTGCCGGCGCAAAGAGGATGCACCCACCAAACACTGAGTGATCCACAAAGGGATGCGCCATGAGCAACCCCACTGTGAATCATGCGGAAAAGGAGGGTGCAAGTGGAGATGTGACAGCGCATCCGGGATGCAAAAACACACTCAGGCCCTGCCCCTCCCACCCACCCACCCAGCCCACTGGTCTTCAAGTAGCCTCCATGAACATATGCAGCCTGCTGAAGAAATTTGACGCCCTACAGTGCTGGGCCTTGGCTCATCAACCAGACATCATAGCCCTGGTTGAAACCTGTCTGTCCAAATCCACCCCTGACTCATTTGTCTCCCTCCCAGGCTATACTATACTGGGAGGACCGAGTAGGCAAACGAGGAGGCTGTGCATCTACACAGGGACACAATACCTGGACACGCACTCCCCACCCCCTGCCCTTATAAATGGGGCCCAGGCTCTTACCTCTCAAACTCACCCCAGACCCTCTAGGAGCCCTCTATCTCACCACAGCCTACATTCCCCAAAGAACCAGCACCGGCCCTGGTATCTTTAACGGACTACCTGGCCACCCTCCACCATAAGGCAGAACAAATCCTAGTGGGGGACCTTAATGTAAATTGGCTCAGCACCTCCTCATCCGCAATCAGAGACTCATTTGCCACCCAAGATCTGACGCAACTCGTCACCCAGCCCACAAGACTTAACCCTAAGAGTGGTACCAGCACCCTTCTGGATGTTATTATAACTAACCGACCCCATAATATCCAAAACATCCAGGTCCTCCCAGACTCCCTAAGTGACCACTCCCCTATCCTATTTCATTGGGTAGTCCCCAATCCCAAACCCAAAGCCCAGACCACCCTCCGCAGGCGCCTCCAACCTGGTGGGCTGAAAAAACTTAAAGCACTCCTCACCCAGATAAACTGGTCCCCCATTCAGCATGCAACCAACATTGACACTGCCCTCGCCTTCTTCATTCACACCTTCAACATGGCCTGTGATCTCTTTGCACCCTTCACCAAAATCCGGTCCAAAAAACAGAACGCACCTGGGTTAGCCCAGCCCTCCTACAATTACTTAGAAACCGGGATAACCTCTGGCACCTTGCCACTGAAACAGGTCGTCTGTCTGATAGGCAAGCCTACAATGCAGCCTGGAATAAGTGCTCATGGGCCATCAGGAAAGCCAAGGCAGACCATTACCAGGCCTCCCTTACCTCCTCCTGGGGCTCAGCCCGGACTTTCTGGGATAATATTAAGCAACTTAATGGTAAAGCTTGCTCCCCTGCCCCATCCCAGCTCACTAGAAATGGCACTACCTCCACCGAGCCTGCCACCATAGCTAACTGGTTCAACACCACTTTCACTGACCTTAGCTCAGTCCTCCCTAGTAATTTCTTTGACCCTCCCCCCAACCAACCTCCCCCTGTCCTCCAGCACCCCAGCTTCCACCTGCAAAAGATTTCCACCTGGGAAGCCAGACCCATCCTAATCAAAGCTCTCAATGGCAACAATCCCGGCAGTGACTCACTGGACCCCAGCATCCTCAGGCTGGTGCTAGATGAAGTCCTTGCCCCACCTCCCCAGCCTAATTAACCAGTCACTCTGCCTGGGACAATTTCCCACAGCTTGGAAAACAGCCATAATCATCTATTCATAAAGCATGACAGGTCATCACAACAACTACCGCCAATCTCCATCCTCCCCCAAAGCCCTGGAGAAAGTGGTGGCCATTCAAATCACTGATTATCTGGCTAAGCATAATATCTTATGCCCAGAGCAACATGGCTTCCATGCTGGTCACAGTACCAGCACTGCCCTTATTGAATTCTCAAACTTTCTACACTCCTCCTTGGATACCAGCTCCCTAGCTGGTGCAGTGTTCATTGACCTCTCAAAGGCTTTCGACACCATCTCCCATCCACTTCTGCTGAATGCTCTCTGCCACACTGGTCTCTCAGCTGGCCCCCTAGCATGGTGCGCTAGCTATCTTGACACTCGATCTCAGTATGTAAAAATTAATAGCACACTCTCCGATACCCGTCCCATTCTCTCAGGGGTCCCCCAAGGCTCCATCCTGGGCCCCCTTCTCTTCTCGATCTATCTGAACACCCTGCCCAGTGCATGCCCTGGCAAAATTCTACTGTATGCAGACGACGCTGTCCTTTTTGCCACCCACCGCAATCCCATCTCCCTACAGCAGTCTTTCAACAGTGCCGAGGCTTGGTTTAAGGAGCGCAGACTCATCATCAATCTTAATAAAATCAAAGCTATGCTCTTTTCCCACCACCAAAACAAAGCTAGCAACCCACTCTATATCCTTCCAAGTACCAATCAGCCACTGGAACAAGTCTGCTCCTACAAATACCTTGGGCTATCTCGACTCAGCCTCACATTTCACAACCACATCGACGCCCTAACATCCACCACTAACACACGGCTTGGCATCCTTCCACCATAGAACCTGCCTTCCCCAAATGCTCTCCTCGCTGCTGTTACATCATCCGTTCTGTCCCTTGTAGACTATGGTCTACTAGTATATGGTGCCGACACCACTGCACTCAACAAAATTCACTTAACCCTGAATAAAGCCTGCAGATTGATTACTGGTGCCCCCAGGCTCACACACACAAATGTCAGCTGTATGTCGAGGCCAACCTGCTTACCCTGGATGAACGGCTCTGATACCAAACCTGTCTCCTCACAAAAAAAACCTCCTCGGGCTCTCCCCCCCTGGGGTAATGGCATCCATCCACCAGAGCCCTCCCACTATTGTAACACGGTCTTCCTACAAGACCACTCTAAAGATCCCCAGATCAAGAACCAGCCGTTGCCAGAGGTCCTTCTGCTATAGAGCCCCAACCTGGTTTAACTCTCTCCCTGCCCCATCACCAATGCCACCACCATCTCCAAGTTCAAAACCACCCTTCGGAACCACATCATCAGCACTAGTAACTGCTCCTGTCTCTGAACATAGCCTCCACCTCTGCTTCTCTTGACAACGCCCCCGGACAGCTCTCCACCTAGCCATCCCCGACCACTTCCCTGTACACCGTGCCTATGTTTAACCTGGCCAGTGCCAGCTGTTTAGGTGTTTACCAACTAGATTTCTCACTTGATACCAACTTGTGTAATACCTGTTATCAATTACATGTACCCTGTAACCTAATTGTATTTGTCTGACACAGTGTGACGTGGCGCTCTGTTGAACGCCTATTGTTTTGCAAATCTATGCTATGTAACCAAAAACACAATGTATGTCTTTATGTGACGAAGTACCTTTGGAAACGAGCTCTGGCTCAAAGGTTGTAAACTGATTCTTAGAAATAAATAAATAAAAATAAATAAATAAATAAACCACCCAGGGAGCAACGAATGAATACAGAGCAAGCCAGCAAAGCATGTGGAGCAACAGGGGATAAAGCAGTAGGACAAAAGGAGAGAGGAACATAAGACCAATGGGACACCAGAGAGGCCAAGGCACAACAGTGGCCAAAACAGGTAGAGAACTGAGACAGGGACAGAGAACAACACCTAGAGTCCCAGGCCACAACCCACACAGGTCCATGGCAGGCGCACAGAACAGGCACACTGTAGCTGGCATGGTACCACACAACAGTGTGCAGATGCAAGGAGCAAGGTGGAGGCCACTGGGCAAGACCAACACCACAGGTGGCCAGGACCATGGTCGTGTGATGGGGACACACAGGGTGACACCATGCCAAACAGTGGCCAGCACACCATGCCACCACAGTGCCACACAACCAGGCCATATCCCCAACCACAGGACACCGCATACAGGTCCACAGAGCAATAGTGCAGCAGTGCAATGTATGCCTGCCACAAGCAGCGTGGACACACAGACCAGGGGCAGGGACATGAGCAGCTGGCTATGAGGCCCACACACATGCTACAAGCAACAGTGGGGCCACATGGTGTAGCAGGGGGAAGGAGCCCATACATAGCTGGGGGGCACACAGGGCCATGGTAGTAAGGGGACAGGGAAGAGCCCCTGACAGTACACAAACCCAGGAATGTGGAACAGTAAATGACCACAGACACCATGTCAAAGATTCAAAAGATTTATATAAATAACAAACTGAACAGTGAACAATATAAACAGAAGAAACAGCAGACAACTATGTACACAGATCAATCCAAAAGGGAAGGGTAGTGATGGACTATATACAGGTACAGGTGTGCAAAATGGGAGGAAGGGTGTGGAGACAGCAACATAGGTATTGACGGTGTGTGAAATAGTGGCCTATATACAACAGGGAAAGGCCTGCACAAGGAAGGGGGCTATAGGCGTGGCCGTGCACCTCTGCGTCCCAACCCCAGATGGCCACGTGCTGGCAGGAGATGGAGAACGGCCCCTATGGTGCGATTCAGGTGCCCCAGCATCCGTCAGATGGGCCTGAGTAACTCCTGGATGGCCCGTGCAATCCTTTTGTCCAGGTCCTGTAGCTGGTCCATGGCACCTCCACCTCGGGCAGCTGCATGATGATCCCTGGGACCTACAGCAAGGACAAAGAGAACACATACTAAGGACCATGGCAGACACACAACCCCCACAGAGCAGTAGCCCACCCCACCAGACAGACAAAGCACCCAGAAGGGCGCCAACTAACTGCAGTCAGACAGCCACCATGATGATCTCCAGCTGCAACCCCCTGACACCTTGCCTCAGCAGCCTCTGCGGCCTGCCACCTGGCCTCCAGCCCTGCAAGCCACAACAGACAGGTACCACCATGAGTAGACACATCAGTGCACAAACCCACCTCCAACACCAGTGTGGGCATGCAGTGTAGGTGTACACAGCCAGTGCAATACCGGTGACCGGCCATGCAGTCCACAGCTGTGTACAGCAGCCATGCCTGAACCCCCAAAGTGCCCTCCCACAGATATGCACCGCACACGGTGGTACCACCCCAAGTGTGACACAGTGTACCCGTTTCACACACACCACTGCCGAGTGCCCAACCCATGTTGCATGCATCACAGGACACCATAGGGCAGGTGCAGTCACAGCCATGTGTGTGTGGTGTGGAGTGCCCATGTGAGTGTGATGCTGTGATGTGACCCATCGCCACCCCGCATGCACCTGTGGTGCACACAGACGTGTGCAACCTACTTGGTCTTGGACGTGCACCCCTGCATGCATGCTCATGCAGCTGCCAAAGATGGGCCCCATCCCTCTGGCCAAGGTCACCATAATGGTGCCTGCACAGTTCCCCGGTGCAGGGAACCTCTGTGCACTGCACCAGCCAATGGGCAATGGTGGCCCACACCTCTGCCCTGGGCACCTGCAGGTCCTCAGTCCCAAACAGCCGCCCCTCCACATGCAGTACTAGGGCCACCAGGTGGAACAGCTCCAACTCGGACCAGTTCACAGCCCTTGGTCCAGTCCTCCCTGCCCTAGGCATCCCCACACCAGTAACAGCACACTGTTGCAAACACTGTATGCGCAGCAAAATGGCACCACATGCACCACTAGGCCACGTGCATGGCACCACACACAGCGGTGTGAAGCGTGATTGGTCCATCATGCGTCCACAGGCGCATGCGCAATGTACAATCTTATGGTGGGAATGTGGGGTCATGGGTCATGACCGGGTCGGGCATGCATAATGCGTATGCGGCCTCTATGTTACGAGCGGCACACGTTATCGTGCATAGCACCTGTGATGCACGGTAGCACACTGATGTGCAATAACATGTACTGCATGATCAGCATACAACAACTGACAACAGTCACAATGAGCACCACGCGGGGGGGGGGGATGCATGCGCAAACAGATTACACTGTGCGATGGGCACCATATGCATATCCACAATGTGAGTGACAGAACAATCACACAAATGCGGTGCTGCACCATGGATACAATGCACAGCGCATGTGTGCAGCATGTGCCAAAACATTTAAGCCCCATTCAGGAAGATGCTCCGAGTGCAACGCTCATGCGCGGGCAATGCACCGTGTAGGGATGCACCCAACTCAGCAGATGTGCTGTGCTGATTAAGATGAGCTGAGAGCAATTATTCAATTCATGGACAATGCTCCCAAATCAGCCTAATAACAGATTCAGGGGCATCTCAGCTGTTTAGCATCTCATTAACGCTGTCCCAGTCCTCATTTGCATGCCCTGAGCCACAAATGCTCCCAACTCAGCCCACACTGTGAATAGGTGACTGAGAGGATTCACATGCTTGACAGCAAGTACATTTTTATTTCTACATGTATCACAGCAGGTTTGTGGACTGGGTAGGTGCACTAGTCAACTGCTGCCTAGAATCAGGCACACCCAGGGAAGGGGGATACAGATGACTGCCACAGGAATGTATTATAAAGCCATCCATGTGTGTACAGGCCCAGTATCAGTGTAGCCAATCCTCATGATGTACCTGGCTGTGGACAGCCTGTAGCTGGGCAGCCATGTGCACGGCTACCTATTAGGCAACATGGTGTGCCACACACTGTCCCACAGGCCGCACCAGTGGAGGGGGGGGCAGCTGATGTGCCTGCACCAACAGCGAGATGTGCATAGTGTGAGTGATGAGCAGACAGTTGCATGTGCAGCTGGGTATGCGTCATAGGTAGAAAGGCCGTGGCCTTGCAGCTGTCCATGGCGGGTTAGCCGTACATGCTGGATGCAGAACCGACTGCCCCGACACACTGCACCCCGACACATGTGCACTGCCTGCAGGCCCTGTCTGACAGGTGCTGGTGTGGCCAAATACACCCATTGTATATCAGTAATGGGCACATGGGAATCTACATGAGCATGGGTAATGTCTGTCTGTACTGTCTCACAGAAACCGCAATTTCAGGAGGCAATAGTGCCACTAGCAGAAGGTGGCCCAACTTTACAAAGGATGAGGAGCAGGCCCTCATCGAGACATACCATCTCAGGCGTGATGTACTGTCGGGCAGGGGTGGCAGCTGTATGGCATGAGAGGAGGGCTGAGAGGTGGTGGCCCATCATGTGAACACCATTGGGACATACAACAGGACCCCCCTGGAGTGCAGGAAGCATCTGAATGATATGAAGTGGAGGGCAAAGGAGTAGGTGGCCCACATAGAGGCCTCCCTGTGGTGGACAGACAGATGTCCACCTGAGCCCCAATGAGCAGCTACTCGTGACAATCATTGCCAGATCCACCATGCAGGGTGTCCCAGGTGGGGGGTTCCAGACAGGTGAAAGCCCATCACAGCACTGTAAGTAGCCATGCACACGACACGTGTCTGGCCACATGTGTGCCCTGGCTGTCATGCCTGTCCCATTATGTTGTGCTGTGTGACCATGTACCCTGGGGAGGTACCATGTGTGGTGGTGGTACACATGTGTCCCATGCCGTGCTATGCTGTGCCTCACTGCCCATGCCTGTGGTGGAACATGGGTTGTGCCACTGCCAGTCAGGCTGGTGGGACACACACACTGTTGGATGGGCCTGTCATACCATTGCCACACATGGTTCCACGTGGCCATGGCCTATCAACACACAGTACCGGTCACAGCAGGCACATGGCTGAAGTGGCATGGCAGGCACTGCACAGTCTTGGTGAGGACTGTCATGCACACCCATGGCACTACACTGTGACACACTGTACATGTCTGTATGTTTGCATGTATCTATGCCAATGTATATTCTAGGGCACTAACCATGTTCTTCTTTCTTCTTTTCACAACTCCATCACACCTCACAGGTGCAGCCATGGGTACGGCTGCACAGGATGCCCTAGCAGGCGATGATGCAGGCCTGTCACACAGGGCTGTGGGCACTGCAATGGATGGTGCCATTCTTGGACCATCCACTGCACCAGCCACACCAGACACAGCCCCAGTGGTGGCGGGCTCGTCAGGCCCCTTGGCCAATGCCTCCAGGGTGACCGGTGATGACACCGCATGGCTGGAGAGTCTGCTGGGTTTGTCTTATGATGACCCTGCGGATACAGCGGACATCATGGACGCCCTCCTTGTACTTGCATCTGGCATGCAGGGGTTGTACAGTGATGTCACTGTGGATGATGACTCCACACAAAGAGAGGGGGACACGGCCGACAGTGGGACACGCTGCGCACAGGTCAGCCACACAGCTGCCCATGGCAGTGGGTGCTGTGTCTCCCGCATCTGGTCCAGGTGTGGTGACAGGGCCATCAAGGGCATCCAGTCCAGGTGCTGCAGGACACATGCAGGCACCACTGGAATGTGACAACACCAGCCGTGGATGTGTAGTGGATGAGCATGGCCAAGGCCTGCAAGTGCCGCAGCCCGCTATGGTGCAACCACCACCCCTGGATGCCCTGGGGCAGGCTGTATCAACCCTCACTCATCGGCGACACCACCATGACCCATCACCCACTGATAACATGGAGGGCTATGCCCACCTCCTGCATGACACCATGGAGGGGCAGGCGGCCCTCCATGCAGAGTTCAGGAGCCACAGGACAGTGATGGTCCTGGAGCACAAGTCTGCTGCTGCATGGCGTGCCCAGATGTTGACCGAGGCACGCCTTCTGTGGGGGGCATGACTGCAGCATTGCAGCAGATTGCAGCCACTGTGGAGGTGGTGTGTGTATCAGTTGTGTGCCCTGGCTATCAGGCATCCAGCCAGACACCCAGGAGCACCTCTCACACACCCAGGCAGTGGTGTCAGGTGGACCCTTTGCTGCAGATGCCATCACCACACATCGCAATGCCCAGTGTCCCCAGCCCAGATATGGCTTGTGGGGCCACCACACCAATGTGCACCCTTTCACAGTCTCATTGCAATACCCCTAGAGGGGTGTTGGATACCCCCCCCATGGCTGGTGGTGCTGCAGCTGCATCCACCAGTCATGGCAGAGGCCGCCCATGTGTCTGTGGTGGCCATGATGCTGCCCTGTGATGTCCAGGTCCCATTCCAATGGCAGCTGCTCATTCCACCACTGTGTCCCACACTCCTGGATGATGATGCCTGGGGTGGCGTGTATGGCAGGCATCTGCCACAGTGCACCACCACCATGTGCCCCTTGTGCAGTGCCACCTGCATGTCTGTGTGCACCACTATTGTGTCATGTAGCATGGGCATGATGAGTGTGGTACAGTGTCTGCTGCGCCTGTGTGGCAGCTGCAGTGTACACTGATACATGCCATCCCTGACACAGTCATGGTGGCCCATGTGTGTGTGTGTGTTGCAGTGCGTGTGTGTGTGTGTGTGTGTGTGTGTGTGTGTGTGTGTGTGGCATGTGCCTGTGTAGGGCTCTTGGAGTACTGTCCTGTGTCCGCCATGCAATGTACAGCTCTGTGTCTACCTGTTGTCACCATTGTGCACCTCCTAGATACATACCTCCAATACTCACCTGCAGTTCCCGAAATGCTCCTCCACCAGTGTGCTTCTGTACTGCCCCACCCATGCAGCCAGCCATGGGACCTAGGCAGCCTATTGGTGGTCCAATGTTGGGACCCTGTGGCACTGCTTTATCCTTCCCACCCTTCTCCTCCTCCTCCCCTGAACTGTCACCCTCACTGGCCTCTAAATTTATTTCAGGGTTAATGGCCATGTTGTATAGCATACAACAGTACAGGAATATACCACAGGCCTTCTCAGGGCTATACTGTAGGGAACCACCCAAACTACACAGACACTGAACATGCATTTTCAACATGCCAAAGATGCACTCGATGATGGTGCATATAGCAATGTGTGCCTCGTTGTACCACTCCTCTGCCTCTGTTCTGGGTTGCCAGATGAGGGTGAGGAGCCAGAGCCTCAGTGGGTATGTGGCATCACCTGGGGGGGAAGGGTGGCTGTTAGTACATTGGTCACACATGCAGCGTGCCCCCACTCCCTGCTCCATTGCACAGGCTCTGTCTGCTCTGCCTGTGTGCTGGGGAAATGGAAAAATTCTGAAGCATGTGGTAGCAGTGCAGAGAGAAATTGTGTGAGGAGGATGAGAAGGGCTGTGGAGGCATGTGATACACCAGTGGTGTCCCCAGTAGGCCTCTGGAAGGTTCCTGTGGTGATCAAGCACATTGCTGTTGTCAGCTTAGTCTCCACCAGTTTGGCATGACGACGTGCAGTAGGTGCCTGCATTTCTTCATGGCACAGCTCACAGATCTGCCTCAAAATGGCCCTGTTCAGGCAGTATCGGCCTACTGTCTCCACATCTGTCAGCTGCTTAAAGGACAGCCTGGCACTATACCACCATGGGGCAGGCCACCTACGGTGCCTTCCACCTCCCCGTCTCTTCATCCTCATTAGTAGTCCAACCATTGCAAATGGTGTTGCATCCATGCTGGTTGTGAGCTGTCTCTCCCTCTCTGTCTGCCACTGTGCCGGTGCTGCTGTTCTGCCACTGACTTGCTGGTGGCTTGCACTTGAGTCTGCTTCTTTTATACTTATCTTTTGATGATGCATTTGGTACTTGCGCTGGGTTTGCTTTCTCGTCACGCCTTCATTTTGCACTGTGGATTGCTTTGTGCTGTGTATGCATGTGTACGCCCCTGCTAGATGCGCTGCATAAAATTATTATACATCTACAGTGCAACTGGTTCAGTGCGACTCATCTGGAATGCGCCGGCACATCTGCCCTGTCTGTGAATCACTTCATGGTGCATTTTTGATTTGTGCTGGTGCATCTCACTTGTGCCCAGCGCATCTCTTTTGTGAATCCTGCCCAGAAACTCCAATTTTAAGAGGAGTGTAAAATGGCTAGGCAAAACTTAGGGATATTGCAGAACGTTTGGAACAGTTGAGAACTACTGTATGGGCTTGATACATGAAACCTACTGCTAGAGTTTCAATCATGGGGGGCTTGCCAGGGATTGGTCACTCTACCTCTGAAGTTAGTCCTGGTAGCTCAAGCATCACTGCTATTGATTTTTAATAGGGAGCCTATAACTGAGTACTTTAAAACAGAGAACTGAGTCATTTTAGCTGCTTTAACTTTTCCATTCAAACATTACTACTGTGCTGTACTAAAGGAATAATGCATGACAGGGTGTGTGTCATGCTGGGATAACGTCATGCTTGGGGTGATTAGGCATGACATTATCCCAGCACAACACACACCCTGTCATGCCTGACACAGTGCACTGTTAACATTTATTCAGTCACAGGACTGGGACAGGAGTACAGTCAGCATTGAGCCACCCTCTTCATGACCACATAAGCAGACATCGAGTACGACTAATCACCCCAGAAGTGACATTATCCCAGCACGACACACACCCTGGAGTGCATTATTCCTATTATACAATGGCTCATTGTTATACAGAATAAAAAAAATAATTTTAAGGAAGTTTTTGTGTGGAAAAATATTTTTGTTTTTTAAGAGAAGATGAAACAATCAATGGAAGGATCCATAAAATGCTCATCTGCAGGTTCACAGTGAGGCTGAGACTAGACCCGTGATGTTATGCTGGATAACATCACACCCGTGATGTTATGCTGGGATAACATCATGGGTCCAGCCCAAGACTGACCAATCAGAGTCCAGAATTTTTTCTTGCCATTGTATAATTTTAAATAAAAAATAGAATAATAGATAGATAAGTGTGTATTACAAGGCAGTAATACCATCAAGAGGTTTTGGGGACATGGAACCTTGACAGCGAAGCTTGAGAGGCTCTAAAGGCCCCAGAACCTTGAGATGGTATTACTGCTTTGTAAAACACTTATCTTTCTGTTATTTTTTGTAATATATGGATCAATTGATAATACTACAGTTGGGAGATGACCTTTGAACTGTACTGTAGTATTATCAGCAAAAACGATAGTATTATCACTTTTCAGGATAGCATTATTGAGAGTAATGATGCATTACTGGGAAATTTTTGTATAACTTAGTATAGCATTATTGAGACTTATATTACAAATGAATAAAACATAGTAAAGCACCTCTTCTCTGAAGCTTGTTTCATTAGTGAGAATGATACACGGTTCTGTGTTTATGACACTCACAAGCTTAGCTATTCAATTTCTGTGCAATTTCAGCTATGTGCACAACTTCATCTTTCCCCAAAGTTGTGCACAAAAGTGGAACTGTCTGTATAACAAATTAAACATTGGTGCCTGTGAAAAACAGAGTGGCATGCCTTTCAACCTTTTATCCTCCAAATGTGGAACATTGCCTCTCAAAATGTGGAACAAATGAACAAAATGTGGAACACTTAATTAGATCTTTACCTAAGAAGCTCAGAACACTGTTAAAATGTTTGCATTTATATTCAGTAAGTCTGTTATTAATTGAATAATATATTTTTGCATCATTTACAATAGATTTTTGCTTTAAAATGTTAACACTGAATGTTTGACAAGTCCTCACAATGTGGAACAGGGAGCTTTTATGAAATAAAATGAGGAACGTTCCTCATAAAGTGGTACAGTTGAGAGGTATGCAGAGTACTAATTTCATCTCTTGAAACTGGGGCAATAGAAGTCAGTTTTCAGACTACTGGCTTATCCTGACGCCAGCTTCACTTGATGGAATTACCACCTTGTTCATTACAGGCATCTATGCATATTTCTATATCTTATTTGTACCTGATTTTTAATCCCTATGGAAAATTGAATAAGCCACTCAATTCACCACCTTTAAACATTTTACTATTGTTCTTATAAATATGGCTAATTGGCCATTCTATCAGCCAGTGTTTCACTCCTGTGAGTTTTCTCAAGGCAATGCATCTGCTATGGTAAGTCAGTTGAACCTTTGCAAAACCATGGCACTGCAACACTAATGCAATAGGTTCTGTACAAGTTGACTGAAAGAGGAAATCCTATGTAAGGTATGCTTTTGACTGTAATAAAATGACACAGTGCACTGTTAACATTTATTCAGTCACAGGACTGGGACAGGAGTACAGTCAGCATTGAGCCACCCTCTTCATGACCACATAAGCAGATATTTGTTATCCCCCCCTCAAAATGGGTTTTTGTGAGGGGTGACAGCAGTCATCTGTTTATGGGAGGGATTTTACAAGTAATCACTTATGTAGCCATGGGGAGAAGTACGTAAGACAGGTTCCACCCTTGTGTGGTGCCAGCATTAGGGCTCCGAGTTGCTATGGCAACAAATGTCTTCATCGCCGACCCCTCTTTTTGTGGGGGGCTGCACCCCCTGCACCTCCCCTCATGGGGGTCTGTGCACCCACACACCCCAACTATATATATACTAACTCCAGGAAGGGAGGACCTCAGGGAGGGGGTAGCAAACCTGACATTCGGCACATCAGTGACTCGGCGCCCTAATGCCAGCACCCTGATGACATGCTATGAATAAAATATCACCCATCTTTGGTTAAAAATAATTTTCAAAATAAAAAATTTATAAAGGAAAGTCTGTAATACATCAAAAGAAAACTAAGTCTGCATGCATACACAGAACACTTTGGTGGGACTTTTTTTTCAGTACTGGCATGTGGGAGACAGTGGTTAGCAGCAGAGATGTCTCAGGGCTGGATGTGGTGGGTAGGTGGCAAGGACTGGCACCAGGAGACGGTAGGCCATTGAAAAGCCAGGGAAAGTTTTGTAATGAAAGAGGGCATCAAGTTAGGGAAGGAGTTCACTAGAATACCAGGGATATAGAAATATCTGTAATTAGTGTTTTGCTTTTTATTTAATTATTGCAGTGAGATCAGAGGGGGTCCATTAGACTACTGGGAATATAGCAATAATATATATATTTTTTATAATAATTGCACTGTGATTTGAAGGGTGGGTCCACTAGACCACCAGGGCCTATTTTAAATAGGTACTATGACAAGGATGTGGAATGTAGATGTGGTAAGTAGGAACTTGGAGTGGACATGACCCACAAGTTCAAGTGCTAGACTGCTAGTAAGGCTTCAGTCTAAACTCTGGCCATTTCTTGCAAAAAAAAATGTTCATTTAAGACTAGTTGAGTAGTCTTTTCCTTTTTCTGTCCTTTGGGTGGTTGATGGCATTGTTGGTCAGCCAGTTGCCATACCCCAGTTGCAACTGCAGACTCTAAGGCCAGCCAGAGTCTCCCATACCCCTGATTCCTGGGGAAAAAATAATTATTTTCCTGGAGTCAGGGGTAGGGAAGTAGTAACAAAAGTGTGTTTTATCTTCAATAAAAGCTTCAAAACTCACCACAGAGTATCTAAATCCCTAGTGCTTCTGGGGGGCCTTGCAGCCACCCAGACCCATGGCCTTCATGTGTCTCAGTTCAAATGACTTTCAGCAGCCCCACTCTAAAAATTGTCCTAGCACTACTGTTAGCACTGGCATTAGGGTCTTATAAAGGCTTTAATCCCTGGGAAACCATGGCCTCAGATGTGCTCCCCTTCCTCCTGGGAGCACTTAGTGAAATGTGCACAGAGTGCATTTTTAACATCTATTAAGCATATAGGTGACAGTGTGTGTCATGTAGTATACGTTATTTTGGTGCTCATGCTTACTTGCACAGTTCATGACGTGTGTGGTAATGTGCATACTACACTTATTGAAACTTGTGTTTTTTATATACTGTAGTTTTAGCACTTGTATTAGGGCTTTATTCAGTAAAAGCGAAGTGAGCCGAGTCTTACTTTGAAATGAGATGAATCAATCTGTCTGTCATGTGTACCCTATTGAGTATGACAGATGAAGTGAGCTGAGAACAGAGAGGGTGAGAATCCATCTCTTGGTCGGAAAAGAGATAAACCAACTTGAGGGTAAGGAACTACTTTGACTGTTTGGCTGCACAATGGAAGTTTCACCAAAATGGAGAGGCAGGAGGCACAATTCAAAAAAGGATGTGTCTCAAGTTCAAGTTCAAATTTATTTTACCAGGAAAAGATTCTGTTAAGTAAGTCCATTTTTATGGAGGTCCTGGGTAGGGCAGCATATAGAATAGGTAAATACAACTGAAAAAAATAATACAAATATGTGGAAGAACAAAGAGATACAGTTGCAGTGTCATAGTTGATGAACAATATACAGTATACTATGTTGGTATTACCAGATTATAATAAATACAATAATGACAGTATACATTTAGTATTGAACTGGATACGTAAAATATAAAACAGAGCATTTTAGCATAGGACAGGCGAATATCCTAGAGTTTCACCAACAGATACATTCATGTTCATGCATTACTATAATTGCAGGAACATCTCACCTTACATTCAATTTCCAGCAATGATTTAAAAACACCTAGGCTTACTAAGTTGGCAAGTTTGAGTGTATTCTGAAGTGTATTCCAACCTCTGGGGATGATGCTATTGATGGCTGACTTTCCATAAAGAGTGATGAACCCAGGAGTTTCGAATAATGCATAAGAATTATTTCCCAACGAGTAACTACTGTGTTAGTAAGAAAGAAGTTCTGTAATACATTATGTCCGTTTATCACTTAATAGTCTATAGGCCCCATGTAGAGATTTTTAAGTCTCCCTGTGTCCGATGATGTCCACCCTGTTGCATAGTATAGGGAGCAATGGCAGGTCCTGGGCGGAGAGTTTGTGACAAATCTAAGGGCCCTGTGGTACAGTACATCTAATTTACTTGGGTATGTAATAGGGCAGTGAATATAAATCACGTCTGCGTAATCCAGTAGTGGAATGAATGTGGCTTGCACCAGCCTTTTTCTAATATCAAATGGGAAACATTTCTTTCTATAAAAAAAAAAATCCAACCTCATTCTTAGTTTTTTATAAATGTTATCTATTGAGAGATAAAGGACAAGCATTGGTCCAGTCACATGCCAAGGTATTTGATTTGTAACTGGCCACTATTTCAAGTGTATCCCCAGAAGCATGGAAATGGTACAGTTGACTTTGGGGGAGAGTGCCATATTTGAAGACTGCAAGAACATTACTTTAGTCTGTTTTTGCATTTAAGAGCAATTTAGAGTGCAGAAGACGATTTGTAAAAGGTCAAATTCCATTTGGAGGTCAGAACATACACTGTCAAGGGTTGCTCTTGATAAATACAGTATTGTATCATCAGCAAAAAAGTGTAATTTGGCTTTTTCAATATTCCTACTGAAGTCATTTATGTAAATTGTAAACAACAGGGGACCCAAGATAGAGCCTTATGGTACTCCTCTTCTTAGTTTTGATAAGGAAGAGTAGTCCCCTTCTGCTTTGGTTTGCTGATGTCTATCCATAAGGTAGCTTGCAAACCACAAGAGTGCTGATTTGCCTAGGCCAGTTACATTTAGCTTACAGTATGCCACAGCATATTGTGATCTACTGTGTCAAATGCTTTGTTCAGGGCAAGGAACACAGCTATTGTGGGATGGTTACAATCTAGGGATATTAGCCAATCATTAGTTACAGTACCTTAGCAAGTTCTGTAACTGTACTATGCTTGTGTCTGAATCCTGATTGAATAGGGTATATGCTATTATTGACCTCCAAGTAGTCCTTTAGTTGGCTATTAACTAATTTTTCTAGCAGTTTGGCTAAAGTAGGAAGGATTGAAAAGGATCTATAATTACTTAGGTTGCATGGGTCATTGGCTTTGAAGAGACAGATAATATGAGCTGTTTTCTTAATAACTGGGAGTTCATTGTTGTCAAGTGATAAGTTAGAGATATGTTACGGGTGCCGTAGGATGATACTAGCCAATTTTTAAAAATAAGGTGTCTAACCTGGCGGCCCCAGCACTTTTTTTAACATCAAGGCTAAGTATTAAGTCTTCCACTTGTTTAAATATAACAGGCTGGAAAGAAAACAAATTGTTTGTCCATGTATCAGAACTTCTAGTTTCTGTGTTAATGATTGGATCAGGGTACTGCATTGCAGGTGAGTTATCAAATGTCAGTCCTGCTTTGGCAAAGTGAATACTTAATTTTTCTAATATAATTTGCCTGTCTGTTATAAATTCTCCTTGCCAATCTATCTTAATTGGGGGGGGGAGCTTTTGTCCTTCAATATCCTTTACGACTCTCCGTGTTTTGGTCACATTACCTTTTGAGTTGTCCAAGGCATTCAGACAGAAGTTTGCTTTTGCTTCCCTTATATGTTTTGTACATGCATTCTTTGCTTTCCTAAATAATGCCCAATCTGATTCAGATTTTGTGCATCTGGTTGTACGCCAAAAAATGCTTCTGTTATGCAATGCTCTTTTGGGGTCATTGTTAAACCATGGGCAAGACATCAGTATAACCCTGTGTTTTATCAGTGGAGCATATCAATTCATGACGTCTAGCACCAATAGGTTGAAAATCTTGGCTGCAACATGAATTGTATTGGCAAGGTAAAATTGCTGCCAATTTATGGAACCCAGCTCAGATACAAAGTTAGCTATATTCAAATTGGTGAATTTCCTTTTGGTAATGAATTTTTGGATATGGTTGTGCTTTAAAATACTCCTGACACAGGCAACTACATTGTGATCACCAATATCATTGTGAAATTGTTCTGCACATGTATATTTTTGGGGTCTATTGGTTAAGATGAGGTCCAATGCAGTATCATTTGCAGGATTTTTAGTGTTTGGTCTGGTAGGAATGTTAATTAGTTGTGACAAACCTAATTTGTCACATATATTTGTTAGGTTGTTCGATTTGGTAGAGTTCCAGTCCAGATTCAGGTCACCTAAAATGATTATTTCATATGAATAACAGACTAGTAATGAATTAAGGTGTTTCAGAAGCTCCATGCCACCATTCGGTGGTCTATAACAACCTTTGATAGCAATGGATTCAGTATCAGATAAGGGAAGATTAATTGCCGGGCACTCAGATTCCTTTGGCATTGAAAGGGAGCTGATTTCATTAGCCTTAACTTTGTTATTAATGTAGATAGCAAGGCCACCTCCCCCAGATCGTCTGTTTAAGCAAAAAAGGTTGTATGTGGGGAGAGCACTCTCCTGCTGAGATACCATCCCCTTTAACCAAGTTTCAGCCGAGGTGAGAACATCCAGGTTCATATGAGATGCCCATATTTTTATATCATCTAGTTGTTTTAACAGGCTACATTTGTTAATTAACATGAATTTCAGTCCTCTGAGAGATGTTAATTCAGTAGGGGAAGCCGCTGGGCAGAAAGGGCCAGGGTTAATTTTGACATTGCCTGAACATAATAATAGAAGCAAGACTGATTTGAGAGTTTTAGCTGAGAGCCTAAGAACAGACACTTAATGTGCGCTCTGTCTCTGCAAGACATGGCCTGTAATGCTAGCAGTGTTCGTATGTACACTGGTTTTGCAGTGGTCAGATAATAAGCTACTTTTAATGTATTAGAACACTATTTTGTAGCTAGTCCCAAAACATGAATATGATTAATTGGTGGATGGGGAGTTGGGGTAGGTTCAGCAGAAGGGGGATTAACCAGACAACACAATTGGTTCAACTGAAAATATATTCTGTTTATTAAGCAACTGAAACACAAAATTCAGAATAAGGAAAAGTGGTGATCAACAAAATACGTTCTCTTCTAAACTGTCTATTGACACTGATGAGTTACTTAAGATCACTGCTATAACTGAACTAAGATCACTATAACTGTAAATTGTACTGTACTAAACTCTATTGCAAAACTTCTATGACTGTAAAATTTGTACAGTCTTCACTCCAGAGTTCAAATGGATTGGTTGGGTGCCATAGATAATGTGTTGCAGAGGAAAGCAATCCAAGTAACCTGTGTGCAAGCTCTTTCCATTCGCCAGCTTGTACAGCAGATAAGAGCAAGGAACCTGGCCAGTGGGAATTGACAGAACCAGGGATATGATCAAAACAAACACATTTGTATTCCACAAAGGACCACTGTGCCTTCACAACGAACTTTGGAAAATAACAGGATACTTACATTTTCAAGGACTTGTCATGAACTTCCAGGCTATCACCACTGATCCCAGGAAGAGATCTGAATTGCATCCTGACTGGTGCCACTGTACCTGATGATAAACTGCATGTATTGAGTTAGGCAACTGTGCATGCATCTTATATAGAAAATTTTCAAAAAAATAAATTTTACTGATCTAAATTATCTGTGCATTTTCTCATAACCGGATAGTCTGGTGATGAGTTAGACAAATAAGCTTGATAGTAGTTGCCATCCCAGTGGTGCTGAGGTGTTTGATGCCACACCTTGCTCCATGGCAGTGGCCTATCTTCATGAATGAGCATGGAACACAGAGGGTCAACTGAGAAGGAGAAGATCAAGCATCAGATGGACTGCTCTCCTTTCCTAGAGAGAAGGACTGCTTGTTGTGCTAAAAGCTTGCCATCAGATGGAGGACTGATGATAGTGTGGGTCAAGATTGATGGTAGTGGGTGGTCCTGCTGGAATCTGCAGCCTGTGTATGCGTCTGAGAGACTGCTCCCCTTTCATGGAGAGAAGGACTGCTTGCTCTGCTGGAAGACTGCCATCAAATGGAGGACTGATGATTGTGTGGGTCAGGAGTGGCAGTAGTGGGTGGTACTTCTGAACTCTGCAGCTTGTGTATGCATCCTAGGGACTGCTCTCCTTTCCTGGGGGAGGGAGGACTGCTTGCTCTGCTGGAAGTCTGCCTCCAGGTGGATGTCCTCCATCTCCAAACCCCACAATGGGGGTGAGGGGAGAATCTATTGGGGGTGTTCTTGCTAACCTAGTAAGTCCTGGGGTGGTAGGGTAGGTTCGGGTAGGGTATCTTAGGGGTTGGCAGGCCAGAGTTAATGGGACTCTAAGCCTGTCCTGGCTGAGGAGCATAAACTACAAGAAACAAATATATATGTTCCTAGTATTGCATCTGATGTTAATTATCAAAGTTCTGCCAGATGTTATCAAAGAAAATCCAGGCATATTCCCATGGTATCAGTCATGGTACACAAGTCAAGAATCTGATTCACATAGGAGGCAAAATAATACAATGCAACACTATCTCCATACCAAATTGTGTTTCACTGGCTGTGCAGTATAACTTTTCGGATTCTGATTCTCAAACAGATGTTAGTATGGGCACATAAGATGATTATGAATCCATTACATTGGGCAAACAGGAAGATCAAAACAAATAAGACCCATAATGGATACCAATATCTCTCAAAATTGAATACAGTATTTGTGTGATGAGGCAACAGATGACATTCAGTCTGGGTAAAAAATAATTATATGTTTCTCTTTTTTATATACATTTTGTTTGTTGTATAAATGTACCTATCCAGTACTCAAGTATGACATTGCTATATTAATGAATATTAAGTCAGATGTACTGTACAATACAGTATGTGGTCGTTGTCATGTTTACATGATGATATAATTTATTCTAAATAGACAAGTTACAGTACAAGTCTTTTAATTTGACTTTTCATATAGTATGGTTATCTGACAATTTCCATATAGATATTGATAGATAATGACCAAGCTGATAGCTTGATGTTTGTTACCCATTTAGTAAATAAAATGCAGGGGCAGAGCTTGCCAACCAAGATGGTGGCACCTTAATTTTATAGCGGAGTACCTCGGGGGAATATATTCAAAAACATCCATAATTCCATCCATCACAGGGCAGTAAAACAGGTGCCAGATCACTAAGCTAATCAGGTCCTGCCATTACATACCTCAATGAAGAAATTCGACAGTTGCATCACAAAGATCCATCGAGCTATAGAAACGGCAGTAAGAACCACATTCTCTACCCTCTGCAGACTGTCAAACCAGGGCTGAAATTGCCATCCCTGTGGCACTTAGGGTTGAGGTGCTGGATGCCCCATCTCATGCCACGCTGGTGACCTGGGCTCAGGAATGACTTTGGGTAATTAGGGTGCTGGCACGGGGGTGGTGGAGCAGGATTGATCAGCCTGATGGCAGCTCTCCTTTCCTGGGGTGGTTGTCACCTCCTGTAGTTCCACTGCCACCAGGTAGAGGTCTGGTGGCAGCGCAGGTGGGAGAGGCGGCAAGTTGGGAGGGCACTTTGGAATGTGGCACATGCATGCCTCCATGTGTGCAGCCCGGGGAAGGGGGCAGATGAAAATGGGGGAAAAACACTTGTTAAAAACACAATAGGAAAAAAAAAGCTGAAATTTGCAACGCGCATCTGGTAGGAGCGCTGACAGCAGGAAGCGTGGATCTGCCACGGATCACACGGAAATCTCTAAAATGGCACAGCCTGCAGACCTGATGCAAGAAATGGCTGAGGAACTGGCCAGAATCACCAGAATGCTTAGTAGAGTCCTCAATTATACAGCTGAATTGAAACTGACAACTACTCAAACAAACATTAATCTAAAGACTTTGACAGCCTAGGAGAATAGAGCAAGTGACCCACATGTATGAGGGTAGACTGGACCAACATCAAGGTCACCTTAATGCTCAGCAGAAGAAGACTGTCTACCTTATGGCAAAAAAATGAATGATATGGAAAACAGGACAAGGTGCAAAAACATTCACATTGTGGGGATGCCTGAAGAAGCTGAAGGACAGGACATGGTAGCCTTTCTGCAAGGGGCACTGCCATCCATGCTGGCACTGAGATCCAAATCTACCCTGGAAGTAGATATGGCTCAACATTCCCATGCTCCTAAACCATGGCAAGGGGAGTAGCCGAGACCAATTCTCTGTCAGCTATTAAAATACCCAATAAAAGAGGAGCTGCTGCAGGCTGCTCGGGAGAGAGGATGCCTGCAGTGGGATGGAGAAGAAATCATGATTATCCAAGACTACTCACCCGAATTGTCAAGGAAACAGCAAGTATATGTGCCATCAAACAGCAGCTGTACAACATGAATATACCCACGTCGGTTAGGTAGCCAGCTCTGCTACAGGTGCTGTTCCAAGGTAACTACATAACCTTTAATAACCCTAATGAAGTAGAACAGCTTATTTGGGATCTAAAGCGTAACCAGAATGGCTCCCTGGAGCACCTGTACAAACCTCACAACTCTGAGCCTCTGCCAGTCAAGGTCTCTCAGCCTGATGGGGCCCAGGCAGAACAACAAACTGACCGACAAACCTCACAACAGCCAGAGGGGCCATGACAACAGGCGGGAAGGGGTAGACAGAAAAGAAAAAACAAGAATTCCTCCCCCAACAACCTTCCTCCAGGACAGCTAGATCCAGGAGCTGGCAAAGACCTAGAGACATTCCAGAATGAGCAGCAACTCCCCAGCAGACACGCCAGTAAAGGTGTCCAACAGATATAGACTGCTGAGGGAGTTGACACCGCTACCCTTGCCACTATCTCTGACTATGGCAGGCAAGCAAGACATGGAAGAAGTACTGGCCTTCGGTGACACAGACTGAACAGCGATTAGCCATGAATGGGAAGACTGCCTCAAGGAACACCCGGATTCCACACCAGCGTTCCCTTTGCCGCTGTAAGCAGCCACACCAAAAGCACCCAGAGAAGTCGCCCAGATTGACGAGACTGAAGAAGCAGCCTGTGAGGAACAGTGTCATTGAGGGAGATGATCTCCAAGAAACAGGTACTATTTTTTCTTGAGTTTTAAATCCTTGGCTAACCTGATAGAGAATGCAGTCTTTACCTGGCTCCCAGTCTTGCTGCATCACACCACTGATCTCCGACTGACTTTAAGGGATACTCCGAACTGCCAGATGCTGTAGATGAGCTCGGTGACCAAGGTATGAGTTGAACAGGGTAAGGAACAGTCTTGACTTGAGCTGCTGGCTCCTTGCTGAATGGCAGGAGGGGCGTCCAAGAAAAAGACTGCTGCCTAGTAACAACAAAGGGTAAGTGCACTAAGGGATGTAGCCAGTGGTTACTGGTGAAATTGTTGTCCTGTTAACTTTGCCTTTTCAACACTGGTAAGCTCTCCATCCCCTTCAGTGCCTTGAGTGCAAAAATACAAAATGGTTTGAAATCGTGTGGTTTATTGAAGCTGTTTATATTGATAACTTTAAAGTTTATTGATGGCAGGGCATTGGTTTCTATGGGTTTAAATTCCTGTGGTACCGCCCCACTGAGAAGCAGGCTGAGGGCATTTCTTCCCCCCTCCTAACCCCAAACCCCTATTGCCTTTATTTGGAGCAGAAAATGGTGTACTCGCCAGGTAGGGGAAGTGGGGAAAGCAGTTTCACCATGGGAAGAATATTCCATATGGAAATGGGGTGGGGAGAGTACCACACCAGTGCATAGATAGTGTGTTAGAAATGATGGAGCCTGGCACCTGGGGAATGCATAAAATATCCCCACCGGGGAAGACTACTAAGATACTGAGCTACTAGGAGTATAAAGGGAAAAGAACCTTAGAGTTGACCATGCATTGGTCAAAGATTGGATCACAAAACAAGTTGCAGGACCCTATCTCCCCCCAGTGGGGGACACCCAGGGGATCATTAGCAGAGCTACCAGCTGGTAGGTCATCTCGATCCAAGAGGGGGTAACACCTCCCCAGTGAAAGGGCATATAACCAGATACATGCGAATTGTGCTGCCTGACCAGAATTAGTCCTACTGGTTACAGTAATAGGAATACTTTTGCATGCTAATATGTATGTTCCATTATGGCTGTGAAAAAAATTACCGATGGTGCCAGAGTTCAAGTTCCAAATCAGTGAGCAGACTTGCAAACATCTGCAGGCCTGGCCACTGGTACACAAGAAATGACTGTTAAATAAACAGACTAGCTATAAATCATCAGTCATGAGGAGGCTAAGAATATGGGATGACCATGGAGCACCTGAGGAGTCAAATCTAACACCTTTAGGGGTCTCAGCCCCACAGGGGAAGAGTCTTCAAATCCCAACACAAGTAACAAATTTTGCATCAAACCTTCAAATTTGTTAAATGGCTGCGATAAATACTATAGTGACCACCAGGTGAAATGTGAAGGGCCTATATTCTCCAATTAAATGCAAAAAGGTACCGACGCGGTTGAAGCATTTGAGAACTCAAGTGGCTTTTCTCCAAGAGACCAAACTATCCAAGGCTGAAGCCTCCAAACTGGTCAGAGAATGGGTGGGATGGGAAGTACACAGTATGGCTGGAAAAACTGAAAGGGGGGTTGTATCCTATGTTACAAAATGTTGGGATGGATACCAATAGTGCAGAAGTCAGACAAGGAAGGGAGATGGGTGGTAGCAAAAATGGGGACCCAAGCAGGCCCAATACTCCTGGTAAATCTGTACACCCCTAATGAAGACTGCCCAGAATTTTTTATGAAGGTGTCATACGTAATACTGGACATATTGTTTGACAACCAAGAGGTTATATTGGGTGGGGACTGCAATCTGGCAATGGAGGCAGTACTGGACAGATCCAACTCTAGACCGGAGCCTCACACACACACACACACACTCTAAGACAGGTGCATGAACTGATGGAACTGTACCAGCTCTCAGATGTGTAGAGACTAACACACCTGGGGACAAGGGACTACACATACTTTTCTCAGGCAAATGCTATGTCCACTAGATTAGATTATTGGCAAGCATCCCGTAACATTATGGCCAATGTAGTTGATGCCTCCATTGCCCCACTGTACCTGTCAGATCACGCCCCTGTAACTCTAAATTTCATACTCACCCCCCATACCCCAGGATCTAAAGCTTGGAGGCTGGATCCCCTCCTGCTACATGATAATGAATTTCAGACTTTGGTAATGCAAGAGGTAAGAAACTATTTCAAGGACAACTTACCAGAATCGGCCTCCCCAGGCAAGATTTGGGAAGCTTTCAAGGCAACCATAAGGGGCAAAATAATTGGATATGAAGTGCGCCATAGGAAACAGAGGGAGAAGGTGACTTCTGAGCTGGAAGCCAAACTGAAAATAAAGAAGCAGGAATACAAAGAGGACCCCCACAAGTTCCAGAATATGGAACTCCTTTACAAGATTGCATCACTGGGAATCCAGGTTAACTGGTTGGCCACAAGAAAAGCAGAACTGTAAATCCATAGATGCCAGCACAGATACTAGTCCAAAGGGGAACGAGCAGGAAAGCTGCTGGCCTATAGGCTCAAAAAGAAACATGCAGAAAGAAACATAACACCACTGAAAATTGCCCAAGGGCAACAGAGCACCTCTCCGGATGGGGTTAACCAGAAGATGGCAGGGTTTTATGAAAAACTTTACAGGTCACCAGGGAAGTGGGACCAACAGAGGTTCTCAGATTTTATGTTCAAATTTTCCCTTCCAAAACTCACCTCCACCCAACGAGCTGACTTGGAAGCACCGTTCATGGAGGTGGAGCTCAAATCTGCCATACAATAAATGGCCCCACACAAATGCCCTGGAAGTGATGGCTTTCCCATCAACCTTTACCAGCAGGTAAAAGACACAATAGCCAGGTCCCTGTTTGATGTGCTACAGGAAAATTCACTCAGAGGTTCATTCCCTAAAACTCTCTCAGAAGCCATCATAACTGTGCTGCCAAAAGAATGGAAGTATCCTACCCCTCCTGCCAGCTGCAGGCCCATTTCAATAATAGATGCAGACACCAAGATAGTTGCTAAACTGCTGGCAACCAGACTGGAAAAAATCCTACCTACAATTATACATCCAGCACAAGTAGTATTCATTCAAGGAAGAATCAGCTCGGACCACGTGAGCGCACTATGTGCCTTTTTCAGGCTGTAGCAGATCTTCCATCCCCAGCAGTAGCCATCACACTAGATTTTGAAGAAGCATTCAACTCAGTTGAATGGGAATTTCTGCATGCAGTGCTGAAGGGGTATAACGGGAACATTTCACCACATGGGTTTGAACCCTGTATTCCTCCCCAATGGCCAAAGTTTTAACTAACCAGACCCTGTCAGATCCCTTCCAGCTTTGCAGTGGTACATGTCAGGGGTGTCCCTTGTCCCCCGTGCTGTTTGTGTTGGCAATAGAACCCTTGGCAGCTGCAATTAGGGAGCACCCAGGTATCAGGGGAGTTAGGATGGGCAACAAAGAATACCATACCAAACTATACGCTGATGACTGGTACTAACAGAAAACCCCACCACTAGCATTCCGCTTATCCTGGACACACTTAAGGCATTTGCTGGCATTTCTGGGCTAAAAATCTATTATAACAAATCAGAAATCCTCCCCCTTAATAAACATGCCACCAAAGATCTGACCAACAACAAAGGGCCGCCATGGGCCTCCATAGCCATTAAGTATCTAGGCATTAACCTAACTTAACTTACAGAATCTAGTGACCATAAATTTTTAGCCTCTCATAAAAAAGATACAGAATGATCTCCAGAGGTGGAAACAACTAAACCTAACAATGCCAGGAAAGATCAGTGCCATCAAAATGATGATGGCACCCGGGATGTATTACCTATTGCCTCACATAACCTTTACAAATTCCTGAAATCTGGCTTACAAAGCGCACCACTATTATAGATAACTACCTATGGGAAACCAGCATACCCAAATATAGTAGGTCAAAGCTACGGGAGCACTGGATGGGGGGGTAGAACTTACCTAACTTTGCACATTATGTATGGACATTCCACAATACAAAAACCTGTAGGCTGTTCCAGCATAACAAGAACCCCCCCCTGCCTGGATGGAGACAGAGTTAGAGATCTTGAAAGGGACATCCCTGGCTAGCCATTTAGGGTACCCCTTACCAAAGTAGGTCAGCAGGTGGCTTACCATAAAAGCAGCACACAAGGCATGGATCCACATGGGCAAATGTGGGAAAAATGTCAGTGCCTGGGGAAATACACACCCCTATGGAACAACCGACACCTATGTCTACACCACAGACCCATCAGATGGACAGACTGGGATAAAAAAGGCATTACCAGGGTGAAGGACCTGATGATGCCAGGGGGAGGGACTACTGAGTATTTCACAGAAATAAAAGAGAAATATAATTTAGGAAAGGATGACTTCTGGAAATATCTTCAATTACACAGCCTCTTAACAGCCAGGGACAAATAAAAATGCAACTGCTCCTCATGTAAAGGGTGGGGACTGCAATATCGAGCACTTTACCAATGCACAAATAGGAAAAGGCCACCACAGGGAGGGACGGGCTTATTCAGAAATTCCTGAGGGACGCTGCCTCAGGCCTCTCCATATCTGCTAAAACACAATGGCAAAAAAGGTTGAATATTCACATCACAGATGATGATTGGCAGAAGTGCTGGGTGCTGGTACACACAGC
This sequence comes from Neoceratodus forsteri, assembly GCA_016271365.2. Taxonomy (NCBI): domain Eukaryota; kingdom Metazoa; phylum Chordata; order Ceratodontiformes; family Ceratodontidae; genus Neoceratodus; species Neoceratodus forsteri. The sequence goes on along the minus strand of CM057450.1, from coordinate 227,140,223 downwards.
CTGCAAGGATCAGAAAAGCCTACTGATCCAAAATAAAATCCTACACCAATGGTATCATACACCCGAGAGGCTCAAAGCCATGAGGATCCTGCAGCAGGACAACTGCTTGAGCTGGAGCTCCCCAGGAGCGGACTTGATACATATACTATGGGACTGTCCACTCATCAAACTCTTTTGGGATAAGGTAATTAAGAGATGCTCACAGATCCTGCAGGTCCCTCTGCCCACCTCACCAAGCCTGTGGCTATTAGGGCTGGAACCACCCGACTGTCAGCTGCTAGGTAGACAACAAAAGGTGGTTGCTCCAAGCCTCAGTGGAAGCTAAGAGGGCAACGCTTAAAAAATGGCATTCAAAAGATATTCCTACATTTCAGAAATGGTGGCTGTTGCTAGAAGCCTTTGTTATGCAGACAAGACTCCTACACCTATCTACCAATCCACTTAAAAAGTTTCAAGATAAGTGGGGGCACTACTTACAGTTTATATACAATAAGGTCAGGGCAGAATCCTCTCTGACAGCCAAAGACCTATTAAAACCTCCCTGAATGAACCAGCCTGGTGGCACTGAGGGTTGAGGCGCAGGACACCACACCTCACTCCACGCCGGTGACCCGGGTTCGGGAATGAACCCGGGCCATCAGGGGTCAGCAGGGGAGGACTGGGATTGAGCATCCGATGACTGCTCTCCCAGTCCTGGGGGAAAGGGTGGAATACACGCCACGCTCTAGCTATCCCTGGGGATGCCTGGTAGTACTGCAGATGCGCAGGTGTCTGGAAGGAGGGGAGCATAACGAACATTTGCACGTTGGTGCATGGACATCATTGAATGCCCATGCTCCCATTGGGAAGAAAACGGAAAAAGGCTGGGCACGACTGAGCAGCTTGTTGGCTGCACCCTGCCATGCGGGGAGGACTGTCATGGAATCACACTGGTGGGGGGGCTCAGCGCCGGTCCAGCAGGTAGGGATGGGGGAGCCCTTCAGCGGATTGGCTATGGCCATGCAGGACCCCCCCATCATGCAAGTGAGCCTGCTGCTCTCCCCATGGGCAGGGCCGGTAGCTGGATGCCCCCGCCGGTAAGGCGCTGCAGCAGTGGAGAAAAAAGAGCTTCGATAAAATTAAAAAAAACCTCACTGAAGAGGTGCATGGTAACATAAGGATGGACCGATTATTGTAAACAGGACTAGCTTAAAACTGTGGGGCTCTGTAACACCCCAAAGTTCAATCAATCAAAATCTTTATTTATCCAGGCGGGCACCATTGAGCAAGGCTCATTTGCAAGGTGGACCTGGTCATGAACACATCAAAGTACAGTACAGAAGCAGGTATACAAAAAGCAACAATATACAAGGAAGAAAAAGTATATACAGTGTAAACAGTACAGTACAAGGTTGAAATAAATAAAAAAAAACAGCATTATTTTACAATTGAAGAAGTCAGCAGATGTACAATCAACCATAGGCATACAGGGGTTATAAGCAGAGATCTTTTGAGTGAGGCAGCCGGCAACTACACATATATGGGAAAGAGGCAGTGTATGGGGTGGCAGGTTAGAGAGGTAAAGAAGAGGAGGGATATATTACTGATGACTGAGGAAAAATTGAACTAAAACCACAGAAAGTGACGATGGCTGTCGTGTACTTGTTCATTATGATAATGATGGGGGGGGGGTAGATAATTGGAACACGACTATGGATGGGGTGGGACTTTAGCCAGGCTGGAGTGGACAGGGAAGGGTGGGTGCAGTAGGAATAGTTAATAAGGAAAGAGTGAGAGCCAGAGGTAGAAACATGGCGAGCGTCAGGATGGAAAGGGGGAGTTGCGGAATTGTGGGCTAGCTGTGAGGAAAACATTTGCAAGGTGCTTTCACGTAGTGATCATAGAGTGCCTTGAAGATATTCAGGCTAACAGGGCAGCTCAGCTTCAAGTTCCTTTGTAAACCATTCCACAATGTGGGTAAAGAGAAGCTTAGAGCAGCTTTGCCGAAACGAGTTTTGACCCTTGGAACTTGGAGGGTAATTAGGGAATAGCTCCTTAGAGTGTAGGTGCCTAATACACTCCGGGGAATATAATCTGAGACATATGAGGGGAGCTTGCTGGTCACCGCTCTGAAGGCACATAGGGCAGCATTTCTATTCCTTCTATAGTGAAGGGAAGTCCAGCCTAATGATGAGCACAGAGAGCAGTAGTGTGTGGAAAGTGGAAGGCCAGTAATGAACCTGATAGCTCTGTGGTAGAGGGTGTCCAACTTAGCCAGTGCAGAGGCAGTGCAGTGGCTGTAAAGCAGGTCCACGTAATCTATTAAAAATAGGAAGGTAGCCTGAACCAGTTGAATCTTGGCCTCCTTTGTGAGCAGCTGGTTAATTTTGTAGAATAGTCCTAATCTTTGCCTTAGTTTCTTCTGTATTTCTTCAAGATGGTAGGCGAAGGAAGGTTTATGATAGAGCTAAACTCCTAGATATTTGAATTTAGCTACATACTCTAGTGTTTCTCCAAGAACAGTGGTAATTTGTGGGAAAGCTCCCCCCCCAGCAGGAATTGCCGCATGCAAGGAGGGGGAGAAGAGCATGGCATTGAGCAAAAGCTTTTTGTTTATGAGCTGGTATTATAGAAGGTTAAACTCAGCTTGGAGGTCTTCACAGGCTACTTCCAGCATGGGATGACTCAAGTACAGTACAGTGTTGTCTGCGAATAAGTGGATGTTGGCTTTTTTGATGGGGTCATTGATGTTGTTAATGTAGACTGCAAAGAGGAGGGGACCAAGGATAGAGACCTGGGCCACGCTTCTCAGCATAGGTTTTAATGGAGAAAGATCACCTTCAGCTTTAACCTGCTGTTTCTGTTCTCTGAGGTAGTTTGCAAACCAGCACATAGATTTATGGTCCCAGCCTAAGGTGCTTAGGTAGGAAAGAAGCAGGCTGTGATCAACTGTGTCGAATGCCTTACTAAGATCCAAGAAAAAAGCACAGACATGCTTCTTGTCAAGGTCTAGGAGCCAGTCATTGGACACCTTAGCTAGGGCTGTTATGGTGCTGTGCTTTGCTCTGAATCCAGACTGAACCGGGTTTAATAGGCTTCTGGATTCTAAGTATACCCCTAGCTGGCCATGCACTATTTTTTCTAGTAATTTAGACAGGATGGGGAGGAGGGAGATCGGTTTGTAATTATTTAGATTGCAGGGGTCACCGGCTTTTAATACAGGGATGACATGGGCTATTTTCCATTGATGGGGGAGGCTACCCTGGGAGAGTGACATGTTGAATAGGTGGGTGATTGGTACTGCAAGCACATGGTAGGCACATTTCAGATAGTATGGCTCTATGAAGTCAGAGCCTGCTCCCTTCCTGGTGTCCAGTTGCAGCAGTAGGTCTTCCACCTCTTTTAGAGAGACAGGCAGGAGGGAGAAGGCCTCCTCGGTAGAGGGGGACTTGTGGGTTGGTGGGTCCTGAGCTGTGCAGAGGTCATTGTCAGGAGAAGTATCAAATGCTAGCCCTGCCGTTGCAAAATGGTTATTTAGGGCTTCCAATATCTCCAATCAGTTAGCGATAACGCTGCTACCGGACTTAATTATTGCTGGAATGGAATTACCAAGTGCATGCCCAGACATGTCTTTTAATGTTTTCCAGAGCTTTGTAGGATTTCTTGAGGCAGAGGCTAGCTCCGAATGATAGCAGGTGGCCTTGGCTGCTCTGACTAACTTGGTGCACTTGTTACGTGCTCTCTTAAAAAGACACCAATCTGAGTTGTTCTTGCTTTTTTCCACAAAGTATCCCTTTCTAACAGGGAAGCTTTGAGCTCAGGCAAGAACCAATGGCAGGTGCTGCTCCTGACCTGTACCTTAACCAAGGGTGCATGCTTATTTAAAGCCTCACTTAAAATATCATAAAACATAGTATATGCCCTGTTAACCATTTTGGCTAGGAAGAATTCCTGCCATTGCGGTGAATGTTTCAAGTCGTGAACGTAAGCAAACAAATCAAATTTGCGTTTGCACCTCTTGATAGAGAACTTTGCCACAAACTGTGGGTTGTGCACGGATCTAATGGTGGCGATTATACAATGATGGCTAATGTCCGAGAAAAATGTTCTGACATGAGAGAACAAGTGTGGCTTGCTAACCAAAATTACATCTAAGAGGGAGCTGTTGTTAAGGTTCTTTTTATTTGGGCGAGTAGGCTCGCCAATGAGTTGCACCAGCCCTAGAGTGTCACAAAAGGATTTCAAGGGAGCAGATGCACTTGATAGCCAATTGTAGTTCAGGTCGCCAAGAATAATGGTTTCCAAGAAACTGAGCCTCGGTATGGAACTGAGGTGAGACAGGAGATGAGGCACAGCAGAAGGGGGCCTGTAGGAGCCTATTACACAGAGTGCACTGGAAGGAGAAAGTTTGATGTTTAGGGTCAAGCACTCAAATTCTTTGAGGGAGGATGACACATCTATGCATGTGGCTGAGTATTTGTCCCTTACATAAATTGCCACCCACCTCCTCTTGATTGCCTGTTTGCTCGGAAGAGTAAATAATTTGGGATATTGATTTCATTGTCTGGGGTGGCTGGCCTAAGCCAGATCTCAGTGATCACTAGGATGTCAGGTAGGGTGTGGCTCACCCAAGCCTGGATAAGGGTGAACTTTTTCAGCAAACTACAGGCATTAAGATGCATAAAATACATTCTTTTGATACCTGTCAGGTCTGATGGAGAAGCAAAGGTGTCTAATGGTCCTGGGTTGAGTTCAACATTGCCTGAACACAATAGTAAAAGAAGCAGGACTCAGTGTTTTGACAAGGTGATTAATCCCACAAATGAATGCATTTCATATTGATAATGGCTGTTAATAATATGACCAGCAATGTCTACTGTCTTCTCTTATGTTTGTTGTATGTGTGCAAATAACACTAATAAAAAGTTCAAAAAAACAAAATGCACTTCTTGGCTAGTGATTACTGCATACTTACTGCAGTTAACTGCACATTTATAGACTAACCTCTCTATCCTTCCTTCCCTTACTCTCTCATTTTCATGACACAGTGGTGTTGTTTGAGATGGGGGCGGGGGTTGATGCATGCAGGTTTTGGTAATTCCCCATATAACCAAATGTAATTTACTTTATTGCTCATTAATTAGATGGGCAATAAAAAACCCAGAGATCTGATTGGTCTATATCTGTCCAAGAATGTGTGATACTCGACCATGGATTGTGCGGACTTGTAAATTATCTTGCAAGATTTAAAACTAGTTTCTGGTCAGTCAAAATTGCATATGACTATTTTTATACACTTATGAAGTAACACACTTAGGGCCATATATACAGAGGTTAGCCCCTGGCTGAGATTAGTACTGCCCGGTGTGCAAACTTTGCCTGGAGCAAAATGCCAGCCATATTCAAAAGGAATAGCCCAGGGCAAAACCAGCTGAATATAGCAAGCAAAGGAAGTCAGGCAAACAGGGCCAGTAGTGCAGGGCAAAAACAGCCCAGGAATAAGACAGCACTGAATATAGCACACAAGACAGCACTGAATATATAGCCCCAGGCAGGCAGTGCAAGCACACAATGGAACACAGTGCAGAGACAGCCTGACCCTGGGACACATGCAAGGAAACACATACCAGAATGAGGTGTCAGGAGCACACCACAGTGCACGTACAGGAGGATGCTACACATGCACAGGAATGTCCAGCAACAACCCAGACCCATGTGAAGAACACCAGCAACAGTACAAAGCATGCAGAACCCCAGCACCCAAGAATGACACAGGACACAGTAAAATGTCGTAAAACACTGTAATGAACAATAATGAAAAGTAAAGGCAACGTAAACATTACAGTGAATCAAACACAGAACAAACCAAAGAACAAAACCCAGAATCAAAAATGTCCCACCCACCACTGGATGACCGTCCCCACAACACAGAAACATAACAAGATCATACCCACCAAACAACATTCCCCCCCCCCCCAACACACAACCCCAAATGCCCACTACGGGAAAAAAAAAGTATGCACTATCGGCTAAAAAAGGATTACAAAGGAAAACATAAGGATGATAACAAATGGAGGGCCAGGAAGACACAGGACAAGGGTTCAAAGGGGAGGAGGATGCACACAGGGACAGATGACAATAGTCAAAGAAGGGATAAACAAGTCCAGTGAGGTGGTGTGGTAAGGACAGACATAAAGGAAACAGGGCATATCTAGTTGCCCGCTGGATCCGGGAGATGAGCCTCAAGAACATTAGCCACCCTCCGTGTCTCTGTAGTTATGGTGACCTGCTGCTCAATGAGTGTTCTCTGCTGCCTAACGATGCAGCACAGTAGGTCCTCGGTGCCCTCTAACTCTTCTGGCCTTGTCGCCCACAGCGATGCCCAGAGTGGACCTACAAGAGGAAGGGTGAGACCATAAGGATGATACACCAGGCAGGAGGCAAACAGCAGCCAAAGGTGGCCATACAGAGATGGACAGTATGTCCCAATGGGCAATCCCAGGTGGAGTTGAGTTCCGCACTGGTAGGACAACATGGAAGGTTCCCACAAAGCAGCACAGGGTAACACAGGCACCAACACAAAACCCAACACACATGATGACAACGATCCCGACAGCACCAGGGAACATGTGACACCACCCACCCTGATACAGCACGCATCGAGATACGGCAGACACACAGCTGGATACCCGGAGAGTTGAGTGCAAGGGCCACGTCACAACATGCACAAGGGCATCCACAAGTTGGGACATGCTGCCCACCCAAACATGGAAATGTACAGTAATGCAGAGCGCAGAACAAATAACAATGACAGGCATGCAGGAGCATCAATGAACCATGACAGTGGCCTGTGAATGACTGACCCAGGCCAGGGGATAACAGTCAGCCAGGGCATAGATGCTGTCAATGAAGGGCCGTTACATGCCACCAGGCAAGGCCACTGAAAGCAAACCACCCAACTGTGACATGGTACATGGAAGTGTCCCCAACCCACACAACAGGACCCCCCTGTCCCACCCTGTGAGCACTACTTCCACAGCCACGGTCAACATTGGCAGGCAACGATGCACATAATGTAATAGCACAGTGATAACAGTACCCTGTAACTAAACTGCAACACAGTAACCTCGCCATGAGATACACATGGAAGGACTCCACAATGCGTATGGCACAGTGCCAGGATGTAGCACAGTGTGACAGGCAGTGCTCCACAGCTGGTGGCCAGAAGGGGGAGAGGTAAGGCTGCAAGGCATGGTGCGTGTTGTCCCACATGCACAGCAAGGCACCACCACCTGTGCAAATGTGGACGCCCTGTGGGTGGTGGTATGGATGGACCACAGAGGTGGGAAGGTCAGCTGTCAGCATGTTGTCCCCATGGAACTCTCGCCACCTGAGCAACCAACACCATCAGTCACCCGCACAGCAATGCAAGCTGACAGCCTCCCCCAGTCAAGACTGACAGCACCCAACTGTGGTGTGCAACACAGGTGTACTGCACAGCACATTGCCACACCTCCACTGGCCTACTGCCCATTGCAGAAATGCCACCAGACCAGTCAGTGGCTGGACACCCAGATGTGACACACAGCCTAGTGAAAGTGCACAGATCACAGAGCAATGAAACAAGTACTCACGCAACACGCCACCACTCTCAGGACAGCTGTCCTGCGCCCGCTGTGGCAGGGATGGCACCCTCGGGCTGCTTCGTCTCTGCTCCTGGGTCCAGGGCTAACTCCCTCCTCTGGCCTTGGGCTGCTCGATCTGCTTTACAGTGGACAGATGAGAAAGTGGTATTAGAGCATGACACAGCATACCACGTGCAGCACAGCAAGATGCACATACAACCCTAACAACAATGCACACACATGGAGTGAACAGGGAGGACTCCCACACAGAGGGAGGCAGTGCCCATGGCACATTCGCCAGGCACAAACGGCAGTTATCAACGGCCCTGCAGTACTGCGATAGTGGCCGTTGCTGCTCCCATGCGAACATCCGCATACCCATGTGTGTATGTCGACAGTCCACCAGGAGCGGGTTCCCTGCAACATGGTGTTGCCGGCCGCAGACTGGTGATGCACCGGGACATGCCAAACAGCATGACCCAACCCGCCTCCCACAGCAATGGGCATGGCATGTACCGTGCCCCTAGGTGGCCTAAATGTGCCACCCCGCCTGTTCACAGTGTGCAACAGCACCATGCATCGTTGCACACACCTGCATGCCACGCGCACACACACACACCACACACACACCCCCACACACACACCACCTCCCTTCCCCACACAAATACACACACACCCCTCCTCCACACACACACACACACACACACACACGCACGCACGCAGCCTGACATGTTGGTACATTCAACATGCAACACCACTTACCTGGCACAGGCACAGTGCCATCACGCACCATGTGCTTGTAGCGCTCCAGCTACTGCCACTGCCTCCGTCTCAGGTCCGTGTACCTGTGGTGGCATTTTTCAGCATTCCTGGGTATCCCAGTGTGGGCAGTGAGTTTTCTAGCCACTGTGTCCCACACCTGCATTCGTGGGAGGTCCCCCTCCCTCACCTCCCCAAAGAGCCTCCTATGCCTCTTCATCACCAGCTGCACAAGGTTGGCTGTTTCAACCTCCACCCAGCACCTGCCCCTGTGCACCACTGTATGCTGTCTGGAACATCCTGCCATCTCACACCCAGCTAATAGACCCCAAAACCTGTCTGTTCACAAGGTTGGCACTCCCAGGACTCTCCCTCAACAACCACTGTAGCACCGCGCTATCAAATGACGTAGTGCGGCACTGCCCGGAAGTATTCACACTGCGCATGCATGACCCCCAGCATGACCCTGAGGTTTTGTACCATGCATGCGTATAGCGCCATGCTGTGTTGGCTAGCGTGGCGCTACAGCGCGCTATGCCAGGGTGATAGCGCGGACATGGAGGCCTCATGAGCATGCGTGTAGGTTGCACTAAAGCACATAGCACTGCACTAATGGGATAGCGCGGCGCTGCCCCTCCAATAGCCCTGCACTGACTTTTGCACAGTGCTAATGTGATAGCCCGGTGCTAATCAGGGCCATATTCAACTGAAGTATGCAAATGGAGGTACTTGTGTATGCATGGGGCAAACTGTGTGATTAGCATATCATTATGCACTGATTTGCATGCCTAACAGGCTTGATTGCCTGGATGGGCTATAAAAGGACAAGCAGTGCACCACCAATGTTGTGTTGACGTAATGCAGCATAATACAGAAACTGATTACCTACAAGGGACTGGTGGAGAGATGCAACAGGGGGATGAGCAGCGAGAGGCAGGTACGTATGACTGTCGTTGGACTCTCAGAATGGCAAGAGTTCAGAACAGGGTCAGCATGGACTGAAGCACATAGATGTACCTGCTGGTGAATGGTCAGACACATGTTGGACCACAGGCAAGCACTGTGCTGTGTGATGATGCACAGCTCTAGATGTCCACCTGGGCATCATACCATCCAGTGCACTGTGCACGTTCCCCTGCAGGGAACTGTGCCATGTGGCACTGCCTGCACACTGTGGGTGCCAGGCAGGGGCACTAGTGCACTACCGTGGTGTGTCCTGCAACAGTGGCTCACTGACATGACTCCCTGGATGTGTGGCATGGTAGGTTGTGGCCCCCCTGCAGGAAGTACATGGGGTCCTGGTGCTGTGCCATCCCATCCACCATGTGGACTGTGCCTGGTGTCCTGACATTGTCCACGTGCCAGTGCACTTGTCCATGCACCCAGTGTAGTGATCACGAAGGGTACAGTACAGTGCCAGGTGGTTGGCATAGGTGTGGCCCCAGTCATGGGTGCACATGCCAGCCATGGGCGACAGCAGTGCACATGTGCGTACAGGGCTCACTGCCCAGACACAGGATGGACAGTGACTATGTGGCCGTGTGCACTGTACATGCACTTGATGCACAGTGACATGTCCATGTGGCCTGTGTCATTGTAGGGGGTGGCATTGTGATGTCTATGCATAATACAACGCAGTACTGACACGGCTGCTGACACATGTCCCCTTTCGACTGTTCCATAGGTTTGGCAGCATGGCAAGAGCGCATACGTGCACATAAGTTATCCCAAGATGAGCTGAACACACTCGTGCATGCTGTGAAGGAGAGGGAGCAGGAGCTACGCACGCACAGAGCCATGGATGCAGTGGTGCGCCAAGCCTGGGAGGAGGTGACAGCTGCTGTCAATGCTGTTGGAGGATGTGGCAGGATGACAGAGGTGCTGCAAAAGTGCTGGAACGACCTTCTGCGACGTGCAAAGGAGGAGGAGGCACAGCGACTGCAGGATCAAATGAGGACCGGTGGAGGACCACAGGAACAATGGCAGCGGGTGGAGGAGCCACTCATAGCCATGGTGGTGTCAACACTGAGGACGGTGGCAGTCGCAGGTGTGCTGGGTGGTGGATGTGAGATGCCTCTCGCACTGCCCAGGACAGGTCTGTATTCGCATGTGTATACCCTGCATGTTGTGATGGCATGGGTGCATGGTCCTGCTGTTGGTGTCCTGCACAGGGTGCACTGTGGGCTGCTGAAAAGCTGCATGGCAACGGCATGGTCACTGTGGGTTGGGTGGGTGCATGTGGTCATGGGCTTGTGTGGAGGAGGTATGTGTCCTGGGGTCTGCATGGTGTAGTGGTGGTGGTGGTGGTGGTGTTAGGGCACAGTGTCCGTGTATGGATGACTGACCCTGTCTCTATTTTTCTCCACAGCGGTGTCTGCCAGCCTGCGGAACAACAGGAGCAGCCAAGGATGTATGGCCATGTTTCAGAGGTTGTGAAGGAGGATGATGGAGAATGCCCATCAACATCCAGGCTGTGTGCCACTCATGGTCACACAGAGACAATGCATGTGTGGCAATCCCATGGACAGGGGCTGCAACTGCCTGGAGGGGGGGTCACACCTCAGTAGGGGGCTTGGGATACACTGAGTACCTGGATGATGCACAAATGGAGGATGTGGGTGTAGGGGAGGTAGTACTAGTCACTGTGACCAGTGGCGATGACACTGACATGTCAGAGTTTTCCCAACACCTGGACTTGCCTGTGGAGGGGGATGCAGGTGTGGGGCTGCTGGCAGGCCGTGTAACAGGTGCCAGTGGTGTCTTCAGCATTGCCAGTGTGGCTGTCTCTGTGCATCAGGTGGTGGGCAGTGTGGGAAACATCTCTGCACCGCTGAACGTGCAGTGTCCAACCCATATTGGGGTCCCAGTCCATACAGTGCAACAGACCATCACCAGTAGTCACCAGCAGCAGGCCGTGCCTGCCATGCAACAGCGTCCAGTTCCTCCTGTGTAGCAGGCACCTGTGCCAGCTGCAGCTGAGGGGTCTGCGCCCCTGGGGTAGGATGCCCATGGTGCCAGCCCACTCCTCCAGGCTTCTGTCACTTCCCAGCAGGACGCCCGTATGGACCTGCATGACATACGGAGGGAGCTGCGACTTGAGCTGGCACAGATGAGGGAGGCCATCTCAGTGGGCTTTGCCCATGCTGAACAGCGGGCGGAGGACAGGTTGGGCTGCCTGGTGGGTGCGATCGACTGCGGCTTTGCTGGTCTGACGGCTGCAGTGGTCGACATTGGCAATGTACTGCATGGGGTGCATGGGGGTCACCAGCATGAGATGGTTGGTCGGGGTGCAGAAGTCACAGGGGCACACAGGCGGGCAACCCGTGGCCGCAGGGCTTCCAGTGGGTCCAGCTCCACTGCATCACACACACTGTCAGGAAAAACAGTACCACCGTGGCCATCCACCCACCCTGCCAAGCTCCACTGTCCCCCGGGGGCACAGGAGGTCGGCCCTGCCTGCCTCACCATTCTCATCAGCGTTGTCCTCGGCCCAGAGCACATCAGGGTCTGTGACCCATGGTGCTGGTGCACGTTGCATGCATGGTGGTAGGTGGCGGTGATGGTCACAATCACACTGCGTCACTGCACAGTCATTGTCCCCCTTTGCAACATTGGCACACCCACATGCGCGTGCAGACATGCACACGCACACACTAGCAAACACCCACACACTCCATCACATGCACACGCACACTTCCACTGCCACAGTTGCACTCCTTACCCTCACAGCACACATCACGCTTCCCCACTGACAGTACACCATTTCTGTCTGTCCCCCACACGTGTGTCCTGCACACCCCCAACATCACACCACATGCACACATGTTGTCTGTTCCACTGTGTTGTGTTACTGTTGTGATTGTTGGTGTCACTGTTCTGTTTCTTTGTGCACATTAAAAAGATTCTTCATTGTACTCTTTCAAGTTGTTGTGCAGTCTGTACTTATCCTCTTGTCTGTAACAGTGTCTTGATGATGTTGCCTCTGTGCTCTATGGCCCTGCATGCCATGTGAGGGTCCCTACTCTCAGGTTGCTCCACTATCCCCCTGACCACTGGCTCTGGCTCACTGTTGGACTGTCCCTCAGGTTCAGGTGCCTGTATCCTATGGTTCATTGCCATGTTGTGCAGCATACAATAAGCTAGGAAGATATGGCATACCTTCTGAGGTGTATACTGTAGGGCACCGCCTGATGTATCTAGGCATCTGAATCACATCTTCAGGATGCCAAACACCCTCTCTATGATGTTTCTTGTGCTGGCATGTGCCTCATTGTACATCTCCTCGGCCACTGTGGCCAGTTGGAGTACTGATGTCAGCAGCCAGGGTCACAGGGGATAGGTGCTGTCCCCTGTCAAGAGATGTGTACCTGTTAGTGCCATACTTCAGTCTGTTGGATGCTGTCCTACACCTCTGTATAGCCCTCCCACACCCCTTCCCTGGCCTACAATGCCTGCCCCATCCATGCTGTTGTGTGTATGCCTTGTATGCTACTACTCACTGACTAGTTGCCCACTGGGTATCCTGCCCTCCTTAAAAGCCTGGCACAGCTGGGACTGGTGCCAGATGAAGGCGTCGTGGGCACTGCCAGGGTACTGTGCATAGACATTGCCGATGTGCTCAGCCACATTACACACCACCTGGCAGTTGATGGAGTGGTACCCCTTCCTGTTGATGTACACATCACTGCCATCGCCAGGTGGTGCATGGATGGGGACATGGGTGCAGTCAATGGCACCCAGTACAGATGATAGGTGCGCAACTCAATGGAACTGCTGTATTGATTCTCTGCACTCTGCTTCCGTGCTGGGGAATACTATGAACTCCCCAGCATGTGGCAGGAAAGCCTCTAGGAACTGGGTCAGGAGGCGTGAAGTAGCAGACTGTGTTACCCCGATGGTGTCCCCCGTTGGTCGTTGGAATGTCCCTGTGGCAAGGAAGCACATCGCTGCTGTCACCTTCTCCTCCACTGTCATGGCATGGCTGCATCTGGTGTTTGAGTGCAGCAGCTCATGCAGGAGTTCACAGAGCTGCCTCAACATTCCCCCATTTATCCTGTACCGGCCAATGATGTGGTCATCAGGCAGGGTCTCGGAGGAGACCCTGGGCCGGTACCACCTGTTTGCAGCATAACGTCTCTTTGGCCTGCGATGTGGCCCATGTTGTGCCTGCTCCCTCTCCTCCTCCTCCACTACAGCTGCCATCAATGGCAGCATCACTGCTACTGGCACTGCACACATTCCCACTTCCTGTTGTGGTCCCTCCTCCTCTGTGTTTTGCCCTGGGTTAAGACCAGTCTTTTATAGGCGGTAACTAGCGCTGCACTACGTGTCGCACTATGTGTCCTAGCGTGGTGCTGGGCCTTTGAATATCCCTTTGCGCATCTCTCTTGGCCACCCCCCCTTCCATTTGCCCCTTGCATACATTATTGGTTTGCCCCGTGCTAATGCTGTTAGCATGTGCTAACTGGTCCTTTGAATATGGCTGCTCCATGCTATTCCTGCACTATTCCCGCTCTATTGGTTTGCGTACTGCACTATGCTTTGAATATCTGGCCCTTAATGTAATGAAGATGTGGGGTTGTAATTATTTATCAATAGTGCATTATGTTTTGTGTTATTAATCACTTATAATCATATTATGTACTTTTGATAAGTGATAGTGTTGGTTATCAGTTTGATTGGTAGTGGGTTCGACATTGGGTACTTAATGGATGCATGTAATTTGAGATGCATTCTGATGCCAAGAAATGATGAACTTATCAACAATAAACTACAAGAATGTATAAGTTAAAAAAATGAACTAATATCACATTCATTAGAAACATATTTATGGAAAAATAAAAACAAATTACATTTTCATGCTGATAAAATTGGCAGACATTTAGCTTATACCCTTAAAAAAGAAGAAGAAAGAAACACAATAACTGTAATTAAAACAGAACAAGGAGAAGTATATACAGACAAACGTATAGCTCAAGAATTCATAAATTTCTTTGATCAAATTTATAAGGAATACCAAAACTTAAATACAGAAATAACAGAATAATTACAAAATTCTTCAGCTTCTAAATTATAAATACAACAAGATAATTTTATCATTGGGGAAACAAACTTAGCAATAAAAGAACAAAAAAAAAGGATCTTCCCCAGGCCCAGAAGGCCTAACAGGAGAATGTTTAACAATATTTAAAGAGCAACTTAGTCAATTAAAAAAAGATAGACAAAATTATTACTTCAAATAAAATACCTGCTTCCATTAACAAAAGTGTTATCGTTTTATTACTAAAGGAGAACAAAGATAGTAAAGAACCTGAGCTATTGTCCAATATCTTTATTAAATTTGGATAATAATAACAAAGATAATAGTTAACCATATTCAAGATCAAGTTGCTAAGTCCATAGGGGAGGAACAGAAAGGATTTATTAAAGGCTGAAACATCTTTGAAGGCTTAGAACTAATACAAGAAGTGATATCCATGCTTTCTACCCTCTCAATCTCATATAAAGGAGAGGAAAAAGTATTGGTTGCACTAGATGCAACTAGGACCTTTGATTTGCTATCAAGACACTTTGGGGCCTATTCTCAAAACCCTTAAAAAGGACGCAAGGTGCCTGCATAAAAAGAAATTATACAAGTGTTACGTTTCATCAAAGAATGCACTCAGGCTAATCCCGAAGCAGCCTGTGACAAATGCAGGCTGCTTGCGGCAAAGGGGGCTTGCACCAGCCTTGCACCAAAAAATGGGCTACAGTATGGTGCTAGGGGGTTTTCGGCAGACACAGGCTGCCACATTCCCTAAAATGCCATTCTCAAACCCCTTCTGGAGGACAACCATCGAAGTACATTTAAACCAGCCAGGGGCTGATGTAAGTGTATTTTGGTGTCCTCTGTGGTTGCGCCAATGTGCTGCCAGCCCATCCTCCATAGAACATGCAGCCCCCTCAGCCCCAATCTCCAATTACAATAAGTTAAAAGCCCTGATGGGCTATCAGACCCCCCCAGCCCTGATCCCTGATCAAAATATGTTAATGGCCCTGGTGGACTATCAGAGCCCCCCTCAGCCCTGATCCCTGAATTAGTAAGCAAAAAGCACTGCTAGTGGGCTAGTGGGACACCCTCAGGCCGGGATCCCTGAATTAGTAAGTAAAAAACCCTGCTGGTGAGCTAGCGGAACCCCCAAGAAGATCCCCCATGTTGCCAAATTTAATAAATCATTGGTGGTTGATGAAGCTCCCGAGCCCGATTCCTGTTATACACAAACCCAACATACCTGGTGGTCTAGTGGACCCCCATCCCCCACCTTGTAGTGTCCTACCACCCTGCTCCATCCAAACCCATACCCAGCTGCAACTGGCACAGTCCACCACTCACCACCATGGTCAGCCACTGACTGAGTTCTGTATGAGCACAAACTGTATATAGTACATGTCAGTGAATGACAGCTGCTGGAGGCAGTATGGTGCAGTGGTTTAAAGCTCTGAGCTGCAAATCTGGTGACATCCAGCAGACCAGACCTGGGTTTGAATCCCACAGCTTCCACTTGCATACTGTGTGACCCTGAGCAAGTCACTTAACTTCCCTGTGCTCCCGGGTCGCTCCTGTAAAAAAGCTTACAGCTTAGTGTGCAAGTCCTGGTTAAACAATGAAATGAAAAAAAAACATACAGTACATGTTCATACAGATCTCAGTCACTGGCTGGCTGTGGTGGTGAGCGGTAGGCTATGCCAATCACCAGCTGGGTACAGGTTGAGAAGGAGCGGTGGTAGGGCACTTCTGGGTGGGGGTGGGGTCCACTAGACCACCAGGTATGTTGGGTGATTAAGCTTGAGGGCTCCACTGGACCACCAATGATTTATTAATTTGGCAACATGGGGGATTAAGGCTTGAGAAGGGTTCTGCTAGCCCATCAGTAGGGCTTTTTACTTACTAATTCAGGGATCAGGGCTGGTGGGGGGGGTCCAATAGCCCAACAGGGCAATTAACATATTTTGATAGGGGACCAGGGCTGGTGGGTCTGATAGCCCACCAGGGATTTTAACTTATTGTGATCAGAGATCGGGCTGAGTGGGGTCCGATTGCCCACCAGGGCTTTTAACATATTGTGAATGGGGATTGGGGCTGCGGGCACCTGCATCCTTCTTCTTTACACTGCTACAGGCTTGCAGCAAACTGTCCAGGTGCACCCTCTGTTTGGCACACTGCTGGGGTTGCTGCAAGCCACAGGACTTAGCCGCTAGGACCCTGCCCAACAGAGATTCAGGCGCAGGGTCCCCAGCGCATTGAGGATCGATGCAAGTCATCTTTGGTGTGACTTACGCCAAGCCTTTGAGAATCAACCCCTTTATATTTTTTTGTTTACACCAATGGGGATTTCCATTGATTAGAATTAGCATTCTTTAGAAATTGTACGTCTCCACAACTGCAAGATTAAAGTTTAATTCGGTTCCGGTCAGTAACATTGTGGAACAAAATAAAGTGGACAAAAATAAAGCAGCAAAAACAGTGTCAACATCAATATTGGCAGCACAAAATGTAGCATGCCAGAACAATGCAGGCCACACAACACACAGGTAACAAACAATGTCCACCATATGGAGGCACTGCACTGAAACCACAGATACCAGGAGCACAAGTCAGCATGCCATCTCCCCTGTCCTATGTGTTGTGTGTGTTGCTGGGGACATGTGGCTTTTCTCCTGGCCCCTTGCATTATACATAGCCATCCACATGGTGGCCATGGTGCACCTGTCCTCCAGTTGTTACCCCAGTGCACGTTCTCCATCACTTAGCATTCTGGATGGGGGTACCCCACCATGTGGGTGCCTGTGCCATTAGATTACCATGGCAGGTGTCCAGTGACCTGCTTCCCCCAATGGTAGTTGCACCCTGCCCTGTTCCATCTCCTTGCACCCCTGTGCTGTTCCTGTGCATGGGTACCTGTTGTTGTGTGTTCTAGTGCAATGCCTCCATGTGGTGGACATTGTTTGCTACCTGCGTGTCATGTGGCCTGCATTGTTCTGGCACGCTACATTTTGTGCTGCCAGTATTGATGGTGACACTGTTTTTGCCGCTTTATGTTTGTCCACTTTATTCTGTTCCGTGATGTTACTGACTGGAATCCTATGTTTATAGCCACTATTGAACTACATTAGGAAAACTTAGAAGATTATTTCAATCTCCACTGGCACTAAGAGTTTGAAGCTAATTATTTATGCAGATGATATGATGCTAATTCTTAGTAATCCCATGTCCTCCTGGCCTGACGTTCTTCTAGAAATAGAAAAGTATTCCAAACTATCAGGTTTGGAACTGAACCAATCCAAATCACTAATATTGCCATTGACACCTTTAGACAATACTGCAAAAGCTATCCTATGTCCAATCAAAACAGTGAAATACTTGGGTATACAGCTAGCTTGAGATATGCAAAAAACTATACAAATTAACTTAACCCTTAGGCTGCCGCCGACAAGATATCTTGTCCTAAAAACCTATGCGTTCTAAATCTTCCATCAGCCTAAGGGTTAAAAGAAACCTATCATAAAATCAAAAAAAACTCTTAGAAGATTGGGAAAACTTGCCTTTTTCTTTATGGGGCAGAATGTCCATTATGCCACATTTAATGTATCTTTTTCAAGCAGTCATGGGACAAACCCCTGAAAAGTGTTTTTTACAGGTTAAACATACATTTGTGAAATTTCTGTGGCAGGGTGCTTCATCAAGAATAGCAATTAACAATTCTCATAAATTATGGAGGAATGGGAATTCCAGATCCACAAATTTATTACTGGGCAGCCAGGAATAAAACTGACGTAGGCTGAATAGATGAAATTAGATATCAGCTAGACAAACAAGGAAGATACATCTCGCTCACCCAAGAACGTTAAAATAAACAAAAATTTTATGTAAGGACCCAGGAGATCATACCCAATCATAAAGTATTTTTAAAATGTAATATCGATACAATAACTCAAAGTGTGGCACAAGCGAGCAAAATTTGGAAGCAAATAAATCTAATCTAAAAACTATGTATTACATTCCAGTATCTTAATGTCTCTAACTAATGGGTCTAACTATAAAAATAAGGAATGGATAAATGCCCTTATACATTCCAGTCTTATAAATTAGTTAGATCTGATTGAAGGAAATTACTTCCTATCCATTAAGAAATTTAGGGACTACTCTGAACTAGCTAAAATGGATAAAACTTGGTATCTTTATTCAATTTTAAAATCCAAATTTAAGATCCTAAAAAGAAATATAAGCAAAAGTACCCTAACCTGTAACTCGGATATATACTTAAATAATTACTTAAATAAGAAAAATAGTATTATAGCACAGGTTTATTAACAGCTATTAGATCCAGATAATATAAACCTACAAAAAACACTTTTAACTAAAACTAAATGTGAACAAGAATCAGGAGAAGAGATAAAAAAGAATATGTGGAACATAACTAGGACAAATGCAAATAAACTATGTAAATGCCAAAAATAAAAGTATACATTATAAAATATTGGTTAGAGCCTACTGTATATCACACTATTATTGTTCTCACATTACACACAACATAGAAACATAGAATTTGATGGCTGATAAGGACCGCTTAGCCCACCTAGTCTGCCCATTTCCCTACCTAATGGATAAGCTGCAGATCCTAGTTAACCAGCAGCCTACTTCCTACAATTTTCAAGTAAACTATACAGGCATCAATGTTGACAAACTGGTGATTTCACTCACATGCTCTGGAAGGATAATACTATTTATAAATGGTGGAAAAGAATGCATAAGGAATTAGAAAATATTATTCAGAAAAAGTTGCCATTTGAATTCAGGTTTTATATATTGAATGACTTGGAAAAACCACTGTCTTACCACATCAGAAAAGAAGATTTGTGCTTTAGCCTCCATGGCCACCAAAAGACAGATTTTACAGAAATGGAATTGGCAAGACCTAGGTAACTTTTAATATAATAAATGGTATACCTTTAGGGAAACACTGTGTTTAGAAAAAATTATCAGAATACACTGTTTTAATTCACTCATATGTGGAATCCAATATTACAAACTAGTGTGAGATTATGGGTATTTTACAACCCGTTATGAGACTAGAATGAACTTCTATATCATAGGTCAGCGGACTCAAGAATAATATCTGTTCGCTATAATTTATTTATTTATTTAGTTAAACATCAGTTTAGAAACCTTTGAGCCAGAGGCTCATTTACAAAGGTACCTCATCACAAAGAGGACATCAGAACAGTAGTACAAGGGACACAGTACTTACAAACAAAAAAGTTACAGTTCAATTACAATTTTGTTACAATAGAGTACAATCTCCAACGAGCTAAAGATAACAAAAGGTGCAAAATTTATGGTCGGGGGAGAGCTGGTGGGGGTAGAAGGGAGGGAGATAGGGTAGGAGGAATAAGTAGGGAAAGGAAGGGGGGAAGCCGCTCAGTGAGCATTGTCAAACAGAGTATATATATATATATATATATATATATATATATTTTTTTTACACTAGGCTAGCGGCAGTTGCATTTGCGAGAGCTAAGCAGGAAGTTTCTGAGCCTGGGCTTAAAGCAAGCTAAGGTTAGAGAGTTTGAGACACTGGCAGGGAGGGAGTTATACCAGTGGGGCGCACAGTAGGGGAATGCCCTCTGACCTTGTGAGGTCCTGGCTCTCGGAATAACTAGGGTAGCTCTTGACGAGCTGCGCATGATCAGGGTCGGTGCAGTACGGCGAATGGAGTTGGATAGGCCTATGGGGGATAGGCCATGCAGGGCTTTAAAGGTGAGCTGGCATGTCTGATACATGAGTCGCTCTTCCAGGTTGAGTAGGGTAGTAATGTAATTCATTTTACAGTTTTCTACTCCAGAATATGTTTTTGGATATGAACACTTGGTGATAAGAAAATTGTGTATTGATTTGCTAAATAATGTAATAATGTACCAAACATTTTACTTAAACATGCAGAAAACTAATAAAATACATATTTTAAAAAAGAGATGCATTCTGATGCTGGATTTAGCATGAATTGATGATCAAACACACTGCATCTTTATATGAGCTATAGGTGACTAAATCTAAAGGGTAAAAAGAAGGAATAATGTATGACAAGGGGTTGGATTTATTTATTTATTGTAAAGATTAACCAGAAAATACATACTGAACTGAAAACAAACAATTTCCAGAAGTGTCCTGGGGAGAGGGGAGAAGGAAATATCTAACTATAAAAAGTAAAATACAATAAATATTGTAATTACACAAATCATAAATACATTAGGCAGAATAGCAAATGAAGGGAATATATACAATAAAACACATTGGCCTAGATATTCCAGAGCAGTTGTGCACTGCACAACTGAGATCTTTCATGCACTACAGAAGTGCACCACAGAGCCATATTCAACCACAGTGGATCACTTGCGCAAGAAGTCACATTGCTCCCGGCACACATGTAATGTATGCAGTGCAAGTGCAGGCGTACCTCATGAATATGCGGGGCAATGGCATATTCAGCTGAAAACTATGGCGAAAGTCAGGAACAAACCACAGGATGCGCCAGTCGGACTTGAGCCGATAAAAACAGGCTGAAACACACACACACAGTAGATGCGCAACCCAGAGCTGAATCCTGAGCACCATGGATGCAGGTCCATTTATCATGGAGTAGGTAATGAGGGATGTGAGGAGGAGGGAGGAACACCAATGTAGCTGATGAGGGGCCCGTTGGCAGTATGCCCAACACAGACAGTACCGTGCCCACCTCACCTTTGAGGACTATAGTGATGTGGAGATCATGGGCCAGTACTGCCTGAACAAGACAATTCTGAGGCAGCTCTGTGAGCTGTGCAGTGATGAGCTGCAGGCACCCACCAGATGGAGTCATGCCATGTCTGTGGAGACCAAGGTGACAGCAGTGATGTGCCTGCTCACCATGGGCACCTTCCAGAGACCAACGGGTGTCACCACAGGGATCACCCAGTCAGCCACATCCTGCCTCCTCACACAGGTCCTCAAGTGCTCTGCTGCCACACACTTTGGAGTACATACGATTCCCAAGCACACAAGCAGTGCGTAAAGCAAACATGCAGGACTTCCACAGGGTGGCACGCATGCCAGGAGTGATGGGGCCATAGACTGCACCCATGTGGCAATACACACACCACCTGGCCTGGAAGGGGCTGCATACATGAACAGGAAGGGGTACTCCTCTGTCAACTGCCAGGAGGTGTGCAATGCCACGAGGTGCATCACCAATGTCTGTGCCACACACCCTGGGAGTGCACACACTGCCTACATCTGGCACAGTTCATTACTGTGCCAGAGATTCAAGCATGGAGATGTCACCATGGGGCACCTTTTAGGTGAGCAAGGCATGGGGATGGAGGGGGGTGCAGCAATGCTGGGTAAGGAAGGCAACAAACAACACAAGAGGAGGGTGGGCGGGAGGCAGGGGGCAGCAGAGGTGGAGGGGTGCACATGCAATGCACAGTGATAACCATATCCTCTCCCCACACAGGTGACAGTGCATACCCACTAAGGCCCTGGCTGCTCACCCCCTAACAGCGACCATCCACACCCGCAGAAGACAGATACAATGAGGCACACACCGCCACATGCAATGTCATTAAGCATGTCTCTGGCATGCTCAAGATGTGGTTCCAGTGCCTAGACAGGTCAGATGGTGCCCTACAGCACAGCCCGTCGAAAGTCTGTAGCCTATTCCTGGCCTGCTGCATGCTGCACAACATGGCCATTGACCATGGGATAGCAGTCCAGGTGGATGAGGGTGACAGCAGGGGGGATGACATGGATGAGGGGCTGGAAGGGGGTGTGCAGCAACCCATGGGGAGGCGGGACCCTGGGCTGGCAGTGGAGGCCAGGAGGCACAGGGCCACCATCACACAGGAGCATTATGGAGATTGCAGGTAAGTGGAGCGACATGCGTGCTGGGCCTGCACGGATGACCACCCCACCCATAGGGTAGATGGGGACATAGGGATGCATGCAGTGACACATGCACACACAGCAGGCATTGTGAATGCAGGGCCACACAGACACACACACACAGCACACTGCACAGGCATGGGCACACACACATGGGCTGCAGGACATGGCATGGATCAGACACATGACACTGGTGTGCAGACACAGCTGGCACAGAGCTGCCCTCATCACACCCATGCCACAAGGCCCAGCAGCCCAGCCAACACACACAGAGGGTGTGCACCATGCCACACATGCACATCACCACACACACACAGGGCAACATCATACATGTGTGCACTAGGCAGTAGCAGCGGACAGCAGGAAAGGGCAGCACACCCAGCAGGCCTACCATGCGGTGTCACAGCTGCCACGGCCATGTGGCTAGCCATGCCCAGGCCATTCAGCAGCCACAGACTGTGCAACATCCACT
The DNA here is from genome assembly GCA_016271365.2 of Neoceratodus forsteri. NCBI lineage: Eukaryota > Metazoa > Chordata > Ceratodontiformes > Ceratodontidae > Neoceratodus > Neoceratodus forsteri. Next base: position 227,117,431 of record CM057450.1, on the reverse strand, counting down.
GGGGAAGTGTCCAACACACTCGCAGGGGTGGAGACCTGAGAACATGACCGGTTCCCTGCTGGGGTGTAGAGCCGGCTGAACAGGGTTGCACCAGGGAGTTGGGGATGGTCACGTCAGAGCCCAGCATCAGCCGTGCAGGGGTCACCAGATGCCAGGACCATGGTGTTGAAGTAGCACTGCAGGGAGTCTGATGGACACAGCTGTGCCCAGTGGATGCCAGCGATGCAAATCCAGCCGCAATGGTACCAGCTATGCGGTCCAGCAATGCGGCCATGGCCTCCCGCAGCTGGCGGATCTCATCAATGAGCTGCACATGTCCACTGTCCTGCCGCTCATCCAGCTGATGCATCTCAGCCCACAGTACATGGATCTCTGTCCCAAGCATCGCTAGGTTGTCTACAGATGCCCGCAGCAGCCGGGTGTGCTCAGCCAACCTGTCGGCATCCTGCGCATCCCGGGGTGGAAGCCGGCCTGCTGGGGGTGATGTGGCATGCTAGTCAATACTCCGCTCTGGTGGACACTGCACAGGGGACTGCACAGGGGCTAGTGTAGCTACAGGTGCACCGGAGGCAGCCCCTGTGGCTTGCTGCCTGGTGGTCACTGCATCCTGCTGCCACTGTCCATCCATCTACTAGGCCAAGACCAGTGTGGCTGCTCCTGCAACAGCACCCCTCCTCACCAGGTACAGTGGTGGCACCACTCACCACTGTGTGGTCATGGACAGGGGGCAGCTGCATGGCCGCTGGTGCGACACCAGTCCCCGACAGTGCCTGTGACTGTCCCTGGACCCTGGCTGGCACCCCATGCAGGCACTGTTCAGAATCAGTGTCATATCATCATCAGAGTTGAACACCCCACCCAGCTAGTTGCCTACACACAGCAGAGGCAGGCTCTCACCTAGCATGAGCTGTCCAACTCCAGCCCCAGGACGTCAAGCAGCCCCATGCAGTCACGTCATGGTCGGTCTCTGCCCCAGATGCCCATGGACATAAATATCACCAGCTCCTCTGGTCCTATGTCGGCGTCCTCCTCCTCCTGTGCTGCTCCATGGAGACATGATGGCACTGGAAAACAGAAACACAGAGTCAGCATAAGTGTAGCACCCATGCAGGCAGGGCCCACACCAAGGGATGCACGATGCCATGGCTACCATCCACCAGTGCACTATGCACAGATGCACGTCTCACCCACATGGGCCATGCAGCAAGGTGACAGGCTTGCCTGCATGGTACTGCCCATATCCTCTCCATGCATGGCATGTGGTGACCCACCGTGCTGTGAGGGACTGCCACCCCTCTGGAATCCACCACCAGGAACACCCTCTATGGTGGCACAGCTGATGGTTGCCACCATCAGGTCCTCCATCACCATCAGTGCCGGTGCAGTGGGTGGTCCACCACCCATCCTGCTGTGGGATGCCCTGATGGCTGACACCTTCTCCTCAATATGGCATTTGTCCATCTCCACCTTCTTCTGGCACTCCTGGGCACTCCTCTGGGGCCTGCCATGTACATTGACATAGGTGATCACTGCATCCCACCCGGCCGACCTATCCTGTGGTGTGCCTGGGGCACCACTCAGCAGGGCCTCCCTGTCGAGGTAGGCCTCGAACAGGGCTTGCTGCTCCTCCTTAGTGAAACTGGGCCTCTGGTTCCATGCAGGCCCATGGTCCTCCTCACCCTCAGCCTCAGACATTATGCTACCTGTGGACAGTGACAGAAATGGATGTCAGCAGCAGCATGACACAGAAAAGTGCTTCATTGCAATGTTGGTATGGGCCTCTCACTCCCAGCATTATCATCCCCTTACCAAACTGGTCTGTAGCCTGTGCTGCGGCGTGGTGCTTTTCAAGCGCAATGCATGCAAATGAGCCTGTGCACAATGATAATGAGCTGCTAATGATCCCAGTTGCACCACGCATAGCCTAATGAGGTGATTTGCATATGGTGATTGAATATCATGCTTTTGTGCTGTTCTCAACCAGAATGCACTGGAGCAATTGCGCAGTGCATTTCCAGTGCATGCAGTGAGCAGGAAGTGCTGCGCGCGATGTGCACAAATCCTTACGTGCATTGGCCTACGGCGCAAACTACCTGCATTGCATGATATACCGCCATTGCTCATGTGGTGATGGTCGCCTATCATGTAACCACACGCATCATGGCACAATGGTCCATGGCGCAACTGCTCAGGATGCGCTATGCCGCATACAGTGCAGGGCGGGTCATGCACAACGTAGTGCAGGGTTATGTCTTGTGCCATCAGTGTCACGATCGTGACACTGTGCACCCTCCAGGCCATGTCACTGTGCGCATGCATGGTGCTGTGCAATACACTGCCACAGCGCATGCCAATCATGCATCCATGTGCTGCACAGTCGCAGACAACAGTACGTTATTGCACAATGTACTCGGGCTGCACCATGTACATGCTGTGTAGGCCACTAAACTCTCTACAGTTGGGTTGCACTTGTGCCATGGCGGACAGTGTCAGAACGTGTTGGGTGGTTAACTGGACAGAGGTAGACATGTGCAACCTGGTTGCACTGGTGGAGCCCTATGTGCCCCAGCTGTTTGGGCAAGTGCCCGTTCAGCAGTCAAGGACAAAGGTGTGGGCACGGGTTGCCACTGCCCTGGAATGCCACACTGGGGTGCTGCGCATCCCTGAGCAATGCCGGCACCGGAATGGGGACCTGAGAAGGAGGGATCCTGGATGGCTGCGATGGCTCCAGGAACGAGTGCAGCATGGCACTGTGCCACAGCCAAGTTAGTATTCTCATGCATCATGCATGCCCATGGTGTACCTGTACTGGGCATCTGGATGTGCAGCATGTGCAGCTGCTGAGAGCGGCCACGGTTCTGGCAGTCACTGTGTGTCCTGCATGGGTGACATGTGCAATGCTGTTGTGCGTGTTGCTGTCGTGCAGGCATCAGGGCCACCAGGTGGGTGGTGTCCTATCCTGCGCCATGCCAGCTGTGTGCTGGTGTGTGTGTGTGTGTGTACGTGACAGTTCTTTCATGTCCACCTCTCTCTCATCCATCCACAGGTCCAGAGGACCACAGGAGGACCATGTCGGCCATGGCCGCAGATGTCTGGCAAGGTGATGGGATGGCTGCTGGGGCATCGGTGCAGCACCATCCAGGTAAGTATGGTTGCACTGCTGTACTGTGCAGTTGTGGGAACTATAGGTCATAGGGTTCCAATCATGGTCACTGCTGCCATGTGTGGGCACTGCCTGGGTGGATGCAAGGCCCAGCAGACGTGCCGGTGCTGCACTATGTGTGTGTGTGCCATGCCCATATCCACTGTGCCACCCATGGGTGGTTGTGTGCATGGCCACCACTGTGTGTGTGGCCATGGGTGCCTGCAGTCCACTTCATGTGCCTTGCATGTGCACAGCTGTGCCCACTGCACAGCCCTGTGTGCCTGTCCACAATGCTGTGGTGTGCTGTGTGGACGGCTGCTGCTGCTGCAGTCCATGCACAGGACCTTGGCAGTCTGCCCACTGGTATGTGCCTCCACTGTCCAGTGCACACATTCAAGTGGGCTGGGACTCCATCTGGCATGCCTCTTATTGCCTGTTCTGTCCCTTCTCCTAGGTCGGTCCAGGGTACAGCCACAGAGAAGATTGGGCTGGATAGCGAGGGCCCTATTCATCATACTTGGCCAGCAGCAGAGGATGACATTCATGATGGCACAATTGGCCTGCTTGATGTGGCTCCACAAGTGGGAGATAGTGGCCATGAGAAGTGACCTAGGGAAGATGAAGGCTGCACTGTGTGGCAGGCGTTAACCTACCCTGGTCCCATTGGGGCCATGGTCTGACTTTGCCCTGCCCTTCCCGTTGCCCTGCACATCCCCACACCCCACTGTACAGCCCCAGGACCCTATCCGCCACTTCCTGTGCCTACTCACTATTGTATTTGTTTTGATGTCCTGTACATAGTTGCCTTGTTGGCTGTGTTGTTTGTTTTGTTACAAGTAAACACTTTTCTTTGCTACATCTTCGGTGTCTGTGCTTCCTTTGCAGGTGGCATGTGGAGCCATGTTGCAGGTGTCTGTTAGGCTGTGCTTGGGCATGTCTCTGGTGTCCCACTGCTGTCCCCTTGGGGCGCTGCTCCTGTGTGCACTGGGCCTGTGTGCCATGTCCCTGTCCTGTGCATGTCCCTGTGTGGTGGGTGTTGTGCTGGCCTGTGCCTGCCCCTATACCTTTTGCCCTTGTCTGCCTGTGCTGCCCTTCTGTCCACCTGTCGTGCTGACCACCACTAGTGTGCCCTGCAGTGCTGTGCCCTTCTCCTGTCCAGGTGGCAGCCCATATGCCCCTGGGTGGCCTGTGCCACCCTCTTCCCTGGGCCACTGTCCTTCATGTTTGTGTGTTATCCTGGCACCATGGCCATGACCCCTGCAGCACAGCCTGTTGGGTACATATTGCGTGGCTCGGGTGATGACATGTTGGTCATGCTGATGTGTTTCCCTGGTATTCTGTACCACTGTTGGCAGCCTGGGGTACTGTTTCTGCCATCCCCTGGTGCCCTGTGTTGCCTCGTGTACAGTATACCCCTGTTGTCTGTGGCTGGCCATGCTGGTGGGGTACTGTGCCCTTGTGCTGCTGTGCCACCCTGCCATTGTGTCCCTGTTGCCTCTTGCCATTGCTCGGCCTGCTGGGTTGCATGTCCTGACCTGCTCCCACACATTTCTGATTGCACTGGCACATCTGTGGTTGCGTTGTAGCGCATCCTTGCTATATTAAGCCCGCCTTGTGCCAGCGCATGTTGGTGGTGAATCCTCTGAATATGACATCCTTTGCCACATGGCACATCTGCATTGCACTGTGCCATCATTGCGCACACCATGGACACATGTCTGAATATCTAGGTCACTGAGTATAAACAGAAAGGAAGAGGAAGGATCAAGGGGAAGTGGCAATGGGACCTGATGGCATACATCCCAGGGTACTTAAAGAGCTAAAGGTGGAACTAGCAGAGCCATTAGCAGAACTGTTTAGTGAGTCTCTGAGCACAGGAGAGGTCCCAGAAGACTGGAGAAGGGCTCATGTGATCCCACTCTACAAGAGTGGTAGCAGGAAGGAGGCAGGGAACTACAGACCAGTCAGTCTTACCTCAGTAGTGGGCAAGATTATGGAGGCACTCCTTAAGGAAAGAATAGTGCAACACCTGGAATCCATAGGGGCACAGGATCCAAGACAGCATGGGCTTACAAAAAGAAGGTCCTGTCAAACTAATCTCATAGATTTCTTTGACTGGGTAACCAGAGTGGTGGACCAAGGGGGAGCAGTTGATGTCACCTACCTTGACTTCAGCAAAGCTTTTGACACTGTTCCACATAGAAGATTGATAAATAAGCTGAGTAGGCTCGGGGTGGGTCAGAAGTTGGTCAACTGGATGGCAAACTGGTTGACGGGCAGAAAACAGAGAGTGGTGGTAAATAGTATACAGTCAGAAGAGATGCAAGTCACAAGTGGGGTACCTCAGGGATCAGTTCTGGGGCCAGTCCTCTTCAACATCTTCATTAGTGACCTTGCAGATGGACTAGAGGGTAAAGCTTGTCTGTTTGCAGATGACACCAAGATCTGCAACAGAGTAGATGATCCAGATGGGGTGGGCAGAATGAGAAGATATCTGGATAAACTAGCAAAATGGTCAGAAGAGTGGCAACTGGATTTAATGCAAAGAAGTGCAAAATCATGCATATGGAAGAGAAACCTGAAGCCACCTATAGGCTGGAGGAGAGTTGTTAGCAGTCTCAAGGAAGAAAGAGACTTGGGCATCATCATCACTGATGACCTGAAATCATCAAGCAGACCTCTAAAGCAGTAGGTAAGGCTGAGGGGGTGTTAGGGTGTATTAGTAGGGTATCACAAGTTGTAAGAGGGGTAATAATCCCTTTTACAAGACACTGGTTAGGCCCCATCTGGAGTATTGCGTGCAGTATTGGAGGCCACACCTCACAAGGACATTAACCAAATTGAGGCAGTCCAGAGAAGGGCAACCAAAATGGTGCAGGGACTGCATCAGAAGACATATGAAGACAGATTAACAGAGCTCAATATGTATACCCTTGAGCAAGGAGGACAGAGGTGATATGATCGAGGCATTCAAACACCTTAAGGGCATTAACAAGGTGAAAGAGTCTAACATGTTTAAATATAAGAAAAATAGCAGGACAAGAGGACACAGCATGAGATTAGAGGGGGGCCGATTAAGGGGGAATGTGAGGAAATTATTTTTCACAGAAAGGGTGGTGGATGCATGGAATGGCTTACCACAAGAAGTGGTGGCTATGAATACAGTGCAGGACTTCATAGAGGCATGGGATAGGCATAAGGGAGTAACACAAATGACTATGAATAGATAGGCCACTGACAGAGCAAAGGCCGATGGCACATTTATAATTTAGAAAAAGAAATGGGCAGACTGGATGGGCCTTGCGGTCCTTATCTGCTGTCAACCTCTATGTTTCTATGTAAGGGAAGTTAAGTTGCAGGAAGGATGACAAAGATCAGAAAGAAGAGTCTTTAGGGAGGGAGGAGAAGAGGCATAATGAATAGAAAGGGGAAGAAAGGATCAGAGTTTAGGAAAGCGGCAAGAGAAATCAGATTGGCCAACAACTGACTTTCTAGAAGGAATAGTGAAATAGTGTAAAGTGTTATTGCAGAGAAGGTATGAGGAAGAAAGAGGAGGGGACAGAAGGGATATAAGATAGAAGGGAAGGATGCCAAATCAAAATTTGGATTAAAAAAAGAGACAAAATGGGAAAGGTGCCTAACATTAACAGAAGGGAGAGAAAGAGCAAAGACAGCAGTGGCATGTACGAGAATGGCAATTTAGAGCAAAACAGAAGAAAAATGAAAAAGGGGGCCCAGTCTGGCAACAAGGGAAGATTTAGGGGCACTACTGTAGACTAAGTCATTTAGACAAAGATTGGAAGGATCATTTTTAGTGTGATTTCTCAGTGAGCAGGGAGCAGAATACATGCTTTATTCTGCTACAAAGCACCAAGCTTAGGGTGAAGCTTATGGAGAATTGCATCAATGCGCTCAGAGAAATCAAGACACTGATCAAAAAGCAGACACCAAGTTACTTAAAGGAGGAGGATACATAATTCATTATAGCACCATCAAGGGTATTAAATAGTGGGGGAGAGGTAAGTTTGGCAAGCCTCTGACAGGTACCAAAAGTCATTGAGACTGTTTTTTTGACATTAAGAGACAACTAGTTATCCTTGAACCAGCACTGAATGTTGTCAAAATCCAACTGTAGACAGGAGGTAAGGTCACTGGGATAGGAGCCAGAAGCAAAAAAAACTGTGTCATCAGCGTACATATGGACAGATGGAGAGGAACAGATAGAGGGTAGGTCATTTAGGAATATTCAAAAAGTGGACAAGACTCAGGACAGACCCTTTGAGGAACACCTGAGTTAATGGGGAGTGGGTGAAATGGATTTTCCTATCCAGACAGCTTGAGACCTGCTTTTAAGGTAGGAACAAAACTAGTTGACTGAAGAGTCAGAAAGGCCCACAGCTTTAAGTTTGTCCTGTAGGGAGCTTGCCAGTCTGTTAATTACCACCTAGGGGTGTAATGTTGCAAAAGGTGTAACCAAGTGCCATATAGTTCCTCGGGGTGACTGACAGTTAATCTAACAACTGGGGGTTTCTTATTGCTATTCTAAAACGCATTTCTTTTTTAAAACTCGTTTTTATTATAAGACCAGAGCTAAAAATTATATTACAGTTAATTGCATGTTCAGACAATACAGTGTTCAATAAAAACTAATACAAAGTCAATCCTTATAGTTACATATTTCATGCATGCACTTCCTGCATATATTGACAGTTTCTGCTGCCCCTTTATAGATCCATTTATGGAACAAGGCTTTGGTCTACAGGGAGACCTCCTCAGCAAGTCTTCTCCTATTGCCCCTTACAGTCTACTCAGGCATTCTACTCAGGTATATCACCCATGTTACCTTATGCTATGTAATAATAAAAACACTTTTTGTAATAACCCAAGCACCAACAGGTGCCTTCCAGCTGAGGTTAGTAACTCAACTTGAGTCAAAATCTCAGAGTTGTGGAGCCACGCTATCTCATATGTAACTATCCATTTGCTTGGGGATGGGGTGGAGGCGTGAGGGGGTGGTGTATGCCCCATTATCGTTCCGGGGTTAGAAACTGATCAAATCTGGTGCACTAATCAGTACTCCTCATGATCTCCCACCTCCTCCATTGTTCTTCATGTTTATCTAGAGTGAGTCTAAGTTTCGCTGTTAGCACCTCCATTTGCATAATTCTGTCCATCCTCTGTTTCCATGAGTCTGGGGGGGTGACCTTTAACCAATATGTGGTTATATCTTTTTGAGCCACTACACACAGCATTTGGTATATGGTCTGTTGTTTGGTGTTACGCACTATTAGGACCCTGAATCCTAGCATCATGGTATTGAATGTCAAGGGGAGCTGTGTACCCCACATTCTGGTCATGACCCATTGAACTTCCTTCCAGATGTCCAACACCCCAGGACATGCCCAGAGGATGTGGAAGTGGTTTCCCACCTGTCCACATCCCCTCCAGCATTGGTCAGTGTTCCCCCCAGAAAAGTGCTTTTTTTTTAACTTCCTTTATTTATTGAAAAAGTTTCAATAAAATACAATGTAAAACACAATGGCTCAGATATTCAAAAATGCTCCAAAGCCTGGAGCAAGTCCAGTGCAGTGCAAATCCGATGTGCAATGACACAGCAGAAGCCATTTTCAGAGGCTGCACAGGCCAATCTGTGTCAGCGCAACCCGGCTGAATATGGCAGAGTTGTGCCATGGTACGGAGTTGCACAATGGTGCAAAGAGAGATGCGCCAAGGCACAAAAAGAGATGCTCCAGCACAACTGTGGGAGCAGAGCAGCAGAGCAACGGGGGAGGGGGGCACGGCACAGAGAACAGACCCAGGGACAGAGCCATGGAAGCACAGTGACAGGCCACAGGAGGCCTCCACCAGCAGGGCACAGCAGGGCACACACAGGCACCCAGGCACTCAACCCCAGAACACAACAGTGGCACAGATAGCAGGTGACAGAAGGTGTCAATGGCCAATGAAGGGCCACCAAGTGATCCCCCCCAACAGGCCACTGGCCATGCCCCCCTTCTAGACCATAGCAGGCCACACCCAGGACCATGTAGCCAAGCACACACATGCCACACAGGCATGCAGGAAGCCCACACAGTAAGCACTGAACATGCCAGGTGGCAGGTAGCATGGCAGATCACATGGGGCAGGTCGCACAACACCAAGCAGGGGCCCCAACATAGTGTGCGGACAGCATCTGACCAATGACCATGGCTGTGTGCCACCACCACACCCACCCACCACACAGCACTGACAGCTGGCCTATGAGCACCCCAAGGCACAGACACTGACCCAGGGGATGGACACCATCACAGTGGGACACGCCACAGCACACAGCACTGACAGCTGGGCCATGAGCACCCCAAGGCACAGGCACTAACCCAGGGGATGGACACCACCACAGTGGGACATGCCACAGCACACAGCACTGACAGCTGGCCCATGAGCACTCCAAGGCACAGGCACTGACCCAGGGGATAGACACCACCACAGTGGGACACGCCACAGCACTGACAGCTGGCCCATGAGCACTCCAAGGCACAGGCACCGACCCAGGGGATGGACACCACCACAGTGGGACACGCCACAGCACACAGCACTGACAGCTGGCTCATGAGCACTCCAAGGCACAGGCACTGACCCAGGGGATGGACACCACCACAGTGGAACACACCACAACACACATCAGGGAACTATGAAAGCATAACATGCACCCCTTCACATGCACACCACACGGATAGACACTGGGTCACTGCAGCATGGCTCCTCATACCACCTGCAAAGCAGACACAGACACAGGCAGGTAAGTCAGAAAAATATATTTTATAACAAACTATTTACAAGAACCAGGGGCTGGGAAAGGGTAGGCATAGTGAGGGAAGGCAACAGGGAACAGGGACTGTACAGTGGGAGGGGGGGACTGTAGGAAAGGTACATCAGGGGAAACAGGGGACAACAGGGGCAAAACTAACATCAGCCTCATCCAGCTACCCTGGCATTCAGAGGCTGCCTTCGCTTGGCCACCAGCATCCTGCGGATCTGAACCACCACCTCCTCCAGTGTTGTTGAGGCCACAAGGAGTGTCTGGCACAGCAGTCGGGAGATCATCGACCTTGGCAGTCTTCTCCGCCGGACGCCTAGAACAAGGGACGGGAGAGGTGATCAGTGCAATATCTCAAGGAACCATGGCCACCCACAGTGCACACTGGGCAGTGGGAACACACACCCCTGGAGGGCCCATAGTGGCCACCTACAGGGGGCTGGGCCAATGCCAGCCAGCAACTCAGCACACCACGACATTGCACAGAGGTGGTCCCTGACACACATTGGCCACCCAACTGCACAATGACAGTCACATGGTACAGTGCACTGGCAGCACCACAGCAACAACAGTGGCAGCTGGGCGCTTGCCCACCACACCAACAGCTGGCACACATGTCCAATGTATGTGCCACAGTGGCATGCACCACGCACAGTGTGACTCACACAGATGCCATGGCACATGGCACAGGCAGCCATACCTGTACCCACTCCTCCTGCCACCCCCCATGTACAGTGTGAAGGACCATGACAGTGCCTACCTGCCCTCTGTGGCCCTGCTGGTGCAGGTCCTGCTCTGTCACGGCCCACTGCACTGCTGCAGCCTGGTACCTCTGCTGGTCTTCCGGTCCTGGGAATAGAAAGAAGACAGGTGCACATCAGGAACCAACCACAACAACTGTTCCCCACCCCCACCCCTGTGCACAGGGTGTGCCCCTGCCCGACACATCCCGCATGCCTGCACGGCTGCATCGCAACGCAAGCAGAAGCTGGCAATGCCACTCGGCGATGCGCATGATGACAGTGTACCCCTCTGCAGGGCATGCCAGGCAGCCAAGCCAACACCACAGTACAACACCAAAGTAGACATGCAACATGGGATGACTTACCTGGCTGTGGTACAGTCCCACGCCTGGCACGTGCCTGCAGCCTCCTAAGCCTGTCCAGATCCCACTGTACCAGGTTGCTGTAACAGTGCCTGCACTGCTCCCCAGTTCTGGCCAACCCAGTCCTCTGCTCCAGCCTGGCAACAATCCCCTGCCATACAGTGCCTCTGGTCTGCTGTAGGGGCACCTGCCCAAAGAGTTGGAGGGCATGGGGCTCAACACAGGCTATGAGGTTCACCAGTTTGACTTGTGTTCAACTGGGGGCACGTCTGACTTGTCTCTGTGCCATGTTTGTGAAAGTGATATAGGCATCAAAAATGGCGGGAGAAAGTGCATGTGTCCATGACACGCGCCTAATGCATGATGTGCGGATGCATGCGCAGTGCCTGCCCATCATGCAATGCCATAGATGCGCAGAATGGGCATGGCTATGTGGGGTCACAGGGTCAGAGGTCTGACCATGGGGTCAAAGGTCTGACCAAGGGGTCGCCCACCATTGTGCTCGTGCGTGATAGGGTATGGCACCCCATGCACAACCAAGCACGTAGCTGGCCATGCACAACATGCACAGTGCCACTGCATCATGCTGTCCATGCACAGTGTGCAATTGACACCATGATAACATGACACGCATGCGCACTGCAGGCCTGCACACCGCGCATACATGCGCATTGCACCGCCACGATTTGCTCCGGTGCAATCCCAGTGTGGACTGTGCAACATCACAATATTCAGACACCACATGCAAATTAGCTCATTAGCCAATGTGTGGCACAGTGTGGGCATCAGCATGTCATTACTATTGCTCCCGAACTCATTTGCATGCGTTGCACCTTATAATCACCACGGAACATCACAGGCAATGGACTGGTATTGCAACCTTGATAGGTAAGTTGTACATGCCACTGCAGCTCACTGGGAGCAGACAGCACTGCAGGGCAGGACGGGCCAGGGAGATGCTGCCACTGACACAGTGTGCTGTCCATGTTCACAGGCAGCAACATGTTGGCACATGAGGAGGGTGAGGAGCTGGGGCCTGCACGGAAGTGCAGGCCCAACTTCACAAAGGCCGAGACTGATGCCCTGTTTGAGGCCTACCTGGACAGGGAGCTCCTGTTGAGTGGTGCCATGGTCACACCACAGGCCAGGGCTGGTGCATGGGAGGAGGTGGCAACCTACGTGAACCAGCACGGCAGCCACCAGTGGTTGGTGCAGGAGTGCCATAAGAAGGTGGGAACAGACAAGCGGTGGATCAAGGAGAAGGTGGCAGCCATCCGGGCGTCCTGTACTGCCACCAGAGGAGGGTCTGTGGATGCACCCACACTAACACTGCAGGAGGAGTTGGTGGTAGCCACCATGAGTCGCACCACGGCAGAGGGTGTGCCTGGAGGAGGATTCCAGATGGGTGACAGCCCATCACTGCATGGTTTGTATGTCTGACATGCATAGCTGGTGGCATGGAGGGTGCGTACACAGGCATGCTTACATGCATTTGGCTGGCAGGCAACCCGACTAAACCCAAAAATACAAACCCACTCCCTCCTGGACTGGGCCCTCACAACCCACTCCCACAGGATAATAAAAGCCGGACTCCCTGAGCGATCACCATATGGTTTATATGGTCAGGAAGGTTCACAGACCCGCCACCCCCCTCAAGGACACTCCTCACAAGAGCCTGTAAAACCCTCTGTCTCCATTACCTCCTAAACAACCTTGCCCACATCAACTGGTCATTCATTCAAATGGCTCCCTCTATTGACCACGCTTTTGACAGGTTCAGAGACAACCTGCTTGCTGTATGGGACTATCATGCCCCCTAAGATGCAATAGGGTCAAGGGCTCCCATCTCCTCTGGGTCACCACTGATATCATCGGTACTTGCTGAGCTAGGGACTGGGCCTGGAAGAAACACAAGCAAACCGGCACACCCGAATCCCTGCAGCAATATCGCACTCTCCATAACTCCTGTACCAAAGCTATACGGCTGGAAAAGAAAAGCTACTTCAAGGCAGCTCTCACCTCCAACCTGAGCCACCCTTCTAAATTCTGGAAATCCATCAAAACCCTGCTCACCCCCCTGCCCAACCGCCTACCCCAATCCTATCCATCCATGGCAACTCGGTCTCAGACGCTAGCAAAGTTGTCTCAGCTTTCAACACCTTCTTTACTAACTGCACTGCATCTCTCCACACAAACTACCCAAGGATCTCACCCGCACCCATTTCCTCCACCCCCCCAGCCCCCTCACCCATCTCCACGTTCTCATTCCGATCAGTCTCCTTGATAGAAGTACTCCATGCCCTGCGCGCACTAGACCCAAACAAAGGCAAATGCCCATTAGGACTGGACGCCAAACTTCTACACCTATCAGCCCCTGCAATTGCCACCCCTCTAGCCAACCTCCTAAACCTATCATTTTCCACGGCTCAAATCCCAGCCGCTTGGAAGCAGGCGGTCGTCATACCTCTACCAAAGGGTGGCGACCCATCTGCACCTGGTCATTATCGCCCCATCTCCTTTCTCCCAATTCTGGCCAAACTTCAGGAACACCTAGCCCATACCCAACTCACCCAATTCCTTGATTCTACTCCTTCTTCACCCCTTATCAGTCAGGGTTTCAGAAATCTCACTCCACCATCACCGCGCTTTTAAGACTCTCAAATGACATCTCCTCAGAGATGGACAACGGGCATATCACCTTGGCCGTTTTCATAGATCTGGCCAAGGCCTTTGACACCATCTCCCATTCAAAACTACTCACAAAACTAAAGGATGCAAGCCTCTCCAGCCTATCAACTAACTGGTTCCAGGCCTACCTAACTGGCAGACAACAGTAAGTAAAAATTGGTACACAGATATCCCCCCCACTCTGAATCTCCATGGGGGTCCCTCAAGGCTCTGTCTTGGGCCCCTTACTTTTTTCCATATTCTTAAACTACCTCCCACTGACCTGCTCAAACTCAGCCATACAAATGTATGCAGACGACACCATACTGTATGCCTCCAGCCCCTCTGCTGAGGACGTGCATTCAACCCTCCAACAGGATTTTGATGCCATCCAAAAATGGCTCAGGTACAATCAACTAGTACTAAACTCAAAGAAAACCGTCTCCCTAACCTTCGGCATGCAATCCAGACTCTCCCGCCTAGCTCCTCCCCACAGCTTCCATACCTTGGATGGGTCACCTTTGGAGTCCTGCACCCCCTTTAGATACCTGGGAGTATGGCTTGATCAATACCTTGATTTCTTGGTCCATATTGATTCACTTCACAAAAAACTGCACTCCAAACTGGGTGCACTTCATCGTAATAAGGGGTGCCTGTCCACCACGGTCTGGAGGGAAATAGTACACAAAATGATTCTCCCTATCTTTGACTACAGTGACGTGGTCTACAGCTCAGCACCCTCATCCACCTTAGCTAGCCTGGACACCCTCTTCCACTCCTACTGTCGCTTCATCCTGGAATGCCCCACCCACCACCCATCAGTGGGTTGATTAAGACTATGGCTATAGTCCAAACCTACAAAAGATGATAGTTGTTGCTGTGCTTTCAATGAGGTCCCAATCACTGAATGTTTTAGTTTAGGTGGTAACAAGCTAGGTTTAAAATATAAAATTGCTCCAGGGAGTATGTTAAATTGTTTCATTAAATGGAGTTCAAGGTCTGGCCAAAAAGGATTATATTTTCCAGTGTTTTCTGGGGGTAGACTCCATTTTATGTATTTATTTATGTGAGGAGCCATATAAGATACAGTTCAGTAGTTTGCCCCCTCCCTTTGATTCAGGGAGAAATAGCTTTTTCATAGCACTTCTGTTCTCAGAGTCTTTCCACTTCAGATGAGTCTAGAAATGTCTGAGTGAAGTTTCCCAAACCATTCCAAAGGTACGAACACATTTAACATATTTATAGGATGGAATAACCTAGGGACGATATTCATGTTCAATATATGTATTCTTCCCCAAAAAGAAAGCGGAAGGCTTGTCCACCTTCTGAAATCTTGTTTAATTGTTATGAGTAACCCATCCAAATTCAACTTAATAAGTTGTGACAGAACTGGTATAAGATAATTTCCTATATATTTCATTTTGTGAGGGGATCAAGAAAAACCTGAGTGTTAACTTGTTTGATAGAAAAATGTTATTCAGAGGCATCATCTCAGTTTTATAAAAATGTAATTTGTAATTTGAAACTAAGCTGTATCCCTGTATAGTAGTTATTACAGCTGGTATAGAGGATTCTGGTTTAGAGATGTGTAATAGAATGTCATCCGCAAATACGGAAATTTTCAGGTAACATTTGCCACATTTAATACCTTGTATTAGAGAGTTTGCATTTAAGAAAAAAAAGTAAAGGTTCCAGGTATAAATTAAGTAAAATTGGGGAAAGTGGGTAACCTTGCCGGGTTCCACAGTGAAGCTTAATCAGTGCAAACATTAGCCCATTATGACATATTTTGGCTGTTGGTGTAGAACATAGAATTCAACAAAAGAAGATGGAAAGCCAAATTTGAGAAGAGTAAGAAAAAGAAAATTGTGATTGACCCTGTCAAATGCCTTTTCTGCATCCAGGGACACCAGCACCATAGGAGTGTTGGAATCCTTGGACACAGAAAAAACATCCAAAAGCTTCCTCATATGATCTGAGGCTTGTCTGTGTGATATAAAACCAACCTATTCTCTGAAAATTAATGGGTGCCATATATCTTTAATTCTCTGTGCAAGTATAGAAGTGAGAATTTTAATATCATAGTTTATTTAAGAGATTGGTCTATAGTTCCCAACTTTATTTTTTGATATATTAGGTTTGGGAATTAGAATTAGAAAAGCTTCCAAAAGAGTACTATCACTTTTTCCTTTATCCAAAATAAAGTTGTAAAAATCCTTTAAAAATGGGATAAGTGTCTGTTTGAAGGTTTCATAAATGTTGGCAGTAAACCTGTCAGGGCCTGGAGATTTATTTAAAGCTAACTTATGAATTGCTTCTTCTATTTCTTTTTGGGTAATGCCCTTGAACAAATCTTTAGCTTGGTTTAATCCAGTTTTCAGACAAGTGAATTTTTTCAGATACTCTTGAATCTGAGTAAATGAGGAAGGATTTACCATTGGACCATAAAGTTGTGAATGGAAAGTATAAAATTATTTTAAAATGTCTTTCTGATCAGTTCTAACTTCATTGGAGTCCAATTCTAAGATGGAGTTTATGAATCTAGATTGCTCCTGTTACTTAAGCTTATTAGCTAGTAATTTTCTTGGTTTGTCCCCCAATTCTATGTATTTGGCTTTAGTTTTCATAATTATGTATTCAGCCTTTTATTTAGTAAGAAAAAATAAGTCATTTTTATATCTTTGTAAATCTCTTTTCTCTAACTCTGATAAAGAGTGTTGGTCTCTTCTCTTTAATGAGTCGATTTTGGAAAATAGAAATTAGTTTTTTCCAATGTTTGCTTTTTGTTTGGATGCAAATGTAATGAAATCACCCCTAATATAACTTTTAAAGGCCGCCCATACCATGTCTAATCTTTCTATAATATTAAGATTTCCATCCAAAAATCTTTACAAGAAAGGTTAATATATTTTATAATATATTCTTGTCTTAAGAGTGTGTTATTTAGTCTCCATATGAAGTGTCTTGGATAGAGTTTTGAGACTGATATGTTAAGATCTATTAATGAATGGTCTGAAAGAGATTTTCCTAATATTTATGAGTTATTGATCTCCTTGATCCAAAATTTGGAAATCAGAAAAAAATCTATACGTGAGAAGGATTTATGAGCCAGAGAATAGAAAGAACATTTCCTAGAATTAGGGTTCAGAGTTCTCCATGGGTCTGATAGACTACAAAAATCAACAAGTTCTTTAAGTGCCTGGATGTCGGAATGAAGTGAAGAATTAGTAGGGTTGGGTCTATCTAGGACTGGATCTAAATAATATTCCAGTCCCCCCCCCAAGTAGAAAGCTGTATTCCAAGAAAGGAGATAAAACTGATAGCAGCTTTGTAAAAAAAAGAGAAGCTTTGACATTAGGGTCATAGACTGAAACAACAACTAGGGACAAGTGATTAAGTTTCCATAAAAGGATAATTTATCTACCTTCTGGGTCCCGAATTGTTTGCAGAGGTTTAAAGTTTACAAATTTGCTAACTAATATAGCCACCCCACCTTTCGAGGAGTACCATCTAGAACCAAAAACCTGACTATAACTACATTTTTTAAGAAGATCTAGTTCTGAGGTTAATAAATGAGTCTCCTGTAAAAGGACCAGATTATAACCTAATTCAGTATTTCTATTCTTTTAACTCTGAGACATAGACCTTTAACATTCCAGGAGGTCACTTTAAGGGTGACAGACATAATAAGTAATGTTAAGGGTAAATATTGTAGTTACAGAGATTTCTGCATAGGTACCGGTATTCTATTCACTATCCTTATAAACTTTGTAGTCTTTATAACCCTCTCCTTCTCCACAAATTCCTCCCAATACCATTAAAACACTATTAAATACAAAAAGGATAATTAAATCCCTATTAACAAAGTAAATCCCCTTTAGCCTCCCATTTCCCAGCCCCAAAGACTGCTATACTAATAACATTTTAACCACAATGATACCAATACTAGCTCCTCTACCTTCAACCTTATATTGAAGGTGTTAATTAACTAAAAAAAAACCATAAAGAACAATAATTAGCCCTTTCAGTAAGAGAGAACAGTTAGCAAGATCATATATATTTCCAGATTTAACACTTAACATCGGACAAAAATCTGTCTAAATCAATAAAGCCACTTACTACAATGTTTAAATAAGGTTTCATCATGTCATTAAATTTAAAACAAACAGTAAGAAAAAGTTATCCATAGCCAAAATCTTTAGTGACTATGTTTAAGTGTAGCCAGGCTCTGCTTTAGATGTGCAATAGAATTCAAACAGTGTAACGTCCATAAGCTCTCTTTACTTTCTCTCTCTTCTCTCTATATATATATATTGTGGGGGCATGTGTGATTTTGTATTTTCTTGAAACTTGGCTTCCCAGCCAAATGCCCTTTGGGGTAACCCTTGCCTCAGTGTTTGCGCACAGAGGTTCTTTGTCTTTAAATGTTTTTTTATTTTAATGGGTTCACCACAATATATCCAAGGCACACTGCCTTAAGGGTAGCTGGTCCATTCCACTGGGGTGTCAAACAGACGAGGCATACTGATGAGTCCTGGTAGGACGAAACACGTGTCTATGTCTTCTGTTAGCACCCTTTGCAAACTGTGTGAGAGGCCTTTCGGCACCATGCAATTCT
The DNA here is from genome assembly GCA_016271365.2 of Neoceratodus forsteri. NCBI lineage: Eukaryota > Metazoa > Chordata > Ceratodontiformes > Ceratodontidae > Neoceratodus > Neoceratodus forsteri. The sequence goes on along the minus strand of CM057450.1, from coordinate 227,099,079 downwards.
TCTTAAAGTTGGACCAGCATAACATTCTGTGGTGATTTGCATATGCAGCCCATGATGCTTTGCATTGTGGGGGCATGTGTGATGTTGTATTTTCTTGAAACTTGGCTTCCCAGCCAAATGCCCTTTGGGGTAACCCTTGCCTCAGTGTTTGAGCACAGAGGTTCTTTGTCTTCTATATACAGTATATATATGTGTATATATATATATGTGTGTATATATATATATATATATATATATATATATATATATATATATATAGTACATAGTAAATTAATACCGACTGGAAGCATGAAATAAAGTAGCCTGTTACAGGTGAACCTCATCTTTGATGAATTTTAAACTTACCTCATCTGTAAAATGATTTTAATCAAGCTGGTGAAACTCTATAATAAAGTGTAGTGCCAGTCAAAGGGATCCTGGAGAAGCCTCTAGAAATTCATTATGTGTTTAGAGATTCAAGATAATATAGATGAAAGGAATGTCACTATACTCTGTAAGGAATAACAATATGTGGCAGATACAGAAAGGAAAGCACTGCAGTCCATGTGCACCCCTGAAAAAGGAGGGGACAGAAGTATTCCCAACTACAACAAGCCTCTGGCCCACACATAGGCTGTATTTTAAAGAAAATCATATTGTTCAGTTCTTCCAATTAAGTCCTTCTGCAATTCAATGGACAAGTAGATTAGGAGTAGATTTTACCCCCCTATTTAACGAGAAAGCTGAGCAAGTGAGAGTCTCACTATAAAATTAAAACACTGGTCTCCAGTTTAAAATATTGTATATATCTTTGCTAGGTATCATTTTCTTAGTTCTTGATTAAGCTTAGTAGTCATGCAATCAGCTACGGACTGGAGATATAAACCATTTGGGAGATTACCCTATTTAAGGGTATATGTTCTACAGTGGAATTTCAGGCTACCAAACCTATTAGTTTCCTAAGTCTGTTCCATATGTGATCAGTCACATGGCAAAGCAATACCTCCTTAAAGGCTAAGTAATCTGCAGGTATATCTTGCCAGCAAGGATCCATAATTCAGGATCTATATGGTCACCATTCACCCAGGTTCAAATTAGATCTCGGCTGAATGTGTTCCCATAACAGTTACAGTATCTGCCTGGGGGGAGGGGCAGGCAATTATTTAATGAAATCTCTCTTAGTTCAGCTAATACATTTAGAAATCTCCTAGCATCTTATGATAACCAGAGAATGCAGAAGGAGTAGTATTAGTATTGTGTTATATGGGTCCCTATTTAACAGAAATTATGTAATGTTTATATCTAAATAACTTAATAGTATCCAAAAATCTGAAGGTCTCACCATCACCAATATAGAACTTCATTTTGTTGAGCCAGACCTTGCAAATAAGCCATCGACTACATTACCCTATTTAATGGGAGCTATGCTCTTTAGTACTTGGCACAAATTCTAGATAACTATTTATGTCCCCCGGGCAACATCACCACGAAACCCATCAACTCATCTCCACTACCACACAATATTAATTACGTAATCCGGGTGGGAAAAACAACTAAGATACTTGGGGGGCCAACCTTCCCCCTAAAAGGAAAAAACATAGAGACTTTGAGTAAATAACCACATAGATAAACTTTATCCCATATGATGGCCTACATCCATCTTGAATCTCTGTGTGTATAGAAAAATGATAATAAGGAAGATACCTCATAAATAAAAGTTCCAACGATATTATAAAATTAAAATCAAGTTATTTTCTTCAACCAAGATGCATGGTGAGCTTCTCTTTTTCTTTTCAAATGATACTGTGTCATCTCACTTAAGTATGAGTGTCCTGTTGAAAGCCAAGAGGAGAGTTACCAAAAGCAACAAGAAAAGAAGAGGTTATAAACAGTAAAATGTCACCATCATATCTACCCTGAGTAATGAAATCGATAGAAAACTGATTGGTTTCCTTCTACTCAAATCTGGTCTCTTACCGTTCTATATTAAAAGAAGATATTTTTCTTGACACTACCCCAGAATCCAATTGTCCCATGGCACTGCTAATCAAACTACAGAACTATTAAGCAAAAACAAAGCATATTTCCAATTCCTCAAAAAATAAGGAGCTCATGAGGCTACCCTTGGAAAAGCCCTTTAAATAAAACAAAGCTATCAGTAAGCTTGTATATTGCAACCTGAAACACTATTTAGTGTCCATCAGTCTAATACACAATTTAAAGATTCATTATTTCAGAGTTATGCTCCAAACACTGTTTTAGAATTAAAATACAATAAAATAAAATATAGTTGTTTAGCAATAATCCAAAATGATAACTTTGCATTTATTCCCTTTAGAAAGAACGATCAGAGGTGATGTCTTCTGTTTAATTTGCATCCATTTAAACAGAGAAAGTTCCATCTGTAGCTCTTATAATTTCTCACCAAAAATTAAGCTGAATAGTGCCATCACTCAAATTGGTCTATACTTTCAGCCAGATTTAAATAAATGAGGGAATAAGCTCATGAGATGGTGAAGTCCTTGCTTGGGTGTGTCAAAGGAGTAAGATTTGCCAACCTTAGAGATGGAAAGCCTGGCTGGATATATCATTTTGATTTTAATTACAGCTAGGATTAATTTGCCAACAATAGGAGAGAAATTTCTCCTGCTTTGTCTTACTTCTTGGGGAAGATCCTGTGAGACATAACATTTTTTCACATCCCTTAAAAGGTCTCGAACTTCTTTGGTTTTATTCAGTAAGTGAGCTCTATCAAGGTAATTAAAAAATCTGATTATAAAAGGACGAGGAGGATCACCTTTATTCGGGATCATCAGTCTTAAGGCTCTGTGGGCATGTTCAACAATATATGAAGCCCCGTTAGGTGAATTTTCAGCTAGATTTTCCGCAATCACTTGAGCAAAGTGCAATGGATCCAATTCCTCAGAAAGTTCTGGAAGACCATAGCTTGCCACATTATTCCTCCTTGATCCGCCTTCCAACTCTTCTAATTTTTGGCAAGTATGGCAATTTTGTGGCGAATATTGGGTATTTCAGGATCTATTTTAATCCTCCAGACATCGAGTGACGAGATCCTATCTTCTGTATCGGTAAGTCGGGTGTTAATTTTTTCAATAGCTCCACTTATTGATTTTGATCCCTCCACCAGCATTTGAATAGAATCGTTTAACTCTTTTATTTCTAACATAAATTTATCTTCAGCTAAAAGTTGGTTTTGTGAAGTTTTACTTGCCGAGTGTATAGAGCATTTGGGGTTTCCTGCCCGGTCTGGAGTTCTAGGTTGGGTGTGCTTCACAGGACTTTTCATTTCGTAGTCCATTTTACCAGTATGCTTATGAAAACTGCTCAGATGGAAATATTCCGAAGTTTCAGCAATAAGCAGGGAGACTCTAAAAAAGACTTTACTGTGTAAAAAACTGAAGTTTTAAGATCGAAGATCAGAGCTCCATGGGGAATCACTTATCTCGACTGGCTTATCACCAGAAGTCTGAAGAAAAGTGTTTTGTTATTGAGGGTGTGTGGAAGAAACATGTGAGGCTCTTCCAATGGAACTCCCTCCACCCTGGGGATGCTGTGGTTCTCCAGCCTTTCTCCCAGGCCAAGTTCCATTGGCCCCTTGGGATTGGGTTTCCTTTTATTCCTCCTATTTCTGTCTCAGGGCCTTAAACTGTGCACGCCATTCACCTTGGAGAACTTTGTAGACTTCTGAGATTATTTTACCTCTGCCTGCTAGCCAGACCAATCAATAGAGAAATGTTTCCCATTCAGAGAGCTCTCTCTTAATCTTGGGGATCAGACTATTGGTCATCAGGTAGTGCCTGACCTGCAGGTATCTATGAAAGTCTGCTCTGTTTAGGGCATATTTGCCCTGAACTGTGGCAAAGGAGGCCAGTGTCTCCCTGTAGCAGGTTCTGAAAGCATATCAGAGAATGTGCATTCCAGACTTATTATCTGGTATCTGAATGGGGAGGCATGAATTGGGGGTCACCTACAATTGTTGTCAGTGGGCCTATTCCTTCTGGAGTCTGCAATATCTTTCTGGTGGTCACCAGCATCCTAAGTGTGTGTCTGGTCCAGGGGTTACTCAGGCTTCTCCACAGCTCCGCAGTGATAGAAGCATTTGGCAGGGAGGCCTGGGAGACCATCTGCATTTGATGTGCCTCTGTCTCCCTCCAGCCATGTCACTCCTCTGTTTGACCCAGGCCACTACGGGGACCAACTGGGCTGCTATGTAATAGAGCTTGAGGCCAGAGAGAGCCAAACTGCCCCTTGTCTTAGTCTGGGAAAGGAGCTTATGACTTACCCACCTCCCACCCTTTTGCCAAATGAATGTTAGGAGGGCCGAGTTAAATGTTTTAAGGAAGGACTCCGGGACACTAGTAGGAAGAGCGTGAAACAGGAATAGGAACTTGGGGTTGATGTTCATTTTAATTGACCCATCCCCCTCACGGAAAGTGGCAACAGATCCCACCTTGCCAGGTCTGCCCAAATCTCTGCCCACTGCTTCCCATAGTTGAGCTTGAGTAGACTGGAAAGCTGTGGGGAGATTTTAACCCCTAGGTACCTTACCACATTAGCTGTGGCCCATTTAAAGGGAAAGCCCTGCACCACCTCTTGGAGTAATGTACCCCAAATTTAATCACCTCTAATTTTCAAGGTTAGTCTTATAACCCAATACTTGCCTGTAGGCCCTCACTTCCCCTGTCAGAGCTGGGAGTGAAGTCTTCGGGGATGCTAAGAAGAAGAGGGAGTCATCTGCATACAGGAATATCTTATGTTGTCTACTACCAGCCTGGACACCTTGGATTGCCACATTTTCTCTCACTGCTACTGCTGGTATCTGTGTGCGAGGATCATGTATATTTTTTGATCAACATTCAGGAGCTAGATGGTCCTGTATGAGCTGCAGACCTCTGGGTTTTTCCCCTCTTTGGGGATTACCAAGATCTGAGCATACTGCCTGCTTGGTGGGGCTCCCTTTCCCTCCTGGGGCTGTCAGCAAACTTCCCCTAGCAGGGATGCCAGTTCAGATCCCAGGGCTGTATACAGTTCTGCAACTAGCCCATCAGGACCCAGGACTTTCCCCAATTTTAAGTTCTTGATACTAGTGCGAACATCCCCATCTGTTATGGGGGCGTCCAGCTTCTCCATCTCCTCTTGTGTGAGTTTATGCAGCTTGACACTCTGAAAGAAGGCCTCCAGCTTATCCTGATATTCGCCAATCTGCTCTTGGCTGTATATTTCTTTATAGAACCCCGGAAAATGCTGAACAATTTCTTCTGGATCTGATACATATCTATTAGGATCTATAGAGGAACTCAGTCACAGGACTGTTCTAAAGGATGCTTCTTTCCTCAGCTGCCAAGCTAAAAGTCTGCCAGCTCTCTTGCCTGCTTTGTAGAACCTCTGGTGGGAGTATCTCAACTGCCCCTTAATTTTCTCATCCAGAAGTCTGTTGAGTTCCCGTCTCATGTCCTCCAATTTTGCCCTGACCCTCTCATCTAGAATGGTTTTATAGTACATGGTTAGCTTTTGTTCTGCATAAAAATCAGCCTTCGCAGAAACCTTGTTATGTACATTCTAAACTGTTATGCACATTCCAGGGTGCTATTATGCGCATTCCGAGCAGTTGTTCAGCACAGTTCAAAGGTCATAACATTTGGTATCCAGTGACGATAGCAATAATAAATGAGTGACTGTAAAAACAGCCACTTATTTATAGCGCTATCATCATCAGCTACTTCACAAAGGTAGCAATGTTACAGTGAGGAAAGTGACTGGAAGGGGAGGGATAAGAGGGAGCATTTAGATAGGGAGGAAAGCCTGCTGCAGCTGAGCCACCCCTGTGGTGTGATGGGAAGGGTAACTGGCTATGGTGTAGTAGGTACTGGGCTCAGGATGGACCGGGGGTGAATATTTTGCTGCTGCTTGAGGCTGCCATTTTATTTCACCACCGAGTTTTGTCTCCTCCTCAACATACACCCCCTGGAGTTAATCCAAAAGCACAGGTGTGCGCGGGTGAATGAGGCACCCCCCCACAAAAACACTAAGTATTGCTGGAAGTGGGGTTGCCGAGAATTGTATATCACCGAAATTCTTTTCAGCGATATACACACGCCATAATAATGATCACTGTTTTGCAATTGCTGTTATAACATGGAACCATAACATTTTAAATTCCTCATTCACCCAGCACCTAGCCGACTACCAACCACCCAGTGCCCAAATGTGTACATTTTAACTCATAGAAGTCTATAAATTTAATTTCAATCATAAAACAGAACAAAGAAATGGCAATTTATTTTTTATTTAGGAAGATGACACTTCTGTGATTTCTGTGTACAAAACCATATGCTATATAAAATAAAATATGGACAACCACACACACGTGTTTCCATCTTGGGGCCAAGATGACAGCACAGACCTCTCGAGGTCCATATGATGCCATCTCGACCACTCAGTGGAAACATTGCCTCATTGTGTATGGTTGCCCATACATTATTCTCTATATATTTTCTGCTTCCAGGTCAAAAAAGCCTGTTCTCAAGCTCCAGGATTTTTTGTTGTGTCCTCTTAAAATTTGAGGCATAACCAATGGTCTTGCCCTTGCTCACTGTCCTTAAGCCGTCCCACCACATAGCTGGTGTGGGGTCCTAAGTGGGGTTGGTGGCCCTGTACTCCCATACTGTATCCTTCAAAGCTCTTTGTACTCCTCTTTATTGAAGATGGAGACATTCAGTCTCCAAGAGGAGTTTTTAACATTGGGGCTTGGCAAGAGTTGCAGGGACACCATCCCATTGTCTGAAATAGTAGTCCTGGGATGTATCCTGGACTCCCCCATTCTATGGAGCCAATCCACCAACATCCAGACCAAGTCCAGCCTCGAATAGGCCCAGTGTGGTGCTGACCAATCGGTGTAATCGCAGACCCTTGGATGTATCTGCCTGCAAACTTCCACCAGTCCCAGATCTTTGCTCAGCCGGACCAATGTTGTGGCGGCCCCGGGGGGGGAGGTCCTGTATGGTGCCAGATCTGTCCATGGTGGGGTTGGGAGTGGTGTTAAAGTCCCCCCCAAATAAACAGCTCCCTGGCAGAGGAGCTGCCCTGAGGAGTACCTCCTTGAGGAACTCATTATTTTCTATATCTTGGTTAGGTGCATAGATGTTGAGGATCATGCATGTATACCCCCCCCAGTCAAGAGATATCTCCCCTCTGGGTCCCCTTGTGTGTCCCTTAGCTGAAACAGGCAATTTCTGTGGATCAAAGTCACTACCCCTCATCTATGGGGGTGAGCATTAAAAGGGGTGTAGTATGCCTGACCCACCTATGCCCTCTTGAGTGTCGTACTTTCCTTCTGATCCAGATGTGTCTCTTGTAGGAGTGAAATCTCTATCTTTGCCTTGTGGAGCTCATTTGGTATTCTCTTAACTGGGCTTCCCAGACCCCTCACATTATGTATGGCAATGGATCCTTCAGCCATCTTCCCATGACCCCTCCTCCCTCACTCTGGTAGAAAGTACAGCGTGGTCTTCTGCAACACGAGAGTATTGAAATAACAGAAAAGATCTTAACTATGTAAACCCAAAACTATGCTTCCAAGGTGAAAGAAAGATACATCCAGTTGATCTTCTGGCTGGCTCTAGGCCAGCTGGATGGGGCACCCACTCCAGGGGCCCTGCACTAAACCTGCACTTTTGAGTGGCTGAGCAACCTATGCCCTTAGCCTACCAACACACTCTACCCTTCACCTTCAAACCAATTTCGAGTGGATGAGTCTGTTCCTGGAACTCACTGAGCTTGTAGTTTTCCTCCAGTAATTTCTCTGCCTCCCTCCCTGAGTGTTGTATGTGGACAGGGATCTTGGTGTTGAGTTGCAGGCAAGTCCCACCCTGTCCACCCCCCTCTCTCCAAGCCCGCTGGGTGTCCCGCTGCATGGTGCCAGGTTTATTATGATTATTAACCTCCCCATTCTCCCACAACTTCAATTTTGTTCCCTTCTCTCCCCCACAGCCCCTTTCAATTCCCGATGGCAGTTATTTGAGGCCATTAATCTCTTTCAGCCCTCTAAGGCATGATTCATCTACCCCAGATTGCAGCTCGCTCAACCTATCCCAAGCTGCCCTGTCCTATCTCTAAGTGTAGTGTTACATTAGATTGACTGGCAGAACAAGGTGGAGGAGCTGCAGAACAAGGTGGAGGAGTTGGAGCCAGTGGATAACTAAGCCGGCATGGTAAGGGGCAGCTTTCCATTGCAAAAAGACCTTGCCTTGGCAGATTTGTTTTGGCATACCATTGCACTCTCACTGTGCAGGGTCATGATGTCTTGCGACATAAGGCAGGAAAAAACTAACAGAAGAATGAGGCACAGAAACACTTCATTTCTCTGAAATTAGAAAAACACCCACACAATATGGAAACCTCTTGATACATATACAAGAATCCCTCTGTGAAGCATTGTTCACCCCCTTAGTACTGCTTGATACTGATCCCCTGGTTGCAATCAGAGACCCTCCCTCTCCCACTCCAATTGCTTTGGGCCTGCCTATCAGGACTCCCAAGCAATCAGTGGCATCTAGCGGTCCAACCTCACCATCCACCCCCTTCCCCGCACTTCTGAGCCTAGATATGTCTATTGACCTTACCCAGCCACTCTTGGACATTCTCTTTTAGGTAAGGAGTGTTTGACCACAATATGGCCCCTACCTTAGCAGTGGTGTACCAAGTACAGGTCTATTGAGTGTTTCAGGACCATGAGCATCCTGGGGAACCAGGCCGGGGGGGGGGGCTCTGGGCCCACTGGTGGAGAGGGTAGAGAAAATGCATTGGCTTCGAAGTTCTCCATGATGATCGCTTCTTGTGTTTCTGGCCTGGTCTTCTTGTTGCTTCTTTGCCGGAGGGGCTGCCAATCTATGCACTGGGGTCCAGGAAGTCTGTGGAGAGGGAGATCAGGAGAGGAAATGAAGAGGAGATGATACAGCAGTCATAGTTGAAGCTCCCCCATGTTATCCCAATAGCCCCCCCTTACCCTTTTCCTTTTGGTATTTACCTTTTTCCATCATCCTTCCTCCCCCCTTGTCCACGTGAAATAAACATTAATGGTAGTAGATCTTGGGAATCCAGTAATCCAACAGCCTACTAACTAGGTCACTTTGGATCACCCCCAGTGAGACCCTCCCTGGACCCTGCGGGCCTAACTTACAGTCTCGGGACTAGGCCTTCAGAACGGCCTTGTGAACTGTCAAAAAGATTTTAAAGCATCTTCAGATGAATCAGGAAGATGATCAGCCTGAGTATCCTTCAGCCAGCAGTTGGAACTCTACCTTGATGGGTTACCTCAGGGCCTTTCCCCCTTGCAGTCCTGATGGGTCTGGAGAGATGGAATGACAATGTTTTCATGAGCATGGAACTCTGGACCATGTCTTGCCTCGATTCAAGCATTCCTGCTCCAATGAGGTAGGTCTGGACAGCAAATTCAGAGGAACTCCCAGCTTCAAAAAAGTAGATTTTGCTTCTCCTAGTGAATGGAAGAATTGTGGACCATCAGGGAAAAAGATTTTTAACAGGGCAGGTGCAATCAAATGCATTAAAATACTTTGGCCGCCAAGCATTTTTTGGTTTCAAGGAGTACCCGCCTTTTCTGTTGAGTGACGGAGGTGTAGTAATGGTGAAAATATAGTCGTCTATCTCCAAATGTAATGTCCTTTTTGGCCCACTCTGCCTGCATCACTTTATTTTTATTGCGATAGTTCAAAAAGTTTAGAACTATGGACCACGGAGTAGCATTCAGTCTAGTCATTTTTTTTGCCAGGGCTCGATGTGCTCAGATGATGTTAAGAGGGAGGTCTGCTGGCAGGTTTAACAGCTCTTTTTCTGTGTCCTCTGGTACCCTCTCTGTCCTGGAGCATAGCTTCAAGTCATCCAACTTGTCTGTTAGTTCTCTCTCCCTCCATACAAGGTGTCTCAAAATGTCTTTGTGGTCATTGACCACCCTGTCCATCTCCGTAAGGCCTACCTCGAGGTCGGTGTTGTGTTGTGTGACCTTTGTTAAGCCTTTGGCGGTATCTGCTGCCGACTGCTCCACTTTTTGCAGCATTTTGTTTATTTTGCTAAGCTCGAGGAATAGCCCACGGGAGGTGATGGTAAATTCTTCCCCTGATGGCTCCTCAGTGATCTTGGCTGTTGGCAGTGGAATGGCAGCAGTCCTAGCTTTGCCCAGGGCCTTGGCATCTCATGGATCCATCATCGTGGTCGGCTTTAGGAACTCCATCAGCATTTCTTCTGCTTTAGATTTGTGTGGCATTGTGAACCGTGATTGCTTCTCTGTAGTTCCCAATTACTTTTTAGGGTGGACCGGGGATTGGAAGGGGTGATTAACTCAATTTTAAAGTACCCGGGGGTCGGAGCTCCCTCATTCAGCGGCTTCTCAGCATGGAGGCAGAACCGGAAGTCCTAAAACTTATTTCAAAAGGAAAATGTAAGAAGTGCACCTTTTGAATGTTTTGCTCATTGAAAATGAGCTTTTTAATAAAATAGTTCATCCACCAACTGTTTAAGAATGCTGGTTCAGAATCAGAATGCATCATTCTGGGGAATCACGTGATGCTGAGGTCCGAGTAGCTGCTTCCCGGTTCCACTCCCGTCACCTAGCGCTATTTTCGGGGTTATATTAATATTTTTTACATGTGGCTACACTCCATAACAATATTAGCTGACACAGTGAGCCTCCGGTCAACAGATCGGGTGGAAATGGAAGCTGAAATGCACCCTGCCATGCCGAAACATACCCCTCCCGTCACACCGGAAAAAGGCAGCAAAAGATCCCGGGCCCAATCGTCGGCTGGTACCAGGCCAACTACAGGGGCAGCCTCTGTTAATCCCACTCCAGATGCGACTCCTCTTACCCTTGAAGTATTCCTGCAAGAACTGAAGCCTTTTCACAAGGATCTTAAAGCGGTGGTTAATGAAGTAAAACAGATTACAACAGCACTAGAGGATCTCTCTACGAGAATGGCGGACAGTGAATCTCGCCTTGTTTCCCTGGAGAAAAAAACAGAATGCACTAGCAGTGAAGTGGTGGATGATCACCAAAGAATAAAGAAACTAGAGCAGAAGATAGAAGATTTAGAGGGAAGGAGTCGTAGAAACAATATTGTTATAATCAGGATACCCGAGAAAGAGGAAGGGTCGAATACCATCTTATTCATACAAAAATTCATAGTGAAGCTGACTGGTCCTTCCCCCTTCGGCTCAACATACACCATAGAGAGGGCCCACAGAGCCCTTAGGCCAATGCCTGCACCTGACGCCTATCCCCGACCCATAATATTAAAATTTTTGAATTTCCAGGAAAAGCAGTATTTTATGGGAAGATCAAAGAATTGCAGGAGGTGTCATGGGAGGGGAAAATAATTCTTATTACCCAAGATTTACCAGCCACTTTGTGGCAATGGAGAACCCTTTTCCACCCTCTAGTTTCAAAGCTTATTGCTGCAGAGGTGACATTTCGCATGGGGTACCCTGCACTGCTGCAGGTACTTATTTCAGGAGCCTGTTCGACCTTTGAGGACTTGGAGAGTGCTAAAGTTGCCCTGCAAAAGGCCTTCCCAGGTCTGTTCCCAGCTCGCTGACAAAATAGGTGGGATCTGAAGGGAAGCTACTTGTCCGCTGTGTTCACATTTTAAACTTGCAAGATGTTTCTGATTTATGATCAGTGAAAATTCGGTACCTGGAGACTTTCATACACGAGGGGACTCTCTGTGATTACTTGGGAAGCCGGTGAACTTGCTGCACGCTACCAATAAATCTCCCTGTGATGGAACTAACTCCTAGTTGGTCCTGGTGTGATCTGGTGCAACACAGAAAGCACGTCTTACAGGAAGGACTCTTTCAAAATAGTAGAATGTTACTGATTTCTGTTTAGATTCAGTGTGAATCTTTTTCTTTCTTTTTCTATCACAAGGGGGTACTGCGCTGGTTGTTAGCCCTAGTAGGCTGTTTGTTTAATAGGTAATGTGTAGCATGCTGCATTTCTCTTTTTTTCTTGGAAAGACCGCTACAATGCATGGAGTGCCGGTCCTGTAAAGAGACTGATCATGCCACCAGATGTCACAAGAGGGCGCTAAAGTTTTACTTTTGACGTTATTTTCTTTTCAGGCTGCGCTTTATGTGGCATATCCCGATTGTAATTTCAAGCTATTGGGGATGGTCAGTCACTCACTTTTCTGGAGTATCGGGGTTCTTTTATGTTCTTCTTTCCTAATTGGAATTGAAATACCCCTAGGCTCTTCCCCGAGCATAATCTCGGACTGCCTACCTCGAGTTTTTTCGATGTCTTTTATTTTGGTTTCTAGCTTGATGTTCAACTAATAGTTAGAGTTAAGACTCCTCAAGGGTTGCATTTCATATTGTTAAGCTTATATAACCTCTAATATTCTCGTTAGAAGCATTATTTACATAGGGTTTTCTGGCAGGCAGATTCTTAGTCCCCGTTAAGGGCGGGGTGATGAGGAGATGGATGGGAAAGGAAAGCTCAGGATAGCATGCATAGCGGATTCCAGATAGTGAGATGGTTGAGTGGGGCTATTGGTAAGGGAGGGTGGAAATTGTATAAGTTTTGTCTATTTACTTTTGGGAGGAGGTTGTGTTGGGGGGGTGGGTTGTAGTATTGAGCACACATTTCCTAAAGGTTTGGGTTTATATAGTGTGGTCAGGTTATAAAGTCACAGTCATCCTTGGCCAGTTTAGCTCCCCTGGCTAAGATGGCTAACCATATTACCATAGCCTCCTGGAACGTAAAAGGGGTCCAGAAAAGAACCAAGCAGTGCCAAGTACTAAAACTTCTGAGTATTGACATAGCGTATATCCAAGAGTCTCATCTGCTAGATCCTGAAGCGTCACAGCTATGTAGGCAACAATTTAGCCAATACTTTGCTGCGGGGGGGGGGGTTCAACTCAAAGTACAGGGGTGGTGATCCTTATACATAGAAGGATACCTTTCAAGATGATCAAGGAGGTCAAAGATCCCCAAGGAAGATACTTATTAGTGCATGGTCTGCTTTTCAACAAAGAGGTCCTTCTGGGAAGTATTTATGGCCCGAATCAGGATACACCAAGCTTTTTCACACAGTTAATACAGGTGCTATAACCCTTTATTTCCCTACCCATGATCATTGGGGGAGATTTCAATCTAGTTTATGACCCCACGGTAGACAAAACGGTTCACCAAAGAAAGGGCCTATCTTCCACTCAGAGGGCATTTAGGGAGCTAACAGATCAGATGGGCCTCTGTGACATCTGGAAGGTGTTGCATCCACGTGAGAGGATGTACACTTATACTTCCCCAGTCCATCAATCTTCCTCCAGAATTGATTACATTTTCCAATCTCACTCTTTATTACCATGGGTGATAAAGGCTGAGATATTACCAGATCCCCTATCCGATCATTCATTAGTTGCTTGTCAACTGTCACTACTCTCATTCTAGGTGGAAGTTAAATGATTTACTGCTCCTAGAGCCGGATTTAGTCAAACACATTCAGGAGCATATCCTAGGATATTACGAACATAACCTCGACCCTATGGGGAGGCCAGAATGTTATGGCTGGCTTTTAAAGCCTACATGAGGGGCATCTTAATCAGTATGGCTACCCATAGGAAGAAAATGGCTACTCTAAAGCGGTCCCAATTACTAGCTAGAATGAGGGAGCTTGAGAAGAACCTTTCCCCTCAATCTCCTGAGTCAGTCAGACAGGAATTAATCAAAGTAAGAGCTAAGTATAATGAAATTTTGAGGGAGAAAGTGGAATATGCCATGCTAAAAACTCGGGCATCTTATACCGACCAAGGGGAAAAGGCAGGGTGCCTTTTAGCACTTAGGATTAAGCAAATGGAGTCATCTCGATACATATCCTCGATAACCTCCAGTGTAGATGGTACTTCCAAAACCCACCCCGAAGACATTTCAAAAGAATTTACCAGTTATTACAAGGACTTATACGGTCCCATGTTATCCCCCCTTCCGGAACAGGCCATACATAACTATCTGAAAGGAGCCAATTTACCCCAATTGTCCAAGGACCAGTGGAATTGTCTGTTAGCTCCTATCCCTGTTAATGAAATTTCTGAAGTGCTGGAGAACTTACCAGTGAATAAAGCCCCGGGGGTGGACGGTTTCTCCATCAACTTTTACAAGAACTTTAAAACCCATTTAATCCCAATGCTTCTTCCCTTATTTCAACAGATCATTTCAGGGCAAGTGCTAGACACTTCTTTATTCGAAGCTCTTATAGTCCTAATACCAAAACCGGAGAAGGCCCCCCAACAAGGTCACTAATTGTAGACCCATTTCCCTTATGAATATAGATATAAAAATGTTATCCAAGGTGATGGCAAATCATCTTGATACTGTAATCAGTACCCTGGTCAGCCCTGAGCAAGTCGGTTTCATGCCGGGAAGGTTATCTTCAGACCACATGCGTACCCTGTCGCACGTCTTCTCGGTGTGTAGGGATGCACCTTATCCAGCTGTGTTGGTTTCGCTGGACACCAAGAAGGCATTCAACAGGGTTAACTGGCGTTATTTGTTTTCCACTCTCAAAGCCTTTGACTTCCCAGCAGAATTCATTGAATGGATCAAGGCCTTATATCGCTCCCCCTCTGCTCGAGTGGCTTGCAACGGGGTGATTTCAGAGGTGTTCATGTTACAGTCAGGATCCAGACAGGGGTGCCCCTTGTCACCATTGTTGTTCAACATCTATCTGGAACCACTACTCCGTAAATTAATAGCTTGTCAGGAGGTGCAGGGAATCCCTATCCACCAGTGCGAGTTGAAGGTTTTAGCTTACGCGGACGACCTCTCCTTCAGATTGCAAATCCCAAGGCTTCCTTACCCCCAGTGCTAAAGATTATTGAGGAGTTCAGCAGTATTTCAAACTACAAACTGAACGTGTGCAAAACCATAGTTTTTCCTTTAAATCATAAGGTCCTTAAGGTGGATATTCTGGCTTTGGGATTAAGTTGGAAGTATGAATCACTGAGATACTTGGGTATTGAGTTAACTAGGTGTGCTGGTCATATTATCAGGTTAAACCTCGACCCCCTAGTTCACACAATTTCCCTAGATCTCAACAGATGGTCATCCCTTCCCCTGTTATTGTGGGGCAGAACAAATTTAATTAAAATGAATGTTTTTCCCTGGATCTTTTATCCCCTCTCAATGCTCAACATCTGGCTTCCAATGTCATGGTTCACTAAAATTCAATCTCTTATCACAAAATTCATCTGGCATAATAAACCCCCATGGATCGCTTACTATAAATTGACTGCCCCCAAGGCAAAAGGGGGACTTCGTGTCCCCCACCTTCCTTCGTATTTTTGGGCTAGTCATATTAATAAGTATCTAAGATGGTTAACGATGGACAACCTACACTTTGCCCCTGCCTGGCTTAAAATTGAGCTTACGCTAATTTGTACATGCGGCCTGAAACCAGAGGGATTACCATTTGCCAAGCAGAGACTTCTTCCATTAAAAGCTATGAACCGCACTATTATAACTTTGCTAAGGGTCAATGCCCAGATTTATCGGTACCTCAGGTATGAACCAGGCAGAGATTCCAATCAACCCATACTGGGGAATCCTCAATTTCAAATAGATGGTAAATTAATTCTTCCCAACTGGATACCCGGTTTGTAAGACATGCAAATCTCTAGTTTTGTTATGGACAATGGAGAATGGCTCCCACTCAAAGATGTAATTATCCGTTTGGGAATCCCTAATAAATACAATTTTTGTATTTTACAATTACGACACTGTCTAATGAAAGCCCTGGGTAAAACCCCTCTAGTGGTGAATAGTATCCCTTTCTGCCAAGAACTCTTAAAACTGTGTGGTCATCCTGGTGCAGTCTCGGCAATTTACAGTGCCATCCATAACTGGAAATTCCTCTGCTGTTCCGGGCCTACTGAGGTATGGGCCTCCCTGTTTCCAGATTATAACATAGAGTGGCCGAAACTGTGGTATAACTGTCATAAATTCGTGACTCAAGACAGGCTTAGATTAATACAACTGTATATCCTACACAACACATATTACTCACCTTCACGGTTATTTAAATTGGGCCTAAAGCCCACCCCAACTTGTTCCAGGTGCTTGTTGGAGGAAGGAACGATTCTTCATGTATTTTGGTTTTGCTCCAAAGTATCTCCCCTCTGGACTACCATTAAGCAGTCTACAGATCCCCTGCTGGGGCTTAATGATTTGTTTACACCTGCAGTATGCATTATGGGTGATCTATCCCTGGTCAAAGTGCGGAGTTCGCAAGTATCACATAACTTTAATACCCATGTCAGTTAAAAACTTATATTAAGACACTGGGCTGACCAGAGGGAGATCCTCTATAACGAATCGCTGTCTGAGCTTCTGGTGAATCTTTGCACGGAAAGGGCCATTGCCAGCCTTAATAACAGAATGGAGCAATTCAAGAAAATCTGGGACCCCTTATATACTTTATACTCTTTACAATAAGGTTAACCCGGCTACTAGGCTTTTTTGGGCCCAGTCTATTAAGTCGGCACTTGAATAGTCTCAAGATGGTTCTATGATGGACTTTTTGTGCTCAATATGGGCAGGGGGGAGTGTTGTGGTTTGGGGGGGCTGACTCATCACTTGTCTAATGTATGATGCTCATGTTCATGTATGTCTGCCATTGTATGTTGTGGTGGAAAATATTAAAATGTTTTCAATAAACTTTAAATAAAAAAAAAAGAATGCATCATTCTGTTTATTCACCTGTGCTAGAGGTCAGATTGCTGACGGCAAGTAAGCAATAAGACATGAAGGGGGGCATGGTGAGGCATGAGGCCACGAGCCAAGTGCTTTCAACCACTTGCTGAGCATTAGAAATGTCTAATGCACACCAACAGAGTGTCTTATTGCACTTATAAAATGGGGCAGTGTATTTTACATTGTAGAAATTAAAATTGTTATGTTTATACTGAAAAAGAATTAAATCCTTAATGTATCTTGTTGTAAAATAGTTCTTACGCCCACACAAGAGTGCAGCATTTTCTTTTTTTTTTTTGCCATAAGAACTTTTGCCCTTCTGTAGCCACCATTCCTGAAGATGGCTGTCATGGTTACCATGCGACCCCCCCCGATACACACTGAGTAGTGTTTTGATTTACTTGGTTGAATCAGACAAAGAAGGCTAAAAGCCCATTTAATTGTCTCCTACAACAGTAGGTTTACTTTTTGAGAGTTGTAAATAGCAATAACTTGTCCAAGGATTCTTTAAAACTTTTGAAGTTAGCAGCTTGTACTACATGGAATGGTAGGGAATTCCATGTTCTAATTGTTCTAAAAGTATAGAAATTTAATCTTTTCACCGTATTAACTCTTGGTACACATACAGTAGTTGTTTTTTTATGTGATCTAAGGTTGTTGTTCCTGAAGTTGCACACTATACTACATTGTTCCATTAAGGCTGAGTTCTGTAATATTTTATAAAGTAAGAGCAAATTACTCCTTTTCCTTCTTGTTTCCAGACTGAATAATTTTAGTTTAGTTAATCAATCTTTATATGATATTGTTTTCATACCTCTAATAGAGTTGGTTAGTTTCCTTTGTGATTTTTTGATGAGACAGATATCCCTTTTGTGATAGGGATTCCATAGTGGGGACCCATAATCTAAGTGTGGGATAATGCATGTCTCATATAACTTAAGTAAACAATCCTTGTCTCTCATAACAAAGGCTTTTTTAATAGATCTAGTTAATCTATTAGTGTTGAGCAATATTTGACGACAATGATCAATTGAGGACAGTTCTTTATTACTCCAAAATCCTAGGTCTTTTTCTGTTATAGTAGATTTTAAGACTGAGCCATTTAGTGTATAATTGAAACGAAATTTTTTTTTAAATTCTTTTTTAGCACCGACTCGGGGAACTCTCTCAGGCGTCCTCCGTATCACCCTGCTCTACCTCTGTGCCTAAGAAGCCTCTGATTTCCTGGCACCAGCCTGGCTATCCCCCCGGCTCTAAGCCCCCCAAGGTAGGGCCACCCTATCTTCCTAGGGCGCTCTATCTATTTCAATTCAGGCCAGACTGGGCTCGGCCCAGGAATGAAGGATGACAGGTGGTGGAGTGTGGCTTTGTGGATGGATGTGCCATCGCCTATCCCCAAGATGGGGATTTTCTTGTTATGTTTCCCCGGGAGTGCAGCGTGCCATGACATCTGTGCAAGGCTGTCTGCTGATGTCTGCCGCACTCCTGCCCCCCTTTGTCTAGCTGGTGATCCCTGCAGTACTCCTGATCTCCATCAGGGGTTGCGAGGGCACTGAGCAGCTCCAGGATCCCTCTCCAGGGAGAGGAGAGCTGTTCTCCGGATGCTCAATCCTCTCCCTCCCTTGCCGACCCCCGGCTCCCCGAGTCAGTCCCCAAACCCGGGTCACCGGCACGGTGCGAGGTGTGGCATCCAGTGCCTCAACCCTCAGGGCCACTGGGCCAGCTTGAAATGAGGATTTTTACTACCAAAATGCATAACAGTGCATTTGGACTCATTAAATTTCATTGTATTGGTAATTCCCAAATTTTCAATTTCCTTTAAGTCATTACTCAGGATTTGAAACTCTTCAGGGAGTTAACCACTCCACCAATCTTTGTATCATCTTCAAATTTTGATACAAGACTTCCTGATCCCATGCTCATATCACTAACAAATAGACCAATTAACACAGGCCCCAGGACAGACCCCTGGGGAACTCTTCTGCTCACGGGACCCTTATCAGAAGAAACTCTGTTTATTCTGATTGTTTTTGGTCAGTAAGCCAGTGTAGCATCCAACTTACAATGTATTTATTTATACCCATTTTTGTGAGTTTGTTTATTAGCAGATCATGTGGGACAGTGTCAAACGCCTTTCCTATGTCTAGGAGTGTGACATTGATTGGTGTTCCCCTATCTATAGTTATACTAATAAATTCATAAAAGAGAATGAGATTTGTAATGCAGGACAATCCTTTTTGAAACCCATGTTGTGAAACATCAATTAGGCCTAGTCTAATTATTTCTTTATCAATGAGAGAACAGTTTTCATTTTTTTACATTTATCTTATAGATCTGAAGCATGGTTTGAATGTATTTCTGTTCCTGTTTTTTCTTTCATCTGGTTACAGTAAGGTGCGAATGGAGCAGGTTAATGAACAGAGCATGTAGTTGGGAGGAAAGGCAAGCAGGCAGGTGACAAGAAAGCAGTGTCAGTGGCTCAGTAAGTAGCACACTCTCCTCTGAGGCTGGGAGATCAGAAGGCTGTGGGTTCAGTTCCCACATCTGGCACTTGGGTTAATACCCCATACTGACACTGCAGTGCAGCATGAGAGGGGTGCTGCACTTCTGAGGTGCTGTCTTTCAGATGAGACGTTAAACTGAGGCCCCATCTGCCTGGATTGGTGGTTGTTCAGGTGGATGTTAAAGATCCCATGGCACTTATTGAAAAGAGTAGGGGACATTTTTATTTAAAACAATAAAACAAATTATATACAGAAATAGTGTGACTTCACATAAAATCATAATGCAAAATGAAAAGTAAATAGAAAAAAGTATTTCATCATACAGGCAATACTAAAATGCAGGTGTAAAGAGCCAAAACAGATCAAGAAATGCTGACACCCCCCCCACACACACACACACACACACTAAAAGAGTAGGGAAAAGTTCAAATGACAACACAAAAATAGCAAAGAAAGAAAAAAAAATGAAAATCTTGATAAACAGGCACATAACTTTGAAAATGACCTGACAGAATACAAGTACCCCTGCAAACGCATCAAAAAAACCTTGATTCTGATTCTGGTCAAACAACACCTACCAGAAATCCCAATGCCTTTCCCATATGCTTCTCTTGAGCACTTTCCTCTCTTCCTCTCTGGTACATTCTAAACTGCCAATTATTGTCAGATACAGTTCAAGAGGAACCACATACTTTTGTTGAAACAGATAGCAACACCAAACTTGCCAAACCTAATATAGAATAGTCACAGCCATCAGATTCAAAGTACTTATGTTATATTTTCCCCATTCTACTGGAAAGAGATTGTAAAACAATGTTCTTGAATCCCATACCCTCCATTGATGTTGCCAATGTCGACGTTTCCAAATAAACCAAAATTGAACAATATAAGGACATTCAAAATATAAAATGAACCATTGATTCAATCTCCATCGTACATAACTCCCGAAAACAATACCTATCCTGAACTTGCTTATGCTTATGGTTCCCCCGTGTATTGATTCTCCCATGAGCCCCAAGCCAAGAAATATCCCACATGGACAGAGGTATCCTCTTAGCAGTCAAACGATCACCAATCTGTTTCCGTTCAACAGCAGAAAACTCAGAGAAGGCCTCTTCATAAAAACAGGAATCAACTATTGCACAGTATAAGTTTCCTCGGAAGGCTCCCTACCATATCCTTCATGACTTTCCAGGTTTTTATTAAATCAAAAACCATGGACCAGTCAGAAGACAACACATATCTCCTTTTATTCTTATGAATAAAACAACTATTCTGCCATTCCTGCAGTATGTCAATAAGTTGTTCTGCCACCGGAACCACCCATGATTTATTTACCATCTGACAAATAGGTCTAAGATTAGTGTCCACAAAAATAAAATAAAAAGAAAGCAATAGGTTGAATCATCTGGACCCCACCCACTTTATAATCTAAGTATAAAATATTCCTTTTAATTGGGTTCAAACAGCTACCCCAAATACAAGAAAAGAAAATACTTAAAACGGGCACAAAAAATTGTCTAGGCACAGGAAAGATATGACTAACATACAAAAATATAGGTAAAAGAAAAGTTTTAATCAAAAAAATACTTTTCTTCTTCCCCATGGGCCATTTATTCCATATGCTAACTTTTTCCCTCCATAAATTAAGATGAATTTCCCACTTATAGTTCGTCATATGCTGATCCCCAAAAAACAATCCCAAAGTTTTATGAGGAGAGTCCACCATCTGGATACCCCCAAAATAGACATCATGATCATGGAAACCAGATAAATTAAAACAAACACTTTTCTGAACATTTATCTGGGAGCCAATACACTTCAATAAAACAGGTAAAACCTGACATAATAAATGTCCAGTTGACACTGTCGGAACCACCACACACAAATCATCCCGTATATAGCTTTTATTTCACTCAAACCCATTCCCAATTCACCTCAGAGAAGGGGGGACCTATGTAAAATGTGAATAATAGGGTCCAACACCAAAATAAACAAGAGCGGACTTAAAGGACAACCTTGCCTAACCCCTCTCCAAATAGAACAAGTCCATCCAAGCCACCCATTTATATAGGGCTTAACAAAAGAAAATGGATAACACATGCATAATCAATTGGCAGACCTATTTAATGCCTCACTACGTTCGGGGTGTGTACCTCAGGACTGGAGGATGGCTCATGTGGTGCCCCTCCACAAGAGTGGTCTCAAGGATGAACCGGGAAACTACAGACCAATGAGCCTTACATCCATTGTGGGTAAGCTAATGGAGACTATCCTGAAGGAGAGGCTGATGGCCCTCCTAGAGGCCAAAGGACTACAGGACAGCAGACATCATGGCTTCATACAGGGAAGATCCTGCCAAACCAACCTGGTGGAGTTCTATGACTGGGTAACTAGGCAACTGGACAGGGGCCATGCAGTGGATGTCCTGTATCTGGACTTCAGTAAGGCATTCAAGTCAGTGCCACATGGAAGGCTGAGAAGTAGGTTAGTAGGCACAGGGGCGGGTGCAAAGCTGGTGAGATGGGTAGGAAACTGGCTTCAGGGAAGGCAACCGGGGGGTGGTGGTGGGTGGGGAGCTTTCACACCCAAGGGTAGTGACGAGCGGTGTTCCACAGGGCTTGGTGTTGGGACCAGTGTTGTTTGGGATATTCATTGCAGACATATCATGGGACATCTAGAGCAAGATCAGACTGTTTGCTGATGATACCAAGGTAGGAGTGGTGGTGGATGACCTAGGGAGATGGCAGGGGTTGCAGGATGATCTGGAAAAGCTTGAAACCTGGTCAGACACCTGACAACTGGGGTTTAATGCCAAAAAGTGCAAGGTGCTGCATTTTGGGATGAAGAACCCAAGGAGGAGTTACCAGCTGGGGGGAGTGCAGCTAGCCCAGACAAAAGAGGAGAAGGATCTGGGGGTGCTCAATATAGGGTCAATGAACAACTCGGAACAATGTTGGAAGGCAGCTGCAAAGGTCAACAAAATGCTGGGTTGTATTGCAAGGGGTAGATCCTCAAGGAGGGAGGAGGCAATTCTGCCACTGTATAGGTCATTATTTAGACCGCACCTGGAGTACTGCGTGCAGTACTGGCACCCGTATCTGAAGAGGGACATTAAGTTACTGGAGGTGAGCGCAGGGTGACAAAGATGATCAAGGGGCTGAGGGACTTATCATACGAGAGGAGGTTGAGGGAGTTGAACATGTACTCACTGGAGGAGAGGAAGGACGGGGGGGACATGATTGAAACCTTTAAATACATGAAAGGAATAAACAAGACAGGTACAGTGTGGCCGTTCAAAGTAAGGGAGGGGAGGGACACCAGGGGCCTTGATATGAGACTGGAGGGAGGAAGGTTCAATAGGGAGATGAGGAGACACTTTTTGACAGAGAGGGTGGTGGCTGGGTGGAATGCGTTACCTGCAGAAGTGGTATCCAGTAGAGCAGTGGACTGCTTCAAAAGGGGATGGGACAGGACAAGGGGGAGGGTTAATGAAGGGGAAGGGTGGAAGGGAGGGGCAGCTGCAGAATAAGGGGTGCTAGCTGCAGATTTGAACAGACTTGATAGACCTCTAGGCCTTTATCTGCTAGCAAATTTCGTATGTTCATATGATCGTATGTTTTGTATTTCATATGTTCAATTCACAAATGTCCTCAGGAAGCCATAAGCATGCAGCACTAACCATATAAATTCTTGAGAAATACAGTCAAAGGCCTTGGCCTGGTCAAAACTAAACAAATACCCCTGAAGTCGTCCTCGAGTCCCCTGACAAAAAAGCTCCCACACAAGAATCAAGGTATCCTGAATCGATCTACCTGGAACTGAACCATATTGTGTTGGATGAACTAAAAAGGGCAACAATTTCTTTATCCTATTTCCTAACAGTTTCACAAAAATTTTAAAATCCGTATTTAACAAAGTAATAGGCCTCCAATTGGTTAAATCAATGTTATCCCCCTTTTTAAAGAGAAATATCATCAAACCCTCATACATCTGCTCTGTAAGGTGGTCCTCTAATAAAAAACATTGAAAACTGCCAATAAACAGTCTGGCATAATTTCCCATAATTTTTATATAAAACTGAAGATAAGCCATCTGAACCAGGTGCTACCATATCTTTTAAGTCTCCCATAACAACCTTAAGCTCCTCCAAAGTAAAATGATTAAGTAAATCAGATGACTGGACCTCAGTTAAAGTAGGTAAATCCACTACCTGTAATAATAAAGTTATATCCTGAGTTTCAGAAAAGGGAGATTCAAAACCATGTCTAATAAATTCCTCCACTATCAATAAAATATCTGACTTCCCTCTCACTATCAGACCCTTCCCATTTTTAAGGCAATTCATCTGTTTAGCTTGAAATCTAGTCCTACAATTCTCATTCTGGTTAACCTGATGTTTTTTCCATGAATCCCAAATTTGTGTTCAAATTCTAAAGACTTTTGCCTACTATATTGCACCTGAGTCAATTTCGGTTTGACTTACTTTATCCTTGCCGAACAATCCAGTTGTGAGTCTCATTCAGTTGAGAATAAAGCATATAATTCCTCCCACAAGGATGCAGACTGTGTATGATGCTGATAAGCCAAAAAATGTGAATATAGCCTAAAAAATCCCTGATAAACACTTTAGTGTCCACCCACCAGTCAATCTGGGAGTCATACAAAAAAACAACCGATTGCCTATCAGTAATCATATCTACAAATCCCTCAGTAAAATCTGAATTTGGAAATAAATTATTATTCGCCCTTCAAACCCCTGGTCCGTTTAGACTTGCAGGGCACAAATTTGAGTGTAACCCAATTAAATGATGGTCCGATGTCTTAACAGGTAACACAATCCCCTCAAATTTCCCAATATTTTTCGAACATAACCAATAATCTATCTTAGATTTCAGTTGACCTTTAGAAAAAGTATAGTGGGGATTCTGGGCAAAAACACCCACCAAATCAGCCTCATGAATTATACTACGCAATTCCTAGGAGTCACAGTACACTTTCCCAGCAGTTTTGAGGTCCAAGCTTACATTAAAGTCTCCTTCCCAGAGAACAATCTGGGTAGTAAACAAATAGGGTTTGATTTTCTTAAAAAGTTGCACTTTAGCTGCTTTCTGTTGAGAAGCATAGACATTAATAAACCTATAATTCAGCCCCTGCCAGACCAAATCAAGGATCATTGCCCTCCCTGGTACCAAATCTACCAATTACTGAACCATAAAACCCGAAATGGAAAAAACAGAACCCAAGACCTGAACATAAATCTTGGCCCAAAGACCAAAAGGAGGATCCCACAAACCACTCCGTGCTGGCCTGGTCCATGTCACATTTGGTATACAGCCAAACATCCTGTGAAAAATAAACATCAAAAGCCGAGGACCGTAAGGTCGAAAAAGTCGCTTTCCTTTTATACTCTGACCTAATGCTGTTAACATTAAGGCTAGCTAAGGAAAGGGAAATATAATCCAAAAGCATAAATAAGCATCAGAGGGGGAAAAAAAAAAATACAATTTCTTTTTTCTAGATCTAGTGTTCCTCTTTCTTGCTCCAGCTATAGAACCATCAGTTAATGGAGGCTTGGCAGCAAGTAAATCACCCTGTGAAGAGGAAAGAGACATATCAGAGTCCTCCCTCTGCATAATGTTTCCCCAACTCTGCAAAGGTTCATATGGATTCTCCACCAATACTGGATCAGACTGTTTTTCCTCCACAATTTTACTAGATCATGATCTAGTAACAACAATTGAGAAGCCTGACTCCATCTCATCTTCCATCTCTATGGACTCCCTAGATGGAGAAGATGGTGGAACTGTAGGCAGTGGATGGGAAGAAGGGGGTAGGGGTGGAGGGGAGGACCAATGGGAGTTTGTGCCACCTTAGACTCCTGGAGACCAGCAACTTGCTGCCCCTTTGCTGCAGCTCCAGATGACTGAGATCTGTCACGAGTGTCCTCAGCAGGACCAGATGCCGTGGGTTTAGCCCGAGCTGATTTATTTATATAAAAATCATGCTCCATATAATCTGAAGAGTGTGTGCTGCCCAGGAACAGGCAGCAAAGACATGAGACACTTCACTGCACAAATAACAAGTGGGAGGGACTGAGCATGATGTTGCTGAATGCCCCAAAGTACCATACGCCAAGTACTTTAACTGGTCACAATCTGAGTTCAAATGTGACAAAGAACCACAACGGTAACACAACCGTGGTTGTCCCGGATAGAACAATTCCCCATGGTCTCTCCAAATATAGAAACAATTAGGTAGATGTTGAATTCCCTCTTCTGTTATTTTCAGTTGAACCATGAATTTCCATCCCCCAGTCCAAAAACCATTATCATCAATCAAGGCTTGAGGTATACCATTAACAGTACATCATTTCTTCAGCCAATACAGACTATCCAAAACATTCACTCCTTCATTTCGAAATAAAATCATAATCACTTTCACAGTAGGCCTAGTGATCGGAATAACCACAAAGGGAGTCCAAACCAGGTGTGATTTAACTTCATAATAGGTAGCCCAGAATTTATCCAACAGCCCAGCAGATCGAAAGGAGACATCAAAATTATGGTCTCCTGATGCATGAATGAGTGCATAAACATCTGAGGGTGTAAATTTTAAAGAAACAATAATCAAATGTTTTCCAACATAATTACGATCAGGAGGCAACTCCAGACCCCCTTTATAATATATCTGGGCAACAAATTGTTTCCTAGCTGATACCTCCTCATTCTTAAAAAGGGCTGCATAACTAGTAGGCCATTTACCTTCACTCGCTTTTGAATCCCCTTTGCCAGAAAATGTAGCCGAGACCTCCTCCGAGAAAGGATTAGACATACCTGGGGGCTCAGACTGTGCCATCGGTACACTGTTCTCTGTATCCAGTGCACATGGCTCCTTCACAGACAAACCAGCAGTTGCACTTCCTTGTTGCTGACAAGCCAGCTCCAAGTCAGTGTCTGATGCAGCTGTACATTGCGGAATGACCACACTCCGATACTCAGCTGTGTCGGCATCAGTAGGAACTGTCTTGGGACTGTCAAGCCTCAACTGACAAGCAGCCCGGTGAACAAGACAAAGTCCAGTGTTATTACGAGAACCACCTCCCGGAAGAGGAAATTGAGGGTTGGGAACCAAAATGTGCTCCGATTTCATCCATCCAGCTCATTCAAGCGCCAACTCAAGGGTCCATGTTGAGTCACGTGCTGTAAATGGAAACAGGAAAGAATCAGTAGTGTCGTCCGAAATCGCCAGCTCCATCTGCGCATCCTGTAACAAATCTGTGGGTTCTAGGAAACTTTTCTTTACTGTCCCTGCTCGCACTGTCGGACTGCAGGCAGTACCCTTCTTTTTCTTCTCATTGTCTCCAAACATTTCACCACCAGTAACAATCCCCACACTTGCCTCCTCAAAGGGCTGTTCCACATTCAAAACAGTGTCTGAAACAAGTGAAGCAGTGCGAGACCCATCAATGATTTGGCTATTCTCCATCTGCTTAGGCTGCAAAAGCACCACTTCCTCACTCTCTAAAGGCTGAGACATACTGAGGCCACTCATGGTACTGACAGCCAAGGGGTACCCCTACTGACGAGTAGGGGAATTTCCCCAGTGCCCTGGCCAAATTTCCTCATTCACTAAAAATACCACCAACAGCTTATTCTGGCTCAATTTCAGTTGCTTACCATCTGTATCCCCTCCTCGGTCGCCCCTGAAAAAGGGACTTCTATGCCCAGTGGGTACTGGTCAACAAAATTCAACAAACAACAAAACAAAACAAGAGGGAGAGAGCATGCTGTACAGTGTCAATGAGAAGCAAAAAGTAGAGGAGTTGCACATATTTTCTTTTCTTTTTTTTATTTAAGCTCTCTGAATTCCTAAGAGTGAGTGGCGAGCAGAGGGTGAGCGCAGAGCTCAGTTTTTCATCTGGCAGCCAGAGGTCAAGTAAGTGTTTAAAGTTGTGATCGAGAGAGTGAACAGGTGGCAGAAAAGTTACTGTGATGTATCAGAAATGTGAGCTTAATGTGTTAACTTGGGAGTGACTGACAGTTAGGTGGATGCAGTAAGCGAGTTTTTAAAAAAGGCTGCTCATCTACATCAAGTGCTTCAACTGTCAGCAGTAGATTTGAGTGAAGGGTTGGTGTGTGGGGGGAGGGGGTTTGGGGAACAGGTATTCCAGCTATTTAAACAGGCAGCCAATCGGGCAGGAATGCTACCGAACAGTACAGGAACTATAGTTGATTTTTTAAGGCATTATATGTGAAAGATAAATATACAAAGATTTATATGTAGAAACTTTTTTTTTAAAGAGGAACTGTTGAATTTACTTTTTCACTGTCAGTAGCTACTGTGGGGAAAAATGGTGTCTGTTTCATTTCCGAACATTCCTATGGCACAAGGATTTTGACCATTTACTGTGTCCTTGTTGGCAGAGCTGGTTTTTAGCCATGCATTAGACACTTCTAACACATGGTTAACAACCAACCAGATTGCTCTAAATCCTTTTTCCATTTTATAAGAATTCATATGCCATGCTGATCAGGCTTTACATGGCAAAGTAAGGCTGTTGGAATGCTGACAGCCAATCAGAGTCAAGAATTTCTGAGACCCTTTTTACAATAAAGAACAAGTTATTACCCAACAGGATGGGTGGTATTGGGCAATACTGGACCACCCAGGGGCGTAATTAGGACTGGCACTGCAGGCGGAGGCCCTTATAGCCCCTGGAAGGTCCAGTATTGCCCATACTGCCCACCCTGGAGGGTGTCATTGTGCTTAGAAAATGACCTCTGTGTTAAGATTTTCATTAAGTACCTACAACTATCTAAAACCATTAAATATAAATGAGAAAACCAGAAAGGTTCTGTTAAGTAGTTCCTCCATGGCTGCACTTAGAGGGTTCCTGTTGTGAAGTCACTCATTCCTCCCACTCCACCCCCTGAAGCAGCTGCTTCAAAATGCTGAGTACTAGTAAAGGGCTTCCATCATCAAGTTACCCCGTCCCAGCAGCTGATTCAGAATGTTGACATTGGACAATTGGGAGGGATGTTGTACACCTCCCGTTTCATGATTATTTTATTTTTATTTTACTACACATTTGAATTCTCTTATTTTGCAGTTGGGAGCAATCTCTGTTGGTGTTGTGTGCCGTGAAGAGAACAGGATAGCAGAGGAGCCATCAGCAACAGGGTCGGATAGCTGTTGAGTTATCAGGAAGTAATAGACACTTTTTAAATAAAATTATTAAATGGGAATACCATCGGGGAGGTGCGTGTGATGGTAATGCAGAATCAGCACAAATGACAAGCAGCTTTATTTTGGGGGCGCGAGAGAGCAGGCAGCTGGAGGAGGGAGGATCGAGAGCATGGTCTGCTCCCTGAGAGTTGGGTATCAGCCATTATGGGGCATGGCAGAACAGGAAAGAATAATAAAGAAAAAAAAAAGTGAGCATAGATGATGAGTAATATGGGTGGTTTCGCAGCTGGCAGTGTCTGAAGTAAGCAGAGCTGGTGGCCACTATCTTTCACTAAGCAAGATAAAAAAAATGGAGATGATTTGAAATTTAAACCTGGTACTTTTAGCCAATTAGGGAGCAGAGTAGGCACTGGGATACTTCATAGAAACATAGAAGTTTTTGGCAGATAAGGACCGCTAGGCCCATCCAATCTGCCAATAGGCCCTATACATTGTATGTGGCCACTGATCCTATGTGATCAATGGCTTGTCATCATTCCCTCCCCTCTCAGGCTTCCCTTGTGCCTGTCCCAAGCATGCTTAAACCTCTCCACTGTTCTTGCCCCCACTACCTCCAGTGGCAGACTATTCCATGTGTTGACTACCCTGTCTGTGTAGAAAAACTTCCTCACATTACCTCTTAATCTACCCCTTCCAATTTCATATTGTGCCCCCTTGTTCTAGTACTTTTTCTACATTGTAAAAACTCCCCCGCTTGCACCTTGTTTATGCCCTTAAGGTACTTGAAAGTTTCAATCATATACCCCTGCTGTCTCCTCTCCTCCAGTGAGTACGTATTGAAGTCCCTTAGTCTCTCCTCACATGTTTTGTGGTGTAAGCCCTGCACCATCTTTGTTGCCCTTCTCCAGATAGTATCCACCTCATCTATGTCCTTGCATGGGTGTGGCCTCCAGAACTGCATGCAGTACTCCAGGTGAGGCCTTACCAATGTTTTATACAATAGCATCACCACCTCCCGCCTCCTGCTAGTGATATCTCTGCCTATGCATCAGAGATTACCACTGGCCTTCCCTGCTGCCATTGTACACTGCTTTGATACCTTAAGTTCATCAGAAATGATAACCCCTATGTCCCTTTTCTCCTTGGTGACAGTCAGCTTCTCTCCCTCCAACCTGTAGCTCTGCCCAGGGTTCCCGCTACCCAGGTGCATTATTTTGCACTTCTTTATGTTAAACCTCAGTTGCCACACCTCTGACCATCTTTCAAGCTTCTACAGGTCCCTTTTCATTTTCTGCACCCTTTCTGGAGTATCCACCCCATTGCAGATCTTAGTGTCATCTTCAAACAGGCAGACCTTTCCTTCCAGCCCCTCTGCAATGTCACTAATGAAGACATTGAGCAGGACTGGTCCTAGTACTGATCCCTGCAGTACCCCACTGGTCACCCCTCTCTCCCCAGATTGTACCCCATTTACCACCACCCTCTGTCTCCTGTCTGTTAACCAGTTCCTAACTCAGTTCATCTCCTTGTCTCCCAGGCCCAGACTACTCATCTTGTTAATCAGCCTTCTATGTGAGACAGTGTCGAAGGCTTTGCTGAAATCAAGGTAGGCGACGTCTACTGCCTGTCCCTGATTATGTTCCCTTGTCACCCAATCAAAAAACTATTATATTCCATGTTGCCTCAGATCCTGTGCACCAATGGATTCAAAATGTGTCATTATCGTTTCTTTCAGCAGTGTCGCCATGATCTTTCCCACCACTGAGGTGAGGCTGACTGGCCTGTAGTTCCCCACCTCTTCTGCCACTTTTCTGCAGTGGGACTACATGTGCCCTCCTGTAGTCCTCTGGAATGACACCCATATTGAGTGACTCTGTGAACAGAGCTGCCAGAGGCACTGCTAGTTCCTTTAGCAGCTTCTGTAATATCATTGGGTGGATGCCGTCTGGCCCTATGGCCTTATCCACCTTCAGCTTTGTGAGTTCTTCCAGAACTCTCCACTGTGAATGAACTGGTGTTCACTCCCCCCATTGCCTCTGCACCCTAAATGTGGTCCTTGATCTGCCCCCTCCTTAGTGAATACTGAGCAGAGGTATTTGTTCAGTATTTCTGCCTTGTTCAGATCCCCCTCCTTACACTCTCATGCCTCCCCTTTAAGTCTCACAATCTCCCCCACCCCTCGGTTTTTCTTCTTTCACTAATGTACCTATAAAATGCCTTATCCCCTTTGTTTACAGACTGTGCTAAATCCTCTTCTGTCTGCACCTTCGCCCTCCAAATAGCCTTCCCTGCTTCCCTTAGACATTCAAGGTACACCTCCCTGTCTTCCTCCCTTTGGCTCCCCTTATATTTTCTGAAACTCAGCTTTTTAGCCCTGACTTTGTCCTTCACCTCTTTGGAGAACCATGGTGGTTTCCTTCTTCTTTTCCCTTTGGTCACTATCCTATCGCATTGGGTTGTTATATCCACTATGGCTCCTTTCAGTTTCTTCCATTGTTTTTCCACCCCCTCTACTATCTCTCCCTTCCCCAGGACTGCTTGTATACATCTACACATTTCAATGAAATCTGCCCTACTGAAATCTAATACTCTTGCCCTTGTGTGGCTTGAATGAGTTCCTGTCTTGATGCTGAACCACACCATGTGGTGGTCACTGGACCCCAGCTGCCCTTCCACCTATATTTCTTTGACTGTGTACCCATTGGTCCATACCAGGTCCAGAACTGACTTTTCCCTCATTGGCTCGTGCACCAGCTGCCTGAATCCAACCCCCTGCAGGGATTCTAGGATGGCTGTGCTCTTGGCTGAAACAGCCATCTGTGTGGTCCAATCCACATCTGGCATATTGAAGTCCCCCAGTAGCAGGATTTCGCCCTTAGTTGCCATGCTGTGTATGTTCTCCACTAGTTCTCTGTCTACTTCCTCCTTCTGTTCTGGAGGTCTGTAGATCACCCCTGTGCATATTGCTGTTCCATTCCCTGGCTGCAGGGTGACCCACATTACCTCGGCCTCCCCCTGTCTTCCCTGAACTTCTGTAGCCTTTATACCATCTTTGATGTACAGGGCCACTCCCCCACCATTTTTACCCTCCCTGTCCCTCCTGAACAATGTATAGCCTGGTACATTGACTTCTCAGAAATGATTTGCAGAGTACCATGTATCTGTTATTGCTGCTATGCCAAAGTCTGCATCTGCCAACAAGGCCTCCAGGTCTGGAACCTTATTTCCTAGGCTACAGGCATTTGTTAGCATGACCTTCCATGTTTTACAGTCTGCCCTCCCTCTGCTCTTGTTCTCCATATCCAGCATCTTCCCCCACCCAAGTTTCTTTTCCTATGTGCTCCTGCCCCCATATCACTCATTACACATTCTTCACCTGCCTGCCCCTCTCTGCCTATTTTCGCTGTTCCCATAGTTGACTTATGTTCCTGCATGTTCTCATGGGGCATGTTCCTAAGCCTCCTGGCTCTCCCCCCTTGGCCAGTTTAAATGCTCATAGCTGAAACATTTAAACTTCTCATAAAGTACCAAGGTCCCCTTTTTGGACAGATGCAGGCTGTCATCCTTATATAAGCTTGCATCTGCCCAGGTCAGACCCCAGTGCCCTATGAAGCTAAAACCCTCCCTTCCACACCAGTCCTTCAACCAGGAGTTGAAGGTATGGATGTGGAGTGCCCTGGCTTCCCCTGTGCCCTGGACAGGTAGCGCCTCTGAGAATGAGACGAGCGTGTTATCTGTTTCAAGTTTCCCCCAAGCTTCCTGAAATCATCCTGGACTCTGGCTAACTCATCCCTTCTCCTGGCCAGGCCATTGGTCCCCAGGTGGACAATGACATCCAGCTGCTCTCTCCTAGCTATTGCCATAGAGATTCTATGGATCTGCTTCCCATCCCTCCATGCAGTGCTTCCTGGGAGGCACTTGACCTCCCTCTCTTCCCTGCTAGGTGATGCTAACTCCACTCCTCGGACAATGGAGTCCTAGAAGAAGCTTTCTCCCATCCTCCTGGTTTCCTTGCTTCCCTTCCTTAGGGCTCCATCCTGGAGGACCCTCCCATCCTCCCTGGATGCAGCCTCGGGTTCCTGAGTGGAGCTTTCTTGTTCCTCCAAAACAGTGTAGGAGTTAGTAAGTGGGACCAGCTGGGGGATGTGCTTTCGACCCCCCTCCCTCACCCTCCCTGAGCCCACTGTATTCCAATATTTCCTCATCCATGGCATCCTTTGAGGTAAAGGTTATGCACCCGGTGGTCTCTGGGTGGGGGTGGATGCTGCCTTCAGCTTGGCCAGCTCTGCTCGGAGACAGACAACCTCCTCCTTCAGCCCAGAGAGGTGACTGCAGATAGGGCAGCATCACAACCTCCAGAATGTCTCCATGAAGATCGCCGCTCCACAATCACTGCACTGTACCACTCACATCATGTCTGATTCCTTCCTCAATCAACTGCTTGCTTAAGATGGCTGTTTGATATCCCCCAAATGCATGTTTTATTTCTGTTGTGTTCTGTTATGTGTCCTCTCTTTCCTTCTTCCTGTATGGATGCAGGATGTTGCAAGGCCTTAGGGGACTCACCCAATAAATGTAGGCCAAGCCCTTGGGTGGGTGGGATTACACCACAAGCTATGTTCAAAAACAATCAGCCAAGGATTCCTCTGGCAGTGACACCTCACACAATCACCAACTTGTCTGCTAGAATTCCTCAATCCTGCCCAAACTAAATTTAAAAGCACACTAAGTAGCAGTTAAGAACAGCCCTCAAATACAATTTCAAACACACAGAAATGGCAGCTAAGAAAATATTTCAAATCCACTTAGAAACACAGTCACCAGCTAAAGCCTCCTTCTCCCTCTCCACTAAATGAAGACTAACTAAGATGGCAGTTAAACATCACATTTAAACTACACTAATCCCTGTAATATGATGCCTGCACTTACAGGCCAGACAGCAACTTTTAAACACACAATCACCAACTTGTCTGCAAGAATCCCTCAATCCTGCCCAAACTAAGTTTAAAAGCACAATAAATGGCAGTTAAGAACAGCCCTCAAATACAATTTCAAACACACAGAAATGGCAGCTAAGAAAATATTTCAGATCCACTTAGAAACACAGTCACCAGCTAAAGCCTCCTTCTCCCTCTCCACTAACTGAAGAGGGGTAACTACAGGATGGTACTTTTTATTTATAGGGCTTTCACTGCAAGTTAATGTACCCCTGCCAGAGAATGAGGTTTTTGAGATTTTTAAGCCCATTTTCTAATCAAAAATAAAAACCTTTATCTAAAGATAAAGCATTTCGACTATTGGGCCCTATGTACGATCCCTACACCCCATGGAAACTGGGTGCATAGGCATCGATATGTGTGAATACCATGGAGCAGGGTCCCACTGACCCACTGATGGTGTTCACAAATGGGGCGCAAGTTAGGTGTGTGCCCAATTCCCTGGCCTCATGGACAGCAATGCACCAGGGGCAGGAGGGGGGAGTGCGAGGGTGTGCCTGCACTATGCGCCATTTACAAAGGCGTGTAGTGCTGGCCACGGGGGGGTAGGAGTGTACAGATTATGGCTGGGGGGACCCTGCCATAACTGCAGTACATGCCCGTGCATACACAGCCCTCTGCCTGGTCCAGGATGGCAGTGGTATCCCTCTGCCCCAACAGGAACATCCCATATGCCAGGGCCCCCCCACACACACATAGCAGTGCCCCATCCCCATACAGAAATCAGAGGCATACCCCCCCAGCTGCCATACACTGACGTGCCGTCTCCGTATGTGTAATGCCCCTTCCACACATATCAAAGCCCCGTCCCCTAGGAATAGGGTATACAGTGCATCATTAATAGGTGCAATCACATTGTATGTACATGAGTATGGGGCAAGTAATGCAGTGTAGGAACCCTGTAATATCCGCATGTTAGGTGGCTGAAAGCCATGCAAGCACCGTGATGAGGGGTGCCATGGCATGGCCAGTGCTGACAATCTTTAAAGGGACGCCGTCATGTACACCGATGCACATATTGCATCATGTACCATGTCCTGTGTCCTGTGTGATAGGTATACAATAGGAATATGTATAACACCAATCCACAAGCAACAGATATATGCACTTTCCCCATCACAGTGCATTCCCCCCGCCCCACAGCAAAACCTCATCCCTGAAACATAGAAGCTGATGGCAGATAAGGACCGCAAGGCCCATCCAGTCTGCCCATTTTTTCCTACCATATGAATGTGCTATGGGCCTTTACTTTGTCAATGGCCAATCTATTCATACTCATCTGTATTGCTCCCTTATGTCTATCCCATGTCTGTTTGAAACCCTGCACTGTATTCATATCCACCACTTCCTGAGGTAGGCCGTTCCATGCATTCACCAACCTTTCTGTGGGAAAGAACTTCCTCACATTACCCCTTAATTAGCCTCCTTCTAATCTCATGCTACGTCCTCTTGTCCTGCTATTTTTCTTATATTGAAACATGTTAGACTCTTTCACCTTGTTAATGCCCTTAAGACATTTGAATGTTTCGATCATATCACCTCTCTCCCTCCTTTGCTCCAGGGTATACAATTATGAGCTCCATTAATCTGTCTTAATATGTTTTCTGATGCAGTCCCTGCACCATTTTGGTTCTCCTTCTCTGGATTTCCTCCATTTTGTTAATATCCTTGTGCAGGTGTGGCCTCCAGTACTGCATGCAGTTCTCCAGATGGGGCCTAACCAGTGTCTGGTAAAGAGGGATTATTAAATCCCTCTTACAACTTGTGATACCCCTACTAATACACCCCAACATCCCTCTAGCCTTACCTACTGCTTTAGTGGTCTACTTGGATGATTTCAGACCATCTGTGATGATGATGATGCCCAAGTCTCTTCTCTTGTGATTGCCAGCAACTCCCCTCCCAACCTATAGGTAGCTTCGGGGTTTGCTTCTTTGTGTTAAACCCCAGTTGCCACGCTTCCGATCATTTTGCCAGTTTTTCCAGATGTCTTCTTATTCTGCCCACCCCAGCTGGATCATCTACTCTATTGCAGATCTTGGTGTCATCTGCAAACAGGCAAACATTACCCTCCAGTCCATCTGCAATGTCACTGATGAAGATGTTGAAGAGGACTGGCACAGGACTGATCCCTGAGGTATCCCACTTGTGACTTGCATCTCTTCTGACTGTATACCATTTACCAGCACTCTCTGTTTTCTGCCCACCAACCAGTTTGCCAGCCAGTTGACCAACCTCTGACCCCCCCGAGCCTACCCAGCTTATTAATCAATCTTCTATGTGGAACAGTATCAAAAGATTTGCTGAAGTCAAGGTAGGCGACATCAACTGCACCCCCTTGGTCCACCAAGGCATGTAGGCATGTACCCACTACCCTCATGGCACTGACAACATCACCCCCCATCCCCTTACCAGCTGATCGGTGTCACAGCTCCAGATGGCCAGTGGCACAACCCTCCGCACACCTCCACAGCCGCCAGCTGTCTGACTGATGCTGGGGGCATGCCTCTATATATTGGCCAGGTGCTCCCAGCATCAGTTGGACAGCCGGCAGCTGTAGAGGTGTGTGGAGGGCAATGCCATAGGCCATCCTGTGCCGCAGCACCGGCTGGCACATATGGGGTTGGGGAGGGGTTGTCAGTGCCACTGGTGGGTGGGGGATCCAGTGAACACATACTGATGATGGGGTACCAGGTTCAGGACTCTGGGTTGACTGGACTGGGGAACATTACTTGTGTGGGGGTGGTTTCATGTTCTGCCATGGGGGCTGTCATTTTTGGGGGTTTCCTATGTGCATTGGGGACAGCACGGACATGTGTCAGACATGTGTTGGGGGGGTTTACTCAGCATCACAGGGATGGGGCTGTCAGTTGTTGGGGGTTATTTTTCCATGCTAATGGGGATCGAGCACACATGTGATGGGGTGGGGGTGTGAATCATGCAAATGGGTCAGGGCAGACATGTGTTATAATAATAATAATACATTTTATTTCTCACAAGCTCCTTTCGGCGATCAAGGTGCTTTACAAAAAGATAAAAGATCATGATAAAATTCAAAACAAACAGTAACATGGCCCCAAAGTTTAAATGGCGCCACCAAAAGCATGGCACCATAAATAGGTTTTCAGCGACTGTTTAAACCCCCCACAGTTGTGCATTCGAGCTGACGGGGGAGAGAATTCCAGAGGGTCAGGGACACGTGCATGAATGCACACACCACTGAAGATTTCAAGGACAGCCTCGGAATCTCTAGCAACCCCTTGTCAGCCGAATGCAACTGTCACACTGGGTGGTTAGGCACAAGGAGCTTTTTCAAGTAGTGAGGGCCCAGTCCATGTAGGGCTTTATAAGTCAGTAAACCGACTTTAAAGGTGATCTGCCACCTAATCGGCAGCCAGAGCAGATTGCGCAGCACAAGTGTAATATGAGAGGACCGGAAAACTCCCATCAACAATCATGCTGCGAAATTCCACACGAGCTGCAGGCAGCGGATATCAACCCCAGGCAACCCTAAGTACAGGGAATTGCAATAATCTAGGCATGAGGTGACAAAAGCATGGACCAAAGTAGGCAAGTCCTCTTACAGAACCAGGTGCTTAATCCTGAAGATATTCCTAAAATGATAAAAGGAAGTCTTGACGAGGGCTAACACCTGAGCTCGTAAAGTCAGCCCGTCGTCGAGCACTACCCCCAGGTTTCGCACCCATTCAGAGGACAGGGTCCGAAAGCCCCCAAGAAAAAGTCCAGAGGGCTGATCAGCCCACGACCCCTCTACCCGGCGACACGGGTTCACTACCATCACCTCCATCTTTCCGGAGTTCAACTTTAACCAGCTCGAATTTATCCAGTCCTGGATATCAGCAAGGCAGGAATTAAATATAGAGACAGCTCTATCCTGGTCGGGGCCAAAAAACAGGTAGAGCTGGGTATCATCAGCATAACAGTGAAATATCAGCCCATACCATCTCACAATGCCTCTGAGGGGCAAACACTGCAAACAACATGGGGAACAGCACTGAACCCTGAGGAACCCCACATGGCAGGGAGAATGGGTCGGAGGAAAAAATCCCAGACACCACTCTCTGACTCCTGCCAGTGAGGAAAGCTGTAAACCACCTGAGGACTGTATCTGTCAGTTCACAGATAGACCCCAGACGTCCAAGCAGCACCCCATGGTCTACAGTGTCAAAGGCTGAGGAGAGATCAAGGAGCACCAAGATAGAACGGCTTCTCCGATCTCTCGCCATCAGGAGATCATTGAACACCCGAACCAGTGCCATATAAAGTACTGTGCCTCTTTCAAAAACCGGACTGGAGAGGTTCGTAGATGTTATGGATGGTCAGGTGGTCATCAAGCTGTTCCTCAACTACTTTCTCAATCACCTGGGGGGATTGCATTCGGGCATCGGGCAATGATGATGGGGGGGTCATCAGTGTGGCAGGCACCACCACGGGTGCAGTACTCAGGCAGGGTGGTCTGCTGCCTATAGATGCATGACAACATGGGTTCTGGTGCCTTCAGGTGCTAGTAACACCCCTTGATCCCTCGCCTTCCCTCACCTTGAATTGAATCACCTCGTTTGAATCCCACAGCTTCCACTTGCATACTGTGTGACCCTGAGCAAGTCACTTAACTTCCTTGTGCTCCCAGGTCGCACCTGGAAACAAGCTCTGGCTTAGTGTGCCTTTCCTGGTTAAACAATTTCCCCTTTCCCCTTTTCCTTTCCCACACAAATAATCCACTCTGGATCCCAGGAAATGCATCACATTGGATGCCCACCTGGGTCCGCAACTCCATCCCCGACCACCCTGCAGAGTCCTGCATGCTAGGTTGCAGAGCCCAGACAGGTGGCAGCCATTTGTGAATACCGGCCTGTGCGCACCTGTCCATGGTTGGGAACTACGCGGGTGGTATATGTGCGTTTCGCTCATACTTTCCACCCGTTCATGCACAGGCATTAATGTTTGTTACATATTCTATTATCCACTGTTAGTGTGCATTTGAACGGGGAGACAATGAAGGGTGATTGGTGGTACAATGTTTTTGTTTTTTTTATTTGCATTCAGTCTAGGAATTACAACCCTTTGAGTCAGGGACTCATTTACAAAGGCTCTTCGTCAATGACATTAGTTAGGACATACACAGTGTAAAATTACTGTACAGAGGCAACCATGGGCTAAAACAAATACAGGGTGCCATCGGTTGAGCAGAACGATCTACTACAATATTATTTACAGAGTTTTGATAGTACAGAGTGACCAAAGCTATAAATACTAGTTTAGATTAGCAGTCACAGTTACTGTTTAACAGGATATGAGTGTGCAGCACTGGCTTAAATGGCCTATCCTAGGGATTTTGAGGGCAGCGTCCGGGAGGGAGCTCATTCAGTGGGGGGCCCTATAGGAAAAGGACCTTTGTCCAGCAGTGGTCCTTGTGAAGGGGATGTGAAAAGAAGTAGTGCTAGAGCTTCTAGTGGCCCTTGTTGACATGCACTCTTGAAGGAGCGATAGACAGCCCGGAGGAGCTAACCCTAGTTGTATTTTTTTTGGCCATTAGGTTGGACTGATAGAGAAA
Organism: Neoceratodus forsteri; assembly: GCA_016271365.2. Taxonomy (NCBI): domain Eukaryota; kingdom Metazoa; phylum Chordata; order Ceratodontiformes; family Ceratodontidae; genus Neoceratodus; species Neoceratodus forsteri. Next base: position 227,060,055 of record CM057450.1, on the reverse strand, counting down.
TCACCCCTGGAAATTTAGCCAGGAAGACTGTAGGTAGAGGTCACAGGTAAGTGTAAGGTGATCACAGCCTGTGGCCAGCCGGCAGGCTTTGTTGAGAGTGCGTTTTATGTGGGACAGGGGAGTATCGGAGGTGGCACCATATATAATTATGCCATAGTCAACTAGGGGAAGGATGGAGCTAGAGATGGCAAATCGAAGGGTCATGGGGGGAGATAGGGCCTATATTTGTAGAGGAGGCCGATTCTAGTGTTAATGGCAGAGCAGGTTAATGCAATATGCTCACGGAAAGTGAGGGCAGAGTCAAGAGTGACCTCTAGGTATTTAAAAGTGGAGACTGCTTCCAACATAGCACCCTGTGAGTTAAGTATGGCTAGTTTGGTCATGCTGTTTTTATGTTGAGGGTGGGCGAATAGCATGACCTTTGTTTTTTTGTAGTTGAAAACAAGTCTGTGGGAGGTGAATCATGATTCTATCACAGTGAAGGAGCCCTGTAGGGAGTTTTGAAGCTGGGTAGGGTCAGGGTGTGGGCTGAAAATTACATCATCATCAGCGTAAAGGATCAGGCCCTCAGTGGAGGCTAAGGGGAGGGAGTTTAAGTATAGGGAGAAAAGAAGAGGGCCAAGGATGGACCCTTGGGGGACACCCGAACAGACTGAGAGGCTGGCAGAGAGGGTGCTATTTATTTTCACTTGCTGGGTACGGCCATTGAGATAGGTGGTGAACCAGGCTGCAGTTTCTGGGGAGACTCCAACAGAGAGGATGGTGTTTATTAGCAAGCTGTGGTTTACGGTATTGAAAGCCTTGGACAAATCAATGTTGACAGATCCAGCCAGGTCTCCCTGGTCGAGTGCTTCATGGAGGAAGGAGGTAAATTCGAGTAGGGCAGTGGTGGTATTGTGCCCTTTTTGGAAACCATGCTGTTGAGTGCACAGTAGGTGGTGTGTGTCCAAATATTCTATAAGTTGATCTGCTGTCTAGTGCGCAAGATCCTGGAGCAGCTCAGTGTAAGGTATGGAAGGGAAATGCAGCTGATCCACATCTCAGGTCAGCCTACATTTGTAGTAAAGCAATAAGGAGGTAGGAGGGGTTAGGAGAATAGAAAGGACTTGAGGGAAAACTGTAAGTAACACCAACCAAGACACATACAAAGATACATAACTGGGGCTGGGGCAGGCAGAGGAGGGGGATGTGGGAGAATAGGAGCTGGTGCAGGAGTCAGGATAGCTGGGAAAGAAGGAGGTGGGGAAATATGAGCTTGTACAGGAGTCAGGATAGTGAAGAGAGAGAGAGGTAAGCTGTAATGGTTTGGGGGCTGCAGTTTTTCTGGGAACACTGTGGAGACCAGGGAGCTGTCTAGTGTTCAGGATCCTGGAGCAGCTCAAGACAGAGGTAAGACTGCTCAGATGGGAGCTGGAGAGGATGGGGTTGGGAGTCAGGGGAGCAAAGCAGTGGAGAAAGGGGCAGCTGGGCTGTTACCAGGGGAAAGTGGATGGCAGGCAGGGGATGGGACAGGGAGGATCACCGGGTGGCCAGGGATATCTCTCCCTCAGGGAGCCAGGGTGGAGGAATAGCAAATGATAGGGGGAAGAGGTAGGAGGGTAAGAGGAATGTCAGACATGGGAGAGGGAAAAACTTGGAGAGGAGGAACAGGGGAAAGAGCTGAAGATGGGGTACCCTTTTGCTCCCCTTTTCCCTCACTTACCAACTTTTTCCTTAATGACACCCCTGCTCTCAATGGTTATTTCTTCCTTATGTATTACCTGTTTTTGTTTTTGTGTACCTTGTTCTGTTTATATGATATGTCACCTGATAATTTATTTTCCAAGGTCCTCTCTATTCATTGCATAGGTAGGCACTTATGAACTTATGAATGGTCTACTCTGTATGTCTCTGATATATTGTATCCACTTTAACTCATTGTATGTAAAGCGCTTTACTTTGTATGTTCCAATATATTGTATCCTCTTTAACTCATTGTATGTAAAGCACTTATAAATTGTTATCCTGTTAAGTTTCTGCATGTCTGTACTCTCCCGGGTCGTGCCTGAAAACAGTAATTTTATGGCTAGTTCACTTACCCGGTTAACAAAAGCTGAATAAAAATAAAAGTAAAATGAACAGGTATGCACCACTGACTGCTATAGGGAAGGGGGAATCTGGTGGTGCAAAGAAGGTGGGGACAAGCTAGAATTAAGGGTTTTAAGTAAGAGGTGGAGTGAGGGGACTAGTCTGGGAAAGCAGGGAGGAAGAAGCAGTCAAGGTGGAGCAGAGGATAGGGGAGAGGTGGAACAAGTTAAAAAGGGGGGAGGGTAAAGTGGTGACAAGCATGGCTAGCCAGGAAGGATTGGGGCTTGGGGGGGGGAACATGGAGCAGATGAGGGGACAATAGTGAAGGCAGTAGAAAGTTAACCAGGGCAGAGGGTGTGCAGTTGAGGAAGGGAGCAGCTAATATCTAAGGGGAGGAAGAGAGGATGGAAAATACAGTTGCAGTGAACAAAAGGGTAGAAAAACTGAAACACAGAAAAATGATGGCAGAAGGAGACCAAGGGTCCATCTAGTCTGCCTATGAGTTTGCTAGACCTATTCAGATCTCAGGACCTATACCCCTTCTGCTTAATGCCCCCTACTGCTCCCATGGATTTTATTCATGCTTTCACTCTATTCCACCCTAGTTTGAATGATGTCATGGTCTTTGCTTTCACCACCTCAGCTGGCAGACTATTCCATGGTTCTACAACCCTTTCAGTAAAATAGTGCTTCCTAAGCTCCCTTCTGAAGCTCTGTCTCCCCGACTTCCGCTCGAGACCCCTGGAGTTGGGGTTGGTAACCCTGTTGAACAGATCTGAGGAGGTAACCTTATTTATTCCTCTCAGGAACTTGTATGTTTCTATCATGTCCCATCTCTCCCTCCTAGTCTACAGCTAGAACATATTCAGAGCTTCTAAATACCCCTCATCCAAGAGCCTCTGAAGGCCATGGATCATCTTGGTTGCCCTTCTCTGGACAGCCTCAAGCCTGTTCTTATCCTTTTTAAGATATAGACTCCAAAACTGGACACAGTGCTCTAGATGGAGCTTTACCAGGGCCTATAGGGTAGTAGTATTACCTCCCTGCTCCTGCTGTCAAATTGTCTCCCTATGCACCATGGCATTCTGTTAGCCTTGCTGTAAGCTGTGCTGCATTGGCTGGCCTGTTTAAGGGTACTGCAAACGATGACTCTTAGGTCCATTTGTTCCTGTGAATCACTGAGCTGGGCCCCATTAAGCCAGTATACTGTCCTTGAGTTCCCTTTACCTAGATACATCACTTTGCACTTTTGTTGCATTGAACCTCATCTGCCAGATGTTGGACCATCTTTCTAGCCTCTGTAGGTCTTTTTGTAGGACCCTAACTGCCTCCTCACAGTTCAACCTTCTGCCTAGCTTGGTATCATCCATGAATAGGGGGATTTTTCCCTGAATACCTATACCGGTGTCACTGAGAAATGAATTAAACAGGACAGGCCCCAACACTAGCCTTGGAGCACACCACTAGTGACCTCACCCTCATCTGACCTCTCCCCGTTGACTACCACTCTCTGTTTTCTGTCCTTAAGTCAATTTCCCATCCACCTGACTATGCTATTGGCTGTGTCCAGGTCCTCCAACTTTTTCAGCAGGCAGTTGTGCGGCACCACATCAAAGGCCTTACTAAAGTCGAAGTAGAGGAGGTCCATTGGGTGGCCCCTGTCAAATTCTGTAGTCACCCAGTCAACAAATGTAATCAGGTTTGTCTGGCATGACCTACCTGCTATGAACCCATGTTGCTTATCATCATGAAGACCGTTCTTATTTAGGTACTCTATTAGGACTTGTTTTATTATGCTTTCCATTAGCTTTCCCACTACTGATGTAAGGCTAACTGGTCAATAGTTGCAGGCCTCCTCCCAGCTCCCACCCTTGTGGGGAGGTACCACATCTGCTCTCCTCCAATCTGTTAGCACCACTTCTGACTGAAGTGAGCTACTGAAGAAATGTGCCAAGGGATCTGCTAATTCTCCTGCCAGTTCTTTCAGCATCCTCAGGTGTACTCTCTCTGGCCCTGGAGGTTTGTCCTCCTTGACTTACTCCAGAGCCCCTCTGACCCTGCTGGTGTGTGGGGTAGTAAAGCAGATGGGGGAACAATAGTGGAGGCAGTAGAAAGTTAACCAGGGCAGAGGGAGTGCAGTTGGGGGGGGGGCAGCTGATATCTGAGGGGAGAAAGAGAGGGTGGTAATCACTTGGGACTCCATAATTAAGGGTATTCACTGGGGAAGGAAGGGGGACCAAAAGCAAGAAGGAGGGTGACTTGTATGCCTGGGATGACAGCAGGGAAGTCAGAATCATGAATCAGGGAAATTGTAAGGGAAATTGAGGGAAACCTAATGTAGTCATCCACCTGGGAACTAATGACATAGCAGGGGTGGAGGAAGAGGTAGTGCAAGGCAGGCTCAGGGAGTTAGCAAAGGCCTGTAGGGAGGCAGTAAGCTCTCTGATTTTTTCAGATGTGTTACCACTCTCCAGATCCAGCACAGTCAGACAGAAAAGTATTGACAACTTTAATAACTGGATGAGGAACTGGTGCAGGGAAGAAGGGTTCATGTGTATTGTGGATTTGGGGGGGGCGAGAACTGCTCAAATAAAACACTATATTCATCAGATAGGTTACACCTCAGCAAAGAGGGCTCATGGATACTCATGGATAAACTGGGGGAGTACATAGCCAATGAGCTGGCGTTTCAGCTACTGGAGGCAGGACATCAGGCCCAAAGATTCTGGGAGGAGAAGGTCAACAGACCTCCCCCATACCAGTAGACGTAATCAGGAGGGTGAAGGTGGGGGGGAAGTGGAACAATTATTAATGGGGTTGGGAAGGGGAAGAATACGGGAGACATGTTAGGAAAGAACATAAGAATTTGCCGGCAGAACTATGGCAGACTGTCCCTTAAACCATTCTTGAGTGTTCTAGCCCCAACATATAACCCAGATGAGAAGTGGATCTAGATTCACAAGAGGATTGCTTCAGTGCTGGATGAAATATCTCTCTCAACCAACGAATACATTTTTGTCTTTCTGGATGGGTATCCCGGCTGAGGACCCTTCATGGGCACCAGTCTGAACTGACGCCACTTTTCAGGTATGGGTGTGGCGGGGACTGCAACACTCATGCCAAATTTTTGATAATGCTATTTTTAAATCATTTGACCAACTCCAGCAGGAATTATCCCTGAGCAGGAATGTTTTTTTTAGGTTTTTGCAAATTCACCATCTCTTAGATGGGAGGATCGCCTGGATGTCACCACTCAAGTTACCCCTTCCCCGCCCTTTACTACTTCTGATGGCAGGAGTTGGAGACCATAGCTACCTGGATTCCTGATTCTATAAGGCCCTTCAGGGGGCCCCTACACAGGCTTTGGAACTGGTGCAATTTCATTGGGAGGCCGAGCTTCAAAATGAACTGACACAGGAGGATTGGCTCAGGATCTGGCGGAGGCAACATAAAACCTCCAACTCATACTCATGAAGTCAGTACTCTTGGAAGGTGGTGTCCAGATTTTTCCGCACCCCTTAGATTACAGCCAAATACCTTGCTGGGCGGTACTCCTCCTGTTGGAGACATTTTGGTTGCGAGGTGGTTACCCACACACATCCTCTGGTCATGTCTGGTCCTGACAACGTATTGGTCATTGATAAGGACCAGAGTGCTAGACCTCTTCCCCAGCCTGTGCACCCTCTCCCCAGAAATGGGGATACTCCTCCACTACCCTCATCATTTTAAAGCCCCTCATCATGAATACCTTCTCAATATCCTACTCGCTACAACTAAACAATGTATCACTAGGCTGTGGCTCTACCCAGAGCCCCCTACCATCTCAGTGTGGGAAGATATAGTGTATGAAGCATAAAACCTAGAACATATGACTGCTAGAATACAAAATAAAGTCCCAGAACTAATGAACTGATGGAACACCTGATTTCTTTTTTTTTTATTTAATATACTTTATTTATTTTTTACTCAATAATACAAACAGGCAGTACAGAACCTGCAACAGACAAAGAACTTTAATAACTAAACATCTTATACAGCAGGACAGTTGCAGGGGTTAAGATTACAGTGAAAATACCCACAAACAATTATACAGTCATACACATTAAACTCCCCCACCCAGAGCCACATATAACCTAATAATTGTACCCTTCATATTTCTCAGGTAGTTACACTTATACCTAATTGGATGGTGGAGAAAGCAAACATAAACCTTATGCTGGGGTTGAACTTAGGTGTATCTGCAGTTCACAAGTAGCTAAACTCACACTTCATAGCTCTATCAGTGCAGAGGCCCGCAGTCATCGGCAAAGCCATTGGCCGGTTCCCAGATCGGACAGGCAACATGTGAATTCTACCCTCCCTTAGGGAGGGGCTAGGGAGCAAAGGTATGCAGCCTCTCCTATCTAGCTCGGTACAGGGAAGTTTTGCCATGGAGGCTGGCAATTGCTTTTTCAGTCCTTAAGTTGTGGAAAAACTCGTTCATCCACTCAGAATAAGAAATTTCGTATAGATCTTTCCAATGTCGGAGAAAAAGTTTTTTGACTGATATGGATATAATATTCATATGGTATCACCTTTCCTTAACTGATATTTTGCTCTAGTCACCCACTATACAAATTTGAGGTGTGAATAGGTCTTGTATACCCAGTAGTGGGTCAGCCTTTACCTGGATGAGATGTCAGAGGGGGGCAACTTTGGAGCATTCCCAGAATATGTGAAGTAATGATCCTGCCTCCTGGCTGCATCTGACGCAGTCCTGATTCAGGAGTCTGCCCATCTTGAACAGTTTCACAGGGGTGTAATAAATACTGTGTAAAATGTGGAATTGTGTCAGCCTTAGGCGATCATTAGCGGTATATAAAAAAATTCAATGCCAAACCTCTTTCCAGGAAATGTTATCACTGGGGAAAGTAAGGGCCCAATATCAAGGGTACCCAAATCATCTGGGTTAAGTATCTCAAGTAGGGCCAAAACAAGGCAAGACACAGCATGAGGCAGTTTGATACAGGTGAGAAGCTCCCGAAAAGGAGTTGCTGGATGGGTATCCCATGTGCCAGAACCATACCATTTTATTAGCATGTGTATGTTTTGGAACATGAAAAAGGAGTATTTGCTGGGTAATTGCAAATATGCCAGCATATCTAGTGTATTACCTAGTCTGCCATTAATCACTAGGTCACTGACTAGAGCATGCAAAGATATGCCCTTTGTCGGAGCTGATATTACATGGTCACCAAGCTTAAAATTAGGGTTACCGAACACCGGTTGTAGCAATTCTTGTTGGTTATTACAGTGGATAGATTTGCATAGTTGCAAATTAACCTTTATGGATATGTGTATAGCTGTACTACGTAGGGAGCATGGTATTCTACTTGGCGTTGTATATAGAAAACTGGAAGGGGTAAAACCTGAAGCAGTCAGCATATGATGCTTAAACTGTAGCCAGATGGGAACATATGAGAGGGACTCCATGTCTTGAGGAGTAGTACTCCAACGCATGTACTTGGCTGCATGACTAGCCAGGTAGTAATAGTAGAAATTAGGAAGTTTGAGACCCCCTAGGTGACGTGGTGCACGTAGCCAACTATATGATCTCCTTGGAGGTTTACCATGCCACAAAAACTTAGAAATTAAACTATGCAACTGATGGAACCAAATTAAGGGAAGGTGGATATTCTACGTGTTTAATGAATAAAACACTCAGGGTAAAACATTCATTTTGACTACTCTGACCCTGGCCTGGAGGGACAAATACATGGGAGCCCATCTATCCAAGTCTTGCTTGATGCACAAAATAAGATTTTCCAAGTTAAGTTTTTTTATTAGTGATATGGAGGTAGACAGTATTATCCCTAAATATTTAAGGTGGGTATTCCAGACCATAGAAAGTGGGGCAATCTCATGTTAAGAAAAAAGAGGATTAAGGGGCATCACTTCTGTTTTGTTAAGATTAAGTTTATAATTGGAGACTGAGCTAAACTTTTGAATAATTTGTAAAGCTGCTTGGATAGAGTTGTAAGGTTCAGTGACATGAAAAAGGATGTCATCTGCATAGACGGACATTTTTAAGTTAGACGGCCCTATTGCGATACCCTGAAGGAGTGGAGAAGTATTCAGTTGACGTAGCAATGGCTCTAAATAAAAGTTAAATAACAGGGGTGACAAGGGGCAACCTTGCCGGGTACCAGATTTTAGGGGAAAAGGAGATGAAATAACTCCATTGCAATATACTTTTGTGGTAGGGCAGGAATATAAGGAGAATATCCAGGATATGAAAGCAGGGGGAAACCGAACTTGGCTAAGGTACAAAAAAGGAAAGGCCAGCTGACCCTATTGAAAGCTTTCTCTGCATCCAGGGAGACGAGAGCCACAGGTTGATATGCCTCCCTAGATATGGAGAAAATATGGGCAAACTTGCGAATGTGGTCCGAGGAAGATCTACCTTGCAGAAATCCAATTTGTGTTCTGGGCTTATCAGCCCTTCCCAGACTTTAGCAACTCTGGAGGCTAAAATTTTAGTAAAAATCTTTATGTCATAGTTCATTAGTGAGATGGGACAGCAGTTTGTGACTTTATCTTTGGGTCTATCTGGTTTCAGGAGCACAACTATAATTGCCTCCAGTAACATCTGATCTGTAAACCCATGCTCACATAGAAACTTGAACAATCGATAAAGAATGGGGGTCAGCTCTGCCTCCAATGTTTTATAAAAATTGGATGGGAAACCAGGAACACCTGGTTTCTTCACATATCCCAATTTAGAACAAATCAACAACCTTAGTGACCAAATATTTGCTAGGGCTGATGTTACCGACTGTTTGGTATTGAACCAGGCCAATCCTCAGTCCTCATCCTTGGGGACTTCCTATAGATTAGACGGGTTGAGACACTGCTGGATTACTTATTCTTGATTTGTTGGGCGGCCTCCTCGACTTCTCTTCGCTTGCCCCCCCCCCATGCTGGAGAATTCCAGCTTGGGTTTAATTAACTGCAATAGTATGATACTTACATGACTGTTAGATGCACCTACATAGAACTTGAGAAATAACTATTTAAATATATTATTTATTCCAATTTTATTATGTGATGCTACATAAGAATATCAGCTTTTATATATGCTTAAGTGTCTGCTGATTTCCATGTAACAAGAGGTTCCATGTATTTTATGCTGACTTTCTGTAAACCTGCTCTGTGGTACCATTTACACTAAAATCTGAAATAAAAATACAGTTTTAAAAAAAAGAATTTGCTGGCAGAAGGAGACCGCATGGTCCATCTAGTCTGCCCAAGATATCTAAACTCCCCTTATGTACTGAACTTGCTGAGGTAACTGCACTGACTATCCCATGCTCGTTTGAATTGCCAACTGTCTTTGCTGTCGCTACATCCTGTGATCCTGTGGCAGGCTGTTCCAAGGGTCCTCGACCCTCTCAGTGAAAACGTACTTCCTAGTATTTGTTCTGAACTTACTGCCTATCAGTCGCAAGTTGTGCCCCCTTGTACATGCAGTTCTAATCTTCTGGAAGAGGTTACCAGTTTGTACTGAGTTTATCCCTTTAACAAATTTAAACATTTCTATCATGTCCCCTCTGTCCTTTCTATGCTCTAGGTACAATAGATTCAGCTGGGTGAGCCTAGCTTCATAGGATTCATGGTGTAGACCCTGCACCATCTTGGGGACTCTCCTCTGCACAGATTTCAGTCAGTTTATATCCTTTTTCAGATGAGGCCTCCAGTACTACACACAGTACTCTAAGTGTGGTCTCACCGAGGACCTATAGAGTGGGGCAATAACCTCTTTCTTTCTGCTAGCAATACCTGTACCCATATATCCAAGGATGTTGCTTGCCTTTAGTGCTGCTTTTTCACATTGCTTTCCTACCTTTAAATTATCTGATATTATAACCCCTAGATCCCGTTCCAGCTTTGTCTCTTCTAATTGCTGCCCATCTATAACATATCTATTTATTTATTTATTTATTTATTTAAGAATCAGTTTACAACCTTTGAGCCAGAGGCTCGTTTACAAAGGTACTTCATCACATAAAGACATACATTGCGTTTCAGTTACGTAGCAAAGATTTGCCAAAAATCAGTAGGCATTCACCAGAGGTGCCACGTCACATTGTGGTCAGACAGATACAATTGGGTACAGGGTACATGTAATCGATAGCAGGTATTAAACAAGTTGGTATCAAGTGAGCAATTCTGGTAGATAAACATTGAAACAGCTGGCACTGGCCAGGTTAAACCCTAGGCATGGTGGACATGGAAGTGGTGTAGGGGATGGTTGGGTGGAGAGCTGCCTGGGGGCATTGTCAGGAGAGAAATAAAGAGGTGGAGGCTATGTTCAGAGACAGGAGCAGTTCTGAGTGCTGAAGATGTGGTTCGGCGGTTTTGAATGTGGAGATGGTGATGGCATTGGTGATGGTGGCAGGGAGAGAGTTAAACCAGGTTGGGGCTCTATAGCTGAAGGACCTCTGGCCATGGCTGGTTCTTGTTCTGGGGACCTTTAGAGTGGTCTTGTAGGAAGACCGTGTTGCAATGGTGGGAGGGCTCTGGTGGATGGATGCTGTTACCCCGGGGGGGAGAGCCCCCTCTTTCCCGCGTGCATAACGTTACACTTTTTGGCATTGAATCTCAACTGCCAGTTCCTGGACCATTCCTCCAGCTTACCAAGATCTGCCTCCATGTCTGAAACTCCTTTCTATGTGTTCACCCTGTTGCAGAGCTTTGTGTCATCTGTGAACAGGCAAACCTTCCCTTTCAGTTCATCAGTGGTATCACTGATGAATGTGTTAAAGAGGATCAGGCCAAGCACCGATCCCTGTGGAACACTACTGGCCACTCTCCCTTCCTTTGACAAAGTTCAGTTTACCATAACTCTCTGCGTTCTGTCCTGTAGCCAGCTTTTGATCCAGCCCACTACTTTCTGACTGACACCTTCTTTCTCCAATTTACTTGCAAGCCTTCTGTGTGGAACCATATCAAAGACTTTGCTGAAGTCTAGGTATGCTATGCCTAGACCTGCACCCTGGTCCACCACTTTTGTGACCCAGTCAAATAATTCTGTCTTATTTGTTTGGCATGAGTGTCCTGTTCTGATGCCATGCTGTCTTGGGTCAAGTCTTCCACTTACTTTCAGGTACTCCACCACCCTCTCATTAAGCAATGACTCCATTATTTTACCTACCACTGAGGTCAGGCTGACAGGGTGATACTATCTTGCTGTCTCCCTACTCCACCTCTTGTGTAGTGGCACAACTGAGGCCCTTCTCCAGTCCTGAGGCACCATGCCATGTTCCAGTAATTTATTAAATAGTTTAGCCAGTGGGGCAGCAAGTTCCTCTCCAAGTTCCTTCAGAACTCTAGGGTGTATTCCATCTGACCTCATTGCCTTGTCCACCTTTAATTCAGACAGTTCTTCAAGGACCCTTTTTTCTGTAAAGGGGCTGGTGTCTACTCCACCGGTGTGGTGATGTGACTTGGGTAGTTTGGGACCTTTACCTACGTCTTCATGAGTGAAAACCGAGCAGAAGAATTCATTGAGAACTTCCACCTTGTCTTTGTCATTCTTCATCAGCTGTCCTTCTTTCATTGCCAGCAGTGTTATTCTTTCCTTACTCTTTCTTTTTTTCCTTATATATCTAAAAAATGTCTTGTCCCTCCTCTTCACTTCCTTCCCAATTTGTTCCTCAGTCTGGGCCTTTGCTGCTCTAATTGCTTTCCCAAGCATCCCTGAGTTTAACCCTGTAGTCTTCTCTATCCTTCTCTAACTTAGTCTCCTTGTACTCCCTAAAAGCTTTTTTCTTTTCTCTAATTCTGGTTGACACCTATTCGGAAAACTACAGTGGGTTCTTTGACTTTTTGGACTTGCGTATTTGTTTTGTGTATTGTGCTGTGACTGTAGTGGTAGCATTTGTTAGCTGTAGCCATGTGTTTTCTGCATTCTCTGTGGTATCATTTGCCAGTAGTGATTTAATACTTTTCTACATTTTTGGGAAATTATCTTTTCAGAATCGAGCACCCTAAGTTTGGTACGACATGGTACTGTACTTTGTTAATCGAGAACCAGACTGACCTGTGGTTGTTGATTCCCAGATTGATCCTCACTTGCACCTCTGACACTCTGTCACTGTTTGTGAGTACCAGGTCCAGGATAGCTGATTCTCTAGCGGGCAAATCTACCAACTGATTAAGTCCCGCCCCCTGCAGGGCAATGAGGAATTCTCTACTCCTCTCTGAGGAGGCTGAAAAAGTGGCACAATCTACATCAGGTAGGCTGCAGTCCCCGACCAGCAATAACTCACCCCTGTTGGCCATTGTCAGTATGTCCTTCAGGAGGTTTCTATCCTTCTTGATCTCTTGGTTCGGTGGTCTGCAGATAACTCCCACCCTTATAGGGTCCCTGTTTCCAGCTCCCAGAGTGATCCATAGGGCCTCTGTTTCATTGTGTACTCCCTGGATTATCGTTGCATTGATTCCTTCCCTTATATACGTAGCCATTCTCCCTCCCCTCCCCTCTTACCCTTGCAATCTCTCCTGAAGAGAGTGTATCCATGGATAGCAACATCCCAGGTGTGGTTTTCTTTGTTTTATTTTTTTTCCATTCAGCTTTTATTGAACATTTTACATTACAGAGAACAGAGCCATCAGAAAAGATATACACCTGTAAGAATTTACAATGTACTAACCCATTCTCCCCCCTACCCCCCTTCTGTACATCCTCCCCCCCATCCCAACCCAATACAGATATGTAGCTGTTGACTACTCAAAAAATTAATTTGGTACTGGCATGATACAACTTATAATGAATAAAGGGTATGTAAAGGGTCCTAAATTTTTTTATATCTCTTTGTCTTATTAGTGAGACTAGCTATTGTCTTCTCTGTTCTGAGGTTGGAGAGAAGTTCATTGAGCCATTCAGTGTAAGAAATATCTTCACTATCCTTCCAATGGTGCAATACCACTTTTTTAAGTGACATGGAATTAAGGGCCATATGGTATCTGCAGCTGAGCACTGGGACCTGAGAATGATCTCCCAATATGCAGATTTCTGGGGTGCAGAACTCAGTCAGGCCTAGCAAAGGATCTACTTATGTTGACTGCTGGCCCAAAGTGGTGCAACTTTGGAGCAGGTCCCTAGGATATGATACAGGTTTCCATCTTCTTGTTGACAACGGGTACATGTAGGTGATGGAATGAGACCAAATTCAGCTAATCTCTGAGGGGAGTAATACAAGTTGTACGTATATGAAACTGCGTTAAGAGCCTTGATCTGTCTTAGAGTGACATATTTGTGGCAATTCATATAAGATGGCCAATCTAAGTTTAAATTAGGGAAAAAAGGTGTCCAATAAGCTGTGGGGCCAAAACAACCCGGGTAAGTCCAGTCGTATAAACTTCCGTAGGTCTTGGACATGGCTTGTTGGAAACCCGCCAGAGGACCTAACTCAAGCTGGAGGGATAACTTGGACAGTTGGGGGGATCTGATCCCAATGCTTTCAAAAGTAAGTGTCTCAGCTGAAAAATCTTAAGGCTATGATTCAGGATATTACATTTATTTAAGATTGTAGTGGAAGAAAGCCAGGAGCCTCCTTCTGTGAAGTGGGTGACTTGACCATCTCCCAGATGAGGCATCCAATGGTCACTGAGCACTCTGTTGTCAATCTTAAAGTAAGGGTTACCCCATATAGATTGCCCTAGGTCATGAGTATGATCATATTTAAGGAAAGCACACAGTTTGGAATGGACTTTGACAGAGGTTGCTCTGGGGGATGTTTTTAGTCTTGAAGGGAGAACACTGGCTTTGATATGCAGAAGCGCAGTTGGGGATAGGCCATAGGATCAAATGAGAGCTAGTTCAGTTCTTAGCCAGAGTGGTGAGTAGGTGGGGAGGTACTGTACCGGCCAATGACAACCACCTAAGGTATTTGGTGGAGTGACTGGCCCAGTAGTAAATTGCTAGGTGGGAGAGACATAAACCCCCTTTGACTTTAGAGGCTGCTAGCTTATGGTAGGCTAGTCTAGGCTGTTTATTAGACCAAATTAGTTTTGTGATGATACCATGGCCTTTTCTGAACCAGGAGAGGGGTAGCCATATATTGAGTAAATTAAGGGGTTAAAAAAGCCTCAAGAATACGTTCATTTTAATTAAACTAATGTTACCCCTAAGAGAAATCGAGAGTGTAGACCATCGATCTAGGTCTTGGGTAATAGTAATTACTAGGGAGTCAAAATTTCATTTTGGGTATATGCAAGATTTCTTGTCAGTTCGATTCCCAAATATCGGAGAGATTCTTGATTCCAGGAAAGTCCTAGTTCTGTAATAGAGTGTTTGAGGATCTTATAGTTAAGGGATAATACTACAGTTTTACTTAAGTTTAGTTTGTAATTGGACATCTGACTATATTCTTAATAATTATTTTATTTATTTATGGGTCCCAGGGTGGTAGCCTGGGTAAAACACTGGCCGGACAGCAGGACACAGCGGGTAATAGTAAATGGAGTCCACAGCGAAGAAAGGAGTGTTACTAGTGTGGTACTGCAGGGTTCAGTACTAGGACTGGTCCTTTTTAATGTCTTTATAAGTGACATTGCAGAGGGACTGGAAGGGAAAGTATGTCTCTTTGCAGATGACACAAAGATCTGCAACAGAGTTGATATGCAAGGTGGGGTGGAAAGGATGAAAAGGGACTTGGCAAGGTTGGAGGAATGGTCAAATGTATGGCAGCTTAGATTCAACGCAAAGAAGTGCAAAGTAATGCACCTGGGAAACAAAAACCAAGGGGAAGAGTACGCGATGGAGAGAGATACCGACAAAAGCAAAAATGGAAAGGGACCTTGGGGTAGTCATATCAGATGACCTAAAGGTGGGCCAGCAATGTGGGAAGGCAGTAAGGAGGACTGGGGGTATACTGGGATGCATAGGGAGAGGCATCACCAGTAAAAAACAGGAAGTTGTTGGCCCTCTGTACAGACAGTTGGTAAGACCACATCTGCAGTACTGTGTACAGTTCTGAAGACCCCATCTCCGCAAAGACATAAACAGGGTGAAGACTGTCCAGAGGAGGACAACCAAAATGGTGCAGAGTCTGCACCAGAAGACATATGAAGAAAGACTGAAGGAGCTTAAGATGTATAGCCTTGAGGAAAGGAGGGAGAGGGGGGACATGATAGAAACTTTCAAATACCTTAAGGGAATCAACAAAGTCCAAGAGGGTAGCATCTTTCAGAAAAAGAGATGTACAAGAACAAGGGGGGCACAATTTGAAGATAGAGGGGGACGGCTCAGCGGTAATGTGAGGAAGTATTCACAGAGAGGGTTGTAGATGCATGGAACAGCCTTCCTGAGGAGGTCGTAGAGTCAAAAACAGTGGGAGAATTCAAGAATGCATGGGACAGACATAAGGCAGTTCTAGTGGGGGGTAGGAGGAAGTAGGCTGTTGGTTAACTAGGATCTGCAGTTATCCGTTAGGTAGGGACATGGGCAGACTAGGGACATGGGCAGACTAGGTGGGCCATGCGGTCCTTATCTGCCATAAAATTTTATGTTTCTATTTTTCTAATTTCCAACATAGGAGGAATAGAGGAAGACGGGCGAGACAGCTGGAAAAGAAGGTCATCTGCATAAGCAAAGACTTTGATTTCCTGGTCCAGGATAGTTATTCCTTGGATCCTCTTACAGTCCATCAGTCGGTGGATGAGGGATTCCAAATATAGATTAAAAAGCGGGGGGGGGGCAATGGGCAACCTTGCCTGATCCCTGATTGCAATGGGAAAAGGTTGGAAGTCACTCCATTGCCTGTTACCCTCGCCGATGGTGAATGGTATAGTGCACGTATCCAATGTTGAAATTCTAGGGGAAAATTAAAGGCTTTGAGTGTCCAAAATAGGAAGTTCCAATCAACCCTGTCAAATGCCTTCTCTGCATCCAAAGAAAACAAAACAGCTGGAAAATCCGCATCTCTGGACTCCGAGAAGACATGGGACAGGGTTCAGAGGTGATCAACTGAAGATCTGCCTGTCATGAAGCTGACCTGTTCAGGACCTACAAGATCCAGAAGGATGGTACTGTTGCAGTCAGCCAGTAGTTTGGTAAGAATTTTTATATCCTGGTTCAGTAGGGATATGGGACCATAACTTGTAACTAATTCCGAGTTCTTGTCTGTCTTGGGCAGAAGAAAATTAGGGCTTTGAAAAGGGTCAGATCTACCAAAGGTCCTGACAAAATATACATATATAACGGTAGTAGTAATAAGGGGATTGGCTGATCGTGGAAATTTTTACAAAATTGGCCGAAAAGACATCTGAACCTGGGGTTTTATTCATGGGGAGGGTTTTAATCACTTTTGCCAATTCTGAATGAGAGATGGGAGATATAAGTGGAAGTTGTTGTGTTTCTGAGAGGGAAGGTAGGTTAAACTCAGCCAGGTATGCATCTAGAACCTGGTCATAGGGCTATGCAAATCTTTGTAATAGGTACTGAATTCAGCTAATATGGCGGATGGGGATATTGTCAGTGAGCCATCTGTCTGGGAGCAGATTGTTGCTATAAATCTGGCTGATTCTTGCCGTTTTATCCTGAGGGCTAAAAGGCACCCAGCCTTCTCACTCTGATCTGCATAAGATGCCTTAGTTCTCAGGATTGAAAATTCCGTGTTCTCTCTTAAAATCTCTAAATAGGCATCTTTTAGTTTGGCTAGTTCTTGTTTAAGGGATTCTGGGGAGTGGGGAGTTAGCTTTGTTTCAATTGTCTAGATTTGGGAAAGAGTGCTCTTTAGCTTCTGTTCCCTTTTCTTCTTCCTTTGAGAACTCAGGCCGATTAAAATTCCTCTAATATATGCCTTAAAGGTACACCATTCTATATCTGGCCCGGTGGTAGAATTATGATTAGCACCAATAAACTGGTCAATATGTTCAGTAAGGTGTGTGACTATATCAGGATCCTTCAGCAGCTGATTGTTAATCTTCCAACTTGTTTCTGTCTGAGGAAGAGATAAAAGGGAAAGATGGCATACAACCAGAGAGTGATCTGAAGAAGGGGCCCAGTTGGATAGTGGTTTCTATAACCCCGGTGAGTAACGTTTGGGATAAAAGTAAGTAGTCAATATGAGAGACAGTTTTATGTATTGGGGAAATAAAAGTATAGCCCCTTTTTGTGGGATTCAGTACCAGCCAAACATCACACAGGCCAATTTGGTCTATGAGTTTATGAAGGGCCCACTGAGCTGGGAAAAGCCCCTTTCGGGGGTGTCCTGAGTGGTCAAAGGTGGGGTTGAATACCAAAATTAGGTCTCCCCTGAGTATTATTGGTAATGACAGAAAGGTGGTGAGACTAGTAACCAGCTGCATGAAGAATCCTGGCATGTCCACACTGGGTCTGTAAATGCTCCCCGACAAAATCTCTGTTGCATATATTGTGTCCCGGATCAAAATAAACCTACCCGGGAGTCCCTGATTATTTGGATAAGTGAAAATGTAACCTTCCTGGCTATCAAAACCATGACACCACAGCTTTGGGTGGTGCTCCCAGCTGAGAACACCTGACCCACTTGTTGTCTCCTCATCTGCATGGCCTTGGAATCTAGCAGGTGAGATTCCTGTATGAATATAAGATCTGCTGCCAATATAGACAAATGCTTTAAAACCTTATATTGTTTCAATTTTTGTCTGACCCCTTTAACATTCCAGGTAACAATCCTAGGTTATGAGCTATATGATATATCTAACTTGGGCTGGAACATGAGTCTCGATACATTAGCCCTAATTACCAGTACCTTCCTGAGCTTTAGATCTGTGTTGTGCCTCTACCCAAGCACCCTCCCCACTCCCCTTGCCACCCCTTCTTCCATTTTCAAACCCCCAAACCTAACCTCTTGGCCTCCCCTCCCGTCCCAGTTACCCCAAACCTCAACATCTATAGGTAACAAGTATCTGTCCAGACTACTGATCATTTCAATTCTCAGTTGTGACACTAGTCCAGAAACATCTACCCAGCCCTCCCCATTTTAGTTTGAATGGCATTCAGCAGATTACTACTCTTTATCTCCTCTTCCCTCCAGCCACCATAATCTATAACAATGTATACTTTATTATTCTCCTATTAAACCCAGCTGGGCTACTGTAAGCATTTAGTCAAATTAATAAATTTCTCGGCTTCATTTTGTGGTTTTAAGGATGGTATGATATAACATAAACCATCTCTTTTCTATCTGAAACTTTAACCTGGCTAAAGAAATAAAGAAAAAAAAATTGAATGAGCCTTTAAGCTATAGTCCCAGTTTTGCATGCCATACCCTTACAAAGATACTGGGGATACTACTTACAGCACTTTACTGAGTTCTATAGCAGCCTATCCCAATATAAGGTTAACAGTTTGAAGATATGCATCTGAATCAGAGCCTAAAGCTTATCTTTGATGCCTGCATGGAGGCAACAAGACTATAATAAAGTTCAGAGTCTTTTGCTGGTAATAATGCAGTGATTACCCCTGTAAAAGCAAATAAAGAATGACCCCACAGTGTGTCTGGGTAACTTAATTATTCTGCTCATCGAAATTATAATTGGTAGTAATATCTCCACCCATTTAAACACAGGAGAAGCTAACATTACTCTGCAGTCATTTAAATCCAGCACAACAGAGATTTTTACTTTCTGTCCTCGAACAAATGATATACTAACAACAGAGTAAAAAAGGGAAAAATTAAATAAACTTGTCCCTGTGTAACATAAGAT
This sequence comes from Neoceratodus forsteri, assembly GCA_016271365.2. Lineage (NCBI taxonomy): Eukaryota > Metazoa > Chordata > Ceratodontiformes > Ceratodontidae > Neoceratodus > Neoceratodus forsteri. The sequence goes on along the minus strand of CM057450.1, from coordinate 227,041,251 downwards.
CAGGAATCAAATCAGCGCTATGCCCAGTACATGAAGTGATAAAGTCAAGACACAGTGTTGAGACTCCCTCTAGTGGCACAGAAATTATTAACCATTGAGAATAGTTCGCGTGGAGTAAGAGCCGTTAGACAATGATCACCCTCGCGTAGCAAAGGAAGCCCCATTCAGAGTTCTGGGCAACTAGAAGGGAGTAATTGGGGGAGTTAATGTCCCACTGGCATCCAATATATGCAGGGATACCTTTTCCCTAGGGTTTTCATCTGGAATCAGCACATTTAATGTTTCAAAAGCTGAAAATTAAAAAGAGTTAGTGACTCTGTTATATGGGATCAGATGAAACAGGGACAGGATTGCTGGTAAAAATGTAGAAATCACTTCTGTAAAGACAAATAGAGAAATTCCCTTCAGTGACACCAAGCAAGATCTATATTTGTTCCTCCAAAATATATGTGGTGGTAATCTTTCCACCTATAGGACCCCAGGAGGAGCGAACATTACCCCTCAAGCTTCTAGTTCCCTATGAAACAGATATTTCACTTATGCACTGAAACGAATGTTACAATAACAAATGGGTAAAGAATGAACTTGTTTTTATAAGCTGTGTAGGCTAAAGTCAGTAAACAGGTAGGTGTTATGATAAATACTGGAACCGGCCCAGTAAAAACTCAGTGTATGGACTTCGGCTAGTGGCGCTGATATTGGTAGCCATAGGGGCTAGTTGGCTTACAGCAAGAGACACTCGGTGATGTTCATTCTTGCACAGCCAAGAAGTCTCCATACAGAGTTTTGGGCAATAGAAAGGGTATCTTTGGGAAAAATAACGTCACTTTGGTTTTGAGATTATACAGGGACACCTTTTCTCTTGGCTCTACCCCTGTAGTCAAGAATTTATTGTTCCAAAATTATTCCAGAATATGAGAATTAAGAAGGGCTAGTATTGCTTTGTAAGGGATCAAAAGAAACATAGACAGCACTGCCACAAATTATCTTCCAAGACTCAAAGCGTACCCAAGTAAAACATCGATTTTGCTTCACTCTGTATACTTCTGATCTTTCCTCCCTATAAATCCATAAATCCAGTTTAGGGATCACGGAACAAATCTAGCAGTGCTGCTTTCAGCACTGTGGCTGCAACTTTGGGATCCTCATACAATAACCAAGTCCTGGCTATTAAAACTTGGCGTTTAGCTGGATGAGACATCCTGAATTTAATCCCGGCTGCAATTAAGCGTGAAACCAGTGGATGGAAGGCAGTTCGTTTCTGGCATACAGTTGTCAGCAGATCTTGTGTAAGTCTTATAGTTTTCTCTTCCCAATGTAGTGTTTGCATTTCTTTAATTTTCAGAAAAATATGCTGCCTGACAATTTGACCTATCTCGAGTGGCTCCAGGAGCTTCTTGCTAATCTCAGAACGGAGAGAACCATCGCAAGCCTTTCTAATAAACTTAACAAGTTTAATAGGATATGGGGCTCTCTTCAAACCCTGTACTCTTTACAAGCTTGAAATGCACTCTCATTGCAATGCATGATGTAGCTTGGTTGGTATGATGCTGTGCTATGGTTTTGGGGATGTTTGCCGGGGTAGGCAGGGAGAGGACGGATCAGTTTAACTCTGTATAGCAATTATAGCCTCCTTATGTTAAATGTCTTGTGGATTCATTCTCTGTATTGTAAACTTTAATAAAAGTTAAATGGAAAAAAAAAAAATATGCTGCCTTCCCAAATAGTTTAAAAATCTAAAGATCAGAGTCTGTGGTGGGGAGCCCGCTGGTGGTTTAGGGTGAAGGGCCCTGTGAGCATGCGCAGTGATATATTTTTGTCCGAATGGTGAGGGACCAGCAAATTTCTCGAGGAATTTTTGTATAAAAGTAACAGCATCAGTTCCCTCTTCTCCTGTGGGAAGTCCAATTAGTACCACATTATTGTGTTTACTTCGTCCTTCAAGATCCTCCACTTTTAGCTCAAGGCGTGACATTTTTTGTCTAATGGCTACCAGCTCTGGATCAACTTTGTCGGCCTTTCTTTCCAAAGAGATGACATGTGCTGCGTTATTGGAGGCTCTTTGGGAGACATCCTCCATTGCTTGTGATAGGGTTTTAATTTTAGCACAAATGGAGTGAAGCTCTTCCCTAAACGGGGCAAACTCAGCCCGGAGTTGCTGCAGCATGAGCAGCTCCTGATCCACGAGCAGTGGTGTAGGAGTAGCAGAGTCAACGGAACCCTTGGCCCGAGGCTTCTTTGGGGCCGTTTCCAGAGTCGCCGGAGGAGTATGTTTAGGCAGGGCCCTCCTCATTTTCATCTCCATTAGTTGTTTGGTCGAAGAACAGATGTCCACAAACTGAATTAGCAGGCAAAGTAAGTTTTATAGCTGCTAGTTGGTAAAAGGTACTTTAAATACCAAGCAGGTGGCTGGAGCCATATTGAGGAGCTGTTAGCGTGTGGTCTGCATCACGTGGTCCTCCTAGGTCTGGTTTCCAGTGAACCAAGTCTCAGTGATTGCGACCCAGTCTAGGTTGGATTCTGCCAACATGGCAGTGAGATCTGGGATTTTGTTTGGGAGGCTATGAGCATTAACGCACATTGCTTTCCATTCCTATTTTATCTTGTTTGCTGCACGATCCCCCTGTTTATCTTTTGTTTCATTTAAGTTCCTATCATGTCTGGAAAATCTCTGTGGAATTTTGCAACTTTTGTCAGATGTGGTGTTTATAATGTAGTTACTTGGTGCAGACTGAGTATCTGATGATGGGGAGGGGTATCCACTTGCCAATATGACATGACATGTGCTGGTGCCCCTTCCCCTTCTATTAGTTTAAATGGCTGATGAAGACATTGAACTATTGACCAAGAGCGTGTGTTCCTTCCTTTGTGTTGTGCGATCCGTCGAATTTAAAGAACTCCATTTCCCTGAAGTTCCACCATTTCCCAACTTAACCATGTCCTTTATCCTGATACCAGTTTTCAAGCCAGGTGCTAAGCTCACAGATATCCTTATCCCTGATTTTCTGCCTGCTGGTTTCCTTTCCCCACAGAGGCAGAATCTCTGAGAAGGAGACGCTGGCCAAAAGGTAAGCTAGTTTTCCCCCAATTTGAAATGTGTTGCTTAGTCTCCTCCACAGACCGACTTGCTAGATCATTTGTACTGATATGGATCAGAATTTGCATGTCCTGCTTTGCGTTGCATACAGTTTCCACAATGCGGTCTGTGTCCCTCCATGCTGATGTTCCCAGGAGGCATCTGACCTCAGTTTCTGTTTGGCCTCCTTGCTGGATGTGAGACTCTACCCCCATGTATTATAGTCTCCTAGAATAGAAAAGAATAGAAGGAAGGGAAGGAGGCATACAGTTGATTTGGAGGGTGGTGTTGCTGAACACTGTAAGTCTTAGTAACAAGATGGAAGACCTGCAGGCACTATTAGCTGAAGGAATAGTGGACATAGTAGCAATAATCATGATTTGGGTCACACCACACCATGACTGGGACCTTTGAATCTCTGGATACAAACTATATAGGAGAGACAGGTTGATAGGCAAAGGGGGAGGGGGAGGGGACGACAGTTCTATGAAGAAGGGAATAACATGCACGAGGGAGGAGACAGAAGGGGAGTGGAAACACTGTGGCTTCAACTATAGTCCAAAAGAGGAATAAAGGAGAGTCTGCCAGTGGCCTTCAGATCACCCAACCAAGAAGAGGAAAGGGACAGGGAGCTAAATTTACAATTGCAGGAAAGGGAGACGTGGTAGTGGTGGGGGACTTTGACCTGCCCAAGGTGGACTGGAGCATACCATCCACATCCTGCATCAGGTGTCAGGTAATGCTAGAAGCAATGCATAGTAGGTTCCTGACTCTGGGCATCACAGATCCCACCAGTGAGGGGGCAATTCTTGATTTAGTACTCACAAATGGGTAACGCATACAAGAAATAATGGTCAAGGAGCCCCTGCATGGTATGAGCTCCTGGAAGGTAGTGACCATCACACAGTGTCTTTCAGGTTGGATATGGACAGGAAAAGCATTCCTACTAAGATCAAAATCCTGGATTTCAAGAGAGTGAACTTCAGGAAGATGGGGGATGTGCTAAGAAGGCACCTGGCAGGCATCAGAGTGGATATGGGAGTGGACCAAAATTGGTCCATCATCAAAAATAGGCATACTAGCTGTCACACAGGAGCGTGCTAGGCTCAAGGGGAAGAACTCGAGGGCCAAAGCACCCAGTTGGTTCAGCTTTGAGGTTGCCCAAGTGGTGAAGGACTAGAGGTCAGCCTACAAGAGATACAGAAAGATGGGGAGAGAGAGAGAGAGAGAGAGAGGTGGATAGGGAAAACGACCTAAGGTTGGCCAAGGTGGAAAGCATGGTAGTGCATCAGGCTAAGGCACAAAAAGAACTGCAGATAGCTGAGGGAATCAAAAAGGGATAGAAGGCCTTCTTTTGTTACATAATTAAAAAATGTGACAAGGAGGATTGGATTGTTCAGCTTAGGAAAGTGGTGATTGGGTAGAGGAGAATGGGGGAAAGGCTGAGGTGCTGAACAAATACTTTTACTCCACCTTCACCAGGGAAAGAGATGGACCAGTGCCTACAGGTGGGAGAAGGGGAATGGGGGGGGAGCATGGAAGTCATGATAGAGGAGGATAGGGTAAGGGAGGGGCTCCTAGCACTGAAGGTGCACAAATCACCAAGCAAAGACTGCATACACCCAAGGGTACTGAGGGAACTGGAAGGGAGCTTGTGGAGCCACTGGCAGGCCTGTTTAATAGTTCCCTGGGTCAGGCATGTTACTGCATGATTGGAGATGGCACATGTGGTATCCCTCCATAAAAGCATTCCCGGGAATGATCTGGGGAATTACAGACTGGTCAGTCTGACTTCAATCATGGGCAAGCTCATAGGATCATACTTAAGGAAAGGTTGGTAGGATATCTAGAGAATGGTTTGCAGGATGACAGGCAGGAAGAGTTTGTGAGAGGGAGATCATGTTAAATGAATCTGATTGACTTCTTTGACTGGGTCACTATGGCAGTGGACAGGGGGCCATGTGGTGGACATTCTTTATTTGGACTTTAGCAAGGCCATTGACTCTGTACCCCACAAGAGGTTGGTCAGGAAGCTGAATGATCTTGGAGCTGGGGAGAAAATGATCAGATGGGTAAAAAACTGTCTGAGGGACAGGACCCAGAGAGTGGTGGTAGGGGGAGTTATCCAGCAACAGGGAAGTCACCAGCAGGGTCCTGCAGGGCTCAGTGCTGGTGCCAGTGTTGTTCAATGTTTTCATCAATGACATTGGGAAGTGCACTGATAAGCAACAGGGAATTTCCAGCCTCCCTCTAAAAAAACAGGTCACCTAAATGAGGTAAAGACAAAGGTACAAAGGTCAGCAGAGAGCAGGACAGGGGTAAATGGAGAAAGCAAAGTCAATGAGGACAGGGATGTTGCCACAAGAGGTAAAGCCATCAAAAAGTGGAAAGCAATGAGTACCAGTGCCCGTAGTCTGGGTAACAAGCTTCCTGAATTAGTGGCCTTGATTGAGGAGGAACATCTGGATATCGTGGCAATCACAGAAACATGGTACGCACAGAACCATGACTGGGAAGTAAACATACCAGGATACACTATCTACAGGAGGGACAGGGAGGGAAAAAGAGGAGGAGGAGTAGCTCTCTACATAAGGGAAGGAATCAAAGCAACAGAACAAAAGGATAAACAGGGAGGAGAGGAAGCACTGTAGATCAATTTGGAGACAGGCAATGGCACCACAATTTGCACAGGGGTTGTATACAGACCCCCACCTCAGGGGGAGGAAATGGACAAGGAAATGATAGAAAGTATCCTTAGAATGGCAGAAAAAGGAGAGATATCGCTGATGGGGATCTGAATATGCCAGATGTTAACTGGAGTGCATTTGCAGCAGCCACTTCTAAGAGTGGGGTTATTCTAGATGCCCTACAGGGGGAATGCCTTAGCCACTAGTATTGGAACCCACTTGAGAGGGAGCAATCTTAGACCTGGTATTCTCAAACGGAGATGGAGAGAGGATCACAGATGTAGAAATGGGTAACCATCTGGGAACTAGCGACCATCGAACAGTATGGTTAATGATAAACACAGCAGTAGAGTCAAGCCATCCAAAAGGAAGGTACTGGTTTTCATTAGGGCTAACTTTGCCAAAATGGGTGAGTGCCTAAGGAATGCACTAGCAAATGGGCAGGAAGGAGGGGTGGAAGAAAAATGAGGAATAATCAAAACTGCCATCACAGAGGTAACAAGCCTTTGTGTGAAGCAAATAAACAAAACAAAATGATGTAAGAAACCACTATGGTTCTCAAAGGAGGTGGCAGGGAAGGCTAGAAAGAAAAAGAAAGCATTCAGGAAGTACAAGGAATCACAGAAGGAACTGGACAGAGAATTGTATCAGTTAAAGCAAAAGGAAGCTTGGAAGGCAATCACAACAGCAAAGGCCTAAACCGAGGAAAAGATATCCAACTCATTTAAGAAGGGGGATAAAACCTTTTATAGGTACATCAGGGAGAGAAGGAAGACCAAGGGAGGGATAGTGAGGCTTAATAAAAGGAAGGGGGTGGGTAGAGGGTGACTGTGAAAAGGCAGAGATACTAAACAAATATTTTTGCTCAATATTCACAAATGAAGAGGGGCAGGTACATAAACCAAACAATAGAAACACTCTGGATATGGGGGTTGATAGCAGCCCATTCACAGAAGAAAGGGTTCTGAAAGAACTCTTAAAACTGACGGTGGCTCTGCAAAAGAGTTGATACACAAGGTGGGGTGGAAAGGATGAGAAGGGACTTGGCAAGGTTGGAAGAATGGTCGAATGTATAGCAGCTTAGATTCAGTGCTAAGAAGTGCAAAGTAATGCACCTGGGTAACAAAAACCAAGGGGAAGAGTACACAATGGGGGGTGAGATACTAACAACAACAAAAATGGAAAGGGACCTGGGGGGTAGTCATATCAGATGACCTAAAGGTGGGCAAGCAATGTGAGAAGGCAGTAAGGAGGGCTGGGAAGATACTGGGCTGTATAGGGAGAGGCATCACCAGTAGAAAACAGGAAGTTGTTATCCCTCTGTACAGACAGCTGGTGAGACTCCATCTGGAGTACAGCATGCAGTTCTGGAGACCCAATCTCTGCAAACACATAGACAGGATGGAGGCAGTCCAGAGGAGGGCAACTAAAATAGTGCAGGTTCTGCACCAGAAGACATATGAAGGGAGACTTTAAGAGCTTAATATGTATAGCCTCAAGGAAAGGAAGGAGAGGGGGGGACATGATAGAAACTTTCAAGTACCTCAAGGAATCAACAAAGTCCAAGAGGGTAGCATCTTTCAGAAAAGAGGTGTGCAAGAACAAGGGGGCACATTTGAAGAAGGGGGAGCTCAGGTGATGTAAAGGTATTTTTTTCACAGAGAGGGTTGTGGATGCATAGAATGGCCTTCCTGAGGAGGTTGTGGAGTCAAAAACAGTGGTGGAATTGAAGTATACTGTATATGGGGCAGTCGGAAGGCAATTCTAGTGGGTGGGGGTAGGAAGAAGTAGGCTGTTGGTTAACTAGGATCTGCAGCTCATCCTTTAGGTAGGGAAATGGGCAGACTGGGTGGGCCAAGCGGTCCTTATCTGCCATCAAATTCTGTGTTTCTATTAAGGGCAAAATAAGCCTATTTGTGGATGACACCAAACTCTGTGAGAGGGTGGACACAGTGGAACGGATACAGGACCTGCAGAAGACCTGAGAAAACTAGACAGGTGGGCAGGAATTTGGCAACATGGCTTCAATGCTAAGAAATGCAAAGTTATGTGCATTGCAGCCAGAAATCCAAGGACTGAGAACTACCTGGGTGGGTGTTTGGGTAGCAGTAATGCAGAAGGAGAAAGATCTAGGATTGATGATCACTATTGACCTGAAGCACTCCATGCAGTACAAAAAAAGCAGCAGAAAAGACAAACAAGATACTGGGGTGTATAGCCAGAGGAGTCAGCAGTAGGCAGAAGGAGGTTATACTGTCCTTGTACAGATCACTGGTGAGACCACATCTATGGTATGGAGTAAGATACTGGTGTCCATAGCTTAAGAAAGACATCAACCTGCTGGAGACGGCTCAAAGGAGGGCAACTAAGATGACTGTGGGTCAGCAGGGTAAGATATGTGAAGAGAGGTTCTGGGCCCTGAGGATGTATTCCCTGGAGCAGAGGTGGGAAAGAGGAGACATGGTATAGATTTTCAGGTACTTAAAAGGTATAAATAGGGTGGCTAAGTATAGTCTCTTCAAGCTAAGTGGCAACTAAACAATGAAGGGATGCAGTGTAAAGCTGGAAGGGTGGAGGTTTAGGAGGAAGGTTAGGAAGCTCTTCTTCATGGAGTGGTTGGTGGCCAGATGGAATATGTTGTCGGAGAGGTGGTCTAGATGAAGTTGATAAACTATTTCAAGAGAAGTTGGGGTAGGCATGGGGGAAAATGGGGCTGGGGGTAGATGGATAGAAGGGGAGAACAGGGGAGCAAGGTCATTAGCATAAGCTGAGGACCCTGCAATATGAGCAGACTAGATAGACTGAATTGCCTTCTTCTGGTGGCTCCTTCATGTGGTCATATGTTTGGAATTTACTGTGCTATCTGATAGGTTTATCCAGCTGCATGACAAAACACCATCAAAGCATCAGATGAATTAATCAGGTATGAATCATTATTGGTTCAAATGTTTTCAACCTACAGAACATATTATGTGAACACACCTGTGTACATCAAGAGCCAAATTAGAACATCAGTTACTGCTGACATTGTTCGTGTAAATGATCATCATGATCAATGGACAAGTCGACCACTGACTGGAAGAATGCCGGTGGAAAACCTTGAGCTGGCCACACACCAATAGGTTTAAGTGGGGTTATGTGGAGGAAAGCAATCACCATGCAAACATCCATGAATGTGTCTGTTATCTCTTATTGAACATTTTACTTAATACACACATCATATGTTGTTCCCACTATTGAAAACATATGGAAAATACAGCAATTCAAATTGATAAGTGAATCAAAAGATAGACTACATTTGGGTGGTGACGCTGTCTGCTGTTTGCCAGATCACTCTGCAAAATATGATAGTTACAGTTGCATGTATCTGAATAAACAGAAATGCATGCATATGGAGCATGTTTAGGTACTGAAATATTACAAAAACGTTAATTTAGGTATTAATAAATTACAATATGTTCATCCTTTGATGGTTTCTGTATGCTGAGCTAATTGTCTTCCTCATAATATAATTGCAATTAGCTTAGTCTAGTCCTCCAACCTCAGCCTTGCATGGAATGGAAGCTGAATGACATTCACTAGTGTAGTGTTATTGGTGATGTACAATATTAAGTAAATCATGTTAATAATGTGTATTAAACAAGTTCATTCAATTCACTTAGTGCAATGAAGTGACCAGCTCTATTACAATGAAGTTGGAAGGTTTGAAAAGAAGCGTGAGTATGTTTGAGGAGAAAGGAGTTAAAATCGGTTCAATAACAACTGATCGTTATCCTCAAGTGCATAAGTTCATTTGGGAAGAGCAACCTCAGTACTGTCATTGATATGATGTGTGGCACATCACCAAAGGTATGGGTTCACAATCACATGTTAAAAATGTAAACAAATTAAAAATGAAGAATTACCATATTAGTTTTGGTGTAAGTTCACGATTTAAACAAAAAACAGTTTCCAACTCGACTGGGTAGAAGTTGTGTTGCTGTACTGAGGTCACTACTGAAACGCAGCAACGTAATGATGTCACAAGTGAAGCACAACAAACATAGTACATGCACTGAACTGCATACATAACAGAGTTCCATCATACACAATAATATTACATATAGGCCCAGATATTCAAACTGTGCCAGGCTGTGGCGTAAGCCCAGGCGCAGCTCAATTTGGCAGCGCAAGGGTGTGGATTGGGTGATATTCAACGGAGCTGTGCCATGGCTCAGCAGCGTTGAATATCTCACCCTAGCCACCCACAGTGTGCATGGTGCAGTGGCACTGCGCCAGCTCCAGTGGCCAGAGTGGAGCATGGGGATGCGCTAGAGCAAGTTCCATTGCACAAGGGGCAGCAACCACGATATTCAAAAGTAGACATGCAAATGGGGCCATAATATATGTAAGGCACACATGGGGCCATCTGCATGTCATTATGGCCCAATTTGCATGCAGGTGCACCTATCTCCAACGACTTGCACCTGGCGCCCTGCCAGGCAGCAGCCATCGGGGACCGACGCCCCCTGCAGCGCAGCAATGTGCTCCACAGCCCGATCGTGGGCTGCAAAACCGAAAACATCTCTTGGGTCCAGGATCGCCGTTCTATCGCAGGTTGGCAACAACAACTTATAGTGGTTCAGTGACCGTTGCTCAATCGCGGCTGAATGGTCCTCTCGGTGGTCCGTGATTCTTTCTCGCCATTGATCCCCGCTGCCAGTCCCAGGTCATGGCGGTGGTAGACTATTCCCGGCTTCGCTCGGCCGGACCGATAGGTTACTTAGCTTGTATGGTCGTTATCCACAGCATGAGCCAAAGGGTATGTGAGTCTAATCAGACATATTCCAGATATGTGAATGGATGCCATTCACATATTTGAATGTGTAGACGGTATGGCTGCACACCTATTGGTTCACGCTGTGGACCAATGGGCATACAGCCCTACTAACGGTGTCAGTCGGCGACGGTGGCACGGCAGGTGGTGGGTGCTGTTCGCGCTGACCTGGGGAGCATGGCGGTGGGATTCAGTGGGCGGGTGGGGGTCCACTGACCACCAGGGATGATAGGTTTCCTATTATTCTACTGTAGCCCATGATCAGGCAGACAGGTCCACTGGACCACCAGGGATATTGAGAAGTTTATTTATTTACTTAGCCCGCGATCAGGCGGGCAGGTCCACTGGCCCACCAGGGATATTGAGAGGTTTATTTATTTACTCAGCCCAGATTGGGCAGGTAGGTCCACTGGACCACCAGGGATATTGAGAGGTTTATTTATTTACTCAGCTCGTGATCAGGTGGTCAGGTCCACTGGACCACCAGGGATATTGAAAGGTTTATTTATTTACTCAGTCTGCGATAGGGCGGGCAGCGGTCCACTGGACCACCAGGGATTTTGGATGGATCTTTTTCGACTGATGCCCGCAATCAGGCATGGGGGGGCGCCACCAGGGAAGTGCAGCCGGAGCTCAGGTGGCCACCCACAGGTGGCAGCTGCTGTGTTGGGCCCTACAATGTGGCAGCTCACCTATGGTGGCCATCCATTATTTCTTTTTTTTTTGGGATCAACTTTGTGCTGGCACAAGTAGGGGTTGCGCATGCATGGCTCCGCACATCCCAGGCTGAATATCGGGCTGTGCAGAGTATGCATGGGTATGCCCCCCCTACCTGCGCCTGCATACATTACTGATGTGCTCCTGCGCATTGGAATTTGTGCCGCGCACTTTTCCCGTTTGAATATCGTATCGGGGCGCATCAGTGGGTTGCGCATGGTGCAAAACTGTTGCGCCATGTGCAACCCTTTTGAATATCTGGGCCATAGAGTGTAATGTGTGACCAACCATACATGGCAAACATAGTGCATGACTTAAGTTTATAGTGCATGTAATTCCCTGTCTTAAATATGCTTGTTGTGTTGCATTATTGACATCTATTGTTTGTCATTATGCTGTGGTGATGTCACTTCTGCAGCATAACCAATTTAAATATTGCATACAGTAATTTGAGCCAGCCACCAACCTTTTAGTGTTCCAGAACACACCAACTAAACTCCTCCCCCATCCAAACCACCAAAAAATTATTTATTTATCTATTTATTTCATTTTGGTAACCCGGTGAGCCCACTGGGACCAAGGTCCCTTTTTCAGGGATGACCCGGAATTAATGACAGTCATACAATTAGGGTAACATTAGCGGTGAGACAGGTAACTGCTGCCTGTGAGCATCTCTTGCTGTTTCCTGGAATAGTATTTAAGTTCTGTGCTGCAGATTTGCCCTAGTGGCACTGGAGGAGGGTTAGGGCAGTGCACAGGAATAGACCTGAGAGTTGTAGTTCACTGAGGTGGTGTGTAGAACTACAGCCTCACAGCTTTTTGCACATTCTTTGATTTTGTGATTTTAATAGATATGTGTGCCTCAGGAAGCCTTTGGGATGTACATGTAGCATCTCCTCATTTGGTATTCGGGGGCCCAAATATTTTTTTGCATTTGTTTGTGTACCGCGATCTTTCCTGCACTTCTGGGTCATGGCACACCTTTTATTTCCTGGCAGTCAGCTAGCAGTGAGAGCTCGAGTGACATGTGGAGACGTGTGCAGAAATAAGCTCGTCACTGTTCATGTTAGCATGTTGGCGGGTGGCAGGGTCTATATTTAAGTACAACATTGTTTGTCCTCTTGGTAAGTTTATCAATTGGGAGGTTAACTTTCCTTCATGTTCTGTGTTTTAACTTACAGAGCTGCTCTATTCTTGGACTGATTAGAGTAAATATTTGATCTGAGGCACTTATTTTTTTCTTACCTCTGTTTGTATGTGTTCCATAAATATGCACACTGCACTCCTCTGTGATTGTTACAAGCAAATATTTGTGGTGTCCACTCAATACAAGACTCTAGTTAATCCTTGGGTTTTATTATTAAAGCAGCAGATTTATTATTAAAACAACAGACTACGTTTCTTGGCATTTGCACATTAGTAGCTAGCTTTCATTCCCAGAGTGCTTCTACATAATTTCCTAGGAACTTTTATTTTTGCAGTGTCTCATCTGTGCTGCAAAGTTTGATTATTGCATGCTTGTGACCCTTACCTGACCCTGTGTTACTGTATTAAGTCCTGTTGCGTTTAATTATTGACTATATACATTGTATATATAAATGGCAGGAATAATTACCACCTTGGAAGGGAAATTAGGGATACAGTGCTCTATTTGTTTAATGTACTTAATTATACCAGACCTGAAGGTCTGTGAATCCTTTCAGTGTGAAAAATGCACTCAAAATAAAGAGATGGCTATAGAGATTAGTGCTTTTAATAATAGACTAGGTATTTTAGAAGCTAGCCAGAATGAAATGATGCTCAAATTACAGGCCAGAGTCTCTGTTACTTCAAATCAAGCTAAGACTGGGGTAAACAAATCTATAGTTAAAACTAGGGTTAATAATGCCGATCCTGGTTCAAACCTACCTCCTGCAGAGTTACAATCTATTTCAGCAGTTTCAGTAACTTCTGTGCATTGGAATAACATAATTACAAAGAAAAAGAACTAGGGAAGAAGTTACACTTAAAGGGTCAGAAGAGGACTGGTACAATATTCAAATACCCAAATCTTCAAAAAAGGAAAGGATAGCAGTTAAATTCCAGATTCCTCTACTCAATCATTTTGACCCCTTGACATCATTAATAGAAACAAATGACCTAGATGCTCCATCCGATTGTTTATCTCAGGGGGAACGTATTATTGAGTTATTATAGGGTGGGATAGTTGGGAATGATCCAACTAATTATCCTCACCAGTTCCCCAGTAACTCTTTTGTATCTGCTGGTGCTTCTATATCTAACTGTCTATGCCCTCCAACTTTGACTCCAACCTCTCTGTCTGTCCCCCTTGGATACCAATGATAATACACTTTTTGAACCTGTGAGAGCTGATATTCACAAAAAGATCATAGTTTTGGGTGACTCTATTATTAAACACCTAGACCAAGCAGTGTGCAACCCAAACAAGATCAATAGGACTCTATGTAGTTATAGGAGAGCTAGAAATGGTGAGGGGGAGAGATGTTTCAATATATCCTCTCTAAAAATTGATATGCAGCATATCTATACAAGTTCTGTTTAGGATACTATTCGATCTCATGTCGATACCAATCTAACTGTAAATTCATTTAATAACAAATTGAAAATACTGATATTGAATACTCGCAGTCTTAAAAATAAAATTGACGACTTAAAGTATATTCAAAAAATAGTCAGTCAGTCCAGACAAAAAATTAATCCTGGACACAGGGTGCTCTAATACTCAAAACACAGGGGAGTGCACTAATATCCCAGAGCCGAAAATCCATAAAATGAAAAGTAGTAAAACAGGTGACAGCACTTTACATATAAAAAAAGTTTTCCTTTATTAAATATAAACATAACTGCTGTTAATATTTATAGTTTGAGCCTAGCTATTTGAGATGTACTGCTGTTAATATTTGTAGTTGATTTTCCTCTCATTCCCTTCTGACCACTACCCTGCTCTGTATATATTTCCTGAAATCTTCATCTGTTAAAGTGCAGTTGTTTCCCTCTCATCTCTACCTGATATGGAAGCAAATGTAGTTGGTCTGATAATATGAATTCCTGGCATCTTACCTTGTCTATTACCTTGTCTATTTTAACATTTTTCTGTGCTGCTTGGCCCCCGCCCATCCTGTCTTTATTCCCTTTCCTTTGTTACACTAACTAATCTCTTTTTACAACCTGTTTCATTTGGTCATTACCCTGCCCCCTTTTAACATCTTTCTACTCCTTTGTCCCATCTCTGTGATCGCAGACATAGCTGGCGCCTGGCCATCGGTCTGCGACCCGCCCCCATCGTTAGACTGCAATCTCCGGTCACAATTCTTTGTATCCAAATGTGCCCTCCCTCCATAATCAGAATATACCCAGTGACCCTGCTCCTTTTTCCTCAGGTGGCAGTAGCCCATGGGCTAAAGCAACAAGCCAGCGCCTCCACGTGCAAGGAGCCTACAGCCAACTGCCCTCCACACAAGCCAGGTACAGCAGCAGAAGGCAAAGATTTCGGCACCAAATTTAAATCATAGCGCCCTATGGGACAAGGCTCAGGGGCTTCAGAGGGACTTGGCATCACAGAGATTCTGTTGCTGAGCAGTGGGTTCATTTGTGCTATGACCCAGCTCCCTTGTTCAGCCAGCTTCACGACAGGGCTGAAAGCATACAGAGGGCAGAATCAGCTGTTCTGCCAAGTAACTCAGAGCGCTCCCACTCAATAGCGAGTGCTGAGCTGTGAACTTGATTTTTTGTCCCACCCCCCTCCCCCACCCAGATCTACCTTAAATGCACACTGACTCCGCCCACCAGCTATCACACACCTTTCCATTGGCACTCAGGGCTGGTTTCAGTCTACTGCTCAATCCTTAAAGGGATACTGCATGTTGAACTGTGGCAATTACTGCACTTACTGCATGCCCTCTAAGGAATCTGTGTGAGTTATGGTGGTCAATAGGGCAAGGGACTAGCTAAGCATCCTACCCCTGTCCCACAGGCTTGGACTTAATCAAGTAGTTAAGACTACATGTATATTCGGCTCAGTCTTAAAGGGATACTGCCACATATTTAGCACAACCATTCAGATCCTGCCTGACTCCCTAAATTATTCTTGCTAATCCTTAGCCTGTCTACATAGGCTGGATTTATTACAAAATCACTGTCATTAGGGCAAATGTAATATCTAGAACAATAGTCTTCTTTCTTTCTGAGGCTTAGACTCAAAATAACTAAAATTCTAGAGAACAGTAAAACAGGACACAATGTGGGCTATATTGTCATTTCCCTCTATGTCTCTTCTAGTGATCTGCCTTTGTCCCTTGATAAGGCTTGCTTATACACCGCCCAGGGAGGCCTCTGCAAATTGGCAAAATGAGGCATCTCAATGCCCAGCTGAGCACCTGAATTGCTACTCATCTACCTCTCTATTCCACACACGTGATCAGGCCCATCAACTTCACCGGTGAGGGGGAAGAGTTGTAGCTATAGGCAAGGCAGTCACACTTCCCTCTGTGAATGCCCTGCATTATCCCAAGTACTTCTCAGTAAGAACCCTGATCTTTGCTGTAATAGGTCAGCTGGGTAATAGTAATAGCACGTCAGCAGCAACCACTAACTATCCTCCTAAACGAGAAAAAATAAAGGCACTGCAATTTCTCCTCGGGGCTATCAGGAAGCTATTACTTCTTTTGTTGCTCTGTTCGGGCAATGTGGAGCTCAACCCAGGACCTTCAGCCAGTATCTCTTCCCCTTCTGACCTTCCCAATCTCAAGGGTTAAGTTTTGTGCATGTTAATGTGTGCAGTCTCCTAAAGAAACTTACTTTCATTCAGGCCTGGGCACATCATACTGCCCCTGATATACTAGTGGTCACAGAGACATGGCTAAGACCTGGAACGGCTGACCACGAGGTGAATATCCCCTCGTACCATCTCTTTGGGACTGATAGACAGACTAGAGGAGGTGGAGTAGCTATGTATATTAAAGATAAATTTCAAGCCTCCGTCATTGACTCGACCTCTAATTCAGAATGAATTTGAATGTCTAACCTTGGGAGTCAAGGTTTCTCCTATGATCTTGATATGTGTAGTTGGATGCTACAGGCCTCCATCGGCTGGATTACAACTGCTATATCACCTAACTAAGACACTGGGATCATTAACCTTAGAAATCATAACTTTAGGTGACTTCAACTTGAATTAGCTCACCACTGCCTCTGCTCCTCTAAAAGCCTTTTGTGACTCCATGGGGTTGACACAACTTATAAATGAACCCACAAGACCAAATACAAAGAATCCAAACAATAGCTCTCTACTGGATCTTATTTTAGTAAGTAAACCATATCTATTTGTTCATGCCGACGTATTTTTTACAGATACAAGCGACCACTGTTACATTGCTTGTGTTAGAACATCTAAAACACCACACCAGCCTCAAACTTTACCACTAAAAGAAGACATCACAGTTTCAACCCCTATTCATTTATTACCTTAATAAGAGATTCGCTACACTGGCAGGACTTTTACCTGGCAAAATCAGTGGACTCAGCTTATGACATCTTTCATGAAATCATTACAGGAGCCCTAGATAATCTTGCTTCACTAAGTAAGGTCCGTAATAGGGTGAAATCCTGCCACTGGTTTAATCCAGAGCTAAAGATTGCCTTACAAAAAAGAGATGCACTTTGGAAAATGGTACAGAAATCTAAGCTCGCGGCTGACTGGACATTGTTTAGGAGGGATAGGAATCTCTGCACCAAGTTGGTCACAGAGTCTAAAGCCACTTTTTATTGCAGGGAACTCGATGCATCCTCAAAATGCCCCAATAAATTCTGGAAAACCCTAAAAGAATTAGAAGGTTACACTCCTGGAAACACACTACCTGCTAAAATCCTAGTTGGTGACGCCTCCATCTCTGATAAGCCCTCCATCTTGGATCACCTCAATAATCATTTTGCCACTGCAGGACTGGCCTTTGCCACCTCTCCTGCAAATAATCTACAATCCCAACTTGATGTTCAGGATCAAAGAATTCCAGTATGTAACTCCTCATTCTCCCTGCAACCACTCACACTGAAGGAGGTTGAAGACCTCCTATTACAGCTGGATGTCAAGAAAGGTGCTGGAACTGACTTTTTAGACTCCTACTACCTAAAAATAGGTTATCAGGTACTGGCTGTCCCACTTACGCACCTCTTTGACCTATTACTCTCCCAGGCTGCCATGCCACCACTATGGAAGACAGCTCATGTAATTCCCCTGTTTAAATCCGGAGACCCTGCAGACCTTAACAACTATAAGCCCATCTCCTTACTTCCGATCTTATCCAAACTACTGGAAAAGGTTGTGAGTAACCAGCTCAAGAAATATCTAGAATCTGAAAATCTGATTAACCCCCTGCAATCCGGTTTTAGGGCACAACATAGTGCTGTCACTGCTCTGGCAAAAGTGACCAATGACTGGCTATGTGGACTGGATGCTAAAAACTTCATATGCGCAGTATTTTTGGACCTAAGCAAAGCCTTTGATACTGTGGACCACAACCTACTTCTTACATCACTCAGGAACATTAGCTTGGACCACCACTCCCTAAAGTGGTTCACTAATTACCCTACAGGCTGGTACCAGCAGGTCAAGGCAGAAGGGAATTTTCTCCTTTAAAACCTTTATTGAGAGGAGTACCCCAGGGTTCCATATTGGGTCGTCTACTATTCTCAATCTATATTAATAGAATCAATGCCAATATCAAAACTGCCAACATTCACCTCTTTGCAAATGATACGGTGCTCTATGCTGAAGGATCCACTCCCACTGCCACTTGCGATGTTCTGTAGAGTGAGTTTAACCTGCTGCAATTACAGTTGTTAAATCAGAAACTATTACTAAATGCCAAAAAGACCAAAGCAATGATATTCTCGCCTCGTGCATACGATGCCACATCCATAACATCCCCACAGATCACTACACTACTGGGAGAACCCTTGGAATTCATGGCTAAGTTCAAATACCTAGGTGCCTGGATTGACCCTAGATTATCTTTTAATGATCACATAGAAGAGTTACTAAAAAAGCTCAGGTAGAGACTAGGTCTTTTTTACAGGATAAACCAGTTCCTGACAAGAGAGGTCAAGATGAGTTGGTTCAGTCCACCTTCATTTCTCTTCTTGACTACACAGACTTCTTGTACTGTCAGGGCCCGACCGCTGCACTCTCTAAACTTGATACCCTTTACCACAGAGCCTTAAGATTTATCACAGGTCTCCCCTACTCGACTCATCATTGCTCCATATACACAGCGGTGGGATGGTCATCTTTTAAATTTAGATGGCAGAGAAATTCAGCCATATGGATGTTCAGAGCTATTTCCAGTAAGCTGCCCCAATATATTTCAGATTGCCTGCCTTCTTGTACAGTTGGCAAGTACTCATAAAGAAGCTTCACCTTTATTTTGCTGCTTGTCCCCAAGGTGAGATCTCGATTTGGTAAGGCCTGAATAAGTCATATGCTCCCCTTGCTACGGAATCAGATACAAAAATCCTTGAAATTAGTTCATCCTTTGTCAGTAGCTGCTTTCAAAATAAGCTATGCCTTCTTTTTCAAGGAATCCTGTAATAGTTATCATTAAACCAGTCTTGTTCCCGTCTTGGAAAACTGGGGGCAAAATGTTGGTTACTCACCACTCTTTTTCCCACCCACACCTCTAGCACTTACCAATACTCATTATCTCTGCAGTTTTGATCTTCATTCAACATGGCTACAATATGGGTTTAGAACCGAAGCTACTCCATAACTTTAGTACTATCCCCCAACCCCGGTTACCCATCAGGTAGATGTCTGAAAATATGCTCCTCTGAACCAGCACTCTAAGTCCTCAATTTCCTCTCCCTACAGTACCTCCCCTAGATCATGCTCTAAAATTGCCCTAGTGCCCAGCTCCTCATAGACTTCTATATCGCTTCAATTACTGGCACTTCCTCCCCATACCCTTTTACTGCCCTATCTTCTTCCACCGCTCATCACCACATCATCCGGTACTGTATTTGCCACCATCCTCCCTCCTCTGGTAGCTTTGGGCTTGAATTCCTTTACTTGAGCACAGTTATCTTACCAGCTCATTGACCTTGGGAAATCTATATAATGTACGTATTATGGCTATCCCTACTGATTGCATCATTTAATCTAGTACGGACCAAGGAAATGTCTGTATATATTGTAAATACTATGTCTAATCCTAATTATACCATTTAATCTGCTGTTGCCCAATGAAATGTGTATACACTGTAAATAACGTGTCTAGGCCTACTGAAGGGGTCATCTAGTCTCTGTAATTCTATGCTATGCTATTTTCCCCCTTGACTTTTGTTCAATGTAATATGTTTTGTCCAGGTCCATCTTGGAAATGAGCTTTGCTCAGTGATGTTTGCCTGGTAAAATAAAGATTTGATTGATTGGTTGATTGATTGATAATTGAAAGACACACATGAAAAGGCAGATCTCACCCAAAACAGGATTAGGTATGCAGGAAATGAGTAAAAAAAGCCAAAATCCCAAGTCTCATGGACAGTCTGCAATCCACCCAGTGGCAGCAACAGCATTAAAACAGAGAATCACACAATGTACCCCATCGTGACCCGAATTGCATAACTACAAAATAATTCTAGTGCAGGGCAAAACTCAATGCTGAAATAATGCTAAGGCAAAAAACCAGAAGACACCAAAAAACACTCATGGTGCAGCCGAGACGCCGAGAGTAATGACGGTATTTATTAATATCTAATAACATTGACATATGTGCAATAACAGAAACATGGTTCAATGATGATGATGATGATTGGAACATCAATATTACTGCCTATAACTTAATACAGAAAAACAAATGTAACAGAAGGGGTGATGGGGTGGTATTATATGTTACAGAGTCCCTTAAGGTATATGAATTTAAAGCTACTAACTGTTATGAACAGAATGAACTAATTTGGGCTCATATTAAACTTCCTTGTAGTACCCTAACCATATGTGTGGATTATAGATCTCCTAATTTATCTAATGAAGAAAATAATATTTTCTTCTCTGAGTTGATACAACAGACGATTATGGATGATTTCATCTTTTTGGGTGATTTTAATTTCCCTACTATTAATTGGAAGTCACTCAAGGGTCGTAACTCTAATGAAAGTAGATTTCTTGAATTCACAGTCACCAGTGGGCTGGACCAACTTGTCTCTGAACTGACATAGGAAACTAGTATACTTGATCTTCTTCTGACCAACATTGCAACAGGTATTACATTGCCCAGGATATTGGCGCCTTTGGGTGATATGCATGACAGTATGATCGAGATAGAATTTACTACAAATAAGACTTGTACCAAGGGTATTACCAAATTTAAAAACCTTGTTAGGGCAGATTATCATAAAATAAGGGAGTTCCTCTCTGCTTGGAATTGGAGACAATCTTATAAATTCAAGTCTTGATGACGTATAGAGTAACCTGAGTAGTAAAATAAACTTCTGTATTAAATCCTGGCTATCTACCAGGGTAAAATATAATATTATTATAAAAGGATCCCACCATGGTGGAATAATACCATTAAACACTATATTAATAAAAAAGGGAGATTATACCAAAAACTCACAAAAAAGAACGATAAACAGCTGGCAAAATTATAAAAAATTGCTAATAAAGTTAAATCCCTGATTAAAAAAATCTGCATCCAATGTCAAGGATAACCACAAACAATTTTATAATTATGTTGGATCTTTAAAGGGTGGACAGCAAGGGATTGGGGCTCTTATGACAACTGATGGGGTTATCACAGATGGAGCAGAATTTGCCAAAGAATTCAATAACTACTTTATTAGTATTTTTGAACCTAAAGAAGACCACAGTGATCTTAATATAACAATGAAGGATGATTTCATCCCCTTTACAATTGATGAAGTATTGCAATGTTTAAGATCCCTTAAACCTAATTCATCTGCTTTACCTGCTGAGATTTCCCCTCTGTTCCTCAAAGAACTAGCTAATGAATTGTCTGGACCACTAACATGACTATACAATGCATCCTTAAGAGAGGGTAAAACATTACCCATCTGGAAATTAGCCAACATAACTCCTATATATAAATATGGTGTTAGGTCGAATGTTAACAATTATAGACCCATTAATTTAGCTTCAGTGATATGCAAAATAATGGAGAAACTATTTCAGCATAGAATACTACTTCATTTTGAACAGGAATGTTTGGATGATATTTCTCAGCATAGTTTGATACCCAAGTGTTCATGTTTTACCAATTTATTAAGCTTTTTTGACTCTGCGACTGCTGCCATAGACAAGGGTTTTCCAGTTGATATTCTATATCTAGATTACTGTAAAGCTTTTGATATTGTGTCTCATAAAATACTAATTGAACAGTTAGTTAAAATAAAATGACATCCTAATATTGTTCACTGGGTTATTTCATGGTTGGATGACCACAAACAGTGTCCATTAAAGGTAATTTTTTTCCCCCGGGGTTCTATTATCAGTGGTGTGCCACAAGGGTCCATTTTGGGTCCTAATCTATTTAATATCTTTATCTCCAGCATGCAAACAACAGGTCCTGTATGGACTTGTAAATATGCAGATGATTGTAAGATAGGTAGTCTGGTTATGAATCATTTGGATGATGTACATTTCCAAAATAATATTGATGCCCTGGTGACATGGGCTACTAAGAACATGATATAGTTTAATGGAAAAAGAAAGCAAAATAATGCATCTTGGTAATAAAACCCCAAATATATCATATAAACATAATTCTATTATTCAGACTGTGACAGAGGAGAAGGACCTGGGAAAGACCATTACTAGTAAACTCTCTTTTGACACACATATTAATAATACAGTTAAAAAATGTCATAAAATATTACACTGTATTCTTAATAGTATATAAAGTAGGGACCCGGAGGTTCTCTTATCCCTGTTTATTAGTTTGATCAGACTTCATTTAGAGTACTGTTCTCAGTTCTGTACCCCTTATTCAATCAAAACAAAAAAATTGATTGAAGGAGTTCAAAGGAAAAAGACTAAGAAAATTAGAAACCTTACCTATGTCAACAGACTGAAATATTTAGGACTGTATTCTATGACTTATAGACAGATCAGAGGAGATTTATGTTTGGCTTTCAAAGCCTTTCAGGATAAATCTATTATGGCTACCATTGCTTTAGTGGAACACAAGACAGTAAAAACTACTAGATCACATGAACTCAAATTTATTGGTGAAGTCTGTGTATCTAAAAAGAAGGAGTAACTTTTATACCCAGAGAGTTGTTAATATCTGGAACACTTTACAGAAGTCTATTGTCAATAGCGGCACATTGACAATTTTCAAAAACAGACTTGACAATTACATGGGAGAAAAAAAGTATATATACCACCTTTAAGAATAACAGGAGGTGAGTTTGTCTAAAGGTTCATTTCTGCTGAACTCGTATCTTGTCTATGAACTTATTACATTTTAGACAATTATGCAATTGAGTATACACAGTAAGTGCTATTACATAGTGGGAATGAAAGAACAGACATGGATTAATAATAGTAGACATGAGAGAGGTTGGCACCCCACATCTCCACAGTCAATCACAGATACAACACACTACATTCTGCAAGAACATTAGGTACATTTTTTTGAAAGTAAGCAGAGTGTCTGAAATGGCTATGTATGACCATACACTATATAAGCAATGAGGCATGATGGAGTGTGTTATGGATAATGGTCCACCTAAGGTGGGCTGATGCATGAGGTGAAGCTGAGTTCTTCCACCACCCAAGAAGGGTTGTTAGTCCACATAATGCACTATGTGGAGTGCCTTATCATTATTATGAAATGAGTCCTTTTAAGTTAATTTGATGTATTTTTGAAACATGTTTTGTTGAGCTACTTTCATCTGGACTGTTGCTCTGGGATAATGACCCAGGCAAAGGTACATTTTGGTGAATCAGGGGTCAGTATTCTTTCTATCATTTCATAATATATACTATAAAATGGGTTAGAAGAATGTTGACTCCTGATTGCCCAAGAGGTACTTTCAGCTAGGAACAGCCCTGCTGAAAGTAGCTCAACAAAAATATGTTTAAAAAATACATTCAATTTACTGAAAATAACCCATTTCATAATCAGTTTAGTTCACAGCAGGCTGGAACATTAAGGATGCTGCTCTAAGATTTCACCCATTTTCCCTTCATGGAGCAGTACCTCTGTAGTGAAAAAGAAATGAGCAGCAAGTACTGAACGTTGTCCCGGCTCATAAAAGAAAAACAGAGCTGGAACATAATCAAAAATGCAACCTGCGCACACATTTAAACATTTCCTGGCCCCAAAAGAGGCATTGGGTCAGGAATCACAAAAGAATACTACTCATGAGCAGTATCACCACAGCCCCACTAACCAAGGAATACTTCTTCTAGCGGAGCAATAAAAACACTTAAAAATAAATAAAAATCTAAAAATAATTTTTAATTTACTATTTTTTCTGTGTAAAAGGAAAAGCACATTGCATAATCGCAATATGCCACTCCAGAATGTGGGTGATGCCAGGATTTACCCACACCTGGTGCGGTTTACTCACTCAGCCCAGCCTTCTGATGAAACACCCCAGGCATGGATAAATCTTAGAATCACCCACACCCTATCATGGTATATTTAAGCGATATACCATGAGAGGGTGTGGTTAAATCCTGGCATCCCCACACCCTTGAGTGGGATATTGCGATTATATAATGTCACCATTTTTTTAGATGGAAACAATGTTTTTTGGGGGGTTTAATGTAGTTATAGTGCATTTGTTAGTCTACTACAAGAAATAGTCATTGGTTGCTAGGGCTGTTGCTATGGGTGTGGTATTGTTTCATATGTATGGAGCTGCACATACAAAGAGTTGTATGAAAGTGTGCAGTTGTGAGCTCGTTTTTTGTTTTATAGGACAGATCTGTGACTCTACTGTGGCAGTTATTTGTTTTAAAATATAGAAATATAAAATATAGAAGTGTGAGTGGTGTCCTCAGACAGTGTGTGCTTCCAGGTTAAGGCTCATGCTTAAGACAGAGTAATGTTAGTAGGAGGGAATTTTTTTTTTCTTGGCTTTTTAATTTGTGTTTTTTCTTTGCTGCAAGTGATGGGAGACAGAGTGATAGCAGACTGTATATCAGAGATACAGCAGGAAAGGAGTGGAGAGGGAGTGGGGGTGCAGTTGAAACAGATTGGGAATGGAGTGCAGAGAGAGAGCAATGGACAGTGAGCAAGAGGTGAGGTGTGGGTGCAGTCTGAAGAGTTATGGAGGGATTTTTACAGTGTGTTGGCCGATACTTTGTTTGACAGCTGGACCATTTTGGATTCATGACTTTTTTTGTTGTTGTTGTGTGCCTCTCCTTTTGTGCAGAAATGCTGAGAATCATTTGAGGGTTAAGAGCAGCAAAGGGTGGTACTATGAGCTGTGGAGTTGTGATTCTTGCCATCCATTCCCATCTTTGTGAGTACTGAGTTTCTAATGGTCAGAGTGATTTCAGGAGTAGTTGTTAATGTGGCTGACTGGCAGCTGGCATCTTTTTCTGTGGGGTGATGCTAGGATTTAGCATGGCTGGAAGGTGCCAGCCAGCCAATCAGAATGCAGGGTTTTATGCTTGTTTTTGAGCCCATTTTATAATGTTTAATTGCCTAGTACTTGTTGTTTTGTTAAGAGAGAAAAGTTTTTCAATATAAACAGGTGCTTTCCCCAAAACTATCTTATGAACAAAAATTGCCTTTTTAAATATAACATAATCCCTAAGAGACAAACAATTCATTCTATCATATAAGACACACTGATGCATTCTTACTGGAAGATTTGTAACAAATTGTCAAATGGAATTATAAAGAGTTTTAACTCTAGTCATCAATCCTGCCCCAGCTGTAGAATAACAAACAATTCCATGATCAATAGCTGAAAAACTAAGTGCAGCATTTTTGGGGACTCAAATGTAAAGGAATGCCTAATCCTAAAAAGCGTATCCAATTTGCTTCATATGTGAGGGAGCTATCTAAAGTAGCACCCAAATACTTCAACTCCTTAACAGTCTCAACTACCTCACCACCCCAAGCTACAATCTGAAAATCAGGATTAATTTTCCTTTTTTGACTATGAAACAATATTGCCTTTTTTTTGTATTAAGCACCATTTTATGTCTCACAAACTACTCTTGGAGTAATTCAAAATCCCCCTGAACAACTTTCATAAGATCCCCCAAATCCCTTCTCTGTTTAAAAATCACTGTCATCAGCATACATAATCATGTGAATTGATGGACAAGCATTAGGCAGGTGGTTCAAAAACAAGGAAAAGAGCAGAGGTCCCAAAATGGATCCTTGTGGTACTCCATAATCAATCATCCGGTAGTCAGAAAAATCCCCCTTAGCAACTGTTCTGTGCTCCCTATCATTCAAATAATTACTAAACCAATTAATTGACTCATTGGAAAACTGCAATCAAGATGATGCATTCAATAACAAAGAGTGTTTTACTAGGTCAAATACCTTGGTGAGATCCACGAACACAGATGCCACTGGGTCTCCTATATCAAGGACACAGTGGATGTAGTCTGTGAATCTCAACAAGGTAGTCTGACTATTATGTTCTTGTCTAAATCCATGCTGGGCAGGTGTAAGAAGATTATACTTGGTCAAAAACTCATTAATTTGGTCAAAAGATAATTTGCAACAATATCTTTGAAACTGGGGCTAACAACGATATTGGTCTATAATTAGCAGGTTCCATAACTGAGCCGCCTTTATGCAGAGGCTGTATAGTATCTTACTTCCAGCAAAAAGGATACTGTCCACTACAAAGAGAACATTTTAACAGTTTAGTTAAAGGAGCTACTATTGCATACCTTGCTAACTTCAAAAGTCCAAAATTTATATTAGCTGATCCATTAGCTGATTGGAGATTAAATTGTTCAATATAATATAGTACCTTTGTTTCTGAAAGACAATTAAAATAAAAATTCAGAACATTCACAAAACTACTGATCAAGGCACATCCAGACTTTTTAGCCTACTTTATTGTTAAATCCATCTTTGCATTTGGTTAAATCACTAAACTGATAATTAAGAATAGTAGCTATAGAACTAGCAGCATCACAAATAAAATTATTTGTAGATTGTAAATTTTGAATTCCCCCATGTTCATCTATTTCCTGTTAATTCTCTAAACATTTGCAAAAAAATGTTTGTATTCTGAACAGTCTGATTTTGCCGATTTTTGAAATAAGTCACCTTGGATTTCCTAATTAGTGATTTACAAATGTTACAAATCCTTTTGGACTCCTTTTATACTTAACTTAGGTGTCAGAAAAAAGATGGAACTATTAAGTCAAAAAGTAAAATGAAGACAAGTATTTCCATGGATACATTCTATTAAAAACAAAATATATTGGCTTTCTGTAACGAGTGAGGGAGGTGGTGATTTATGCACTTTGAAGTGGAAAAAGATTACCAACCACGTATGCAATATACATGAGGGGCATGACAATATGTTCCCTAAATGCATGCATGGAGTTACTGAAGAACGCACTTAGTTGACCAAAGGTACATGTAATTGGTGTAATGGTTGATATATATTATCAGATAAATTATGTTTCTAAAAATGATGTACAAGCAAGAAAATGTGTTATAAAAACTGTTTTAAGTAGTATATCATCTGGTTTAAATACAACCATTATAACAGATCTATGCAGAACAAGGTTAATATTATTTATACAGTGGAGCCCTCTTAAGTGCACACCCTTGGGATAAATGTTTTTGTGCACTTAAGCGGCTGTGCATTTAACCAGAAAACCACTTCCAGGCACATTTCACTGTTTCTGTAATGTGCTTTATTGAATACCAGGTGCTCAAGTTAAAATGACATTGCTGCACTGTCCTACAACACAGTACTACTTAAAAAATCAGTAATCTTCTACTGCTTTGTGTTTTTCAGTGTAGGATTCAAAATTAAACAGAATGCTAAGGTCAGTCTTTTCTTTTGACAAAATGAATTGGTTTACTGTGGCCACACTATACAGCACCATGGCTGCAGTTAACATGTTAAGGTGGACTATTTAAGACAGTACTATAAAAAATGTGCACTTAAAAGCTGGGTTGGACTGAAAATCAATAGGAAAAGTGAAAAAAAAAGTGCATTTAACCGAAATGTGCACTTACATGTAACGCACTTAAGAGGTTCATTTAACATTGGATGAATAGGGAAAAAAAATCGAGATATGGAAAAAAAACTGCATTTGAGTGGGATGTGCTCTTATCCAATGTGCACTTAAGTAGGCTCCACTGTAGTAAGTGTTTGACTAACAGAACTTCCTGTTTGGCTTTGGTCATTCTAGTAGTCCTACATAGTACCCTCTGTTACAGTTCTGTTAAACCATTGAGGAATTCCAGTGACATCATAAACAAGGGTGAATTCATGATGTCACTTGAATCCTGAGATGGAGTTACAGCACCATAACATACATATAGAGCCCGTGATTTTTTTGTTTTGTTATATTGTTATAAACAGCCCCTCTATCTGTTCACAGAAAAGTTTGACACTGGATCTGTTTAGTTGACCAAGACACATAGTTCTTAGACAGTACATTATAATTCATAAGTGACATGTACGTATTGGTCTTATGCAATTTCTTTTTCAAAATTCACACAGGTAGTAATGGATGCAATGAGCCGAAACTGGTAGTGTATAACATTAGTCTACTAAAAGATGTATCTAAACTATCACCAGCAGACCAGACTTCTTGACATGAAGCATAGCACAAAGAGGTTATCCATTTGGCACCAGAGTCAGTCTATTTTTTTTTTTCATTCAAATGCATACTTGGGAAGGCAAATATCTGTCAGAATTATATATTGTTTTATCAATATTATCAAAGAAAAAATAGTAATAAATAGAAGTCTGGTTTTTATTGTTGTCATATACAGACCAGTCCCAACTGTTCTTCGTTTTAATGAGACTAGCAGCAGGGCCCAAACAAAAACAAAGGATGGCAATCGTCAGTGGAGTGTCACATACCCCAAGCACAGAAAAGGAACTGCAATTTTAAAGGAAATAAAGGTTCCGAGTACGCTTAGTAAGAAATGTTTTTAGTGTTCTGTCTATTGTCATTTTTTATTTTGAGCTAATAACTGATCAGTTGCATAATCTGTAGTGTACCTCAGTCAGCATGTGATTATGCTCTACATGAGGACTATAAGGTGGATAAAATGTTTACAGTCAATCAGAAAGCTCGGTTTACTAGTTTATTTCTATAGTATCTCTTTTTGTAACACATGACATGATATTTAATGCAGCGTTGAGCAGTACAGCTGAGAGAGCATTCTATTCCAGTTAAAAAGATAATTTATTCTGCATTTGAGACAATATTAATATTTGTATAGTGCCTCATGCCCAGCCTTACTGGTAATAACTATTTTTTTTTTGTTCTTAAAAAGTCTATTTGGTCATTATGGATTTGTGTGGTGGGTGGGAGAGGGGTATTTAATAAATGTCAATTTGCAGTTACCTAAATGCACTATTGATATTCTGATCTGTTTAATGTCATCATTAGTGATGTGAAAAATTTCAGAATTTTGTTACATGAACAAGTTCATGTAATTCGACCTTTGGGCACAATTTTTCACAGAAGCAAAATGCAAAATTTCACCCACAGAGTGTGAATTTTTGCCCATGGAGTGCTAAATTTCACCTGCAAAATGGTGAAATTCTCTACTTGCAAGCACAATTTTGCCATTTTTGGGCAAAATTTAATATTTCACAAGCTAAGTTTCACAACTTTGCACTCTGTGAAATATTTTGCGGAACGGTCGAATTATGCAAAATATTTTGTGTGGCAAAATTGTCAGTTTCACAGGAATGTTGCCCACAGAACGTAGTTTTGCAACATCTTTAGTCATCATTTAAGTGTATAGCAATTAAATGCTTATTATCACTGTTTAAAATACAGGAAAGATATCAAGGAGCACATCTTTAAGTTTACAAGAGCAGCATACATGATAGGCTACAGCTACCCAGTGGCACAGAACTGATGCACCACAGCCAGTGTGCCAAGCTTTTCCAAAACAAGACAAACTTGAACTGGTGAAACAGCACTGGACATGGTTTAGACATACCAAAGAAATGTAAAACATAGTACAAACCACAATATGGTCAGATTTGAAACAGACCATGTAATCTGGACTTGTAATCAGTGAAGCAATTATAACTACATTCAAAGCTTGAATTCATTGATGTTTGTTCAAAAGTTATTTGATGTTATCTGCAGTGATTAATAAAACTATATGAACAATACAAAATATTGTTATGGATCAGAGGTTAAAATCATTAATTGTAATGTTATAATGGTTTTGATACCACATTTATGATACCTTTCTAGAACAAACATTTTAGATAGTTCTGGTTGAAATCATTTTGTTCCATGTTGTCTCATATTGTAATATACAATGGTCAATCATAAACAAGTGTTGCATGACTAGAACATCTAAAAATTCATATTCAGGCTACATATTAGACATTTTAGACTCATTTTTATATTATTCATACATTATACAGAGGCAACTTTATTTAAAAATATTTGTTTACCTATTGCATTGTTACAAACCCTATTTTGAGAGTCTGTAGGAAAAACGTGTAGCATTTGCTAGTGGTCTTGTGTAAATTACTAGGATAACCAATCTGGAGTGAACTCAGATGGTATGGGAAGGGTGGCTGGATAATGTGCTTGGTGCAGGTGGTGTGGGGGGGTTGCTAGCCACCAGGGACTTGGAGATAGCACCAGAATGAGTCATCAGCAGGTGGGGGTATACCACTAGACACCAGGGAGTAACTATGAATTTCAGACCAGGGGATTGGAGGGTGGGTGGCCCCTAGACACCAGAGCACAGTGACACCAGCCAGGACAGGGGATTGGGCAGTAGGGGTTGCTACTGGCCATCAGGAAAACATGACCACTATGGAGATGAATGATTGGAGGGCAGCGAGTGCCACTAGACAACTGGGAAAAACATGAACAATACTGGGAAGGTTGATCAGAGGGAGGGGGTGCCACGAGACACCAGGTAGTGCATTTGCATTGAGGGGACAGGTGTTTGGGTGTGGGGGACTACTTGGTTCCATGCATGACATGGCAGTGATCACTGGATGAGTGCAACTTTGCTGCAGCTTCCAATGCATATAAGCCCATTATGGGTATGCTACTGACCACTTAGTGCCATGAATGCCCATTGACTTATTTGCATTTTCTGGTTGAATATCATGCCATTTCTTCTGATTCTATCTGGTCTGAGGGCACAGTTCCCCATGGGCTGCATGCAGCCTGGTCCATGTTAGGGCAGTACTTTTTGGCTTAGTGCAGGGTTGACATGGCTCTATATTTAATTGGAGAGTGCCAGTGCACTATCTCACTGAATATAGCACCCAACGAGTTGGGCGCTACTGCAGCACAATGCTTTGCTCTCTGCTTTAGCACCTTTTTGAATATCTAGCCCGAGGTGATTTAACACAAAGATAAAAACTAAGCAACAGCATTTTGTTTAAAAATAAACTATGCCATCTCTGCAGCACTGAGCGTTGGGTGTTCACTCGACATGCTGGCAGCCCAGATTCATGCCTTGAACCCGGACATCAGGAGTGAAGTCCAGCAAGGGAGGAGTTTTAAGCATCCTATGGACACTTTTCTTCCTGGTGGAGGATGGTCCCAGACTGCTTGTTAGGTAGTGCCTGGTGGTGGCTTGTGGCTGGTGTTCATGGTGGCATGACCCACAATACATCGCCGAATGTACCTCCCCAGGATGCCACCATGGTTGGACCAATACATGGAAGGGGAGGTGGGTAGGGGAGAAAAGCTGGAAAACACAGCCACTCAGCTGACCAGATGATGGCAGCCAGTTTCTGCTCACCATGAAGCCTAGAAGTGTCTGTTCAGACCCCACGCCATGTGACAGGGGTAGAAGGAAGACTTTGGGCAAGTCTTCTCTCCCAGGTTCCCCTGCCCCTGGAGAGGGCCCCCAGTGAAGGGATACATCTGGTCAACTGGGCCGTGGCAGTACTATGGATGATAAGATGGTGACGGAGACTGGCTGCAGTGCCCTGGGCCACCCAAAGGAGTGGTCATCCAGGGGCTTGTGGGAGCATAAAGAAATAACACGCAAACACAAAAAACAATTATTACAGGATAATTTCATGCAACCACAAAATCAAATACAAACTATTCATCAAAATAAATTATGCATATTACAACATAAAATATGCTTGATAAAAAACAGATGTGGCATAATTAAAATATATAATATTCGCTGTAGTCACCTTCTCCCATAAACTGTCAGCAGCAGATACTAAAGCAAAATGATTTCTGATAACTTCTACCATAATTAAAAGCAATGTCTATATGTATTAATTTGTCACTGTACAGAGTCACTTGAACGCCATTCACTGTATCTCAAAAGGATGCTATATACAATGCCACGTACTAATAGCCCATATGGGTTATATTATTTTCATGTTACAGGCGATATCAACCTGGTATGCAGCACAAACTAACACTACTGGAGTGAGATTAAACAATTTTGATAGTGTTAATTTTTTCCCCACATTTACAGATTTCACTGCCATCATTTTGTCAAGAATTTATTGGTACTGCTATATGGTTCTGGTGCTGTCAGTGCTTGAGTTCTGTGTTTGATGGTAGATAGGGAATTGCAAATGAGTAGTTTAGCAGAACCAGTATTTGAACTTGGAGGGTGGGAGGGAGGTTCGAGTAAGATAAAAAAAAATCAGCATTTTTACACTGTAGTAATGTAGACTTATTAATGTGCTGATCCATGATGCAGTCTGTGAAACAAATTTATTTTGCACCGGAAAACCATTCTAATGCAAACTAATTAAAGAAAAATAAACTCTGTTTGAACTTGGAAGATGTGGGCATGTGGGGGTTGTGTCAAGTAATAATAATAAAACAATTCCCGCATCTTTACATTCTAAAAAGACAATTTTACAATAATGATAAACAATGTGGTCCATGGAGCAAATTTATTTTGCAAAAGGAACACCACTGTGATGCAGACTAGTAAAATAAAAATTAATGCCACAAAAATAAAATTACGGAAACAAAACAGAGGAAAAATTGATTTACCCCATTCAGTAAACTCAATGGGCCCGATTCTAGAAGGGTGGCACAAGTCGCTGCCAAACACAACTTGCACCACCCACAACTGCGACATTGACCCTGTGCCCTATTCTAGAAGGGTCAGGGTCTCCACAGCTAAGTCCTGCGACTTGCGACATGCGGCCAGGTACACCAAACTGTGGCTGCACCTGGCGAGCATGTTGCAAGCCACAACACAGAATGCAAGTGGCCCCCCATGCCCAGCTAGCCACATTAGGTGCCCCACAGGGCTACCCACAGCAATTGCCCCCATAGAGTACATGTACAGCCCCGCAGGGCTGCCCACCCTCCAACCCCTGAATCCCTGTGTACATAATGCCCCACAGAACTGCCCACCCCCTTGCCCCCTGAATCCTCCATCATAAAACACCCCACAGGGTGGCACTGTCATCCCCCACCCATGCCCCGACCCCCAAGTCGTCGGCCGCAAATGTGGCAAATAACCTGTCAAGCCCTGGTAGTCTAGTGGCCCCCAACCCAGCTGTGCCAGCATTGGGGTAACAACAGGGGTGGTCTGGGCATGGGGGGTCACATGGACCAGGTTCTACAGGACCCTCTGAGGATGGATGTAAATTACACCAGATAAATGCAGGTGTAACTTACGTTGCCAGTTCTCCTCCGGGGGTTCTTGTAGAATCCCAACATTGGGGAATTTGTTGCTGCCCTTCCGGAATGGGGCACAACTGCTGTCGTAAACCCCCTAGTGTCATGTCACAGGGGATTTATGGTGCAACTGCTGGCTTAACAGCTGTTTGGTGCAAGTGACCTGTGACATGTCGCAGGCCACTTTGTAGAATAGCTCAAGTTGCAACTGCTGGCGTAAGTTGCTACTTGCGCCAT
Organism: Neoceratodus forsteri; assembly: GCA_016271365.2. NCBI lineage: Eukaryota > Metazoa > Chordata > Ceratodontiformes > Ceratodontidae > Neoceratodus > Neoceratodus forsteri. The sequence goes on along the minus strand of CM057450.1, from coordinate 227,007,895 downwards.
TCTACTTGACGCAAGTGCTGTTACACCAGGCATAACTTTTCTAGGATCGGGGCCATTGTATGCTAAACAGTGTAGAAAGAACAGCCATCATTCACATTTTTTTGTGTGCAGCATCTGTCTTGCTATACATACATCATGATGTGAAGCTATAAACCTTGTGGTGTTTGGCTGTGGGAAACTTGAAAATTGACAAACCTTATGTGCATACCAATCAAAAATCTAATGACTAACTGTCAATTGACATACTTCCATATAAGTAACCACATGAATTACCTTTGCTGATTAAGCATGATCACAATAAAGCAATTAACCGTCGACAGTAAAGCATGCAGACATGAATTCTCTGCTAGCATTATCTGGAGCACAGTGTTTGACAGGGGGAAGAGTGTGGCAGTTGGATTTTGGGCATCGGGGGTTGGAGATGTGGACTGGTCCTCACTGGGACCCCCTTCTTCCCCAATTCAGCAATGGACTTGGTGCTGCACTCTCCCATGGGGCTCTTGCTGGAAGAGTTGGACCACGGTGAGAGAGGGATTTTCAAACAAGAAAAAAGGCACCAATTTTAAACTGCTGGTACAGTTTGAATAGCGCTATAGCCCCAGTCATGGCAGTTGGATTTTGTGCATAGGGGGTTGGAGGTGTGGACTGGTCCTCACTGGGACCCCCTCCTTCCCCAAATTTGGAAATACCGACTTGGCACTGCACTCTCCCGTGGGGCTCTTGCTGGAAGAGTCAGATAATTTTCTTCCTGCCCACCCACTCCATTCCCTCCTCCCCTTAAATGCTTTTAAGCTTCTCCCCTCACTGACTATGGACCCTATTAGCAGGATGGGTGTGGCTGGAAAATCTGTTTTCTGACTTTTTTTTCATAAGCTTTTAAACTCTCACATTGCATGGGGTTTGTTGCATCGTGCTACTTACTTTTCCTGTACCATTGTCTATTGCATACTCCTGTCTACTCTCTTAAATTACCCTGGGATGTTGCTTTGGGTGTTTGCTGGGCTATCAACAGTAAACATTAGCATTCTCTAGGTTTCCTGCAAGCACATACCAACCTGTCTGTAATTTTTGGGGTGAGTGTTTTTGCAATAAATCTGGGTAACTGTTTGACTGTCTATACTGAATGCTTATACACTCTCAGGCAGACCCTGTACCTACTAGCTGAACTAGAGCACTATGCACTCTGGCCAGCCTCCTCTCATGTTATCCCACTGGTCCTTGCTGTCACTTTGAGTTGGGTGTCACTGGCCACTGCTGAGCTCAACTCTGGAATGGAGACTCCCAGGCCTACTAGAGAAGGTGCTATGCCCTCCTCACATCATGCTGTCCTCTCCATTGGTCTCCTTTCTGGCCTTTTTCTCTCTCCCTAATGGTCATTGACTCTTCTCGGTTGTCTGGGGACCATTGGGGTATGACTGCCCCCCATGAGGTGTTTGATTTCACCTTCTCTAACATCCTAGCTCATGATAGACTGCCCTCATCCTACCTGCTGCCTTGACCTCAGATGTCTTCTGTGTACTGCCATGATGAGAAGAAAACCTGCCCATATGCCCTTGGCCAGAGGTACCCCTCCCCCATAAGGTATCTCCTCTGGCTCTTCCTGGTGATACTGGCCCTTGCTGGTGACACTGTGCTAAACCCAGGTCCCGCCTATCAGGTCTCTTCACTCCCCATGTGTTGGAAGTTGAGCAAGGGGTTAAAAATTGCTCACCTTAACATTCATAGTCTATCGCCCAACCTTGATGAACTTTCAGCCTGGACTGTGCACTGTAAGCCTGACATACAGTACCTGGCACTACAGAGACCTAGCTGAAACCCTCAATACCCGACTCTTCCTGTGCACTTCCTGGCTATGAGTTTATTAGACAGGATTGGCCGGAAAAAAAGTGTGTGGGGGTTGATATTCTAATTTACTATAAGAGTCACCTCAGAGTGTCAGCAGTAACTCATCAGCAGTCCTCCCTGTCTTCATGCGAGCTGCTGCACACTGTATTGTTACTTGGAAATACAAAGAAGCTGCATGTTGTGTACACATACAATCCCTCCAAGGGTGGTCTGCCTGGGCTCACCCACCTCCTGGATACCATTGGTCCTTATGTTGGGGATAATGAACTTCTGATCCTGAGAGATGTAAACTTAAACTGGAATGGAGGTAATTGCAAGCAGTATGAACCTCTGCTTGCGAGTGTTGCCCTGACTCAGCTTATCCAGGAGCCCACTAGATGGTTTGTAAATGGTGGTACTAACTCCCTACTGGACTGGGTCCTATCAAATTGTCCCAAGAGAATCAGCTCTGCTGGAACCCTACCTGACTCCATCTCAGATCATACCCTGGTGTTTTGTGTGTGGATCGTCCCTTCATCAAAAATTCCCCACAAAATCATTCACATGTTAGGGATTTCTCTAGGTTTGATCTGGGGTCATTTCAAGAGGATCTGAAGATCACTGACTGGTCAGGGGTGCTTAGTGCCCATGACCCCTCTACTGTTGTCACCCAGTTTCTTACTGTTTTTGGTGCCCTGCAGGACAAGCACGTCCCCCTTATTAGGCAGTGAGTAAGATGATCTGCCACAAAATGGTTGCATGGGAGCCTCTTAACCCTCATGCAGGCAACAGACAAGTGTTGGGCTCACTTCAAAGGTATGTTGGTCTTCCAACAGTATAGGAAGCTCAGAAATGAGTGCAAAAAGCCATCAGGGTGGCAAAAAGTGAATACTGTAAATCTTCCCTGCTTAGCTCTACTAGGACCCAAGAAGGTTCTGGAGGAACATAAAAAATTTAGTCAGTGGCTCCTCCAACTCTGTGGTATCTGACATGATCATTGGTGGGTCAAGTTGTACTATACAATGGCAAGAACATTTCCTGGACTCTGATTGGTCAGTGTGTCCCTGACACAGTGAGGTTATCCCAGCAAAAACTCACTGTCATAGATGAGCATGAGCTTTTTTGTGCTCTTGTCATAGATGAGCATGAGCTTTTTTCCTCTTCTCTTAATAAACAAAGATACACTGCCTTGCTAAAAATCTACTAAAAACATTTTTAAAACTTTTTTTTATTTTTTATAATGAGCCATTGTATAATAGCAATAATGCACTCCAGTGTGTGGGTTGTGCTGGGATAACCTCACTTCTAGGACATTGGACACTCTCACCCTGTGGCCTCGTGTCCAACCACCCAGGCGTGAGGTTATCCCAGCACTACCTACACCCTGTCGAGTATTATTGCTTAAATAACTCACTTGTGGCCTCGTGTCCAACCACCCAGGCATGAGGTTCTCCCAGCACAACCTACACCCTGCCATGTATTATTGCTTAAATAACCCACTTACGATTGCAAGACACTGTAGCGCAACATGAGAGGGGTGCTGCACTTCTGAGGTGCCGTCTTTCGGATGAGACGTTAAACTGAGGTCCCATCTGCCTGTATTGGTGGTAGTTCAGGTGGATGTTAAAGATCCCATGGCACTTATCGAAAAGAGTAGGGGAATTTTATTAAGCAAAAGAAATATAACATCAGGTATAGAAAAGCAATAAACAAAGCAAAACAAAAGGCCATACATCATACAAAAATCGTATACACAGCAATCATAAAGAAAAGAATACACAAAAAATAATGGGAATACTGTCAGTGCATCTCAACAGCTAACATTGGCAACTAGTGCAAAAAATCTACATGTTTCCAAAACGAATAAAGCATTGGAAAGGAAGCTGTTTATGCTCCAACTCCATAATATTCAATAAAGCAGTTTCCATTTGTTGTATAATAGTAAGTGGAAAGGTTGAAAATTGCTGTAAGACATATTGACAGCAGGCCTGCCACATATAGTATTTACACATAGTAAAAATCATTCTGAGAGTACTGGGATGAAATCTCATCCAAGGAGCAGAGAAGTCACCCAATATCAGGATCTGATATGTGATTCTACTAAGAAATGGCAACTTCCATTTATTGGCTAATGTTTTCCAAAATAAAAGAGCATCCTTGCAGTCAAAAAAGAAATGGGACATAGTTTCCTTTATTTGAAAGCAGGAAGGTTTAGGACAATATCGTTCCTGAGAGGATTTGTGTTTTAAATTCCCCCGGACTGGTAATCTTCCATGGCAACACAGCCAGGTAACATCCCACATGTGCAGTGGGATTCTTGTATCTCGAAGTAGAGACAAAGCACAGTCCATTCGGGAAGAAGGACAAACTGGAAACTGTAACACCGGTCTTGAAATATTTACAAAAGTAGTATATAGTTGTTTTCTGGATAGCGTTAAAATGGATGCTTTACTGAGTTTCCAAAACTGTATCATACGGAAACTATCCATAGCATAAGCTGGAAAACAGGACACACGGGAATGTGTAGTTGGGAGTGTGTCCCAGTTATCCATTATAGAATGCATGGCATTGCTAATCCAGGTATCACAAATATGGGACGTGTACTGTATGCTAAGCAAAAGGTGAAAAAGAAAAAAATAAAGAAAAAAGGCTATCGGGTGAATCATGCCAAGCCCTCCCTGATGTATCGGCAAGTAGGTTATGTCACGCTTAACTGGATTGAGGTGGCTGCCCCAGACCATCTGGAAGAATACACTAAAGAGTCTTGTTTCTAAGTGTCTGGGAGGGGCATAGACATAACTAAGAAATAAAAATATAGGAAGTATACATTGTTTAACAACTAATACTCTCTTTCTCTTCCCCAATTTCCATGACTTCCATAGTCTGACCTTATACTGCCCAATACAAAGGCGTTTTTCCCAGTTATAGGTTGCTACGTCCATGACATTAAACCATATCCCTAAAATACATTGGGGAGACATACAAGTCCAAATACCACCCACTTCAGACACTATTGCAGAATCAGGATCTAAGGGGATGGAGACACTCTTCTGAAGATTAAGGGTGCCCCCTGAAATCAAAGAAAAAGCCTGGAATATTCGAACTGCCTGGTCTCCAGAATCCTTATTAAGGGCAAATAACACAACGTCCTCTGCATATGCAGTAATCTTCACTGGGAGTAAATTAGGGTGAGGCGCTAAACCTATAATTTGAGAGTCCCATCTAATTTTTTGAACAATCGGATCCAACGCAAAAGTATATAATAATGGACTGAACGGACAGCCTTGATGGATCCCAACCATCTGGAGAAGAGTATCACCCACAAAACCATTAATCACAGGAGCAAAGTAGGCTAGGGAAAATATACGAGTCAGCCATCGGAGAAAGATTGCTGGGATACCATATGTTTCCATGACCTGAAATAAATAGGAGTGTTGTACTGAATCAAATGCTTTTGCTTGGTCTAGCGAGAGGACAGAACCTGAAATAATGTTATTTTGTTTAGCCTCAAAAATCTCTCTCAGGAGAAATAGATTAGTGTGTATAGAGTGTCCTGGAATAGCGCACGATTGGGCAGGGTCAGTAAGATCAGGAGCAACACGGTGTAAGTGTGTGCTAAGTATTCTAGTCAGGATTTTAAAGTCCATGTTGAGAAGATGGAGCGGTCTCCAGTTTTGTAAAGAGCAGGTATCTCCTTTTCTATAGATAAATTTGAGAAAAGACATGCCAAAATCAGGAATCTCATCTGAGGTTTGTAGAATATAATTGAAAACTTGGGTCAGTACTTCTAGTAAATCATCCCAAAATGTTTCATAGAACTCATATGTAAGACCATCAGGACCCAGGGCTACCTTCAACTTAAGATGGAAAATGGCACAAGCCACTTCCTCCTGAGTAAGTAAGGCTACTAGTTCCGAAATATAGATACATAGATACATAGACAGTGTCGGCAGATAAGGTACTATGGCCCACCCAGTCTGCCCATTTGAGCTTGTAAGTTCAGTTTGTTTTCCTAGAAGTCTGTTGTCCCTTACCCCTGACCTCTAGAATTCCTTTATGTCTATCCCATGCATTCTTAAATCCCGTGATTGTTTCAGCCCCCACCACTTCCTCTGGCAGGAGTTCCACTTGTCCACCACCATTCTGTGAAGAAATTCTTTCTCATGTTTCCTCTGGAATCGTCCTCCCTCCAACTTCATCCCATGCCCTCTAGTCCTGGAACATCTTTTCGCTTAAAAATAGTGTTTTACTGCACCCTGTTCCTCCCTGTGAGATACCTTGTATGCCTCTATCATATCCCTCTCTCCCTCCTCTCCTCCAGGAGTACATGTTCAGTTCCTTCAACCTGTCTTCATAGGACTTGTGATGCAATCCATGCACCATCTTTGTTGCCCTCCTCTGACCTTCTCTACCCTGTCTATGTCCTTACGTAGGTATGGTCTCCAGAACTGTACACTGTACTCCAGGTGGGGCCTCACTAGTGTCTTGTATAAGGAGATTATGACCTCCTTTCCTGCTGGTGATGCCCCTGCCTATACATCCCAGCATCTCTATTTGCTTTACCTGCTGCCGTGTCACACTGTTTCCCTACCTTGAGATCATCAGAGATGACAACCCCAAGATCCCTTTCCTGCAGGTGCATGCTATATCCTCACCCTCCAACTGATATATTGTGCCAGGTTTTTGTGCCCCATATGCATTATCTTGCACTTCTTTGCATTAGATTTCAACTGCCAAACCCCTGACCATTCTTCAAGTTTCTGCAGGTGCTTCTCATTCTGTCTACACCCTCTGGTGTGTCTACTCTGTTACAGAGCTTTGTGTCATCAGCGAACAGTGAAATTCTGCCTTCTAGATCCTGTGCAATGTCACTGATGAAGATGTTGAATAGGACCGGTCCAGCACTGATCCCTGTGGTACCCCACTGGTCCTCTTCACTCTGTGGAGTGACACCCATTACCACCACCCTCTGTGTCCTGCCACCCAGCCAGTTACCTGCCCACCACACTACTGTCCTGCCCACACCCATATTCCCCAGTTTGTGTAATAGTCTTCCTATGTGACACAGTGTCAAGGCCTTGCTGAGGTCCAGATAGGCCATGTCCACTGCCTCCCTGATCCACCTCCTAGTCACCCAGTCAAAAAATTCACAGGGTTGGTCTGACATGACCTCCCCTGGTGAAACCATGCTGCCTTGGGTCCTGTAGTCCATTGATAACCAGATGTTCCACGCAATCTCTCCAGCCAGTAGTGCTTCCATGATCTTCCCCACTACGAGTGAGGCTGACTGTCTGTAGTTCCCTGCTTCCTCTTTGTTCCCACTTTTCTATAAAGGGACTACATCTGCTGTCCTCCAGTCTTTGGGTACCTTCCTGTTTCCTGTGATCAGCTAAACAGGATAGCCAGAGGTTCAGCCACCACTTCTCTTAGTTCTTTAAGGACCCTGAGGTGCACCCCATCTGGCCCCATTACTTTATCAACTCTGTACCCAGTTCCTTCAGGACCCTTTCTCGTGTAAAGGGACTTGTGTCCATTTCTGACCATTCTCACCTTGTACTCCCTTCAGACCCATTACCCTCCTCTTCCCTCAGTAAAGACTGAGCAGAAATACCTGTTCAATATGTCAGCTTTACTGTTGTCATCCTCCACATGGCTCCCATCCTCCCCTTCAGTCTCACTATCCCTCCCTTTGTCTTTCTTTTTTCCTTATGTACCTGTAAAGGTTTGTCCCTCTACCCACTGATTTTGCAATGTGTTCTTCTGTCTGAGGTTTGGCTTCCCTTACTGACCTCCCTGTCTCCCTTTGCCTCCTCGGTACTTCTCCCTATCCCCTTCTGCCCGTGTCTTTTTGTGTTGCCTGATACAATCTTTTGGCTTTCCTTTCTTTTGATACCTCTTTGGAAAACCATAATGGTCTCCTCTTCCTTTTCCTCTTGCTAACCTGCTTAATGCATAATTCTGTTGTTCTTGTAATCCCATTTAAATACTGCCACTGTTCCTCAACCCCTGATTCTGTCCCATTCCCTTAATGCCTCTTTCAAGTATCTCCCCATTTCCCCAAAGTCTGCCCCTAAAATCCAGGATCGTGTTTTGTGTGGTTTGGTTCTGCTCTTTCTGTGATTTCAAACCACAATGACTGGTGGTCACTGTTTCCCAGGTGCTCCACCACTGTTACCCCATCTGTCCCTGTTTGTGAGCACAAGGTCAGTATTGCCTTCTGCAGGAGTTGGTTCCATGACCAGTTGCTTGAGGAAGGCACCCTGAAGGAGTCCAGGATAAATCTGCTCCCTAGTTGATGCTGCTGCTGGGATGCTCCAGTCCACGTCTGGAATTTTGAAGTCTCCAGCCAGTACTACCTCACCTTGTCTGCCATCCTTTGGATGGCTAGACATCAACTCTATCTGTTTCTTCCTCCTGGGCTGGTGGTCTATAGACCACACCTGTGCGGATGGCTGTCCCCATTTTCTTTTCCAGCTTACAACCCACAGTATCTCACCATTTGTTCCTCCTGGATCTCTGTGGCCTTATGTCATTTTCATACAGTGCCACTCCTCCTCCTTTCTGCCTGCTCTGTCTCTTCTGAATATTTTAGCAGCCAGGTATGGCCATCTCCCAGTCATAGTTGTCATTACACCAGGTTTCTGTGATAGCCACAATGTCCAGGTCTAGCTGTACCATGACGTCCTCAGATCTTTCATCTTGTTGCTAAGGCTCCTAGCATTTGCACACATAGCTTCCATGATTTGACCTCCCTAGACTGCTTCACTGTTCTACTCCAGCCTCTTCCTTGGTTGTCATTTATCTCTGGTTCTCCTTGCGTCTGCCCTTCTGCTGAATTTTGCCCTTTTCTGCTATCACCTCTTGGGCACTAATCTCCATCTTTTGCACACTGCTTTGCAGAGATAGCCCTCCTCTGGTTCACTGGTTCCACTGCTAGCTGTGGGGAGGTGAGCAAGTATGAGTACCCTCCTTGCTGGCCTGCCACCCCTTTACTAGTTTAGCTTGCCAATGTAGCATTTAAACTTATCGATGGTCTTGGATTCCCTCCAGGATGGATGCAGGCCGTCAGGCAGACACAAACCTCCATCCACTCCAGATGGGTCCAGTCACCAATGAATCCAAACCCTTCCTCACAGCACCAGTTCTTCAACCATGAGTTAAAGTTCCTGGTGCATGCACTCCTATGCTATCCCTTGCCTCTCACAGGTAGTACTTCTGAGAAAGTGACAGAAGTAGCTACTTGCTTGAGACCCCTCCCCAGTTTCCTAAACAATATGGTGTACAGAAGGCTGTGGGACTGGAGCCGAAAAAACTGAGGACAAGTCAGGCGGTTTGGACGGTAATGTACAAAATTGGTGTTGCAAATGAGAACTAACAATGGACAGCATGACAGGAATATCATAAACAATAGTACCCTGTTGATCCAAAAGACCGTGCATAACCGTAGTCTGAATTCTGTCTTTGTAGGCTGAAAACAGGTTTGCAGAGGGGGAAGCCGAAGTACCCACCCTAAGTGAAAAATCCTAAGTCACAGACACTGTCGTTGCTGATGTGCAAACATCACGATGTTTGATATTAGTAATTTAGGAGGAATAATCAATAGGAGAGGAAACAGAAAGAGACATCAGTTTATATAGCTGTTTCCTATAAGTTAAGTATGTAAGGTACTTATCTCGAACCACCCGTTTCCCCACAGTCTGAAAAAAATTGCATGTATCTAATTTTGTATCTTTCCACCATGCCCAGATAGAGTCATAACAGCAAAGGACTGAAATCCAGGCTTGAAAGAGGGTGCGAACTTGTGCTTGGATAGAAAGAGAAGAGAACAGAGAATTGTTCAGTTTCCATGGAGTCAATGTCGAGGAAAGAGACGTTGGGGCTGTATCTAAGAGAAATACACTAGTCAGTAAATGGTGATCAGAAAGCTCTGTGGGGCAAAGTGAAACCTGATGGGGGACACAGTATCGAGAGGAAAAAAGGTAATCAATCCGAGTGTGATAAATTGATCTGTAATATGCGTATCCAGCAGCAGTATTTAAGGAGCGATATGCATCAGTGAGACCTGCATCCGTTATCAGGGTGGACAAAGCAAGGGAATCACAATAAAAAAAATTTCCCGCTGCTGTCCTGCAGGAGAATAGAACACTTAAAGTCCCCTCCCCAAATAACATGTTTCCTGGTACACAAATATGGTTTAATAAAGTCAAATAAATGAATGCGAGCAGCTTTGGTTTGTGGGCCATAAATATTGATTAGACAGAAGGGATGGTCCTGAAAGGTACAGTTAAGAATCAGTGCCCTGCCAGGACTAACATCTATAATGCATGAAATGGAAGACGTTGGGGGAAAAAAAACAGGATAGCCACACCATCAGCTAAATCTTCCCCAAAAGTTCAATATGAGGGGCCTTTCATCCATTCCCGTTTAAGCTGCTGAACCTCAAAAAGGGTGGTTAGGTGAGTTTCTTGTAATAGGATGACATCTATGGAGAGAGAAGCAGCAAGGTGAAAAAAAAAATCCATCTCTTGTAGCTTTTCGAGCTACAAACATTGAAAGAGGCTATTCTGATAGTAGCCAGAACAAACAGTTACTCAACCACTTCCATCTGTAATAGCCATAGTTTTACGTTTCTTACTCCCCTTTTTTGTTCTAATGAGTTTTTTACGGAAAAACATCAGGAGGCCTAGAAACAGTGAGGTCCATGTCTGATGGTAATATAGAGGCCTCTGAATCACTATCAGATTCGTCTCTTCTGCCCTATAAACATTCAAAATGATTAGAGAGAGGAACTGCAGGAGCTTTTAAGGTTTTACGAGCAGTTTCCCTCGTGACCCGTCTGCCAAGTTGAAAACCTTCTGAATCCATAAGGGAAGTGTTAGTAGTTGTAGTGGGAGTAGGGTGTGGGAGAGAATCTACACTAGTCACAGCGAGGGGAGCAGGCCCCATATCAGTAGGTGGTTCCAATATAGTTTGAGGCTCTATCACCACCAAAGAAGGTTGAGGGGGGGAGGAGACTTCCATGGTATTGGACACAGTGATCTGAGTAGAAGACCTTTCTTGGGCTTTATTCTGCACTTTTTGAACTAGCACATCAGGATTCCACCCCTCGTTATGGTTCTTGCTAGCCCAGGGACATTGATGGTATGCATGTCCTTTTAAATACATAAATTGCACTGAAAAACATTCTACTTGGAAGCATCAGGTGCCATACCCCACATAAACTTCATTTAGCAAATCACAAGTACTGCCTAAATGTGTGTCAGCACCACATTTGTAGCAGGCTCTAGGCTTTCCCCCGTAAAAGAAGACACCCCTATCTTTACCTAAGAAAAAACTGTTAGGTAGGTGTATCACTTCTGAATTAACCTGGAAGAGCTTCACATGAAATTTCCAACCTCCCGTCCAGAGCCCCTCCTCGTTTACAATGGCTTTGGGGGGGGGGATAAGACTGTACACCAGTTTTGCAACCATGGTATATGTCACTAATGCTGACACCCTAATTTCTAAACATAATGGTAACAGTGAGAACTGCAGGCTTAGTGAGAGGAATAACATAGAAAAGAGTCCATAGAGGGGTATTCTTTAAAGTGGCATATTTATGCCAAAATCTATCTAAACCACTATTGGTCTTGAAACTGGTATCAAAAGTTTCCTTCCCTGAGATATGAATTAAGGCATAACTGTCCGAAGCCTGGAAATGCATAGTACCTTTCAATAGGGTCCGAGCCACATAATAACGATCATAGAATTCAGAAAGGCCACCCTTATAGCGCAGACGAACTGCATTACATCTAGGTGCCTGTTCTAGTTTATTTTTGGACAACTCAGAAAGGATAGGCCCTCTGCCAGGAGCTGGAGGGGGAGTCTAAGGGTGAGGCTGCAAAGCAGGGGTCACAGTCGAGGGGCCTTCCCCAGGATAATCCAAGAGAGGTGGTGCTGGTGGAACAGATCCTAAAATGGGTGGGGGTGTACTGGGAACAGAATAAGAGGTCTGCCCAGAGGTGAGATCAGGCTGGAGAGGAGTGGAGGCCTCTGGTTCTTGAGATCGGGCAATAAGAGGTGTATCTCCAGCTAAGGGCTCCTTGTTGGAGCTGTGTGGAATAACTTCAGAACTAGTATCATGAAAATCCATTATATCCCCCCAAGTAGCCCCAGAAACAGCAGGCTGAACAGAAAGAGTAGTGTCCTTATTACTGCTAATGTCTTTTGATATAGGTACCTCGGTGGAGCTCTTGTCGAGAGGTGCAGGCCTGGTAGGAGAAAATAGAACCCCATGCTTGTCGGCATCCCAGGAGGGATCCAGAGTCCAGGATCCCAAAGCAGTTTGTGTCCATCCCTCATGTTGTAAAGCCTCCAAAGCAGTCCATACAGGGTCCGCGATGTCCGGGGCATTCTGTAAGCCAACTCGGGAGTGAATCACAGCAGCTGTGGTAGAAAAGGCCGTAGTTTCTGGAGACGGTCCCAGCGGGTGAAGCGGATCCAAATCGAACAAGTCTGAGTCCCCCAAATGTGACTCTGAAGCCTCACTAACTCTCCTGATGTTGAGACCGGAAGTAGCAGGGGGAGCATCATGCGTTACACCCTGTGAAGTCAGTACATTGCGTTCCATAATACAAACTGGCAAACTAGAGAAAGAAATACATAGAGGCTCCAGAGAATTTGTTGCAGCCAGCTTAGAAAGCTCTGCCACAGGTAAAGATGAGTCCGATGCAGCTCCAATATTGTAAGATGTCTCTCTGTGTGGTAACGAAGCAGGGGCTGCCTCAGACAGCATCGCAGCGTCAGAGGAGAGATCCTCACTGGTGCAATGCTGAACACTAACTGAACACTCCATAGCTGTGACCAGAGGTTCCCCCTACTGACAAGAGTAGGGGGACTTTTATAGAAATAGAGGACTCCAAAACAAAAGAGATCAAAAAGATACAGACTTACAATAACTGAGAAACAGCAAAAACAGAACAGCAATAACAAGGGAAAAAAAATCAAACACGAGACACCCAATGAGCACAGTTAACCCATAAAAACTTGCCCTTAACTAAACCCTGTAAATGAAAATCAGTATAATAAATTTTCTGTAAGGTAATAACCACATTAGAAATGAGCTCATCAAACAATATCAGGCGCTGTTGTGAAACCCATAAACATCTGGATTGCCAAATATAAAAGCGAAGAATAGAAAACACTAATAACAATGTGTCAGCAGGATACTTGGACCATTCACCTTTATGTACTCCATACATCAGTGTACAATAAGAGAAAGAGGAAAATAAAGGCTCATTCCATTTGTTAGCTAAAAAACCCCAAAAAGCACGAACATATGGACATGTCAAAAAAGACGTTCCTGAGTTTCCAAAAGGGACACACAAGAATCACGAGTATAATACCTATCATTAATTTGCTTGTGCTTGTGAGAATTACCAACTGGTAATCTACCATAGGAACTTAGCCAAACACTATCCCAGACGAAATCAGGTAATCTCCTATTGGAGAGAAACAAAACAACCGTTTCCAAGGATTCCGGAGGACAATCAGGAAAGAGCACAACATCAGTGAATTCAGAGGAAACAACATAATCATACAATTTCTTTCTATTCATGATTTCAAAATGAGAAATGGTAACACCCCATTTCAATAAATGCATAAAGGTTTCCAGACCATACTTGGGGAAAAAAAGGGATCTTAGCAAAGGGAGCAGGTTTTCCCAACTTCCAAAGTGGCAATCCTTTAGAAAACCAAGCCATACATACGAGTGCCAAGACTTTCTATCAGGTTGAAGGAGAGGGCTCAAATTATATGAAACTAAAAGACATACAAAAAAGCCACAGGATGAACCATAGCTACACCCCAATTTCTCATACTTCTATACGTATAACCACGTTTAATGGGGTTTAACCTACTCCCCCAAAATGCCTGGAAAAAAACACTAAATAGGTAAGTAAATAAAGACACGGGGTGGAAACACATAACTAATGTACAAAAAAATAGGAACCACCAAAGTTTTAATTAACAGAACCCTCTTATGTTTAGCAATTTGCAGTCCCTTCCATCTTGACACAAGTAACTGAGCCTTATCAAGTTTGTGAGACCAGTTTACAACAGCCATATCACTAGCACTGAATTCTACTCCCAAAATAGTCACGGGGTCCCAATTAATTGAGATACCAGAAATTTGACCAGAGTCAGGAATCGGGGAACTACCTAAAGGAAAACCTCTACTCTTAGCATAATTAATCTTAGAACCGGAACATCTAGAAAAAAAAGTCAAAATATTGTATACAATAGGTCCTTCCGTGATATCAGAAATGCAAAGAACCAAGTCATCAGCATATGCCAAAACTTTTACAGGAGGAACTCCATCACCAATACTCAGCCCAGCAAGACCTGTATGATTAATAATTAATCTAAGTAAAATATTGATAAAAAAGACATACAAAATAGGGCTCAAAGGATAACCCTAACGTACACCACACTGTACATGAATCGGACTACCAATCCATCCATTAACATTAGGGAGAAGCGAAGCTGAGCTATACGTAGTACGAATCCAGTCAATAAATCCAGCAGGTATACCATATGCTCGTAAGACCAAAAACAAAAAATCATGCAAAACCTGATAAAAGGCTTTTTCCTGATCTAGGCTCAAAATATACCTATCCAAATGACCAGACTGAGCTATAGTAAATAATTCCCTTAATACTAATAAATTATCATATTGGGTCCTACCCGGTATAGAACACGTTTGGTGTGGGCAAATTAAACCATCAACCTGAGATAACCTAAGTAATAAAATCTTACTTAAAATCTTTAAATCAGTGTTCAATAAACTTAGCATCCTCCAATTATTTAAATCTTCTTTAGGACCCTTTTTATACAATAAAAGAACTAAAGCTTGATTCATAGAGGGCACCAAGGATGAAGTGGACAACATTGTATTGAAAACCTTTACCAAAACAGGGACAAGGTCTTCCTGAAATGTCTGGTAAAATGCAGCCCCAAACCATCTGTACCAGAGGCAGAATCAGGGTTCAAGGAAAAAATAGCTCGATGGACTTCAGTTTCAGAAATATCAGTTAACAAATGCTGACAGTTAACAGCAGACAGCTGCGGTAAATGTAAAGAATCAAAATTAAAAGATTCAAAGTCAAGACCAGTATCCTTTTGATGTAGAGAACCTAAATATTGACCAACAACATCAACTAAATCTTCCGGGGAAGTAACCAAATAATTAGCCATGGAAGTCAACTGTGTAACTAACCGATGGCTTACACGATCTTTACAATCTTGAAAAGGATCCAAAGCACCCTTGTGCAGTTTTAAACCATATCGATGTTCATTTTCTAAGGATTTAGACCTATCATATTGATAGGCAAACATCTGTTTCTTAACATTTTGTATCTGTACCCCATAATCAAGCTTCTCAGTCTCTGCCAAGGAAATCAAACTCTGCAATTGAATCCTAAGATGTAAATATTCAAAATAATGTGAGGTAACCTTGGCACGAGAGCGGGCTTGAAAAAATGACTTCCAATCCTTCTTTGTATCCTCCCACCAGTTTGCTAAATCTTCATATATATCAATAACAGAAAGCCGGGCAATCCAGTCCCTTTTCCAAGCCTTCTTAATAGACTCATCAGCCAACAAGGAAGTGTTTAATCGCCATAAATTCTTTTTACATCTGGGCACCCCATCCCATGAAAGGTGAACCGTAAGAGACCTATGATCCGAGAATTCCCAAGCACTCAAAACAACAGAGGTAACTTGCAATACTGCAGAAAGAAAAACAAAATCAATCCTAGTGGACAGAGATGACTTAAAAAAAGTATTATCACCAGAAGAATATACACACCGATAGGCATCTTTAAGCTGAGCAATATCAAGAACGGGTAGGAGCTTATTGGAATCACAGAATAACTTTGAGGTACGTAACCCCCTGTCAGAGGTACTCAGAGCACAATTAAAATCACCAGCCCAAAAAACCAAACGAGAAGTATGAAGATAAGGCTGAATGTCCAGAAATAGTGCAACATGCTGAGCCTTGGTCTGTGAGGCATAAATGTTAATCAGTCTAAATCTGTCACCCCGAAAATTAATGTCCAATAATAAAGCCCTGCTGGGACAAATATCAACTAATTTGGAAACTTTCAAAGCCGGATTGGTAAACAAGACCCCAACACCATCTGAAGATTCCCCATTAGACCAAAAGGAAGCACCCTTAGACCATAGATTACAAGCAAGTTGAACTTCAACAGAAGTTTTCAATCTAGTATCCTGGAGACAAATAATATCACTTTGATGCTGTTGTAAACAGGTCAAGGTGGTAACCATTTTTTTATGACTCTATACTATTAACATTAATAGTAGACATAGTCAATGAAGCCATAAATGGGAATGAAAAAAGAAAAGAAACAGCAAAACAAAACCTAATGTTAAGGGGCTTTAGCTACCCTTCTATGCTGAGACCTCCTAAGGCTAGCCTCCACTGGTCTGACTTCCCCCTCTTCACCTTCCGAAATAAAATCAGTGACAGTAGAAGCCCTAGAGGAGTGGTCAGAATCTTCACCCTCAGACTCGTCCCCAGGAACTAATGCTGCAAACTGATTACCTGCTTTCCAGGAATCAGAGGATCCACTGCAGGAGGAGACCAAAGGGGAAGATTGAGATAAAATAGCTTTACCAGATCTATTACGCTTCTTTGCAGAAACAGTTTTAAAAGGCAAATTCGGGGAGGGGGGCATACCAGAATCCTCTGAGATGTCCAAAAAAGGAAGGACAGAGGTAGACGGTACAGGAGGAGCAGAGGAAGCAACTGAAGATAAAGGAGGAGCAAGCTGTTCCTGCTCACTAACAGAAACGGCCTCAGCAAGTTCAGCGTCGGGAACCACCAAAGTAGGCGCTACATTAGGAGGTGAAACAGTTGTGGCAACTGTACTATCAGTAGTCACCTCCTTTTTAGCAGTCACATGCTGAGCCACCACAATTAAACCTTCATGAGAAGGACAATCATCTCTATCGTGAGATGCCCAAGGACATTTCGCATAGCCATGCCCAGTCTGTTCACACAAATTGCATTTAAACAAATTAAGGCATGCAGCAGCTTGATGACCACATTCAAAACAATGTGAGCATCGAGGGGTATCACAAGCCATATTAAGGTGTGTCCGGGAGCCACACTTAAAACAAGACTTGGGTTGGCCAAAGTAAAACAAACTGCCTCTGACTTTCCCAAGAAAGAAACTATTGGGAAGGTGTTGAGGCCCACAGTTGGAGGAAAAAAGTTTCACCCTCAATTTCCAACCACCGTTCCATATTTTCTCACTATCAAGTATGGGAACTGGCCTATCCAAAACATCACATCTTTTCCGTAACCAAAAAAGAATATCCTCTATATGAACCCCTTCATTACAAAAAACATAACGGTAATCAATTTAACAGCGGGTTTCGTCAGGGGAACCACTAAAAATGGAGCCCAAAGAGGAGAATTTTTAACAGTGTGATACAAAGCCCAAAATTGCTCCAAACAAGAAACAGTTTTAAAGCTCACATCATAATTAGAACTACCAATGTGTATAAGAGCATAAATGTCTGAGGAAACAAACTTCATAGAACATTTGAGCAAACTTTTAGCTATATACAGTCTATCAGGCAGTTCTTCCAAGTCACCTTTATATATTAAACGAACAGTGTTCCTTCGGGGGGCAGGCTTGCCCTTGTTAGAAAATAAATCTGACAGTTTAAACTGAGGAGTAGCCCCAGCAGATTTCTGATGTACAGGAGCAACATTATCAGGTTCCATGTTCAAAATAGTGTTATTCAAATCAGTCTTAGTAACCCCAGCATCACTACACTCCAATAAATGAAGTTCAGACCCAGGAAGTACAGAAGAAGCAGAAGGCAAGGGTCTCAAAGCAGAATGATCAGGGGATATGGAATTATAGCGTTGCACTACCACATCATTGGGATCAGGGACCCAGTTTCCAGTCGAGTGCCTCAACCACCCAGCCTGCGCAATGGCCCGTTCAGGGGACCATCCCTTGCCGACTTGGGGAGAAGGGGGAGAAGGAGACCCATGCATAGCCGGAGATTCACCAGAAGCTGTAGGGGAGACTGTAATTGAACTGCCAGCCCGCTGTTCTAAAGCAGTATTAGAAAGACTTGCCTCCGAAGGCACCGAACCCTTTAGTAATACTTTACCATGCGTGCCTAGACATTTTGAAGTGACCACAGGAACAGCCGTGCAGGTATCGGGAGGAGACACAGAGGGAAATGGCTTTTGGCACACGTCAGCGAGACACTCAGCACTGCCAGCCGCCCCAGGAAGTTCAGTGTGCTCAGACCCGCACTCCGTCAAAACCATGTGTGCATCACTAGATAGCAACATAGTAGAATGGGTAACAGAAGGGGAAGTAGGGAGAGGAGTGGAGCACATTGCAGCAATTTCGGACAATAAAAGAGCCTTCCGACGCGTACAGCACTCCTCCTCAGTCAATAGTGCAGCAAGTAACTGTTCCTTAGCAGCAAGATCCATAACAGTACCTTCATTAGAAACAGGAACAGCAGTGCTTACAGAAAAAGCCACACTAGGAACAGCAGCCAAAGGTGAATCAAAAATCTCCTCAGGTAGATCAGTAGTAGAGAAATCCTCATTCAATACAGCAGCCTCTAGAACAGCAGGAGCAGAGGAGGAGGCCCACTCCCCTGTCCCATCCACGTCCATCTCTTCCGAAGGTTGAGCAAAAGTGGCCATCTCCACCAGACAGCCAAAGATTCCCCCTCCTGAAGAGTAGGGGAATTTCCTCAGTGTTCTGGCCAAATTTCCCTCATTCACTAAAATACCACCATCAGCTTAATCTGGTTAAAATTCAGTTGCTTACCATCTGTAACCCCGGTCGCCCCTCAAAAAGGGACTTCTAGGCCCAGTGGGCTTACCGGGTCAACAAAATTCAACAAACAATTGCTTTCAATTCCACTTTTCCGACTTGTCCATGCTTATCACCCTTTTCTCTGCTGTAGAGAATATCAGTGGCCCCTCGGCTTCCGTCCCTCGGGAGGTACACTCCTCTCACCCATTATTTTATCTCAGGGCTGTGTCTGTCATGAAGATGTAGATACTTCTTTCTGGTCTCTAGCCACACTCCAGTGCTGGCCATGATAACATGGAGCCCAAGCTTCTGAAGCTGGGTGCCTCCCTCATTGCCTTCCCAGTGGCACATATCTTCAAACTGTCCCTTGCCACTGGTGTTATCCCTGACATTTGGAAAGTGGTGAGGATTGTCCCCATTCCAAAGCAGGGTAACCCTAAAGTCCTGGACAACTACCATCCAATTGCCATCCTATTGGCTATTAGCAACAGAAAGTTGTGACCGAACAACTCACAGAGTACATTCAGGCCCATAAGTTGCTGTCCCCTGCGCAGCACAGCTATCGAAAAGGGTATGGTATGTCCACAGCCCTTGTCTCTGTCTCAGCTAGAATCAGGGCTGCCATGGATCAGGGCAAACTAACTGGGGTAAATTTCATTGACCTATCCAAGGCCTTCAACCTTGTGGACCATGCATTACTTTGCTCACAGATGCAGTCCCTTGGCCTGTCCCCTCCTGCCTTGAGTTGGCTTAGAAACTACCTCCAGGGCAGACTACAACTGACCAAATCAACAAGGTCCTCTCTCATCCCACTCTGGTGACCTCTGGTATACCCCAGGGATCAGTTCTGGGGCCCCTTCTCTTCTCTGTATTTGTTAACAGCCTCCCTGCTGTTGCTTCCAACTGTAGCTCCACCCTTTATGCAGATGATCTAGTCATCCTTGCACATTCCCGGGACATTGGTGTTCTGAACCTTCAGCTGAGTGAGGACTTTAAGAATATTCAGTCCTGGGTAACATCTCACAAGCTGATCCTCAACCTAAAAAAAAACAGGTCATGCTTTTTGGGTCATTAGCCAAGATCAAGTCCTCCCCTACCCCTCTCTGTGTGTCAGTGGTGTGGACGGTGCTCCCTTCCTAACCACAGTTTCTATAAAATACCTTGGGGTGACACTTGACCCCCAACTCAACCTGGGGTGTCACATCCTAAATGTTTGCAGAGCCATAAACTGTAAACTGGGTCTTGCCTACAGGGCAAAGAAATATCTGACGTCTTCTGCTCACTTGGCATTGGCCAGAGGTGTGCTTTTCCTTTTGCTTAGCTATGGCCTTCTCCTATTCGCTAGCACCTCCAAGGTCCACCTTGCTCAGTGGAACACAAACTACAAAAACATCTGTCACTTTCACCTGGCAGCCCACACCTCACCCATCATTGTAAATTATATGACAAACTGGGATGGCTTTACCCGGCCAATCACTTAAACTTTGGGTTGGGTTGCATTGTAGAAAAGGTGCTCAGAACCAGCAGCCCTCCGGGGCTGGCACAGCTTCTCAAGCTTTCTAAATCCTCCTCCTACTCCTTCAGATCTCAGGGTCCTGGGGTGCTCAAAGTTCCTTATACTCCTACTCAAATCAGGGATAGGGACTTTGCTATGTATGCTCCGAGGCTATGGAACTCCCTTTCTGACCTGTGGGAGCACTTGAAACTGGCCTGTGTGTGTGTGGGTGTCCCAAGCCACCTTAACCAGGTCTCTAAAATGATCTCACCCAACCCTGGGATATCCCTTGCAGGTTCTAATGATGCCACCTACTGTCCTTTAACTCTGGGAAGCATGCAATTTTCTTGTTTATCTGTTCAGGAATTATTTGTTTCTGTGGCTCTAATAAAAGGGTCACTCACACACTGCAATTACTGCTATTGCCATTGAATGACTTAGCCTATTTTATTCTGTATATAAGTATATATATATATATATATATATACTGTATATATAAATATATATATATATATATATATATACACAGTATATATATATATATATATATATATATTACCTATTACTGCTTACTGTAGACTATCTGTGTTCACCTGGCTCTTTTATTACTCTATACATTGCCCCTCTTGTTGTTACGTACCCTGTTTGAACCTGTATTTTCATTGTACTCTCCCAGGTCGTACCTGAAGATAGGCATAAAACTTGTCTAGTGTACCTACGTGGTCTACAAAAGCTAAATAAATAATAAATAAATGTCATCACTGTCATGTGCTGTTATGAATATAGCAGTGAGCATAGCAGGTGGCAGCAGACACAATACTACTAAAAAGAATAAAATAAAAAAAACACTAGTTTGGGCAAATATGTTTATTTCTTACAGACATCTTATTTATTGAATTTATTTATTTATTGGGAACTCAGAATTACAAACCTTTCAGCTAAGAGCTCATTTACAAAGGATCCTTGTCAACACTTACGGAGATACATTTTGTTGCAACAGCATAATTACAGCAGACAAATTGACACTGGAGTGGTACTACTAACATAGCGTTTACATAGAAAGGGGTAGCAAATGCATATATGGTTTAGACAAGTCAAGACATGAATGAAGCAGCTGGTAGTATTGTCAATTTCCCACTGGTGGTGCGCGATGTGCAGCGATCTGAGAGAAGTTAAGTGCAGAAAGACGAGTTGAGATTTGGCAAGTGTAGGTAGGTGGGGGAGTGGGAGGGGGAGGAAGAGGTCAGGAAAATGGGCTAGAGGTAGTGTGGGTGTACTGGACAGAGGGCAGGTGGAGGGGAGGAGTAGGGCGGCACAGGAAGTGAACAGGGGATTGGGTAGGGGGTAGTGTGGGTGTACTGGACAGAGGGCAGGTGGAGGGGAGGAGTGAGGCGGCACAGGAAGTGAACAGGGATTGAGCAGGAGGTAGTGTGGGTGTACTGGACAGAGGGCAGGTGGAGGGAGGAGTAGAGGCGGCACAGGAAGTGAACAGGGATTGAGCAGGAGGTAGGTGGGTGAACTGGACAGAGGGCAGGTGGAGGGAGGAGTAGGGGCACAGGAAGTGGACAGGGATTGAGCAGGAGGGTGTGGGTGTACTGGACAGAGGGCAGGTGGAGGGGAGGTAGGGCGGCACAGGAAGTGAACAGGGATTGGGTGGGGGTAGTGTGGGTGTACTGGACAGAGGGCAGGTGGAGGGGAGGAGAAGGCGGCACAGGAAGTGAACAGGGATTGAGCAGGAGGTGTGTGGGTGTACTGGACAGAGGGCAGGTGGAGGGGAGGAGTAGGGCGGCACAGGAAGTGAACAGGGGATTGAGCAGGAGGTAGTGTGGGTGTACTGGACAGAGGGCAGGTGGAGGGGAGGAGTAGGGCGGCACAGGAAGTGAACAGGGGATTGAGCAGGAGGTAGTGTGGGTGTACTGGACAGAGGGCAGGTGGAGGGGAGGAGTAGGGCGGCACAGGAAGTGGACAGGGGATTGAGCAGGAGGTAGTGTGGGTGTACTGGACAGAGGGCAGGTGGAGGGGAGGAGTAGGGCGGCACAGGAAGTGAACAGGGGATTGAGCAGGAGGTAGTGTGGGTGTACTGGACAGAGGGCAGGTGGAGGGAGGAGTAGGGGCGGCACAGAAGTGGACAGGGATTGAGCAGGAGGGAGTGGGTGAACTGGACAGAGGGCAGGTGGAGGAGGAGTAGGGCGGCACAGGAAGTGAACAGGGGATTGAGCAGGAGGTAGTGTGGGTGTACTGGACAGAGGGCAGGTGGAGGGGAGGAGTAGGGCGGCACAGGAAGTGAACAGGGGATTGAGCAGGAGGTAGTGTGGGTGAACTGGACAGAGGGCAGGTGGAGGGGAGGAGTAGGCGGCACAGGAAGTGGACAGGGATTGAGCAGGAGGTGGTGTGGGTGTACTGGACAGAGGGCAGGTGGAGGGAGAGGGGCGGCACAGGAAGTGAACAGGGGATTGGGTGGGGGTAGTGTGGGTGTACTGGACAGAGGGCAGGTGGAGGGAGGAGTAGGGCGGCACAGGAAGTGAACAGGGATTGAGCAGGAGGTAGTGTGGGTGTACTGGACAGAGGGCAGGTGGAGGGGAGGAGTAGGCGACAGGGAAGTGAACAGGGATTGAGCAGGAGGTGGTGTGGGTGAACTGGACAGAGGGCAGGTGGAGGGAGGAGTGGGGCGGCTGGGAAGTGAACAGGATTGAGCAGGAGGTAGTGTGGTGTACTGGACAGAGGGCAGGTGGAGGGGAGGAGTAGGGCGCACAGGAAGTGGACAGGGGATTGAGCAGGAGGTAGTGTGGGTGTGGACAGAGGGCAGGTGGAGGGAGGATGGAGGCACAGGAAGTGAACAGGGATTGAGCAGGAGGTAGTGTGGGTGTACTGGACAGAGGGCAGGTGGAGGGAGGAGTAGGGCAGCAGGAAGTGGACAGGGATTGAGCAGGAGGTAGTGTGGGTGTACTGGACAGAGGGCAGGTGGAGGGAGGAGTAGGGGCACAGGAAGTGAACAGGGATTGAGCAGGAGGTAGTGTGGGTGTACTGGACAGAGGGCAGGTGGAGGGAGGAGTAGGGGCGGCACGGAAGTGAACAGGGATTGGGTGGGGTGGTGTGGGTGTACTGGACAGAGGGCAGGTGGAGGGGAGGAGTAGGGCGGCACAGGAAGTGAACAGGGGATTGGGTAGGGGTAGTGTGGGTGTACTGGACAGAGGGCAGGTGGAGGGGAGGAGTAGGGCGGCACAGGAAGTGAACAGGGGATTGAGCAGGAGGTAGTGTGGGTGTACTGGACAGAGGGCAGGTGGAGGGGAGGAGTAGGGCGGCACAGGAAGTGAACAGGGGATTGAGCAGGAGGTAGTGTGGGTGAACTGGACAGAGGGCAGGTGGAGGGAGGAGTAGGGGCGGCACAGAAGTGGACAGGATTGAGCAGGAGGTGGTGTGGGTGTACTGGACAGAGGGCAGGTGGAGGGAGGAGTAGGCGGCACAGGAAGTGAACAGGGATTGGGTAGGGGTAGTGTGGGTGTACTGGACAGAGGGCAGGTGGAGGGAGGAGTAAGGCGGCGGGAAGTGAACAGGGATTGAGCAGGAGGTAGTGTGGGTGTACTGGACAGAGGGCAGGTGGAGGGGAGGAGTAGGGCGGCACAGGAAGTGAACAGGGGATTGAGCAGGAGGTAGTGTGGGTGTACTGGACAGAGGGCAGGTGGAGGGGAGGAGTAGGGCGGCACAGGAAGTGAACAGGGGATTGAGCAGGAGGTAGTGTGGGTGTACTGGACAGAGGGCAGGTGGAGGGGAGGAGTAGGGCGGCACAGGAAGTGGACAGGGATTGAGCAGGAGGTAGTGTGGGTGTACTGGACAGAGGGCAGGTGGAGGGGAGGAGTAGGGCGGCACAGGAAGTGAACAGGAATTGAGCAGGAGGTAGTGTGGGTGTACTGGACAGAGGGCAGGTGGAGGGAGGAGTAGGGCGGCGAGGAAGTGGACAGGGATTGAGCAGGAGGTAGTGTGGGTGTGTATGGACAGAGGGCAGGTGGAGGGAGGGAGTAGGCGGACAGGAAGTGAACAGGGATTGAGCAGGAGGTAGTGTGGGTGTACTGGACAGAGGGCAGGTGGAGGGAGGAGTAGGGCGGCAAGGAAGTGAACAGGGATTGAGCAGGAGGTGGTGTGGGTGTACTGGACAGAGGGCAGGTGGAGGGAGGAGTGAGGCGGCACAGGAAGTGAACAGGGGATTGAGCAGGAGGTGGTGTGGGTGAACTGGACAGAGGGCAGGTGGAGGAGGTAGGCGGCACAGGAAGTGAACAGGGATTGAGCAGGAGGGGTGTGGGTGTACTGGACAGAGGGCAGGTGGAGGGGAGGAGTGAGGCACAGGAAGTGAACAGGGATTAAGCAGGAGGTAGGTGGGTGTACTGGACAGAGGCCAGGAGGAGGAAGGGGCGGCACAGGAAGTGAACAGGGGATTGAGCAGGAGGTAGTGGGTGTACTGGACAGAGGGCAGGTGGAGGGAGGAGAGGCGGCACAGGAAGTGAACAGGGATTGAGCAGGAGGTAGTGTGGGTGAACTGGACAGAGGGCAGGTGGAGGGAGGAGAAGGGGCTGAGGAAGTGAACAGGGGATTGAGCAGGAGGTAGTGTGGGTGTACTGGACAGAGGGCAGGTGGAGGGAGGAGAGGGCGGCACAGGAAGTGCACAGGAGATTGAGCAGGAGGTAGTGTGGGTGTACTGGACAGAGGGCAGGTGGAGGGGAGGATGAGGCGGCTGAGGAAGTGGACAGGGGATTGAGCAGGAGGTAGTGTGGGTGTACTGGACAGAGGGCAGGTGGAGGGAGGAGTAGGCAGCGCATGAGTGAACAGGGATTGGGTGGGGGTAGTGTAGGTGTACTGGACAGAGGGCAGGTGGAGGAGGAGTAGGCGGCACAGGAAGTGGACAGGGGATTGAGCAGGAGGTAGTGTGGGTGTACTGGACAGAGGGCAGGTGGAGGGGAGGAGTAGGGCGGCTGGGAAGTGGACAGGGATTGTGCAGGAGGTAGTGTGGGTGTACTGGACAGAGGGCAGGTGGAGGGGAGAGTAGGCGACTGGGAAGTGAACAGGGGATTGGGTAGGGGGTAGTGTGGGTGTACTGGACAGAGGCAGGTGGAGGGAGGAGTAGGGCGGCTGAGGAAGTGAACAGGGATTGAGCAGGAGGTAGTGTGGGTGTACTGGACAGAGGGCAGGTGGAGGAGGAGGGGCGGCACAGGAAGTGGACAGGGGATTGAGCAGGAGGTAGTGTGGGTGTACTGGACAGAGGGCAGGTGGAGGGGCGGAATAGGGCGGCACAGGAAGTGGACAGGGGATTGAGCAGGAGGTAGTGTGGGTGTACTGGACAGAGGGCAGGTGGAGGGGAGGAGTAGGGCGGCAGAAGAAGTGGACAGAGGATTGAGCAAGAGGTAGTGTGGGTGAACTGGACAGAGGGCAGGTGGAGGGGAGGAGTAGGGCGGCACAGGAAGTGAACAGGGGATTGAGCAGGAGGTAGTGTGGGTGTACTGGACAGAGGGCAGGTGGAGGGGAGGAGTAGGGGCACAGGAAGTGGACAGAGGATTGAGCAGGAGGTAGTGTGGGTGTACTGGACAGAGGGCAGGTGGAGG
Organism: Neoceratodus forsteri; assembly: GCA_016271365.2. Taxonomy (NCBI): domain Eukaryota; kingdom Metazoa; phylum Chordata; order Ceratodontiformes; family Ceratodontidae; genus Neoceratodus; species Neoceratodus forsteri. The sequence goes on along the minus strand of CM057450.1, from coordinate 226,982,126 downwards.
AGGAGAGGGCACAGGAAGTGAACAGGGATTGAGCAGGAGGTAGTGTGGGTGTACTGGACAGAGGGCAGGTGGAGGGGAGGAGTAGGGCGGCACAGGAAGTGGACAGGGGATTGAGCAGGAGGTAGTGTGGGTGTACTGGACAGAGGGCAGGTGGAGGGGAGGAGTAGGGCGGCACAGGAAGTGAACAGGGGATTGAGCAGGAGGTAGTGTGGGTGTACTGGACAGAGGGCAGGTGGAGGGGAGGAGTAGGGCGGCACAGGAAGTGGACAGGGGATTGAGCAGGAGGTAGTGTGGGTGTACTGGACAGAGGGCAGGTGGAGGGGAGGAGTAGGGGCAGCAGGAAGTGAACAGGATTGAGCAGGAGGTGAGTGGGTGTACTGGACAGAGGGCAGGTGGAGGGAGGAGTAGGGGCGGCTGAGGAAGTGAACAGGGGATTGAGCAGGAGGTAGTGTGGGTGTACTGGACAGAGGGCAGGTGGAGGGAGGGTAGGCTGGGAAGTGAACAGGGATTGAGCAGGAGGTAGTGTGGGTGTACTGGACAGAGGGCAGGTGGAGGGGAGGAGTAGGGCGGCACAGGAAGTGAACAGGGGATTGAGCAGGAGGTAGTGTGGGTGAACTGGACAGAGGGCAGGTGGAGGGGAGGAGTAGGGCGGCACAGGAAGTGAACAGGGGATTGAGCAGGAGGTAGTGTGGGTGTACTGGACAGAGGGCAGGTGGAGGGAGGTGGGGGCGGCACAGGAAGTGAACAGGGGATTGAGCAGGAGGTAGTGTGGGTGTACTGGACAGAGGGCAGGTGGAGGGGAGGAGTAGGGCGGCACAGGAAGTGAACAGGGGATTGAGCAGGAGGTAGTGTGGGTGTACTGGACAGAGGGCAGGTGGAGGGGAGGAGTAGGGCGGCACAGGAAGTGAACAGGGGATTGAGCAGGAGGTAGTGTGGGTGAACTGGACAGAGGGCAGGTGGAGGGGAGGAGTAGGGCGGCACAGGAAGTGAACAGGGGATTGAGCAGGAGGTAGTGTGGGTGTACTGGACAGAGGGCAGGTGGAGGGGAGGAGTAGGGCGGCACAGGAAGTGGACAGGGGATTGAGCAGGAGGTAGTGTGGGTGTACTGGACAGAGGGCAGGTGGAGGGGAGGAGTAGGGCGGCACAGGGAGTGGACAGGGGATTGAGCAGGAGGTAGTGTGGGTGTACTGGACAGAGGGCAGGTGGAGGGGAGGAGTAGGGCGGCACAGGAAGTGAACAGGGGATCGGGTAGGGGGTAGTGTGGGTGTACTGGACAGAGGGCAGGTGGAGGGAGGAGAGAGGGGCACAGGAGTGAACAGGGATTGAGCAGGAGGTAGTGTGGGTGTACTGGACAGAGGGCAGGTGGAGGGAGGAGTAGGGCGGCACAGGAAGTGGACAGGGGATTGAGCAGGAGGTAGTGTGGGTGTACTGGACAGAGGGCAGGTGGAGGGGCGGAGTAGGGCGGCACAGGAAGTGGACAGGGGATTGAGCAGAAGGTAGTGTGGGTGTACTGGACAGAGGGCAGGTGGAGGGGAGGAGTAGGGCGGCAGAGGAAGTGGACAGAGGATTGAGCAAGAGGTAGTGTGGGTGAACTGGACAGAGGGCAGGTGGAGGGGAGGAGTAGGCGGCTGGGAAGTGAACAGGGATTGAGCAGGAGGTAGTGTGGGTGTACTGGACAGAGGGCAGGTGGAGGAGGAGTAGAGGCGGCACAGGAGTGGACAGAGGATTGAGCAGGAGGTAGTGTGGGTGTACTGGACAGAGGGCAGGTGGAGGGGAGGGTAGAGGCGGCACAGGAAGTGGGCAGAGGATTGAGCAGGAGGTGAGTGTGGGTGTACTGGACAGAGGGCAGGTGGAGGGAGGAGTGGGGCGGCACAGGGAGTGAACAGAGGATTGAGCAGGAGGTAGTGTGGGTGTACTGGACAGAGGGCAGGTGGAGGGAGGTAGGAAGGCACAGGAAGTGGACAGAGGATTGAGCAGGAGGTAGTGTGGGTGTACTGGACAGAGGGCAGGTGGAGGGAGGAGTAGGGCGGCTGGGAAGTGGACAGAGGATTGAGCAGGAGGTAGTGTGGGTGTACTGGACAGAGGGCAGGTGGAGGGGAGGAGTAGGGGCACAGGAAGTGGACAGGGGATTGAGCAGGAGGTAGTGTGGTGTACTGGACAGAGGGCAGGTGGAGGGAGGAGTAGGGCGGCACAGAAGTGAACAGGGATTGAGCAGGAGGTAGTGTGGGTGTACTGGGCAGAGGCAGGTGGAGGGAGGAGTAGGGGCGGCCAGGAAGTGGACAGAGGATTGAGCAGGAGGTAGTGTGGGTGTACTGGACAGAGGGCAGGTGGAGGGGAGGAGTAGGGCGGCACAGGAAGTGAACAGGGGATTGAGCAGGAGGTAGTGTGGGTGTACTGGACAGAGGGCAGGTGGAGGGGAGGAGTAGGGCGGCACAGGAAGTGAACAGGGGATTGGGTAGGGGGTAGTGTGGGTGTACTGGACAGAGGGCAGGTGGAGGGGGAGGAGTAGAGGCGGCACAGGAAGTGAACAGGGATTGGGTGAGGGGTAGTGTGGGTGTTTACTGGACAGAGGGCAGGTGGAGAGAGGGTAGGCGGCACAGGAAGTGGACAGGGGATTGAGCAGGAGGTAGTGTGGGTGTACTGGACAGAGGGCAGGTGGAGGGGAGGAGTAGGGCGGCACAGGAAGTGAACAGGGGATTGGGTAGGGGGTAGTGTGGGTGTACTGGACAGAGGGCAGGTGGAGGGGAGGAGTAGGGCGGCACAGGAAGTGGACAGGGGATTGAGCAGGAGGTCAGTGTGGGTGTACTGGACAGAGGGCAGGTGGAGGGGAGGAGTAGGGCGGCACAGGAAGTGGACAGAGGATTGAGCAGGAGGTAGTGTGGGTGTACTGGACAGAGGGCAGGTGGAGGGGAGGAGTAGGGCGGCACAGGAAGTGGACAGAGGATTGAGCAGGAGGTAGTGTGGGTGTACTGGACAGAGGGCAGGTGGAGGGGAGGAGTAGGGCGGCACAGGAAGTGGACAGGGATTGAGCAGGAGGTAGTGGGTGTACTGGACAGAGGGCAGGTGGAGGGGAGGAGTAGGGGCGGCACAGGAAGTGAACAGAGGATTGAGCAGGAGGTAGTGTGGGTGTACTGGACAGAGGGCAGGTGGAGGGAGGAGAAGGCACAGGAAGTGGACAGAGGATTGAGCAGGAGGTGAGGTGGGTGTGACTGGACAGAGGGCAGGTGGAGGAGGAGTAGGGCGGCTCAGGAAGGAACAGGGATTGAGCAGGAGATAGTGTGGGTGTACTGGGACAGAGGGCAGGTGGAGGGAGGAGTAGGCGGCACAGGAAGTGAACAGGATTGGGTAGGGGGTAGTGGGTGTACTGGACAGAGGGCAGGTGGAGGGGAGGAGTAGGAGGCACAGGAAGTGAACAGGGGATTGGGTAGGGGTGGTGTGGGTGTACTGGACAGAGGGCAGGTGGAGGGAGGAGGAGAGGCACAGGGAAGTGGACAGGGATTGAGCAGGAGGTAGTGTGGGTGTACTGGACAGAGGGCAGGTGGTGGGAGGAGTAGGGCGGCACAGGAAGTGAACAGGGATTGGGTAGGGGGTGAGTGTGGGTGTACTGGACAGAGGGCAGGTGGAGGGAGGAGTAGGGCGGCACAGGAAGTGAACAGGGATTGAGCAGGAGGTAGTGTGGTGTACTGACAGAGGGCAGGTGGAGGGGAGGTGTAGGGCTATAGGGAAGTGAACAGGATTGAGCAGGAGGTAGTGTGGTGTACTGGACAGAGGGCAGGTGGAGGGGAGGAGAAGGGGCAGAGGAAGTGGACAGAGGGATTGAGCAGGAGGTAGTGTGGGTGTACTGGACAGAGGGGCAGGTGGAGGGGAGGAGGAGGCACAGGAAGTGGACAGGGGATTGAGCAGGAGGTAGTGTGGGTGTACTGGACAGAGGGCAGGTGGAGGGAGGAGAAGGGCAGCGAGAAGTGGACAGGGATTGAGCAGAGGAGTGTGGTGTACTGGACAGAGGGCAGGTGGAGGGAGGAGTCAAGCGCAGAGGAAGTGGACAGAGGATTGAGCAGGAGGCAGTGTGGGTGTACTAGACAGAGGGCAGGTGGAGGGGAGGAGGAGGCACAGGAAGTGAACAGGGATTGAGCAGGAGGTAGTGTGGGTGTACTGGACAGAGGGCAGGTGGAGGAGGAGTAGGCGGCACAGGAAGGAACAGGGATTGGGTAGGGGTGGTGTGGGTGTACTGGACAGAGGGCAGGTGGAGGGAGGAGGAGGCGGGCAGGAAGTGGACAGGGTTGAGCAGGAGGTGTGTGGGTGTACTGGACAGAGGGCAGGTGGAGGGGAGGAGTAGGCGGCACAGGAAGTGGACAGGGATTGAGCAGGAGGTAGTGTGGGTGTACTGGACAGAGGGCAGGTGGAGGGGAGAGTAGGGCGGCACAGGAAGTGGACAGGGATTGAGCAGGAGGTAGTGTGGGTGTACTGGACAGAGGGCAGGTGGAGGGAGGAGTAGGCGGCACAGAAGTGAACAGGGGATTGAGCAGGAGGTAGTGTGGGTGTACTGGACAGAGGGCAGGTGGAGGAGGGTAGGGTGGCACAGGAAGTGGACAGAGAGTTGAGCAGGAGGTGAGTGTGGGTGTACTGGACAGAGGGCAGGTGGAGGGAGAGTAGGGGCTGCACAGGAAGTGAACAAGGGGATTGAGCAGGAGGTGAGTGTGGGTGTACTGGACAGAGGGCAGGTGGAGGGAGGAGTAGGGCGGCACAGGAAGTGAACAGGGATTGGGTAGGGGTGAGTGTTGGTGTACTGGACAGAGGGCAGGTGGAGGGGGAGTAGGGCTGCACAGGAGTGAACAGGGGATTGGGTAGGGGGGGTAGTGTGGGGTGTACTGGACAGAGGGCAGGTGGAGGGGAGGAGAGGGGCACAGGAAGTGGACAGGGATTGAGCAGGAGGTAGTGTGGGTGTACTGGACAGAGGGCAGGTGGAGGGGAGGAGTAGGGCACAGGAAGTGAACAGGGATTGGGTGGGGGTAGTGTGGGTGTACTGGACAGAGGGCAGGTGGAGGGAGGAGAGGAGGCACAGGAAGTGGACAGGGGATTGAGCAGGAGGTAGTGTGGGTGTACTGGACAGAGGGCAGGTGGAGGGAGGAGGGCGCACAGGAAGTGGACAGGGATTGAGCAGGAGGTAGTGTGGGTGTACTGGACAGAGGGCAGGTGGAGGGAGGAGTAGGGCGGCAGAGGAGTGGACAGAGGATTGAGCAGGAGGTAGGTGTGGGTGAACTGACAGAGGGCAGGTGGAGGGAGAAGGCACAGGAAGTGGAACAGGGATTGAGCAGGAGGTAGTGTGGTGTACTGGACAGAGGGCAGGTGGAGGGGAGGAGTAGAGGCGACAGGAAGTGAACAGGGGATTGAGCAGGAGGTAGTGTGGGTGTACTGGACAGAGGGCAGGTGGAGGGAGGAGTAGGGCGGCACAGGAAGTGAACAGGGATTGGGTAGGGGTAGTGTGGGTGTACTGGACAGAGGGCAGGTGGAGGGAGGTAGGGCAGCACAGGAGTGAACAGGGATTGGGTGGGGGTAGTGTGGGTGTACTGGACAGAGGGCAGGTGGAGGGAGGAGTAGGCGGCACAGGAAGTGGACAGGGATTGAGCAGGAGGTAGTGTGGGTGTACTGGACAGAGGGCAGGTGGAGGGAGGAGAAGGCGGCACGGAAGTGAACAGGGATTGAGCAGGAGGTAGTGTGGGTGTACTGGACAGAGGGCAGGTGGAGGGAGGAGTAGGGCGGCACAGGAAGTGAACAGGGGATTGAGCAGGAGGTAGTGTGGGTGTACTGGACAGAGGGCAGGTGGAGGGGAGGAGTAGGGCGGGACAGGAAGTGGACAGGGGATTGGGTAGGGGGTAGTGTGGCTGAACTGGACAGAGGGCAAGTGGAGGTGGAGGTAGTGAGGGGGTACCGGACAAATCTTCATATGTGATATCAGGCACTACTATAAAGAGATTTACAACTGAATATCAGAGTATTGTATTTTAGTTTCACATTTAAGGTCTGATTTATGTCTTATACAAGATGTAGGAAATGTTTAATTGCCCTCCCATGTAAGAAATAAACAATTTGATCACAGTAGGTGTGTGTGGGTTCACGTTCCAACTGAGCTACTAGTATGCCTCTGAGTAGTAAATACAATACTAATTGTATATTGATTTAATATGTTTTGTGTGATCATTTTCATGCAAGGACAAAGGCAGATAATGTATTTGCATTTTTTTTTGTTCTGATTTTGTATGCCTTTCACCTTTGTAACCAATGATGTGGCACTATTTACTTTTTATTGTACTCTGTGGCCCAGATATTCAAAAGGTTGTTGCGCCATGCACAACCCACTGATGTGCCCCAGTGTGATATTCAAAAGGGAAAAGTGCGCCGCCTAAATCGATGCACAGGAGCACATCAGTAATGTATGCAGGCACAGGTTGGGGGGCATGCCCATGCATAACCTGCACAGCCCGATATTCAGCCTGGGATGTGCAGAGTCATGCATGTGCAACCCCTACCTGTGCCTGTACAAAGTTAAGCCAAAAAAAAAAGGAACAAGTGATGGCCACCCACAGTTGAGCTGCCGCATTGCAGGGCACAACACAGCAGCTGCCACCTGTGGGTGGCCACCCGAGTTCCTGCCGTACCTGGCGGTGCCCCCCCATGCCCCATCGTGGGCATCCCTGTAGTGAAATCCCCCCTCCTATATCCCTGGTGGTCCAGTGGACCTCTATGTGCCCGATTGCAGGCATTTGTGTAGAGAATAAGCCCCCATATCCCTGGTGGTCCAGTGGACCTCTATGTGCTTGATCGCGGGCATTGATACAATGCCCCCATCCAATATTCCTGGTGGTTCAGTGGACGATCGCGGGCATCTGTAACACATAAAATACCCTATTACCCTGGTGGTCTAGTGTACCCCTCCCCACCCACCCATTGAGCCCCACGCCGGTCCCCGTCAGCGGTGGGCAGCAGCACCACCCACCTGCACGCCCCTGCGCCTGCCAACTGACAGCTCAGTAGGGCTGCATGCCCATTGGTTCTGGCGTGAGCCAATGGGCATGCACCACTCTCTTCTACTCAGTCAGATATGTGAATGATATCTGGACTGAGTAGTACAGTATGAGCTACATGCCCGTGGCTCACTCTGTGAACAATAAGTGCAGCCCCACCGAGCTGTCAGTCAGTGGTGTGTCAGGTGGATGGGGTGCTGCTGCCCACTGGCTGACAGGGGAGCGAGGCGGTGGGGCCCAGTGGGCGGGTGGGGAGGGGGTACACTAGACCACCAGGGTAGTAGGGATATTTATGTGTTACAGATGCCCGCAATCAGGCGGCGATCGGTCCACTGGACCACCAGGAATATTGGACACACTCTAATTTAAAAGACAGAATAAATAGACTGAATAAAATACATAGATGGAATAGAATAAAGATAATGTTAACAGTCAAAATATGTAAGTATGTACAGAAGACAGTTATTGCACAAAAAGCAGAAACAGCATTTGATGTTCAAAACACTTTGTAGCTGAAATGGCATGCATAGGGACATTGTCATTCACTCCATATGAGGTAACAGTAGCCAGTGTGCTGATCCAAATGCTTCTCTTCTTTTTCTATGTATCAGCCTCCCCCCAACTTCCAATTCAATGTTTACAATGCTAATAAATCGGAGCACTGCCTGACTGATGGCAGGCTTCATTAAAATGCTTAGCCATGGCATTCATTTCATTTTTTCATTCAGACTGCTGATTTATGTTCACTTTTTCTCAATTTCAAAGCTTTTTTGGGTTGTCCCACATAAGGAATACCACAGGGACAGGTTAGATGCAAATAATTCCTTCGGTATTACAGTAAATTAATTGATTTATACAGAAGTCCTTGCCACTCCTTGGGTGTACAAATGAATTGGTGTCACACATATTAGTACAATGAATACAGTGTCCATGTCAGAAATTACCATGAGCTATATTAGGAAGCCACTTCAAAGTGTTCAATTCTTTTGGCAAAATGGTATGCACCAATGAATATCTTAGATTCTTCCCATTCTATATGTTATTCTCTGTGGTCTGTTTGTAATACTATCAAACCTACTGTCACTTTTCAAATTATTCCAGTGCGTTTTATGATATTTCCTATACAGTGAGTTTAGGGAAATATTGCCTTACAAAGGTTGGTGGCTCATTTTTAAGGCTATGGGTGGAGCCTAGAGCCATCATGCTGTCTATAGCTTGAAAATGGAGTATTGTGGAACACATTTTTTGGACTTTTCAATGTATCCTTCCACATCTACAAATTACTATGCCAACTAAGGTAAAATACTCCCTTCTTTCTGTTTAGAATGTTGGAGACATAACTCTGAGCTGCTTATCAGATGGCCATTATGAAACTGAAACAGCTTGTTAAATATTGATTGCCTATTAAGCTGGAAATTTGCTTACCCCCTTCAAAATGTAATAACTTGCACATATAAGTACCTAGCATTTAAACATTTTTTGCTACTAACTTCAGTTGGTCATGTATTGTCTTTCAAGAAAGTTTCATACATCATAAATGTCACCCTTTCCCCAGCAAATCTATAAAGATTTACACTGTGTTTTAACCTCCTAAGGTACTATCTGATAAGCACTGCCTCAGACATATGCCAGGTTTTCAATTAACTACTCAAACTTAATATATAGATTTTTTTTGTTGACAGTGGGGGCTGCACCAGCTTTCCAAACATAACAGATAAGAGCCTGCCAAGTACTGAGGTCTCTTACAGTAAGGTGTGTGTATGTTTGAGGGAGGGATGGAGAAACAGTGAAAGTCCTGGCAAGGGAGACCTAATCTAATGAATTAACTGCTGGCAAACTATGAGAATGAGAAAATCATCTGTATAATTATCTGATTTCTTATGTTCTCATATAGAGTTATAAAAAAAGATTAGTCAAAACAACTGAGAAAGAAATTTAGAGGGGACAACAGTTGTGTTGTTCCTGTGTTTTGGGCCTCCAACTCTAGGCTGTGGAACATAAATGTGTTGTTTGTGATTAGAATGAGCAATCTAAACAGTAAGAAGGTCTGAACAGTAATATTGTAATTTACAGTATTAGTAATGTAATCGTACATAATTTCTATAAATAAATTTGAGGTTTGATAATAATGTAACCAGGGTATGTGTTAACTTGCTTTAATCTCTCACAACATGTAGAAGTAGTAGTAGTAATAGTAAAAATGTTATTCTGAAAATTCAGAAAAGGATAGCCCAATAGAGCCGAGGCTCATTTTTAATGGGTTCCCAATGTATAAAACAAATAGTTAACAGAATATGTACATAAATATAAGCATAGCAAATACATATACCGCCTGTATCAAAAGACACAATACATGACAGATACATAGATGTTTTCAATCAGTTACAACAACTTTAGGCATTTCAGCACTTTTTGCAAGCCAAGATCTTATTTTATGCCAAGTTGGAGGACATAGTGACTTGATATATAATGTGCTATTTTTGAGAATGAAAGAGCTCATACCATTTATTAGGAGGAAAATTATTGTTTACATATATAGATACATAGACACTGTTGGCAGATAAGGGCCTATGGCCTACCCAGTCTGCCCATTTGAACTTGTAAGTAGAGATGCAGCGAATTTAAATTCCACCAGCAAAGTGAACGCGAAGTGGGCACTTCGCCATGTCATTACCACTTTGCATTTAGGCAGAATGGCAATGTGAAGTAAGGCGAAGTCATTGTTTTTAATGGACCTCGCATTCCTCATTATGATTCTAATTGACTCACTTGGTGTTTCAGATTTGGCAGCCCCTCCAACACATCACATGGCTTACAGTACTGTAAGTCACATGCTCTTTAGTTAGGTAGGAAGAAAGTGAATCATACAAGCAGACACATTTACTTTGTCCTGTGCAGTTGGAGAGAGAGAGGAGTGTGTTTTGTGACTGTTGATACTTTGAGATCAGAATGAGGAGGAGGAGGAGATTTCAACTTTGATTTAGACCCAACAGCTTTTTTAAAATCTACGTTTTTTTTAGTCTTTTCTGTCTGTACTCTTTTTTTACTTTATTTGTTCTTTCTGTAAATTTTATTTTTCTTACATAGAAGGACATCAGTTGCAAATTATGTCCATGCTGGAACTGCTGCTGGATCACCGTGGGATCCCACATTAGTTTTATTTTCCTCACACCATGTGCCCCCCTGCACCTTCCTTGCTGTGCTATAAAATGTATTCCTCCACCATTCTGACCCTTGTATGTAATTATGCCCTTTTTTTTGTTGTCTTCTGTATGTATTCTGAGCAGTGGAAGTATACTGTGCTAAACTGCATGGATGCAATTTTCTTTCCCGTCTGTGTATGTACTGCAGAAACTGTCCAACTCCCTGACTTAAAAACACTTATTAATGAGTACAATGGTGGGGCAGTGAAGTCTGGAGAGATACTACAAAACAGGCTTATAATACGTCCAAGTAACTGGTAAAAAAAATTACTGTTGTGATTCGTGACGTGATCGTAAATCATAATTTGTGACTGCACTTGTGACCGTGATGATGATGATGAACATGATTGGTATCACGAGTGACTCCTGATGATGGTTCTGACTTAAAAACGCATATTAATGAGTACAATGTTCATGCTGAATTATGCACCACACCTGTCCAGTACTCTGAAGGGAAGCCAAAGAAACAACTGTGACTTAAGTTAGAGATGGAAATTGGGCCCTAAAGAGATGCAAATGTACAGACAGATTAAGATTGTGCTGCGCACTGAAGAGACGCAGATGCAAAGGCATAACACCTAACCAGTGCTCACCATCAGAAATTCAAATCTGGAAAAGAATATCTTTGCCAGTTGGGGTGGGCCGTTGGGGGGTGCAGTGTACTGCACTGCTGCTGTAAGAGTCACTAGTACGAGTACCAGTAAAGATGCCACAAAGAAATACAAAAAATTACACAGCTGCAGTGGATAGCAGGTTCACATTGCTGAAATTATGTGGCACAACAAAAGGTGTCTGATTTGATGACATGCATCACACACATACTCAAACACACACTAAGTAATGCATAGCAAATTGAAAACTTCAGTAATATAACCACATATTTTAAACAAACTAAAAGTATGCACTGCTGCAGCACAACAATCAGCAAAGAAATGACAAGAATTATTGAAAATATTACTGTGTGTACATTTACACAGTTATACAAGAAAAATATCACCAAAACAGAAAGCACTGTCTTGTTCTCCAAGTTAATCTACCTACACCACAGATACACCCCTCCCCAAAGCACACTTCCACTGTCTCTCAGTACACAGACTGAATGTTGTAGATTAACATTCAAAATACACACATAAACAATAAACGCTCGATGATATGAGCACAGGAGGGTTTCCTATAATCGATGAACTAAAGTTTCAGCAAAAAAAATGACTCATAAAGGCTTTTTTAAGAGCTTTTAGAAGGTTTGAATCACAGAGAGCTCTCAGAACAGATTGTCTCCTACAGTTTCCTACACACACTACCCCAAACGGAGGCTGTGCAGAACAATCTAGAGATCATGTGACCTGAAATCCCATGAATCACTGTAAGATTTGCCTTTGGAGCTTAAAAACAAGATGAAGTAAGGCGAAGTACATTGTTTCAATGTACTTCACCTTAAGGATTAGTGGAGTAGTGGTTTGGGAAGGCAGAGTAATGCAGTCATTGTTTTCAATGAACTTCGGGTTACCCATTAATAACGCGAAGTACTCCACTTCATGTTGCAGAGTACTCCACGAATTCGCTTTCACTCTGCGTTCCACTTCATGGAGCAAATTGGGTCCACTTCGCCCACCTCTACTTGTAAGTTCCCTTTATGTTTTTCTATACTATTGTTTTTATATTTTTGGAGGTTTTGTGTAGGCTTGATATTATTCCTGAAATGTCAGAGATCTTTCTGGGGAACTTGCAGGGTACTGGTATATAACTGTGCTATTTGTAAAAGGTCCTGATCAAACAACTGGAAACAGGATTCTGTTTTTTGTCATTTTATAATATGACGTACTGAGTGTGTATTTACTGAGTTGCTAGATCAGGGCCTGAAGAAAATAAAAACATTTACTTAACTCATTCAAGATTCCATTAGGTGGTCAGAAAAAAGTCTATGAAAATGCGTCTGAAAAGTAGCAAATATAAGATGTAAAAAAAATAGCATCTGTTTATATGTATACAGGGAAATGTCTCAAATGTATTTGCAATTAATTTGTTTACAGGCATTACTAGTATCTTTTGAAAGATTGGCCTTCTTGTGATTACTAATTTTGAGCATAGTTCATGAAATAATGAGTGTGATATTTGTTATTTCATATAGTCCTCATTATGTCTTATGCATACTGTGTAAATCCAAATAAGTCCAAGGTCATCTGGACATATAATATTAATATTGAACAGCAAACCTGGGCTCTTTTACTGATAAAAGGCTGCTGATATAATAAAAACAAGTCATAAATAAGGAACCAGTAGCTTATGGAAAAATCTACAGGGATTTATACAGGGATTTGATTCTGCCTCTGCAGGGAAAATATAGGAAAAATGAAGGTTTGTTACAGGGAAATGGTTATTTGGATCTTGGAGCACTGAATATTTCTTATCCTATACTTTGTATCCTGGATAGCTCAGGGGAGATGCTACATCTCATTGTCATAGGGATCTTGTATACATTTTGGCACTGTATTTGCTCAGGCTGTCCCAGATTAAATGCAAAATCTTATTTTCAGTGGGTTCATGATTTCACCATTTTTAGAATGTATTTATTCAGCGTACCTAGTCCAGGGCCTCCATATTCAATGGAGATGCTTAACGCATCCCAGTGAAAAAGGGAGATGTGCTGCACAACTCCAACAATGCACCACAGCATGATATTCAAATGTGTGGGATGCACCGGCCACAAGGAAATGGGTCAGGGCACATACAAATGGTATGCTGTGCAGGTCAAGGGGTCATTCCCATGCATATGCTGGGCTGTGGCATATTCAGTGGGAATGCACCCCTCATAGTCTAGAGCACCATAGCCCACAGCTAGGCCATAAATAGCTGGCCTAACCCAGCCAGCCACACACAGGTGGGCTGCAGAAGTGCACCCAGGTGCACAGCAGCCTGGCAGCCCTGCTGTACTAGAGGTACTCCCTCCTATCCCCAATTGATCTAACTCCATAACTGAATAGCTCCATAGGGTAAGGCCCCCCAGACCCAATTGCACCAGAGGAAACCATGGTCCATATCCATAGCATAGAGGACCCCCACCCAACACCCCAGTATGCAGACACCCTTGCTCCCCCCATATCCAACCTGTTGCAGAGACTGGCATTGCCCTCCACGTCCTGCCATGGCCAGTCATCAACTGTACTGTACTGGACCTGGGCTAGGGACCTGCACTCTGGAATGACCCAAGTGGCTGTACCATGTATTGGGGCACTATGCAAGCTGCGGACCCACCAGTGTATGCAGCCATGTGTACATCCCTGGCAAACCATAAGAGGGAATTGACATACCTCCAATGCATGCCTTGTCAATGCTATATCTTTCTACTGTCATACACTGCTACAAGTCTACACTATCCCCCATTCCTCTGTGTAACATGTCACCATCCAGACTGATAAGGTATCTCGGGTACCATGGGGTGCAGTATCCTGCAATGCCATTTGCACTGTACTCTCTAGGCTATGGATTGTTTGTCCAAGGTTCCCTGATTGTACAAATGAATGGGAGATCAGCTGTGACATGCCTGTTCCATGACCCATTTGAGTGGTTACAGCATTGGCCATCACCTGCACTGAGCAGGGCAATGGCACTGGAACAATAGATCCACATGCAAGCACCTGAGGTGTATGGCCACTGGGCATTATCACTCACACACACAGATCATTCCCATGTATGACACATTCCAGCATCCTACTGCCAGTGCTCCACCACCCACCAATACAGTGGTATGATCCCATCACAGTGCCAGTTGTCACAAAGGGATGTGTTGGGGCAGGGGCCACTACACTATGGACATGGACTGTAGGTGTATTCTGGTGAGATTGGCGATGGGAGCAGGATCTCTACAGTATGGAACCGATAGAATATGGAGTCTGGTATGATCAGGGCTGGTGAAATGGGTGGAGGTACCACTTTATCACCAGACACTTCAGGGCATGTCCCACATGGGAGTGATCGGGGTCAGAGTTCGGGGGCAAGAGCTGCTTTGGCACATTCATCCCCATGCCAACATGCAATTGGGTTGGTAATGAACATGCATAAGGCCCCTTTGCACCCTGCATGATCAATTAGCTCATTTGTATTCCTGGGCTGAATATTGCCCATGGGAGCTGTGGCGCATACCGATATGTTCCATGCATTCCCCCTGGATGTTTTCAGTCTGGGGTGCCCTGGATGCACCTGTCTTGGCAGCCGCCTGCACTGTGACTCCTGTCCAGGGTCACATTTTCAACAGGTACAATGATGTCTGACAGGATGAAGTGCAGTGTCACAGGTTTACTGCATGACAAAAGGGATTAACTCCCATTGAAATTGCATTGTTTGCGGCATTAACTCTTCTGCAGAATTCTGCAGTGCTGTACTTCATCCTGGTAGGCTTCACTGTATGTGCACCCTGTACCAGCGGTGCATTCTCTTTGAATATTGTATCAGTGCTGACTGGCGTACCCTCTTCGCACAATGCATCTTTCTGCTCACACATTGGTCCGGCACTTAATATGTCCCCAGATGTAAAATATTGTTTTAGGTGCATTCTGATTTTACGCAATGCAGCATAATATTGTGTAGATGTAGAGCCCCACTGAAAATAAGATGCCATTTCTTCTGTGAACTATCAAGACTAAATATATAGCAATCAGCAGGCATATTCTAGGAAAACACATTGTAAAGATGTATAAAAGCAAGACCACACTGAAACTGCCTCTCCACAGATCTGCATTGTGCAAATTCATTAGAAATAATGAGTAAAAACATCCCAAAAGCTCTCCACAGCCATATGGGTTCTGACCAGAGTTTATTGTTATCGCATTAATCTCTTTGTCTCCGAGAAGTATTTTCAAACAATTCTCATCTGTCAGTGTTTTTTTGCTTACACATAGGCTGTCTTCACAGCAGCAGGACTGTATTTCCTGTCATATAATCTCTTGTCCATATCAAAACTGCATGACTCGAAATCCTTCTCATTAGCACAGGTACATAGAATCCTTAAAACTGTCCCTTTGGAATATTGTTTATAGTTTGTTTTGGATGACAACTGTCAGCACAGAGAATTGGATTGCTGGAGATGGGTTTCCTATAGAGTTTCATTTTAAGGTGCTCATTTTTTTTGTTTATTAAATCTAGAAAATTAATTTGATTTTTATTCCATTCAAATGTACATTTCAGATGTGTAGCCTACTGTTTATGTATTTCTCGAAAAAGAAAGTCAAGTGCTGTTCAGTACCAGTCCAAATAATAAAACAGTCTTCTATGAAGTTTTTCCATACTTTGAATTTTTCAAAAAATGGATTCTGCTGATCACTATCAGTGTTGGGTAAGTTGCTTTTAAAAAGTAATCAGTTACAGTTACTAGTTACTTTCAAATAAATTTAATCAGTTACAGATACTTATTATTTTTATGTTCATTTACACTAAAATGTTTTATCAATTTGGTCACAGAATAACACAAATAAAAAGTGGACATGTACCAGAAAAACACACTCTACTTTCATCTAATTCTACCTTAAGTTAACAGTGAATTGAAGTACAGAAAAAGTAAATGAAAGTTTCAGTTTCCTTCATAGCAGTTTTGATTCTTGTGTGTCAGAAGAGTGTCCTCTGAAGATACTCAGCAGAATGATGGAGAGAGCTGCTGGCTCAGCTCCTTAAATAGTCTGCCAAAATCCCTGGTCTGTTCCTCACTTTTAGGCCACTTATAGTCCTGTAAATGTCACTGTTGTGCTTTCCCAAAATCTTAGGGAGTTATGCGTTACCACTTTTTGGCACATTAATAATATTTTCAGAATTTGTGCCTTTGATGTCTCCCTGGCTTACAATATAACACTTGTAAGACAATTCACACCAGTCTGTCAGGCATGGCTATTCACCAGATCCTGTTTCCTGAAGCATCCTGGCTTTTCAAGTGACAATTTTTATTATAGGTGATAGATTTAGGACTTTTGTGTTAGTTAGCCAGGAAGACTCTTTTGAAATGCAATTTACAGCTTCCCTGGGAAAATCAGTTTCTCTTAGGTCACAGGGAATTTGCAGACCTTTGGAAAAAAACAATCCATTCCCCTGTTCCATGTGACCCTTGTATCCATGATTTCTTATGGCATTTTAAACACACACAAAATATAACAGAATATAACACCATATATCTATACATCTGACTGGCAGTGGTATAGCTCTTCACTCTGCTCTTTTTGGGCGTTTTACAATTAGTTTTCTTCTTTCTTACTGATTCAGTCATTTTTTAAAGCTTCAGTTACCAATATTTTTAATCATTCCTTTTTGCATGGTTTTGGATCGGTTTGCAATTCTTTATAATAGTTTTCATCATTTAACTGTCTTTTGGTTTGGAATTTAAAAAAGATCACCAGTAAGTGTAGTGAAGAGTTTGTTTTGTCAAGCCTTTATTTCTGTTGCAAAAGATTCTTTTCCCCTGCCAAATTCCTAGATGCATGTTCCAGACACATTCCAGGATTACCCATAGAGTACCTTACTATATTCTGAGATTGTGCATCTCTGCCACATTTTGATATTGCAGGTCCATCATTCCAAAACTGTGTGTCCCTGACACATTCCATCCCATAACATTGCAGTGTCAGTGGCTCAATAGGTTGCACACTCACCTCTAGGGCTGAAAGATCAGAAGGTTGTGGGTTCTACTACCATACCTGGTACCTGAGGTGACACCCATAACTGTTATTGTAGTGCAGTACATGGAGTTGTTCTGGACTGGTAAGATGCCATACTTCAGATGAGATATTAAACCATGACCCCATCTGCTCATATCTAGACATTGTCCAAGTGAAGTTGAAGATCCCATGGAACTTATCAAAGAAGAGCAAGATGTTTCATTGGTGTCTTGGCCAAAATTTCGCCTGTCACTAAAACAGGTCCATGCAACCCCAACCCCCACCCCAGGACACACCTAGAAACAAGCTTTAATAGTTTATTTTGCCTTTCGTAGTCAAAAATTAGAAATAAATACATTCCAATATTGCTCATATATGCCACATTATGAGATTGCGTGTCCCTTATTTTGAAATGATGCATCTCCCCCATTCTGAAGTTGCATGTCCATAGCACATTCTGAGATTGCATGTCTCTTATTTTGAAATGATGCATCTCCCCATTCTGAAATTGCATGTCCATAGCACATTCTGAAATTGCATGTCTCTTATTTTGAAATTATGCATCTCCCCATTCTGAAACTGCATGTCCATAGTACATTCTGAAATTGTGATTACCTGTCTCATTCAAATATTGTCCATCTCTTTCATTTTCCAAGAGTGCATGTTTCTGTCACATTCTGAAATTGCACATTGCTATCATATTCTGAAGTTGTGCACCCTCTCCCCACCACATTTAGAGATTGTGTGTCCTATACAATATTACAACAGTGTGGGCCTGCCACATTCCCAAACTGCACATCCTCACTGCATTCTGAGCTTGCTTGCATGTTGTTCAAGTTTTTAACACCATTCTGAGATTCCATGTCTCCACCACATTCTGAGATTGTGTTCCCCCAACACATTTCAAGAGTCTGCTTTCTCTCCATATTCTGAGAATGTTCAACCTTAAATAGGGATGGGCAAACCGGCTCTGGTGCAGTTCCAACCCTCCCAGAATAGGGCAACTCTGCTCTGACCAAGAAAACTGAGCCTTTTGTGGTTTGGCCCAGATTGCCAAGTTGGCACAGTTCAGAAGTGCTGTCTGGAATAACATTCTCACCACAGAAAAGGCAGTGCAGGCTGCAAAAAAGTTCAGAAAAAAAAGCACGATTCTTTTTGTCTCTGATCTCTGCCAAAGACTCCTGAGTCCCTGGGCCATCACATGACTAACAAAGGGAAACACTCATGATCCTTGGGCACTGAAGGTAGCCAACCAATGAGGGTCTCCACTCTGTGATTGATACATGTTTTAGCCAATCCTCTGTGTCAGCCACCACAGGACCTCCCAAGGAAACCTAGTATCAAGTTTATTTGGGACTTTGCAGTCAATGAAGACAGTCGCGTGTGTGGGGATTTTAAACAAATGGTAAACATTTTGTTACAGAGGGAGAGTGAGAGAGGGAGAGTAGAGACTGAGAGACCAATGGATTCAACACCAGTAAACAGTAAAGGTCTGCAGCAGACTGAGAGTACTCATTAAAAAGGATTTTTTCTTTAGAAGGAGAGTAGAGAGAGAGAGCGAGACCAAAACATTCAACAGCAGAGTGCAGAGTAGACTGCCGTAGAATGCAGATGATGCAGACTCCACAGCAAAATGATAAAACACCTGTTTTTGTTAGTCAGAAAGATAGTATATTATGGTAGCACGGTAGTGCTACCATAGTTAGGGTAGAGGAGCCATTTACGTGTTAAACCCAAAATTTTGCACCTTAATAACTTTGCAACCATTTGACGGATTTGCCTGAAATTTGGAATACATGATCAAGACCCATATGTCTTGGGATTTGCAAATTTTCATACCAGTCGGATACACGACTGCGGAGTTATTAAGCGTGATCTGCACATACGCTTACACTTTTTCTGGAATTCTACGGTCATGCCTACAGGTCGCACGGTTTGTGCAACTGGCCCAAAATCTTCAGGGAATGTGTGGCCAGGGTCTCCAATGTGCCTTTTGAAGATTTCGTGAAAAAATATTAAACGGTTCAAAAGTTATTCAAAAAACAATTTCCCATTATAAGTCAATGGGAAAAGTTAACAAAAAGTTCGACAGTGTCACAAATGCATTTTTACTGTCGCAAATAGCCCTCTTACTTTTGCAAATCCACCATCTTGTTTTCAGTTACTGATCAGAAAAATGCTTGCCATTTAAATTTGGGACCCTCTAGCAACCTAATTCTTTTTTGTATTCACCTAGTCAGACCCTGAGGATGCTAGCCATGACTTTATTTTGGGGTAAAACACCCCAGTAATACGTTTTTCAGATTTCTGGAAAAAGAACTTTTACAAAGTAGTGTTGCACTCATGAAAGTGTCGCAAATTTTTGCGAAAGCTTTCGCAAATTGCGACAGTACTTTTCTAGGCTGTGGGAAAATTACAGCAATTCTTTGGGATCCTGCTCAAAAGAATGGTTTGGAGTTTTGGGCTGAAATTTGGAGGTAATGCAGCTGACATCTCACATATGTGCCTTTCAGTATTTTGCTGAAAAGATATTACATGGCGGCAAAGTTACGATACTCCAAAGTTGACACTTTTTCCCATAGGATAACATTACGGCGTACGACGCATTGCAGCAATCGTTTGGCGCCCTGCTGCAAAATAACAGTTTGGTCTTTTGGGCTGAAATTTGCAGGGAACACAGCCAACATCCCACAGATGTGCGTTTCAGTGGTTTGGTGAAAAAATATTACAGGGAGGCAAAGTTATAGCAGTCCGAACTTCTGTTTTTTTCCTATAGGATAACATTACGGCATTCGCAGCACCTTTCAGGGCCCGTATCTCGAAAATGATGCGTGATACAGACTTTTTATTGAAAAATCTTAGCCCCCCCAATGGGGGCTAAGAACAAAACTAGCCAGGAAAGTGATAATACATATGACTTTTAAATTTTTTTTCTATGTCATACGATTACTGAGATATAAGCAATTTACTATTCCAAGTCCTCATTTTTGTGTTCCAAGAGTCATTATTTTGCATACGTTCTTTCTGCTCACTGTCTTTCTCTATACAGCTTTTGGGGAAAACCAGCCTGTGTGCTTACATTACTGTTACCATTACCGTTTCTGCTTGCGGTTCCGTACCCGTTTCACTTACCGTTCACGTTTACGCCACCATGTGCGTTACCCTTTGCGTTTTCATTTTCGGTTGCGTTTGCGTTGTTTTTAACATTTCTGTCTACAGTACTGTTTCTCTTTCTGTTTTGCTTTGCGTCACCATGCGCATTACGATTTGCGTTTGTGGGCAGAATGTTACAATGTGACAAGACATCACGTGGCGGGAGCGCGGGGCCCTGCTGCATTACATTCACTATTTCTCATTATCATTCTCAAAAAGAAGGGAAATTAGAGGCAAAAAACTCAGTTTAATGCATCAGTTAGGGTTGTTCCACAGCGACAAAAGTGAGGAAATTCGATGTTAGGGTTGAAACCCCCTTTGCACCCCTCCAGCCCACCCCCCCAACTGGAATCGGGGTGCGCATTGGAGATCATCGGTTCTAACTGTCACCCATTCTCCTATTCCTCACCTTCTTTCCACATGTGATGGGGTGACAGTTGGGGCGACGACCTCCAATGTGCGATTCCAATGGAGACTGAAGCGTGAAAGGGGAATTCAACAAACGACTTCAATCACTCCTGTCCCTGAACAACCTAACTGATCATTAAATTTTAATATATTATATATATATATATATAGATAGATAGATAGATAGATAGATAGATAGATAGATATAGATATATATATATATATAAAGAGAGAGAGACCGAGTTCAACACAGCAGACAGGACAGGAGGACTCTGACCAAATGTCATAGTGCCTCAGTAATTTTGAGGGGGCTTATAGTGCTGTAGATTTTGAAGGCAGTGTCACCCATGTCTCAGACTCTGTGATGCCCATCTCTGTGCCATAGTGCCATACAGATTGTGAAGGGGCAACACATCTCAGACTCTGTGTTATCCATCTCTGTGCCTGAATGAGTACTAGATCATATAGTGCCTCATGTATTTTGAGAGGGTGGGTGTCACCCACATCTCAGACTCTGTGGTGCCCATCTCTGTGCTTCCCCTGAAGGGTCATACTGCCCTAGACTCTGTGTTGACCATATCTGTGCCATAGTGCCATACAGATTGTGAAGTGGGGCATCACATCTCAGACATGTGTCGCCCATCTCTTGCCATACAGATTGTGAAGTGGGGCATCACATCTCAGACATGTGTTACCCATCTCTTACCATACAGATTGTGAAGTGGGGCATCACATCTCAGACATGTGTTGCCCATCTCTTGCCATACAGATTGTGAAGGGTGAGCATGTCCCATCTCAGACTCTGTGTTGCACATCTCTGTGCCTGAACTAGTACTAGATCATATAGTGCCTAACGTATTTTTAGATGGGGGTGTCACCCTTGTCTCAGACTCTATGTTGTCCATCTCTGTGCTGCCCTGAAAGGTCATACTGCCCTAGACTATGTGTAGTCCATCTCTGTGCCATAGTGCCATACAGATTGTGAAGGGGTGCTATCATGTCTCAGACTCTGTGTTGTCCATCTTTGTGCCCGAGCTACTACTAGGTCACATAGTACCTCACATATTTTGAGAGGGGGGTGTCACATCTCAGACTCTGTGTTACCCATCTCCGTGCCTTAACTACTGCTAGGTCATGTAGTGCCTCATGGATTTTCAAAGGGGAGTGTCAAGTCTCAGACTCTGTGTTGCCCATCTCTGTGCCACCCTGAAAGGTCATACTGCCCTAGACCCTGTGTTGCCCATCTCTGTGCCATAGTGCCATACAGACTGTGAAAAGAATGTCATATCTCAGACTCTGCACTGCCCATCTCTTGCCATAAAGATTGTGAGGGGGAGCATCACATCTTAGACACTGTGTTACCCATCTCTGTACAGAACTAGTACTAGGTCATGTAGTTCCTCATGTATTTTACAAGGGGGGGTGTCACGTCTCAGACTACGTGTTGCCCGTCTCTACAGCAGAACTAATACTGCTAAGTAATCAATTAAGTTGCACTCCAAAAATGGATTCAGAATCAGAGTCCGTTCTGAAAATGGAACATGTGGTGAATACCAGCAGTATGACTGAAATTGGCACACATAACAATAAAAATATTTACCAAAAACAAATTCAGAAAAAAAGGAAAATTCACTGCTGAAGGTATCATTAATACAGCTGATGAAATGAAGCAAAACAACCAGAGAAAGAAACGAATGTTGGTGAATCTCCTGATCAGAGTAATACAACACTGTCAACATTGCCAGAAAAATCAGATAAAAGTAAAACACTAAAACATGCAGACAAAACACTTAGACTTAGAAAGTCAACACTGAAGGAAAAGGCTCTGTCTATTACCGCTAGAAATGGCGCTCCATGATATGCCATTCATGCATATCCAGCTCCTTCATCAGGAAGCAGTACCTCTGATGAAGAAGAGGTTGTAAATGCACAAGAACAAGAGCACAGTCACGATATATCAGTTATGAATCAGAATCTCATACTGATGAGGTACAGGATGCCACCTGGGTTACCCCACCCAAAAAGAAAAAAACTCATACAGCAAGAACCACCAGTAGCCACAACCAGTAATGGAAAAACAATCAATAATCATGGCAGCTCTTCTGGCGACAGCCACAGTGTGCATGAATCAGGGTCAGAGACAACTGCCACCAAAATTTCTGCAGTTACTGGCATGGTGACAAACCGTTCCACCTCAGTTGTGTAGAGCTATTTCCATATAAGTCCCAAAAATGAATGTGCTGCTATCTGCACCTTTTGTCATTGGGAAGTTAGTTGGGGGGAAGTGAGGGACCAGTTCAGGACAACATCACTAAAAAGGCATTTGCAAAGAGCATGTCCAACAACCATTCAGCTTTGCAGCAGTCCTGAGCAAGGGACAAATATATTTGATGAAAATAATCCTACAGACAGTAGTGATGGTGAAGAGACTGAGAGATAGGGCAGAAAAAACATGTTCTACTTCATTGACAAAAGTATTTAGACAAGCTACAGTTTTATTTATTTATTTAGTTTGTGTTGACCTGGTAAGTGCACTAAACAGATTCTGCCTATTTTCATGCATGACCTGGGGAAGGGGGATACAGACGAATGCCAATTGACCTTGAACCAGATTAAG
The DNA here is from genome assembly GCA_016271365.2 of Neoceratodus forsteri. Lineage (NCBI taxonomy): Eukaryota > Metazoa > Chordata > Ceratodontiformes > Ceratodontidae > Neoceratodus > Neoceratodus forsteri. Next base: position 226,959,088 of record CM057450.1, on the reverse strand, counting down.
CTGTTGGTGGTATTTTTAGTGAATGGGGGAAATTTGGCCAGAACACCAGGAAAATTCCCCTACTCTTGCAGTAGGGGAACTTTTATCCATCTGCTGGACAAGATGGCCAATCAGGGAGGTGGAGGTGCAGGAGCTGGAGAAGGAGCTCTGATTTGTGATCAACCAGCTCTGGATATGGATCTTGGACTTGCTTTATCTGCCAGGCCTGTGTCTACTGAAAACGTTTCTATCTCTGACCATATGGATTTATCATCCTCTCACATTGTTGAAAGTGCTGATGGACTTCTACACCCTGAAATTGTGGCTTTTCAGCAGCAGACTGCTGAAGCTCTGAGACAACTTCCTCCCACGCCTGAGCCACTGAGGGCTACACATAGGAGGCATGATCTGTTCCCTGACTCTCGCCTCTTAGCCATTTGACAACATAGGGAAGCTTTATTGAATTTACTGCATAAAGAAGATGAAGCCTTACTTCATTTGGAGACCTCAAAGGAACATTTTTCTGTGGATTCTCAGGAAGCCCACTCTTGTGGTAAATGCTCATTTTCGTCTTCTCCAGGTGTGCTGGGTTCTCAATCTGCTTGGTTCCCGGATTGAGCTCTACATGCTACAGGCTGGAAGCAAACAGCTGATGGCTCCGCTTGGTTCTCTACCTCAAATCCGACTGCCACAGAGATTCAAGGTCTGCCAGATGTGACGGCGTCTATCATACCCTCTGCTGCCCTCCCGCAATCTGTTTGTTCTAAGACTCGCACTGCCTGTACAACGGACGATTCCTTTACCAGTGTACCACCTGAGATTACACCTCCACCTGAGACTACACCTCCTGCATTATTGGTCGAGGAACCACGGCTGAGTCCAGAGACTACTGTAGTCCCTCTCCTCGATCCTGCTGTTTCTCAAGTAAGTGCTTTACAGTCTTCCAGCTCACATACTCCATCTATAGACCCTACTGGAACTGAGTCTCCATCTACTTCTTGGGCTGATTTGATGGAGAAAACTGCTCCCCTTTCTATATTTGATACAACTAAGTTACCTGTTTCCCCCCCTTTGAATACTGCTGGTAATCATGAACACCACCGAGGCCCTCCTAAGCCTGTCAGACCTTTTAAGTTTTCTGATTTATTCACTAATTTAGGACAACCTGCCAAACGCAAAAATGATGTGCATTTTAAATATGCTGGTGGCCTTGATGTACCTCCTGATAGGGCTTTTGTTGCAAGAACATTGCTAAAGGACACCATGCATTTTACTGCTAGGGAGACTTTGGCACTTATTCATACTTCTGGAGACACCCAGTTTGATGTTAGTTTCCACTCTCCTGTGTTGCTAGATAGATTCTGGATCAAATATTCCTCTCTTAAACATACTCCTGCGTGGACTCCCTTTATTATCATCCCTTTGACGAAGACTGTGTGGAAAACGGATAATATTTGTTTAAGAATGAGGGGGTGGAAATTTCAAATATCTTGCACTGGATAAAACAACATGTAGAAGCCATTGATAGGCCTTCTCCTATTTTGGATTCCAAGAATATATGGACGGGGGGTTGGCGGCTCAAAGTTAAAATTAAATCTACAGATTCCGGTATTCAGCACTTGCCCAGCAACTTTTTCATTGGCAGGGATAGAGATTTTTGCTTTTATCCTGGACAGCCTGAGACTTGCCATAGATGTGCCTCTCGTTCCCATTTGAGCAATGCCTGTGAGGTGAGAGTATGTGACTTATGTCTGGAAACAGGTCATTCCAACCATTATTGTCCAAATCCTATTCGTTGTAATCTCTGTGATGAGAAAGTTCACTCCTATAGACAGTGTCCTTGTGCTGCTTATAATAAGGGCTCCTTTTGTGACTAAGAGGAGATGGTCCTGGAAGTACAAGAAAAAACAACAACTTCAGACTCAATCTCTGATTTCTCTTCCTGTCCAGCTACCCATCCCTCAGCACTCTGCAGCTGTTGTTTTGGAACCGTCTGATTCTTCTGTGGCACAGGTGGTTGCATCTTTGATTCACAGATGCTGCAGGACTCTCTCTCGACTGTTGATTCTGCTGTCATGCCTCCCCCCCATCGCTCCCGGCAGATGGCTTTGTGGCTGTGGGTGGTAAACGTAAACAAGAGAAACTGCCACCTAGACCGAAGAATTCCAGGAGAGATTTTCTTAGGACTCGAAACAGTTATGCTGCTTTACAATCCTGTGAAGCTGAGGAAAGTGAAGAATCTGACTTGTCCTCAGTGGCCTCTTCTCACAAAGAGGTGTCTGAGGGTGAAGAAGATCGTAAACAAGGCAAAACATACAAAAGGACTAGGAAGAAAAATGTTTAATTCCTACTTTCTTTGGCTTTGACTGGTACTGATTTGCATTTATTGACCTTGAATGTTAATAGTATCCGGAATGTCAAGCGTCAGTCTACCCTGTTTTCCTCTTTACATCTCTCTAAAGCAAATGTTTTCTTTTTGCAGGATACCAGCTTAAGAACTACTTGTGACATTTCTCTTGCCCAACATTCTTGGCCTTGGGGACCTTCTTTTTGGTCACGGGGGGCTGAGTCCTGTTCTGGTGTGGGTGTTCTTTTTAAGTTTTGGAATTTCAAAGTTATTAGAGTGTTTGATATTGAGCCAGGTAGATTGTTGTTGCTAGATATTCTTTTTGGTACTATGTTTCTTAGACTTGGCACTATTTATGCCCCTCAGACCAAGAGTCTGAGAATTTCCCTTTTTCACGTTTTGAGGCCCTACCTCCATACTGCAAAATTAATTCTGCTTGGGGGTGATTATAATTGTCCCTTGGATTTGACTGATAAAACGGGGTTGACTTCTAAACTTTTTTGTGATACAAATTCTTTAAACTTCCATAATGAAAACTGCTAGATTGATAGACTCTATAGGCAATTTCATTCATGGGGGGGGGGGGGGACATATTTACTATAGGAATTCTATCTCTACTAGAAGTGATTTTGTTTTTGTTTCAGAGAATACTCATTTACATGGTGCATGGACTGCAGCTTCTGCTACCTCTGATCATATGGAGTTGCATGTTCTGATTGCTTTGGGTGATACTAGATGTATGGGTAAAGGTTTATGGAAACTGAATGCTTCTTTACTGACTAGGGAAGATTTTGCTCAGGAATGTCTTGAACTGTTTAAAGTCCGCCTCTCTGTTATGGTTTTTTATTATTCTTTATTGGATTGGTGGATGCACTCAAGCTGGACTTTAAACATTTATTTTCTTCTAGAGGTAAGAAATGTAGTGAAGCTGACTATTTGAATTTTTTGCAATTACGGCAGCAGTTGTTTAAGCTCATTTCTTTACAAGCCACTACTAGCCCTAGTTATGCTTCTCAAATAGATACCTTACGTGCTAGGGTGAAGTTGTATCTTTATGACAGGGCTAGATCTTTGACTACTGAACAATGGTATGGAACCCGACTTCATAAGGGTTCCTTAGATGTTTTTAAATTTAACTCAGATATGGTTGATAAGAAAGTTGTTTGGGGTTTAAAAAATGATTCTGGGATTCTATTACAAACCAGTGCTGAGATTTTACATATGCTGAAACTGCTTATGCTGCTTTTTTTTTCTAATCCTGAAATTTTACTTTCAGAAGATGTTTTCTTTTCTGATTTGGTACTTCATACGTTATCTGATCTTGAATCCACGCTTTTGGTTCGACCGATTACACAACTGGAAATCATGAATACTATTACTGCACTTCCTTTATCTAAGGTACCAGGCCCAGATGGCCTCCCCTCTGAATTTTATAAGCAGTTCCAGCGTATCCTGGTAGCTATTCTGATAACTTTACAATGATATCCTTGCTACAGGATGTGTTACTCATGATTGGTTACAAGCTTGTATGATTTTGATTTTTAAAGCTGCGGATCATACTGATCTCAAAAATTGGAGACCTATCTCCTTGTTGAACACTGATTTAAAGATACTTACCAAAATCTTGACTATGAGGCTTAATGACATCAATCCCCATATTGTTTCCCAATTTCGAACCTGTTCCATTCCATCTCGAAATATAACAGATAATCTCATACAGATTTGGGGTATTATACAATATGGTATAGATAATAAATTATCAGGTTTTTTGTTATCTATTGATCAGGAGAAGGCCTTTGACAGGATTGCCCATCACTTTCTTTATCAGGCCCTTTGCTTTCATGGTATTCCCGAAACATTTATATCTTGGATACAGTTAATTTATCAAAATGCTACTTTCCGGATATTGATTAATGGTTTCCAGGGTACTGTTATTAAACAATCTAAAGGAGTTCTACAAGTGCCCCCGTTGAGTCCTATTTTATATATCCTGGGACTTGACATCCTTTTACAGAAAATTCATGTCTCTCCAGAGGTTGTTCCTATTACTACGACTACCCTTTTCTCTGTACCTAAAGTACTGGCCTATGTTGATGATATTTGCATTTTTTTGGGCTGATCCTTGTTCTGGGGCTGCCTTACTTCATATTTTTTCTAGCTTATTCAGCTATTTCTAATGCTAAGATTAATATTTCTAAAAGCAGGGCTTTGCAGTTTGGGAAGGATTTGTGCAGCCCTAATGCTGTTGCGGGTATTCCTATAATTAAAGATGATTTGAAAATCCTGGGTATTCCTTTTGGTGGTTCTGATGCTGGTAAATTGAACTGGAGTCTGAAATTGAATGAGGGTCTTGCACTATTGGCTAAGTGGAAAGGTATGCAAATTTCAAAGAAGAAGTGGGTGATTTTGATCAAAACTCTCCTACTCCCTTTATTTTTATTTCTTAGTGCAGCTTTTCCTCTTCCCCTGGACATGGAGACTAAATTGTATAGTTTATTTTTTCAAGCCTTATGTGGTTCCAGGCTTAATCCCATTGGTCAAAATTTTACATACCTCATGGTGGTGAAATGTGGTTTGGCCATGGTTAATCCTGTTCCTTTTTATTTTATGAATTATATTTTTTATAATGTGAAACCTCTTTTGGGTAGTAATTTAAAGAATTGGCATTTTTGGCTATCTCATGATCTGCAGAGTTTACTTGCTTTGTGAGATAATGGGAATTGGCACTTTCATACACTCTGGCAGAAGATTTATGTTCCCAGTTATATGTAAGTGACTTTCAAATGCATAAAACACTGGCATGTTACTAAAGAAGTTGTTAAGTTATTTTGTAAAAAGGCATTTTATGATCATGTTGTTGAGAGTAATTTTTGGGACTCCTTGATTTTTCTGTCTCAGTCCTCTGATACCTTAGATGCTACTCTTAAATTGTTATCAGACCCCAGATTACCAGACTATCTCTGGGATACTACATGACTTTCATGTCATTGTAGGCTAAATGTGAGAAATTCTCACCAAGCACAAGCAAATTTCTGATAGATTCTGTCCCAGGGATACTTGTAATGGTATTTTGGAAACCCATCATCATTTATTTCTTGATTGCCCTTATGTTCTGACCTTTTGGTCCACACTGGTGACATTTTGGCTTTGTCCAGATTTTGGATCCCTTGATTATGATACATTGGTTTTGGGTATCTATAAGACTGTTTGGGTGAAGCATCATCATATTACGCTGAGTGCGGTTATGGGTTTTTTGAAATATTGTATTTGGTTGGCAAGGTGTACTTGAATTTTCCAGCATACTTGGTGGACACAGCTTGATATAATTCATATAGTCATGATTCAGATCAGGTCTTGTACTTGTAAGAACTGACTTTTTTTTCCAAGATTGATTTGCTTCACCTTTGGACGAATTGTGAAAACTGGTGTTATGATCTGCCTTGAGCTTTTGTTTTCCTTACTTCTTTTTTTTTAGTTTTTTATTTTCCATATATTGTATTTTTGTTTCATTTAGTGTTTTTGATTATAAATTTGTATGTTTTTGTATTAGTTCCTTATGTCCTTAATAAAAACTCCCCTATTCTTCCTGCAGGGGGAACTGTTGCTCTGCAGGAGGATGGAGAAACCCAGTCAGGACCAAGCTAAGATAGGAGAAGGTTGTGTTCCAGTAGCTCTGGAGGCACCACTGATCCATGGTATGGTTCCACAAACCAGAAGCGGTTATCGCTGAAGGAATAGAAGCTGAGCAGGCAACGTCAGATAGGACCACTGCCAATAATTTTTTGCATCCTGAAGCACACCCATTATCTGATGAACTGGATACTATTATGGCAGAAGAATGTTTTAAATCGGATTTGGAAAAAAAGAAAGCTCAACATTTGAAAATGATGTCAGTGGCTAAATTGGAATACAAGGTACATAAATCCAAATTAGAGGAGGATTTAAAAAAAAGAAAGTGTTCAGTGACAAGCCCTTTGCAGAATAATAGTAAATGCTAACCTGTGGGGACGGGGCGAGTACTTCACCAGAGATTTTACTTGGGGCTGATATACAGTCGGAGATGCCTTGCCCTTTGGATGAAAGTTTAGACTTCAGTGGTACTCCATCTGATTGGATGCCTGGTGCAGCATTGCAACAAGCCAGATGGTTGTACCAAAATAACAAATGGATCTCTGACCCAGCCAATCCTATCCCAGGAACACCAGAGAGACTAATAGTAGAACACATACCTGGAACAGCAGTAATGCCTGATCTTCCACAGTCTCCATTGGACAGGAATCAAAACAGTACAGATGGAGCAGCTTCAGCTGTGAGAATTGAAGGAGGCAAGTAAGAAAGTTACTGCGTCAGACACTACTTGCCCTGCTGAGAAGGTGCCCACACCGGATTTATCAAGGAGAACTTCTTTGGCTTCTTCAATATCATATCACTCTTTCAATTTAGGAGGAGAAGCAGAGATGATGGATACACAGTTGACAGGTAATGCTTTATTACTTGATGTGACTGAGGCACATAAAAATGTGGAAATTTCAAAAAGATCAAAACATTACTCAAAAAACTAAGAAGTCTTATGCTGGACTTCTCCAGAAACCTGTGGAAGTGGCCAAGCGCAGGTTTGTGGTCTGCCTCAGATACAAGGGGTTGGTTCTGTGTCCCCAGATAGACTCTGAATAGGGACACACCTTAAAAAAGAATCTCTTAGATTTACACCTGAAGAGGTCTAGGTTTTCATCCACTCTTCAGGAGATAGTAGTTAAGACATTAGTTTCTGTACAGTGGCTTTATTAGATCAAGTTTTGGAGAGTATAATACAAAGTGAGAGACGGTGAATTGTGGAGAGATTTTATTGCAATCCTCATCACAAAATCCACAATAAAGACTGTAACGGTCCTCTTCCATAAAGAAGGGGTAAATGTAAATTATGTGATTTTTTTTGGTTGGTGAAATGCTGTATAATTTTTGGGAGATCTAACCCAATTATGGATGACAATGGTTTCTGGAATGGTGGTTGGACATTTTGGATCCAATTAAAGCAAACAGATTCTGGCATTCAACATTTATCAAGCTGTTTTTTCCTGTGGAGGGACAGGATATTCTTTTTAACCCCGGACAACCTAAGAGCTGCTACAGGTGTGGGTCTTTGGAACATTTAAACACAGATTGTGATAAGGTAAAATTTTTCACTGTGGGGTACTGGGTCACACAGCAATGCAATGTACAGCTCCCCCAGTATGTACTGTGTGCGGGAACGATGAGCACTCATTTAGCTCATGCACCTGGGCAGCTCATAATTTGGACAATGGCACAGAACATGATTATTATTTGCACTTAGCAAAAAAAGTCCTATCGACATTCAGAGAGTGAGCACCAGAGGCAGGGATCCCCAATGAGATGGAGGGGTAGGGGGCACAGCATGGAAACTGGCTCCTCTTCCAGATCAGAACTTCAGACCTCATTGCATCAAGGCCCTTCAAGCCATCCTCTTTCTGTGCAAACTACATAGAACCAACAGGTTGCACCACAGAGTATAGAGACAGATTTATATGACCCCATCTTGCATGACAAACGTAGGAAACAAATGGGAGAAAACCTAGCACTACGGAAAGAAGTGGAACAGAATGGATTCTGTAGTTCCCTTCCACAGAGCACAGCTCCAGAACTGGAGATAGTGCAGGACCAACCCTCCCCCCAAATCAATATGCCACCTGACGATCAGATGGAGAAAATGGATTTAGATCAGAATGAGCCTACTGAAAATGAAACTTTGCAGGACTCCCAACACTTGGTTACTGTCCAGGCTCACACATCCCCTTTACCATTGCAAAACAGATTTGTGGCCATCCAATCTTCGGGTGACAGGGCAGAAGAACAGGAACCAGATGCCTCTTCTCAACCCTCTCGAACCGTATTAAGCACAGAAGTACAGATACCTATACCTTCTCATGACAAACTTCTAGGGAGGAAAAAAAGATTACTAGGTGGAGTGTAAAAAAACAATGATATGCATGAGATCCCACCCTTCAGGCTGGTGAGCCTTAATGTGAATAACATAAAATCAAATACTAAAAGAACTGCTACCTTTGCCATTTTACAACAGTTAATGTTTGATGTGATTTTTTACAGGATACCTGGCTACACTCCATAGAAGAGACACAAGTGGCCTCCAGGAAATGGCACTGGGGGACATCTTACTGTTTCATTGGAATGGAAGTTTGTTGTGGAGTGGGTTTCTGCTTCATCACGCGAAGTATAATAGTTCATAGAATATTAGAGGTTGAACCAGGGTGTGCCCTAATGATGGATCTTATATTGCATGATCTGCCATGCAGGCTAGTAAACGTGTATGGGCTCCAGACAAAGGCGGGCAGGATAGAGCTCTTGATGAAACTTCAACCTTTATTATGCATGAGTCGACAGATTTTTTGGGAGGGGAATCTAACATAAATTTGAAACCACAAGGGATATATATAGTGCACCATAAAGTTTATTGTGATAGCTCCTTTCTGCATAAAATGCTGTCTCAAGCATCCTTGATAGATTTGGCTATCTTAAGGAGGGAGGCACATAAACCTGCCTTTCATAAGGGGAAACTTTTGTCTAAGATAGATTTTATTTTTGTGAATAAATCTTTACCAGTGTTTTCCACTATGAATATTCCTATCAAAACTTCAGACCATACACTTATTGGGGTTAATGTATCATTGGTATCACCCAGGGAGGCTGGTGCCAGCTATTGGAGACTGAACACCAGTCTGCTATTATATCCCATCATGAAACAAGAATTGGCGCATGCAGTAGAAGATAGGAAATCCACTTTGTTTCTGTATGGCATGGTTACTCAGTAGTGGCAGGATGTAAAGCTAAGTATTAGCGTGTTTTTTCAGCAGAAATCCTTATTGAAGTCTAGGACAACTTATCACAAATATATGGACCTTCAAAAAGATTTACAGTCTCTAATTTCCACACAAAACGCTTCACGCATTAATTTAACCACAGAGATACAGCTGGTCAAAACAGAAATGATTCGATACCAGTACGATAGATAAAAATCTTTAGAAAAGGAACAAACATTTGGAACACAGGGGAAAAAGGAACAAAAATTCCCTTTCCTGGACTGTCAGAATAGAGAACAAAAGACACAAACAGTTCAGTTAGTTTCACCCCAAGGGCAGGGATTTTAGGATAATGTGGGCTTAATGGGATACTTAGAATCATATATGAAACACTTTTGGAACTCCTGTACCAAATACAGAATTTACAGAATCCTTATTGCAAGCAGCTAATTTACCGAAACTGAACTCACTTCACTCGTCATGCTTAACAGCTCCCTTTCAAGTCACAGAACTACAAGCGGTAATACAAGCCATGCAAAATGGAGTTTCCCCAGGACCAGATGGCTTACCGGGTGAGCTTTATAAAATGTTGTGGGAATTAATGCCTGAAGAATTATTAGCTCTATATAATTCATTTATAATAGAAGACTATTTACCGACACATGATTTATGTAAAACTGGTATACCCTCAGACATTAGGAATTGGCGCCTCGTAACTTTTTTAAATATGGACTTTAAGATTTTTGCCAAACAATTAGGTAATAGATTATCACAAGTACTAGGAAATTTAATTCATCCTAACCAATTTAGTTCTGTCCCTGGGAGGAAAATTACGGATGCTTTAATCCTACTGCGAGAAATAACAGCAACAGAGGGAAGGGGAGGACTCGGAACCAGTGGTCAAGGGTCGTCATTAGTTTAGATCAGGCCAAAGCCTTTGACAGGGTGTCGCATGAATTCTTAAGGCAAATTATGTTGGTGTATGGCATTCCCATAGACTTTGTGCACTGGATACAGATGTGCTATGCACTGGCATACATCAAACCTTATGAGAATAGAAGAAGCCCACTACTTTATATCTTGACTTTAGACTTGATAGTACATATCATGCAAGCATCCCGCCTCATAAAGGAAATTTCCCTCAATACAATTCCAGAAATAAAACTTGTAGCTTATGCAGACGAACTTTGTCTCCTAATGGAAAACTAACAGTCGGCCCATCGAGCATGTAGTTTATTGAATGCCCTGCTTACAGAGACAGGAGCTGCACTAAATATGTTAAAAAGCAAATGGTTTACTATTCAGAACAACCATAGCATTAGAGAGGTGTCAGGAATACAGTTTTCCAACACACCTTGTAAAATCTTGGAAGTGTATTTTGGGGTGGGCGATATGACCCAGTATAATTGGGAACAATGTTTGCTTTAGGGGAAGAAAAAAGTGGCCTGCTGAAATTCATGGCAAACCTGTAAACAGAAAATGGTCTATATGATTAAAAGCTTTTTTAATTAATTTTTAATTTGTTCTTAAGCTACATTTGTCTCTTACCTAAACAGTTAGAAACCAATGTATTGGGATGGTTTTTTCCCTGTTTTTAGGGGTAACAGACTGAACCCCATTAAATGGAATATACTTTATAAGGATTTTAAAGAAGGGGGGGGAGTAACTATGCCACACCCATAGTGTTCTTTTTTACAACCTTTTTGTATGCAAACATTCTCCCAGTTATTAAAGGGAGTTTATCTGTTTGGACACAATGGACTGTTTTATCTATACAGGGCATCCTTAAAGAATGGTAAGAAGGTAATTTTATGCACAAAATAAAATGCTCCCCCAGACCTTCTGCAATATGGGAAGGGGGTTTTGATAACATCAAAAATGGAATATAGCTTCCAATATGGTTTTAAAATGTTCAAGGAAATTAACATATGCAGATATATTATTAGGCTGCTTTGAAGAGTATCCTTTTTCTATATTCTCCAGAGTAAATCAGAATGACATATTGGCACTTTTAATGGATGACAGAATACCAGCAACAACGTGGGACATCGTATGGATGGGGGTACATGGTAAGATAAACATAAAGGGCAACCAGAAACACAAAGAGGTAAAAGACAGATATTGCCCTAGAATCAGTTGTACCACTCAGATTGAAACCATGGACCACCTGTATTTTAGGTGTCCCTACATTATAGAGTTCTGGGATCTGGTAAAGGAGAGATGGAAAACAGGGATGGTCCTCCCTCCAGAACCAGATAATATTTGTTATGGGATATTCCCAGTTACAGAACACACTTATGACGTCAGTACCAAGCGAATTTTTATGGTATAACTGTTTATACTGGATATGGATTATCCAATGTAGATTTGTTTTGCAACAACAAAAAATCCCAATAGGGGATATATTCACCATTATTATAAATTACTTAAAAAAGTTACGTAACACAGAATTCAACATCATGGCACGGGGCAAATGGATAACACATTGGCACAAGTTTGATTGGTTACAATAGGAATGTAGACATCATAGTTTGTCCATTTAGGGGTTAAATAATTGGGCCCATTAGAAGGCTACTTCTCTGTTGGGGAAATAATTCCCCTACTCTTTTCGTAGAGAGGGAGAGAGGTCTGTTTACAGTATTTATAAATTATGTTTAGGGTTAGTGTATGATGTAATATTTACTTATTGTTTCATTTTTCTTTCTTTTCTTATAATTCTGTATGATATAATACTATTTTGTATGCATTTTATTTTTAAGTTATAAAATAAAAAAAACTCCCCTACTCTGTTAGTGTGGGGGGGGGGACTGTTTTCCATATTCAGTATTCAAATTTGGGGTTGATAAATGATGAAATATTTATGTTTTTCCTCTTTCTTTTGTTTTAAGTGTGAAGTAACACCGATTTGTGTGTATTTTTTTTTCTTTTAAGTTCTAACATATAGGGTGTATACGTGTAATATTTATGTTTTATTTATCAAATTTTGTTTCTGTATGATTTTGTGGATGTAAGACTATTTTGACTATATTTACTTTCAAGTTTTAATAAAAAATTCCCCTACTCTTTTCGAGAAGTGCCATGGGATCTTTAACATCCACCTGAACTACCACCAGAACAGGTAGATGGGACCTCGGTTTAACATCTCATCTGAAAGATGGGCTTTGCCAGTGCAATCCCAAGGTTTATGCTCCCTTATGTGAACCAAACAACAGACCATTATTGCAATGCTTGAACAGAAAACTGCTTACAGTAGATCATATCAAGTCATGTTAAAAATGATAGCTGAATTTATTGCCAATGACCTGCAACCATATTCTGTGGTGGAAAATGATGGTTTTAGCGCCCTTTTAAAATATTGTGCTGCACATTACGACATACCAAGTCGTAAATATTTTGTGATCGTAGCTGTTCCCAAAATGTACAAATGTATACTAAGTAAAATAAAACTGGCTCTTCAAGACAGTGAATGTGGTTCTGCGCACCTCACCACAGACATGTGGATGAGTTCTCAAACTTCTGATTATATGTGCGACACAGCACATTGGGTGTCATGATCATCTTTAAACACCACCACTACAAGCAGCAGTGAATAGGAAGGTAGACAAGGAATGGCAGCTCGTTGCGTTAACATGTTTGGTAAGCATCACACCACTGACAATATTTTGAAAGAGTTGCATGACAAAATTTCTGAGTGGTTATAGCCCCTGGGACTCCATACTAAATTTGTGGTTTTGGACAATGGTGCCAATATTGTTAGTGCATTGGTGAATTTACTCACATTCCATGCTTTGCACACTCATTAAATATTCTAGTATGAGCTTTCCTTTTCAGTGACAATAGTATGGTAACACTAGTGGCAGCTGCAAAGATAATATGTGGCCATTTTGGTCACTCAGTAAAGTCACTCAGAAACACAGAAAAACAATGGCAGAAGGAGACCCAGGGTCCATCGAGTCTACCCATGAGATGCCCAGGACCTAGCAATTGTCCTATGGGGCTATCCCCCCACCCTAAATTATTATATACTTGCTTTAATGTCTCAAAGATGTACTCTATCTCTGTCCCATCTATGCTTAAAACTTGTTACAGTCTCTGTCCCCAACATCTCCACCGGCAGGCTATTCCATGGCTCTGCTACAATCTTTGAAGTAGTATTTCCTTAGATTCCACCTGAACCCCCCAGATTCTATTCATGCCCTCTAGTTGTTCTGTTGGTGACTTAATGGAACAGCTCCTCGATGTCCAGCACTTTGTGTATGCCTTTTAGAAACCTGAATGTTTCTATCATGTTGCCTCTCTCCCTCATTTCCAGTGAGTACATATTCAATGCTGCTAGCCGTTCCTCATAGGGGAGTCCCTGCACACCCTTCATAATTTTTGTTCCCCTCCTCTGTACTGATTTCAACCTGTCCCAATCATTCTTCAAGTACAACCTCCAAAACTGAACACAGTATCATAGGTGTGGTCTAACCAGGGATCTGTAGAGGAGGATGATTACCTCCCTCATCATGCTATCAATCCTCCTGCCTATACATCCCCCAACATTTTGTTTGCCCTGTTGTATGCTTTATTACATTGGCTCATCTGCTTCATGGTGTCTGTAATACTGACCCCCAGGTCCCTCTCTTCCAGCGAGGAACTCAATGTAACACCATTGAACCAATATTCCATCCCTGGGGTCCCTTTACTGAGATGCATCACTGCACTTTTTCATGTGGTGTCTTGGCTGACCTCCAGAAAAAAAAATGGCTTGCCAATACAGCAACTAAAACATGATGTTCTGACACCGATTATATTGTAGGAAGGTGTTTTTTCTCTGGCTCAGAGGGCATTAAGGGAATCCATGTCTGACCTGGAGTTGCTGGACCCCTGGAGGCTTTTTTATCAGGGGGCTAAAGAGTATGCTTTCTTCCCTTCTCCCCTTGGGGTTAATTCAAGAACAGACTTTTTTCTAATTAGTAGTTCGTTATTGATGGAGGTAGGTGAGACATGTATTTTTCCAAGGGTTATTTCTGGCCATTTGCCTATTTCGCTATGTATATCTTTGACTCACCAACCCCTGCATCCTGGCACTTAGTCCTTAAACACTAAACTTTTGGCAGATGCCTATATATTGGATCATATGAAAAAGTTTATTTTGCAATCATGGGAGGAGAATAATTCCTCTGTCGAGGCAACTGATGTATTATGGGGATTATTAAAAGTGTTATGGAGAGGGGAGTTTATTAGATTAGCCACAGTGAAAAAATAAAATACTTGACTCTCAGGTGGAGGAGAGGTTGTCTTGAATCTGGTCCCTGGAATCTGATTTGTCTAAATTCTCCTGCAGATCACTTGTGGTCATACCTTACCATGTTGAGGACCAAACAATCTGCAAATTTACTTGATAAGATTATGTGTTCTGCTGCCAGCTTGAAAGACACCTACAGTGAGCAGGGGGAGAAAGCGGACAAGCTTTTAGCTAGACTCCTTAAACATCAGAGAGCCGCCTGCTGGGTATCTGCATTAGCAGACCTGTTTCATGTTCTTTAACCTCAGACCCCCTCAAATATGGTAAATATCTTGATAAATTTTTATCAATCCTTATATATAGCACCTACACCTGACAGTAATTATCCAGCCCTCTTAGTGGATTTCCTTAGGGGATTCATCTGCTGTCCCTTACTGATTCTCAAAAGGATGCGTTGAGGGGACCTATAACTGATAGAGAGGTTATTGATGCTATAGGATTGCTCCCATTTGACAGGGCACCGGGCACAGATGATTTTGCCCATTTATTTTGTAAATCCTTTAAGACAGAAGTAGTGTCTATGTTGCGTGAGGTGTTTAATTATCTATATAATTTAAATATCAAGGAGACAGCTCTTATGGTAGCCAAATTAGTGGTATTACCAAAACCGGGAAGGGATCCCAAGCCCCCAGATAATTACAGACATATCTCACTTTTAAAAATTGACATTAAAATCTTGGCCAGCATACTGGCCTCCCGACTTAAAAAGATCTGGGCTGATTTGACAGGGGTTCATCGCTGGACATCAGTCCAGTGACCACTTCAGAAACATTTTTCACCACCTCTCCGCATCTGGGGAAATGGGTGCAGATGCTGTGCTTGTCTCCCTAGATGTGGAGAAGGCTTTTGATTGTGTACCCTGGAATTTTTTGTTTGATCTATTACCAAAATATGGCATCCCTGATTAATTCATCAATGCATTAGAATATTCTATATTTGCCCATTGGCCAAGATTATGTGTAATGGGACACTTTCTTCATCTTTTCTTTTGACTAGAGGAACTCATCAGGGATGTCCCCTGTCCCCCATGCTGTTTAATTTATATATAGGACCCTTGGCTGGGAAAATTATTTCTTCCCCCCAGATTAGAGGCATCAGAATAGGCCCTCATGAATTCAAATTATCTATGTTTGAAGATGATGTTTTATTGCATATTTTTAATTGGCAAACATCCCTTCCAGTTGTACTTAATTTGATTTCAGAACATAGCATATTATCTGGATACAAATTAAATCTTTACTAGACTACTGTTCTTTCTTTATCACAGACTTGTTCTCAAGCTAATATAGCAGCACTGGGTCTCAGATGGGACCTCCCCCACTCTCTTTCTTTTCTAGGGATTGAACTCACTGGGGATATACAGGGACTAAAAAAAATAAACTTAGAATCTGTCATCAAACAATTAGAGCGGGACTTGTAGCAGTGGCAGCATCTACCTCTGTCTTTATGGAGAAGGGCTAATATTTTGAAAATGGTAACTTTACCCAGACTAATGTACCCCCTCTCAGTGATGAACCCGCCCCTTCCTAAGCAGTGGTTCACAAAAATCTATTCAGCCTGGTCTAACTTTCTCTGGCTGGGGACACCCCCTAAAAGAGCTCCGGATAATCTCTGTCAATCAAAAGAACTGGGAGGATTACAACTCCTGCACCTGCTGCATTATTATTTTGCTTTTCATGATGCCAAATATTTTCATTGGTATTCTTCATTTAAGTCAAGCTCGTATCTTCCAGATTGGTTAATAATTGAACAGGATAGAACAAACATTCACCACAGAACATTAGCATCTCTGATGCACACTCCCCTTGTTAAAATTCCCAAGCCCTTAAAAGGCTCACGGATAGGTTGGTTGGTCCGGGCACATGCACAGTTGTGTTATTACTTAAAATTGTATTATAAGACAGATTTGGGCACCCCTTCTACCAGAATTTGAACATTTAGACTGGCAACAAAGTAATTCTACTACCTTTTTGGAAAGGCTTGACTGTCTCCTCTTTGGCTGTTTTTGTTAAAAGAGACCAATTTCTTACTTCCTCAGCCAGAATTCAGAGACAATTTTCACCTCCCAGCATATTGCTTCTTGAAGTATGCCCAGATCATACAATGGGTGGGATATTCAGAATGTGCCAGGCAGGGGCACAAGCCTGGGTGCAGTGCAACTGGGATGCACCAGGGCATGGTCTAGGCAATATTCAGGGGGTGCTGCACCATGGTACAGCACCATTGAATATGGCACTGGGGCCACCCGCACTGCACACGGCACAGTGGTACTGCACCAGCACAAGTGGAAAGTGAGGAGCAGGGGGATGCGCCAGTGCAAGTGTGGGTGCGCTAGGTGCATGACCCACGATATTCAGCGCTGGACATGCAAATGAGGCCATTATGCATGCAAGGCACAAATGGGGCCATTTGCATGTCATTATGGCCCCATTTGCATGCAGGTGCGCCGGTCCCCAGCAACTTGTGCCTGGTGCCCTGCCAGGCTGCAGCCATCAGGGGTCAACACCCCCTGCCCCTCATGGGCAATGCACCCCAACACCTGATCGCGGGCTTAAGGAAATTTAAATACTCCCTGGTGGTCCAGTGGACCCGCTCCCCAGCCCGATAGTGGGCTTTTGTGATATTAAACAACTCCCCTGGTGGTCCAGTGTACCCGCTCCCCAGCCCGATCGTGGGCTTTTGTGATATTAAATAACTCCTTGGTGGTCCAGTGGACCCGAACCCCTGCCCGATTGTGGGCTTTAGCAAACATAACATCCCTGATGGTCGTCCAGCGGTACCCCTCCCCACCCACCCACTCAGACCTGCCACCCCACCCCCGGTCAGCAGCGGCAGCTCCCACCCACAAGCCACCCAGCTGCCTGCCAACTGACAGCATACAGTACCGCTGTATGGGGCCAATGGGCGTGCAGACCGTACTGTACTACACAGTCCAGAAATGTGAGGCACATCAGTGGGTTGCGCATGGTGCAGCACTGTTGCACCATGCGCAACCCCTTTGAATATCCCACCCATTGTTTACAGTCCCTCTTGGACAAGCCACCTTAATCCTCGGAAGCTGTTTTTTTTTTCTTTACAAAAATATCAAATTTTGCTTTGCAAAACAGACCCATTTCCAGGATCTATAAGGAACTCGGTAAACAGACATGGAAAATATGTTCATCTATAGCATACTATTAGCAACATGTACTGAATCTGAACTGTGACCCTAATATGTGGAAATCTTTTGGATTGCTTTACATAAACAGATTAAACAGGATAGACTTCGGTTAATTCAATTTAACATTCTCCACAATCTGTATTTTACCCTGGTTAGGCTTTTTAGAAAGGGCAAAATTTGCCTCACTGGAGAAAAAGCAAGAGAGGCTCGACCCAGATCTGAGTGCCTGTAGGCAGCGTGTAGCCAAATTGGAACTCAAGGTGGAGGACCTTGAAGGGCATAGTCGCCGGAATAACGTTGTAATAATTGGGCTCCCGGAGGGGGAAGAAGGGCAGGACACCATTCTGTTCATCCAGAAACTGTTGGTTAAACTAGCTGGCCCTTTGCCTTTTGGTGATAAGTACATCATAGAAAGGGCTCACAGGGCCCTCCGTGCCAAGCCAATTCCCGGTGCCCCACCAAGCCCTTTGATATTCCGACTTTTGAATTTTCTGGAGAAACAACATCTCCTCCAAAAATGCAGAGAGATACACGAGATCAAATGGCAGACCAGAAACCTGAGAATAACACAGGACTTGCCTGCATCTGTTCGACTGAAGAGAGCAGCCTTTCATCCCACGGTTTTAAAGCTGATTGCAGCAGGCATAAAGTTTAGGATGACCTACCCGGCCAGGTTACAAGTGTCGATCGCAGGAACCTGGTCCTCCTTTGAGGATCCTGAAGTGGCAGCTACTCAACTCCGACTCGCTTTCCCGGACCTCTTCAAGAGCCCCTGAGGGATAACTGTGAAGAATACCATTGGCAGTGAAGCTGGTGGAACAGGAGGCCGTTTTATCTGATGGGAATCCCCCAGCAGCAGTCGAAAACCACATTCTGGATTGCCCTAATGGGTGTTTATATCATTTTTTTGCATCCGACTGTTGCTCTGCAATACATCCACATGAGGGTGCCCCGATACAGCAGATGGGCATTGACACATTGTGCAGACTTCTAGGTTTAAATAAATGCCATATCTGGAACTTTCCTTCCCTTTAACTTGTTTTTTAACTCCTCTCCCTCACACTTGGACATTTGGTTTGGCATTTTCTTCCCGGGCTGGATGCCCCTCAGTAGTTTTTTCTTGTTAAAAGGATGGGGGGGGATATATTCGGACTACGAGGCACCTTCAGTGTTAAAGTAGTGACATTCCAGATGGTGTTGTGACTCTGTCATTGCCCCCAGTGCCCCCCCCCATTATGGTTCATTATGGTTTCCGATAATGGATATGGGCATTTTTTGTTATCCGTTTGAGGGAGCAATGTTTATATAATGATAATTTAATAAGCAAGTATTTGCAAAGGCAGTTGTTAAATCATTATCTTAATCATTCTGAATAGTAGCCCATGGTTGGAGTTAGTAGTTCCTAAATGTTAGTTAAATCTTATAGGATCGAAGGTTGTTATTTTGAGTAGTTTAATCCAGGCAGGATGTGCCCAAAAGGTTGGGGACTGTAATAAGGTTCAATTCTTGTGGATATAATGTATGCACAAAATGTCACCTGTGGGTGATCATAACTGGCTTAACGGAGAATGTTTTGTTTTTGTATCACAGACATAAGGGGGGGGCTGGAGGGAGGGGGATGATTGCAACAGCATGAGGCATGTAGCACGGAGTGAACTAAGGGGTAGGGAGGAGGGCTGGGTTTTTTGGTCATTGTCTGCTGAATATAAGGGCTATTATAAGGGGTTTGTTTGGTTTAGGGGCTATGGGGGGAGGATTCCCTCACACAGGCTCAGCTTCCAAAGGGATTGTCGGGATAAGGTCCTTATGGGATTAGTGTCATGTATATTGGTAAGGCAGGAATGGTGAGTATTTTCACATGGAATATTAGGGGAGCTAGGGGCAAACTAAAGCAGTATCAACTACTTAAGCACCTCCGGGTGATGGCAGCAGACATAGTAAAGGTCCAAGAGTCACACCTCCTAAACTCAGGGGTGAATAATTTGCGTAAGCAAAAAATAAGCCAATGTTTCTCAGCCGAAGGGAACATGCAAAGCAGGGGAGTGATGATCCTAATTCGTAGAACCATACCATTTACACCTGTTCTAATTATACCCAATCCAGAGGGGCGGTATATTATTGTGAAGGGGAAGCTGTATTCCAGAGACATCTTATTGGTTAGTGTATACGGCCCCAACACCGATTCTCCCCGCTTCTTCATGCAACTATTTAATATTCTATCACCCCACCTCGACACTCCCCTAATCTTGGGAGGGGATCTGAACCTGGTCATGGACCCACGACTGGACCACTCCAATTAACTTAAAAAAGGGCTCTCCCCAGCTCAGCGTGCTCTTCGTGAGCTGATAGACAGTGCGGGGCTGGTTGATATATGGAGAGTCCTCCACCCGACAGTTAAGGACTACACGTTTATGTCGCAAGTTCACCATACTTTGTCATGTGTCGACTATATACTAATTTCCCAAAGCTTGATTACTGGGGTATCAGAGGCGAATATACACTCAGGTCCTCTATCTGATCACTCATTGGTATCGTGCCGGATTTCTCTTCTATCCTGTCCTATGAAAAGTGGGCGTTGGAAGGTTAATAATCACCTTCTAAAAAGCCATGGAAATGTCAAATGCATAGCAGAACACATTACGATCTTCTCTGAAACTAATGTGAATTCTACGCAGAGACCAGACATAGAATGGTGTGCCCTAAAAGCTTATCTGTGAGGCCAACTGATTAGCCTCGCCTCTAGTAGGAAGAAGATGCAGGAGGAGAAACTGAAATCCTTATCGCACCAAATTCGTGGGCTGGAGCGCACTTTGTCGCCGCAGTCCATAGACTCAGAGAGGCAAAATCTCGTTAGACTAAATGATGCCTATTTAGATCTGCTGAGACAGAAGGCCAAATTCTCTATGCTCAAAACAAAAGCACTCTACCTGGATCAGGGAGAAAAAGCAGGGCGTCTTCTGGCCCTCAAGCTTAGACAGCTTGAATCTGATAGATTCATTCCTTCTATTTGCTCTATAGTGGATAACACCTTGAAAACAATCCCATCTGACATAGCCTCTGAATTCAGAACTTATTACTCTCAGTTGTATAGTAAGATGGAAGAGCCACCTCTGTTGGCAAAACTGGTCCAGTTTTGCTCCCGTCTCTCCCTGCCCACTATCTCCAATGAGCACAAACCACACTCATTGCCCCCATTACACTGGAGGAGATAGTTAAGGTCATTAAAGATCTCCCCTCAGATAAAACACCAGGGCCGGATGGTTTCTCTGCCAATTTCTACAAAACGTATGCTTCCCAATTGGCTCCTTTATTAGCAACATTGTTCCGCCGTATACTGTTGGAACAGGAGGTGGATAAGTCTTTATTTGAGGCTTTAATCACTCTAATACCTAAAGACGGGAAACCTTCGGAAAGAGTACACAGCTATAGACCGATCTCCCTCTTGAACCAGGATTTTAAGATCCTTACTAAATTACTGGCAGACAGGTTAGGCCCGGTACTGTCGGATATAATAGGCCTGGAACAGGTGGGATTCATGAAGGCTAGATCCTCTGTAGACCACCTTAGGACCCTGTCGCATGTCTTCCTGGCTACCAGGGATGCCGACTACCCAGCTGTGCTTGTCTCTCTGGATGCCGAGAAGGCATTCGACAGAGTCAATTGGAACTTTTTGCAATATTCCCTCCAGGCGTTCGGATTCCCGCAGCTCTTTTCAGAGTGGAACAAGGCACTATACAAATGCCCAACTGCACGTGTGCTCTGCAATGGGGTTATGTCTGACCCTTTCACACTTTCTGCTGGGACCAGGCAGGGCTGCCCCTTGTCGCCTTTACTGTTTAACATCTACTTAGAGCCCTTAATTTGCAGGATTATAATGGACCCAGACATACAGGGTATTACGGTGCAATAGCATACTGTGAAAGCCCTGGCCTACGCAGATGACCTGCTCTTACAGCTGGCTCATCCTAAAACATCCATTCCGGCTCTCGTGTCCGTTCTCAAAGAGTTCAGTTCCCTGGCTAATTTCAAGTTGAACAAGGATAAGACTGTGGTTTTCCCATTAAACCACAAGGCGACCAAAGTAGAAGTGCTGGAGGTGGGGTTCTCCTGGCAAACCAAATCCTTAAGATACCTGGGAGTCAACCTGGCAAGGGATCCCGGTAGATTTTTAAAACTTAATTTAGATCCCCTCATTGTGGTGATCAGGCAAGACCTTGCAAGGTGGGTCCTACTCCCCTTATCCCTCTGGGGGACAATCAACATAATTAAAATGAATATTTTTCCCCGTATATTTTATTTTATTCAGCGTTCAAACATCTGGATCCCCTTGGCTTGGTTCAAGAAGCTACACAGGATGATTTCAGATTTTGTATGGGCTGCAAGGAAAGCCCGGATAAGTTACAATAAGTTAGCAGCTCCCAAAGGTAAAGGAGGACTATGCCTCCCACACATGGCGCTATATTATTGGGCTACCCACGCAAGCCTTTATTTTAGGTGGCTTACTCCAGAATCCCTAGATATGACATATCCCTATACCCCGATTTGGCTGGATATCGAACGTTCCCTGATAAAAGTTAATGGGCTATCTCCAAGGGCACTTTGGCATACCACGTTGAAATCTTTGTCCCCTTCGCTTAAACATACCCCCCTGGCAGTGTTGGTGAGAGTGCAAGCACAGTTATGTGCTTTCTTAAAATATGAGCATACAGTGGATCCTGCCCAACCATGGTGGGGAAATCCCAACCTCACCGTAGAGGGCAAACCACTCCAGCTGAGTTGGATCCCCCAACTGGGAGATCGTCTGCTTAGTTTTTTTATTCGAGAGGGTCACTCATGGTTAAACTCCTCTGAGATCATTCATAATGCCCAAATCCCAAATTTTGTGGTTTTCAAAATATTCCAGTTAAGGCATTTATTGGTGAAATCCCTCGGTACGGGTCCCCCAGCTTCTCAAAACCGTCCATACTGGACGGAACTGATTTCGACGGCTGTCCACCCTCATGCAGTGTCCAAGATGTATGGGATACTACAAAACTGGAAATGGCCGGACTGTTATGCACCAACTCAATTCTGGGCCACTCATTTCCCTCACCAGAGCTTTAACTGGCCCTCTTTATGGGCGGACTGTCACAAGTACGTTAGACATGATAAGCTCCGGCTTATGCAGTTTAAAATTTTGCATAATTATTACTACTTCCCTTGCAAACTGGCTAAGCTGGGGCTCCTGTCGTCTGGTACGTGCACTCGCTGCCATCACGATGAGGGGAATCTCCTACATATATTTTGGGAGTGTACTAAGGTGTTTCCCTTGTGGCAAGAGATAAGATCGAAGGTAGATCCACTACTGGGATTAAATGACCTTTTAACCCCCGAAATTTGCATCTTGGGAGATTTCTCCTCTGTCACAATAAACATTAGGAAATTCCATATGGCTTTGATTGCAATGTCACTGAAAAATCTAGTATTGCGACATTGGAAGGATACTGCTAGCATTGCTTATAGTGAATGGTTGCAAGAGTTGTTGGCAAATCTGCGCCTAGAGAATACGATAGCCAACCTGCACAATCAGTCTCAACAATTCCAGAAGACATGGGACCCCATGTTGACGTTGTACTCCTTGCAGGTTTAATAGGGATTTGCCCCTACTCAGTTGGACCTCTGGGGGTCACTCCTGTGTGAAGGAAAGGGAGGGAAGAGTTGATCTAATCTCTGTATTTTGCTACTGTTCTAATCACTTCTGTGTTTATTGGATCTTCTCTTCGGTATTGTATCAAACTCAATAAAGTTTGAATTGCAAAAAAAAAAAAAAGAAAGGGCAAAATTACTGACTCTGTATACCATAGGTGTTCCCAGGAGGAGGGTGCAATGGTACATATGATCTGGGCTTACCCTTGTATTTCAGCTTTCTGGCAGACCATAAAACAGTTTTTATCACCATTCTTCGGTCATACAAAATACTTCTCTGTAGAAATATGTATATCAGATAACTGTAACTTTATCAGGTCAGACAAAGAAAAATATTATATGGACGCTTGTTCTAATGAGACATTGGATAATTAGTCGGCTTCCCTCCTTAAGGGAATAGACTCAAGAACTAATATCGACCTTGAATGCAGAAAACAGCCATTGCCGCCCTGACTCATACGTTACTTAACTTTTCAGTGTTTGTGGGACCTTTTACCCAATTTGTCACTGGGAGGTGAAATAATTGAGTATAATTGGGGTACTACCCCACCCCCTGAGGTTTTTCTATGTTTCTAATTGTTTGTAAATCACATCAGACTCCCTCCATTGTATGGGTTTTAACTGGTGATCTATGCCTGCTGTGGGAGGGGGGTATGAGCTAGGGAGGGATTCTGGTAGATAGAAAGGGATGGGTGGGGAGAATTTTATTTTCCTTTCTTTTTCGTCCGCGCGGCATGCGTAAAGGCGTCTTGGGAGAATAGCACACTTTGGAGGTGTGACTCTCCTGTGCAATGCACTGCTCCGTTGAGCAGGTGTGGCGGTCCTGCACCAATGGATGCGGGTGCTGTGTATGATAGCGGTGGTCTTCACTTCAAAGAAACCGCTGTCTGCTTCTGGCCTCCGCCCCCCAAGCTTTGGTGCCGCTGAGAGCCCACCCCAGCGTGGCAAATCTTGTTTTGGCCGACGGGGGTGCCCAATCCCCCATTGGCTCCACGCCCCCCCCAGGCATCCTTCTGCCATGCTGGGAGCCCACCCCAGCATGGAAAATGTCCTGCATCATCTTTTATTTCTTTTTACAACCTGTAAATTAAAAACGGTCCCATGGCACTTCTCCCTGGCCCTCTCCCACAACCCACCCACCCTGCACACCCAGCCTCCCCACACCCCCACCCCATACTTACCTCCGGACCTCGGCGATAATCTTCGGTGGACCGGGAACACGTCTGCACTCTTCAAAGCCGACCGCGAACTGAGGAAATGCCGGTAAGCTGTATAATGGGCTAGATAGGGGGTTTCAACTTTGTTGCATATCTCAGGCATTTTTGGGAATTTTTGCACCAAATTTTCAACATGGGGTTTTTGGGACCCCTTCTCATGAATGATGTCACTGTCATGGCGTTATTCAGGCCTGAAGGGTGATTTCGAAGTCACTGCACAAAATCACCTTTTGAGCCCGATTAATGAAACGACACTGCCAGCATTCATAAGGTGGGCTTTCAAAAAGCCTATTTTGAAAATTTGTGGGACAAATTCTTAAAAATGACCGTTTTACGAGCGTGCGTTGTGTAGTTCCTACGCAGGCTCTTACGTTCGCGAATTTTCAATATTTTCACTCCAGATTTTCAACATTGCATTTTACCACACCATGAGTAGTACAGCTGTCATTTTTCGCATCTCACCCAAAACGTGTTTCCGGCCATGTAGTGCACAATGGCGCAGTCGGTGTGTGAAATCAATGTACGGGACACATTAAGAAAATCACAGTGACACTGTTCATTAGCAGAGGTCTTAAAATGGCTATGTTGAAAATTTAGTGAAAAAATTCCTAAAAATGACTGTTTTATGGCGTCGTTCGCAGCTCAATGCATGCTTCGTAAGTTTGTGAATTTTCAATATTTTCACTCAGATTTTCAACATTGCCATTTTATCCACCTCCTTATGAGCAGTGCAGCTGTCATTTTTCCACATCTTGCCCAAAAACGTGTGTTTCCGCCCATGTAGCGCAGACAATGGCACAGTCGGTGTGCGAACTCAATGTATGGGACACATTAAGAAAATCACAGTGACACTGTTCATTAGCAGAGGTCTTAAAATGGCTATGTTGAAAATTTAGTGAAAAAATTCCTAAAATGACTGTTTCACGGCGTCGTTGCACAATTACGTGCGCTCGTAGGGTTTGCGATTTTCAGTATTTCCACTCCAGATTTTCAACATTGCCATTTTACCACACCTTCTTATGAGCAGTACAGCTGTCATTTTTCACATCCTGCCCAAAATGTGTTTCCGCCCATGTAGCACACAATGGTGCAGTCGGTGTGCGAACTCGATGTATGGGATACATTAAGAAAATCACAGTGACACTGTTCATGAGCAGGGGTCTTAAAATGGCTATGTTGAAAATTTAGTGAAAAAATTCCTAAAAATGACTGTTTTACGAGCGTGCGTTGTGCAGTTCCTACGCACGCTTGTAAGTTCGCAAATTTTCAATATTTGCACTCCAATGACTTCCAAATACTTAAACAGCACATAGAAGCAAGCAACCTTCGGCATTGACAAATGCTTGTACTTCTTTGTCACTGATTTTTTTAAGCCATGTCCAAGTGCCAAATACCACTGCAAATACCTGCAAGCGAACGTTCGGCATTGACAAATGCTTGTTTATTTTGTTTATAGGGCATAAGCACTGGCTTACCAACGGGGATAATGTTACAGATTTGGTTGTTATGTTATCTTATGTATTGTTCTTTGTTATCTGGTTCTGTTGCTCTTACCTAATCTGGTCAATAAAGTTTACTAAACTGCAAAAAAAATGATGTTCTGACAAGATGGAACTCAACATTTTACATGTGTGAGAGACTTCTCGCACGAAAGAAGGCAGTCCATGCATATACCATGGAGCACAACGTAGCAGATGGTGTTGTGCTGAATTCATTCTGGTGGGGCCTCATGGAGCATCTTACATTCCTCTTAACATCCTCTGAGGAAACTACTTGACAGATTAGCACAGAGAATGCTACTCTTAGGCAGGTTATACCCATCATAATTTTATTGAACAAGGAACTCAGGAGGCTACTTAGAGGTTTAAATCAAAAAGGAGACCTCTGCATATGGCCATGTGAATGTGTGGAGGCATGCATCACACTCCATGGTGCCAGCTCAGCCCCTTCCACCTCCCGATGTTTTTTGCCACTCCCTCCTCGCTTATGCTAACCACCAGACCTCCTTCTGGTAGGAGTGGAACTATGGGGGAGGGGGTGCCAACCCATCCTCACGATCCTCTGGACAGGAGATCTGCATGCTCAATCCTGCTCCACCCTCCCCCCATGCTGGCACCCCAATAACACAATGTCATTCTCGAACCTGGGCCACCGGCGTAGCATGAGTTAAGGCGTCCAGGGCCTCAACCCTCTGTGCCACTGGGCCAGCCTTGATACTCTTTTTAGGGTTTGCAAATAGAGTTTGAGACTGTAATGCGAGGGCATTGTGGCCCGAGGGGGGTATCCTCTTTCTTAACACCTGGGAGGTAGTTATTTGTGGGACCCCCTGGTAGGGACTGGGCGTCAGTGTGGTGGGAAGACGACTCCAGGCTATTTTTGGTGGCCTCTCCCTGAATTGGGGGGTGAAGAGAGTCAAGGGTATTCTGGAACTTTCAGTTGGCTCACAGCGAGCTGTTAATTGCAGTGCAAGAGCCCCCTTGTGGTCATTGGGAAGGGGATGGGAGCGGGAGAGAGGGGCAGCTCCTGGAGTTTAAACATCCCCTTAGGTTGGAATCTGGGACTGACTGTATGGGGTGGGTAGGGTACAGAGATGGGCGGAGAGAGCCATTTCTGTGTTCATACTGGAGAGCACTCCTGACTTGGGATTTGTGAGGAGGTGATTTTTGCTTTTGTGGGCAAGGGGTTTTTAGGGTATGGTATGATGGGGTTGCTTGCGATGGTGGATTTTGTTAGTCGTCATGGATACAGGGAGCACTTAAATGGGGAGTCCTGTCTGACTACATCCAGCTCTCTCTCTCTTTGCCTGGGCCTGTGCTCAGGGTGCTTTCTGGAGGTTGTTGGAAGCCAGGCCTCCATGGGTTGGGTATAGCTGGGAGTGCTATTCTTGGGTTGCTGGGGGCTCAGGGTAGGAGGGACTGTTGCAGGAGTGCCCTCCCCTGTAGCCTGAGGTGCACATTGAACAGCTGGCTATCGCAGCATTCTGTGAGCTGGATCAGTGATGTGTTGGGTTAAGGGGGCTGTTATGGAAGGGGATTCTGGAGGGTGGACTGTAGAGGGGTTTTACCCCATTTCTGGTGGTAACAAGGGGACAATCACTGGTTTCTGCCTCCAGACAGCAAAGTGGATTTGTTTTTTTGTTTTTTTTATGGACTACACTGTATTTCCTTAACCTCTTTTTCTGTTCAGTGTTTTCTTTTCATAGCCAGAAAGATGATGGCAGGAGCAGATGTGGACTCATCGGAGAGATTGCTGCTCTGTGCCAGTGCTGGTTCTCTGGGTGGGGTGATCCCCCTATTTTGATGTGGATTTTCTGGATACAACACCCTTACATCATGGAAAGTGTGGGCTCGGATTCTAATACTATATGGGTGGGGGTTAAGGCAGGTTGGGATCAAGCTCAGTGCTGCCACAGACAGTTTTTTCACTGTTAATATTGTTGTTCTAATATAAGATGTGGGACTGGGGGTGGTTTAGGAGGGACTTTTGCTGTTTATGGTTTTGTCTTATAGAAAGTTTGCCTGAGCTGTTTGCTGTGTGTGTGTGTGTGGGGGGGGGTGCATATACAGAGGGGGTAGACAGAGGATGGCCTCGGCCCTCGAGCATTAGTATCGATAGTGCCCATACCTCAACTTAGAGGTTTGTTATAATACAGTTATGTATGTCCTCTGTTTGTTTATTTTGGGTAAACTGGGGCAGAAGAGAACATGGCTGGGAAAAAGGGGGAATTGTATGTCAATGAGGTACGGCAGGGGGAGGGAGCGTGTGGCTCATGGAGTACTTGAGGGGTGAGAGGTTCTATGTTGTGGGAGAGGTGGTTCTCCTGCTTGTGTACATAGTTTGTTTGGGGGGTATGGGGAGTTTTTTGGTGGATTCTGCACTATTGTATGTTCTCTTGTTTTTCTATTTTGGGAGCCACGGTATGCCAACCACTCTAGCTGAATGAGGAGTGAACGGGGGCTGTGAGGGCGGGGGGATAGCAATTCATCTTCATGGCTGTTTATAGATTTCTATCCTGGAACGTGCGGAGAATAAATGGGCCTATAAAATGGAAGAAATTGCTAGGTCATGTACGGAAGCTTGGAGGGCAAATAGTTTTCGTACAAGAATCCCACTTGTTAAGTAGAGATGTGATACTACTGCAGAATAGTTAGAGGGGCCAACTCTCTGCGGCCTCGTATACATCAAAAAAGCAAGGGGTTTTGATTCTTATAGACCAGAGCTTAAATTAGGTGATGAAGACTGTGGTAAGAGATCCCCAGGGATGCTGGGTTTTAGTGACTGGCACGCTTGATGGTCAAGTGTATACCTTAGTCTCAGTATATGCTCCCAATGACGATGGTGCCATTTTTTTCATACACTGCCTCAGATGATACAAGAGAGGGGGAAAGGGAGTTTGATTGTAGGAGGGGACTTTAATTAAGTCCCTGACCTGGCGTGTGACTGTAGTATATGAACATACAAATGTGCCAGCAGAAACAGACCACCCGGTCTATCTAAGTCTTCTCGAGTGTGCAGTCAACACCCCTAGTTTGCAGTTGCCCCACCTCCCTTCCCTTTGTCATCCCACTGCCACCCCCACCTCCCCCACCCTCACTGTCCCCTGTTCCCTGTCACATGCTCTTTTGAAGCTGTTCACAGATTTATATGATACCACCCATTCTGGTAGGGTGTTCCATTTTGCTACAACCCTGTCTGTGAAATAGTGTCTCCTCATTTCCTTCCTAAATCTTCCCCCCTCTGTTCTTAACCCATGCCCCTTGGTATCCCTCCTCCTCCTTAACTTAAAGACCCCATCTGCCCCATCCTTATTGATTCCCCTTAAATACTTGAATGTCTCTATTATGTCTCCCCTGTCCCTTCTATCCTCCAGGGTGTACATATTCTGGTCTCCCAGCCTGCTATCATAGTCTCTCCCCTCCATTCCTCATATCATCTTTGTTGCCCTCCTCTGCACCCCCTCCAGTAGCCTGATATCACGCTTTAGGTATGGCCTCCAAAAGTACACATAATACTCTAAGTGCAGCCTTACAAACAACCTGTAGAGGGGCAAGATCACTTCTCTTCACCTGGACGAAAACCCCCTCACTATGCACCCCAGCATTTTGTTCACTTTTGCAGCCACTCTCCTGCACTGGGCAGTGTTGTTCATGGTCCCTGTTATCATTACCCCTAGGTCCTTCTCCTCCTCAGTGATCCCCAGCTTAACCACCCCCCTCCCCGCAGCCAGTATTCTCTCCTTGGGTTCTTCACACCAAAGTGCATAAACTTACACTTCTTTGCATTGAACCCCAGCTGCCACCTCTCTGACCACTCCTCTAGCTTGCGTAGGTCCCCCTGCAGCTGCTTCCATCCCTCCTCTCCATCCAACACTGCTCCAATTTTGATGTCATCAGCGAACAGACTTACCTTCCTCACCACTCCGTGTGCAATGTCTGATTTGAAGAGCCCCAACAATACTGGCCCCAACACAGAGCCCTGTGGCACCCCACTCATCACCAGCTTCTGAGTTGAGAGCTCCCCTCTCACCACCACCCACTGCAGCCTGCCACTCAGCCAGATTGTAATCCAGTTAATCATTTTAACCCCTACCCCTACACCAGTTAGCTTCTCCCAAAGCCGCCCATGGAGCACCGAATCGAAGGCCTTGCTGAAGTCCAAGTAAAGAACATCCACCACATGACCCTTATCCAGCTCACCTGTCACCCAGTCATAATATTGTATGAGGTTGGTTTGACAAGACTTCCCTGAAACAAACCCATGCTGCCTCACATCCTGGGGGCCATTGTCCTCCAGGTACGACACCAGTCTTTCCTTTAGTATTGTTTCCATGAGTTTGCACACTATGGAGGTTAGACTTACCGGATGATAATTACCAGTTCGTCCCTTGGTCTGCTGTTGTGTAATGGTACTACATGTGCCATCCTCCAGTCCAGTGGTGCACATCCCAACTCCAATGAGGTGCTGTACAGATCTGCCAGCGGCTCCGCCAACACCTCCGCCATCTCCCTCAGCACCCTGGGGTGGATACCATCTGGCCCTGGTACCTTGTCTACCTTCAGTGCCCTCAGTCTCTCTAGGACTCTACTTGCCTCAATTCTTCCATCTGTTGCCTCCTCTGCCCCATCCCCACCCTCCCAACACTGAGCAAAAGTATTCATTCAGTGCTTCTGCCTGCTCCTCCCCTTTTCTGTCCACTCCCACCCCTTTTTATCCTCACTATTGTCTCCTTGCACTTTCTTTTCTCCCTTATGTATCTGAAAAGTCTTTCTCCCCCCAATTAATTCCCTGTGCTAATGTCAGCTCCCTCTGGGCCTTGACTTCTCTCACTTTTCTAGTCACCTCCCCGGACCATCTTACATATTCCTCCCTGTCCACTTCCTTCCATGTCCTCCTAAACCTCTGGTGCACCACTCGTTTTGCCCTCACCACCTCCACAACCTCGCTGTTCAACCAGCATGGTTTTCTTGCTCTGCTCCTCTTAATCTGTGCCTTGGTGCAGGCTTCTGTTGCCTCTGTAACCCCTCGTTTAATAATATCCCATTTCTGCTCCATATCCATCTCCTGCCTTATGCCCTCCAGTTTCCCTTTCAGTACTTCCCGCATCCTCAAAGTCCACACCCCCTGAAGTTTACCACTCGAGTAACTGATTTCTCTGGCTCCCCGCAGATCGTGATATTAAACCACACCGTTTGATGATCTCTGTCAGCTTGTGGGTCCTCTACCTTTATTTCCCTCACTGTCTCCCCATTCGACAATACCAGATCTAAAGTGTTCTTTGCCTAGTAGGTACATTGACCAACTCTGTCAGTAGACCCTCATGGATCGCATCCAGGAGCACTTACTCCCTAGCACCGGAGGTGACTGGAATGCTCCAGTCAACCCCCGGCAAGTTGAAATCCCCCACAATGTCCACCTTTCCTTTTCTACATAACTTTTTGATTTGTCCCGCTAACTCCCCGTCAAGCTTCTCAGACTGGGATGGCATCCTGTACACCACCCCAAACCTCACTTTCCTACCCTTGAGTCTAGCAGCTGTAGCCAGATTGCATCTGTTCTCCTTTCTTCTCCCTCGTCCCTTGTGCATTTGATCCCATCCCTCACATAGACTGCCACCCCACCCCCCTCCCCTCCTTATGGTCCTTCCTGTATAATTTGTATCCTGGTATTGCCAGATCCCAGTCCTGGTGCTCAGTTATCCATGTTTCTGTGACAGCTGCAATATCCACCCTCCACACTGATAAGAGTGCCTGTAGCTCAGCTAATTTGTTTCCTAGGCTTCTTGAGTTCAGTGAGACCACCTTCCATAATGCCCCCTTCCCTTCACTAGCCTCCAGCTCTTCCCTTCTACTCCATCCTTTTTTGGGCACCCCGAGTCCTTCCATGATAGCCTGGGGGGTAGGCTGTGACTCCACTCTATCGGATACCCGCCTACCTGCTGTCCACTTGCCACCCCCTATCTAGTTTAAATCCACCCTTGTTGCAATATACCTCCCCAGTCCTTGCTTTAATACCTCCTTCCCCACCCCACTCAGGTGCAGCCTATCCCTTGCAAATAGGTTGTTGTTATTATCCCGTGTACTGCCTCAGCCGCCCACAACCTCATACCCCTTAGTTCGACATCATTCTACCAACTATGTGTTCAGCTCTCTAATCCTTTTCTTTCTCACTGTGCTTGCACAGGGTACTGAGAGCACTTCAGAGAAGGCCACAGACTCCCCAGTCTCCTCGCACAACCTTCCCACCTCCTTAGTCCTCTCCCTTGTTACCTCCACCATTTCCCCCACTAGGTCATTTGTTCCCACATGTATCACAATGTGTGGTTTCCTCCTACCCCTCTTTACACACCTTAGGGTTGCCTGTCCTGCCATATCTGCCTTTAATCCTGGTATGGACTCTAGCCATATCTGACTGTGCCTCTCCCCCTTGCTGCCCCATCTGATCCCCTTGAGTATGGAGTCCCCCAACACCAGTACATCCACTCCTCTTTCCTTGTGCCCGTCACCACCACCCCACCCAGGTTGTCATTTTTGGAGCCACTCAAGACTGAGTTTTTACCATGTGCCCCAGTGTCTTCCCCCCTGTCACTCCCAATTAAGACCCCTCCCCCTACTCCTGTTTGACTGCCAACCTCCCTCTGCCTCCTGACCTCTCTGAGTATTATCCCTCCCCCTGCCACACTATGCTCAGTCTCTCCACTAGTAATGCCCCCTCACTCCCTCTTCTTTGTGAGTGCTATCCCTTGTGCAATCACCTCCTGCAAGTCATCTGGCTATGCCCGGCTCTCGGGCTTTGGTGCAATTGATAGAAGATCGGGGCCTTAGGGACATTTGGAGGCTTCACAATCTGACAGGGAGAGACTATACATTTTTCTCTCCGGTACATCAGACGTATAGTCAGATTGATTTGGTTTTAGCATCAGTTGCTACTTCACAATTCCCAACAGATTACTATAGAACCTATTGTGATCTCGGACCATGCTCTGATTACATGGACTTTAGCTGGGTTACCCAATAGCAACGTGGCAGTTAGGTGGTGCTGTACTGTTAGCTTATTTGTGGATGCCTTATTTAGAGAGTGACTGAGGAAGGAGTTCTCAGAATATTTAGAAACAAACCAGTCTGTGAATGTAGCCCTGCAGTGGGTATGGGAAGGGCTAAAGGCCTTTGTTCGGGGCAGGCTTATTTATTATTCCACAGTGTGTAAAAGGAATGGAATGCATGTATGCAGACCTTATAACCCAGTTGGGTACATTGGAGTCCCAACATAAGGCGGGATCAGCGGATGCCTTATTAATTAGACAGCTTTGTGGAGGTTCGTTTCAGTTGAACTTCTTGACTACTCAGTAGGTAGAGTTAGGATTATTTTATACAAGGCAAGCTTTCTGGGAAGGTGGCGGAAAAGCGAGGCACCTCCTGGAGTACCGGCTTTGGAAGCTAGAGGTGGAGAGGGTGGTTCCAGCGGTCATAACAAGGATGGGGATGGTATTTGACCCGGGGGGGGGGGATCAAGAATTCTCTGATTTTTATCAGGGTCTATACTCCTCAGCAATAGGCTTAAATGAGGAGCTGCAGGATATTCAGACCTTCTTGGCCTCTTTACATCTGCCCCAGCTTTCTGAAGACCATAGATATCAGTTGATGGAACAGGAGGCAAAGACAGGCATAGGGCAACTTCAAGGCGGGAAAAGCCTGGGGTCCAATGGGTTTTCTGTCAAGTTTTATAGAGTGGTTCAGGACCAGATAGCCCCTTTGCTTACAGTGGTATTAGGGGAAGCATGGCAGGGAGGGCAGCTACCCCCCGACTATGTATGATGCGGTGATTGCTGTCCTGCAAAAGAAAGATAAGGACACTTTCCTTTGTTCAAATTATAAACCAGTGTCAATATTTAACATAGATTACAAAGTCCTGGCTAAAATTTTAGCCAAACATGCAGCACTGATACTGCCTTTTATAATTCATCCAGATCAGGTGGGCTTTGTTGGGGGTCGGGATGGAGCAGATCATATGAGGCAGTTGGTGGACCTTTTTGTGTTTCATATCCTCCCACTTCAGTCCCTGTGGTGGTAGGACTGGATATGGAAAAAGCCTTCAATTCCATTGAGTAGTCTTACTTTTTTGCTGTGTTGGCCAAATTCAGATTTGGGCCCAATTTCATTAGTTGGGTGCAAATTATTTATTCGCACTCTTGGGCGTCAATATTAACCAATAATAGGCTTTCTTAACCACTCACGTTATCGAGGGGAACACGTCAAGGGTGTCCTCTCTCCCTGGTCCATTTTTTGTTGGCTATAGAGCCATTAGCCCAGAAAATGTGGGATTTGGAAGACACTGAGGGGGTTAACGTGGGGTTTAAGGTCCATAAGACCATGCTTTTTGCAGATGACATTCTTTTAACTCTTCAGGATGATGGTACATCCCTCCCTCTGTTGGTTAAAGTATTGGAGCAGTTTCGGAGGGTATCTGGACTTCAGAATTGCTGGTCAAAGTCTAGTATACTTGCCATTGGGCAGAGATCTTCCCACCTTCCCCAGCCTGTGTTGTAATTTACGTGGGCTTCAGGCCCTGTGAAGTACCTAGGGATATATATATATCCTCAGCAGTGGCAGAGTGGTCAACACTCAGTTTGGGTCCCTTATTAGAGTCACTCAAAGTGATGTGGCCCATTGGAGTCATCTGCATCTTTCCTTATGGGGTAAAGTTCAGGCAGTGAGAATGATTTTTCTTCCTAAGTTGATCTATCTGTTGCGTTATCTCTTTCTCTGAAGCTTTCTGATACTTGGTGGAAACAATTTGGGCAAGTACTTTCTTTGTTTTACTGGGAAGGGCAGAAGCCTTGTATTTCTAGGGAATGCCTGATGGGACCTTACCATAAGGGGGGGTTCTGCAGTGCCATGGCTTAAGGGCTATTACATAACCATAGGCTTATGCCACATTTGGTTCTTGTTGCATGTGGAACATTATATGGGCAAGGCTAGGTGGCTACCTCTAGAACAGGACTGGCATTCTCCCAGTCCCCTGGAATGCTGTTTATTGGTATATTGTATATTGCTATGCCTCTTCTAGCCACTTCAGACGATGCATCCCATGTATGGAGAAAAGCCCAGACAGCTTGGGAATTGCAGTGGACAATTCCTCCCTCATTACTGCCTCTATTGCATAATCCCAAACTTACTATAGGTGGACAGGTTCTTTATTGGTGGCAATGGGTATGGGTGGGGGGATATGGAGGGTGGGGGACTTGTTTTCCCCTAACTCTGGTTGTTTTAAATCCTTTCATGACTTTCAAAGCCAGGCCTCCTGCCACGGGAGGATCATTGAAGGTTTCTTCAATTGAGGCATTTGATTGAATGCTCTGTGGCTCGGGCTGGTAGATTGCCCCACAGTGATCAATGGGATTCTCTGTTTGTGAAGAAGTTATCTCTGGCAGGAGAGTCTGTACCCCCGAAAGTGGGACATATTTACATGGGGTTTCGTGAGTTTATGGCCCTGGATACAAGGAAGATCCAGCAGTCATGGGAGTGCATGTTGGGTAATAACTTGGGGGTGAGGAGTGGAAAGTGATTTGGCAGAATGTGTATGGGAGGGTACAGAATTCAGGAGGGAGACTGATGCATCTTAAAACCCTCTTGCTGTGGTACAGGACATACTCTATGAAGTTAATTTCACATTCAAGGTGCTGACAGTGTGATAAGCAGGAGGAAAGGTTGCTGCATATCCTGTGTGGAGTGTTCTTTATTGAGGCAATGGTGGCAGGGAGTGGTTGAGGTATTGACAAAGGTGTTGGGGCGTTCTTTCCCTTAGACCCCTCCCTCTTAATCTTAGGGAATATGACTGTGTTAGGGTGCTTGGGGAATAGCTAAAAGGCTTGGTTCCTCATGGCAATTATGGAAGCTAAGTGTTTATTATTGAGATGGTGGAGTTCTACGAATATTCCAACAACTGAGGAGTGGTTCGACTGTATGCTCAAGATGGCAGGATTTGAGTGGTTGTCCTGCATAGCAGCTGATAGGCATGATAGATTTGGGGAAGTTTGGGCTCCCTTTCTGTCCTTTCTAAGTATATTGCCACCACAAGGCTGGGTCTGGTTACCTCCCTGCTTACATTCCATTGGTTAATTATCTATTGGTGGCCCCCAGAGGCACAGTGGAGGTTACTGCTCCCTTGTATGTGTAGATGAATGGGAGTTGGGAACATGATGGCATGTGCTGACTTTAACATTTAATTGGTGAGCCGCTCCTCCCTGGCTTCGGGAGCCTGGTGAAGGGAGGCTAGGATTGTGGGCCTCCCCTTCTCCCTCCTTCCCTCCTCTGTCCTTTTGGACTCCTCTGTTCCTCTGCTTGTCTGTCTTCCCCCCTTAGAATTTCCTCTTGATGTGGGGGCTGGATAATGGGAGGACAGTAGGGATCTTGTTTTGGTAGCAGGCTAGGAGAGGTTGGATGTGCTAATGGCTCCCTGTTGTTGCGATGGTTGTTGCTGTTGATTCTGTTTGTTTTGTTGGTGCCCTTTTTTTCTTTCTCTTCCTTTAATGCATTACTGTATTCAATGTATGTTTAGTGTTACACTCAAGGCGCTCTTAGATATCTTCATGGAGGCTTTACTCCGGCCAGGGCCCCAGTTGGTATCATGAACTGTGTATGTTATTCATATGTATTTATAAAACTAATAAAGCGTTAATTAAAACAAAAACTCCCCAGAGCTAACTGTTCACTGAACTGCAAGTGTCATAATCAGTGTTAGAAACCACTGATATGATCGTCTCTGCACCTGCAAATTCCTAGATATTTTCACTGCAAATGTTAACTTGGTTAAAAACTAAGAGAATATTATAAATGCCTGCACACTATACTCTGAGAGAACTGTACCTTGCATTCAGACACAGGGAGATGATCCACAGTGTTGAACTCTTAATCAATTTCTCCCTGCCACTGCCTGTACAGTGGTAATCGATCAGATTAAATGGAATCTGAAACTCCTACACAACAGTACAAATATAACACAGCTCAAGGAATGCCTTCCCACAGAGAAGGAAACAGGAAGCATTTAGTATCCAGTGGCATAGCAAAAGCAGGCTTACTTCAGCAATCAGTAATGTGCTCTGCCCTTAGGGACTGCACTGTGTACATTCAGAGACTGTTTTTTTTTTAAATTTTGGTTAATATCACAGTCTGTTGGAATGGTTGTCAACTCATAATTAAGGTGGGTACAGATGAGTTAGCTGCCCTGGATCTAGAGCTAATGCTGCTTCACCAAGATTCTGGACCAGTGCCAACAAAGCAAGCCCTGCTGGAGCATGCAGATACAACCCTACACATTCTAGTGGCTAACAGCATAACTTTCTCCAAGTCTGAACAGTTTCAAATACCAGGGGTTACAGGGTTAAATATACATAGCTATGTGCCCACCTCAGTTATCTTTTGGAGCAACATGTGGCACAATTGTTAGTGAAGTGGTCAACTGTGTCTAGTTCCTAACTTATATAGATGCTTAGTGGACACAAATGAGAGAGGGGCACTGAAAATATGTCTGCCAAGATGGGGGGGGGGGGCATGGATGATAGTTTTGTGTTTCAATTTCAACCTTGTAAGGAACATGCTCTACAGCACAGGGGGTTGCACACTGTTCCAGGTTTCTGTGATCGCAGAGAGTGTAAATGACCGTTACCATTTGCAGTTACAAAAGGATGTTCCAGCATGATCTGATGGCCCAGCAACAGCCCGTCACACTGCTGTGCAGGCGGCCCTTGTTGAGGAGAGAACCTGAGTGGTCATCTCAAGGAGCAGACCAGGCTGAGTGGTCATCTCAAGGAGCAGACCAGGCTGAGGCAGCTGCTGAGCAGCAATGTGCCTCAGCCAGGAAGGTCTGACACTGAGCTCCAGCACCACCGTGACCCCAGTGACCGGACCACGGAGCTTGTTTCTGCTGCAGGGAGACATGCTGTATGTGCACAAGGCCAATAGGAGGCTGTGCTTCTTTTAGGAAAGTGGAAGGGACCAGAAAATGGGAGAAAAACCAACAGCCGGCTGAATGACAGCCTAGGCTCCTAACTCCCCTTGTTTCTTGTGCCTGTGGGTATTGGATCCTGGTCTACATGGTTGACTGCCTCGGTGGCGGGGGGGGGTCTCTTCTCTGGAGCCCAGCCATGGAGGGCAGAGCTGTGGGGGTAGCCAGTGGGCTGCTGGGAGCAAGGGGAGACCAGAGACACAGGCCGTAACAGGGTACATCCTTGGGACCAGGGCATATCCCTAGATGGACATGGCCGAGGAAACAAATCTCTATAGCAAAAAACAAAAAGTTGTTCCTGTAGTAGAAAAAGGCAACAAGACTATCTGCAGCAGTTCACAAAGCTCCAAACTGCCCAAAATGCATGCATGGCTAAATGGCTGATTTCATACATTTCAGAGCTCTCAAGATTTTGAGTCTGGGCCCCGGTGTTCAGATTCAGATACCCAAATTTGCATTTATTCAGGCTGGGAAGCTCCATCTTCTAAAATAAATGCTATCTTTAAAACCCCTAAAGGAAATTACCTATCTAAGAGGCTAGATTGAAATCAGTTTATAAAATGGCAGGGTAAAGTCCAGTCATCTGATTGACTCTTATTTATGTTTATAAAATGGGTTTAGAAAATGCCATAATCTGATTGGCTGAAAGGACGTTTGAGCCATTTCCTTATCAGCCCATATATGTGCCAACCAACATTTTTCTTCCTTGGACAACCTCACAATAGAAAAATATCACTAAGCTACCAGAGCTTCAAACTGCTTTCACAGGTGGGCAGTGCATGCCACCGTTCTCCCGCTGTAGCTCCTCAGCTGGCGTCTCAGGGAACCGGGAGAGTGGTGACACAGTCAAATCAAACTACACAAGGCATCCATCATTTTGCCAGCCGAAGCAAAAATCACCAGAAGCTGTATACTGTTTTCAATCCTTTTTTTTTTTTTTACTCACAGCCCATATTCCACGTAAGTCCACCTGTCCATCCATTCATTTTTGTATCTCCAGACTGCATCTCTTCCCCATTCGCCTTCATGACCACTGCAAGAATCCTTAAAAAACTGCACTGCACTAGCAAAGTTCAAGGAGTTTGCTGTTCTGTACCCTGACCGTGCATTTTCAGTTTAAAAACTGTGAATTAGTAAATGCCCATGTACGGCTGCCATCAAGGGACACGATTGCTCCCAGTGAAGCCAGCCGTGCTGCTAACTGCAGACTTCTGCTTCACCTCACCACAATCTTAAGACCCCTAAGCTCCAATAAAATAAATAAATGAAACTCGTTCCCTTGCCAGTTGGCTGAAAATGAACACCAAGCTCTGTTCATAAAGGTAACTGCTTCAGCATCATATAAAGTGTGGCTCTATAGAATGTGAGACGTGCAGTGGGGGTGAACAACTTCAGTTCTCATGGTGCTGTGTGTGGGAGAGGGGGGGCAAACAGATAGTCAGCACTTACACTAGCACCTTCACTGCAGCTTATGGGGGGGAATGAGGCACAGATCAGTGGCAGAGCTAGAGGGGGGCTGGGGGGCAGTCGCCCCTCCTGGCTGCCCCAGTGTGAGCAGTGGTGCCCCACCACTATCTTTATTCACTGTTTAGTGCCCATTGTGGAGCCCATGATTGACTGAATGGCCACCCCTGGCTCCCAAATGTTCCCAAACCTGGCTCCACCACTGGCACAGATAACACTGACCTCTAGTGACAGACCTACATTATTGAAACCCACACCATATTGAGGGACTACTTTTTAATTTTTTTTATTAAATAAAAACATTTTAATAATCTTCTAACACTTTTTATTTTGGTTTTTTATTTAAATTTATTTACAAGGGGCAATAACACACTCCGAGGTGTGGGTCATTGCCTGATAAGAGCAAGCCCAGGTATATAAGGCACTCGGTACAAGCACCTCGCTCCTCAGTACACCCCTGGGCATGCTCTTATTAGGCGATAACCCACACCTTATTGTGTGTTATTGCTAGCATAAAATATGGTTTACACATGGTTAAAAATAAGGACTGCTCAGCAGTGAATAGTCTGGAACTCTGATCAATTGGCATTTGCAACACAGGCATTTCAGTTAGTCCTCTACAGCCAGAACTGATCTTCCACCACAAACATGGCTGCTACCTTTACACTGTAAAAAAAAACTTCAACTGGGCCCTACAAATAAAACTATCTTAAATAAAAAAATAAAACACATTAATTAAATGTTGTTTCCCTGATTATTACACTCTCCTTACATACATAAACAAATGAGAAACATTAAGTATTGTTTATAGTTTTCACTACAACTGTTTCTTTGCTGACAGTGACCCCTCTTCTATCTTTACCTGCTCATCAGGGAACTCTCTTCTTCTTGCCCTGACAGTGAGATAATTGAGTCTCTGGCTGTAATAAAGGCCTTTGTTGTCTGTGTGTACAGTATGTTAGGAGGTAAACATTCGGCCAGTGGAACTGAGCAGAATTTTGAATCCATATATTCCCTGGTAAACACTCCATGACAAACATTGCATATCTTGAATGTGGAGAAAAACAGAAAAAAAAAAAGGAAGAAGAAAGTAGGCAATAGTATAATGACATCATCAATGATATCACTTGCAGTGAGCGGAAGGACTATTTTATCACAAATGCATACAAGTAAATCTATTCTTTCTACATATGAACATGCTTTTCCCAACAGTAAAAAGCAAAAAAAAAAAAAAGATGCCAATTTTATAAGCTCAATAAGGCACTCAGGGATTTATGTAAACCATAGTTTACAGCCAGTCCAGCTGCTGAAGTCACTCGGCCTTCGCCTTGTGCCTTACCGTGCCCATGGCCATGCTGTAAAATGTGTTTTACACACACCCCTTCGTGCCTTATTACTTACTTAAATACTGGGTGTGGGTGCAGTAATTGGTTTGTGGAAGTAGGAGTTGTGCCAGTTATCTAATGATAATACACACCCTGCTGGTTAGCTGAAAAATGGCTGTGAAAGAAAAGGAATTTGGTTTTATATAGTAGTTATCATATACACTGAATCCCAAAGTGCTTTGTAATTTTGGAGAAAAGGGAGAGAATGTTTCTGTTGTTTGAATGCACAGGAATATTCAGAATGCAGAGAGAGCTTAGAAAGAGATTACAGAGAGGTTAAGTGACTTGCTCAGGGACACGCAATGAGGAAGCAGTTGTCGGGGGATTCCAACCTGGGTCTCCAGGATCCAGCTCTACTCTCAACGCACTAGGCCCAGCTCCTTCTTTGCATTGATATTATTCTCTCATTCACCTTCCTAGCTAGAGAGAAGCTGTTGCCACAGTAGCCCCAATGAATGGAAAAGGGCAGAAATTTATTTTGGGGGGTGTTATTTTATATTTTAATACTGTACATTCTGATAGGTTATGTTGCATTCAAATGATTTAGATCTGGAGTCAGATTTAGAATCCAAACCTGAATCAATGCAGAATAAAGAAAAAAGCCAAAGAAATTTATGGAGCTCTAATTTTATTCAATCATTCTTGCACTCATGCTTGCAAAGGGCTTTCCACTTCATGGTGACCACACACATTTAAAGGTAATGAACTGTAACATCATAAAATATCTGTAGATAGCAAAGCAACTTATGAAGTGCTGCATGCAGAACAGACAGAGGGCACTCAAGGCTACCCATTCAGTAATGTTCACATTCAGCATTTGGTGGTTCCCCTCACAGCACAATAAGCAATACAATGTAATATTTGTTGTGATAATCGAGCTAAAGTTGGGCTGGGGATGATTCATTTGTTACTTGTCTTTTGCCATCATTTACTTTTGTTTCTTCCTTCCCAAGTAGTCAGCCCTCTTCCTGGGCAATGTACAGGTTCAGCAATGCCTCTCTGCGAATCCCAGGCATAGAAGTCCCATAGCAAGCCCCAGCCTCTTATATTGCCTACAATTTCCCCAGGTCCAGAGCTGTATGGAATGTAGAAGTCCACCAGTGGAATTTGTATGAAATGGGAATTTCACTTCTTTTTTTTTCGGTAGCTGAAAATTTTATTAAAAATGTTCAGAACACAAGTCAGTGCAGTTCATTAGTTTACAGGAATGTTTTCACACTCTACATTACATAGATTGATGCATGCAGACAGGAAATGAAGTTCAGATATACAGTAAATTAATGAAGGAAGCTCTATACTAGTATCATTATGACTGATAAAGTTTGTATTGTGGTATTGGCCTGTCAGTTTAACAACTATTAACCGTTACTGTACACAAGAAGTAAACACAGTTAACTGAAAGCCTAAATCAGGTTTGATATATGAGGGTAGCAGGCTATATGTCCTAATACTGCTGTCCGAAGGTTGAAAGGGGTAGAAATGGCAGACTGGCATCATGGAGTAAAGGCCCTCCATTGTTGTCAGTCAGGGGTCTAGCAGATAGATAGGTGAGAGCACCAGAGAAGTATTCCAAAAAGGGGTTCCAGATGCAGGTATAGTTTTGGTGCTTACCAATGACCAGATGACTAAGCTGTTCATTATGTGTTAAGACTTCCACTGCATGCTTCCAAAGAAGGACTGAAGGAATATCTGGTAGTCTCCATCTTTGCAGCAGGAGTCATTTGACTTCTATGGCAATTGCCCCAACCATGATTTCTGAGATAGAGAGCGTTGGGAGTTGCCAGTGGGTTGCCTAGTATGAACACCAGTGTGTACTGAAGTAGTTGGACTCAAAGGATTATCTGGCAGCAGTCATGGCTACCCTTCCAGTAATCCTGCACTGTGGGGCAGGTGCACAGGTTATGCAGTAATGAGCCGCCTAGGGACTGGCACTTCCAACACTGGTCAGATGGTAGGACTCCAAGGCTGAACAGCACTTGTGGGGTCTGTACAGTAGTACAATACTTTATTCTGGATGAGGTATCTCCTAGAGTCACTGCATGCTATATGTGCTATTTTCCAGCAGCTGTCCCACACTTTCTGAGGGATGGATTAAAAAGTTCCCTTTCCCAGTGCTATTTA
This sequence comes from Neoceratodus forsteri, assembly GCA_016271365.2. Lineage (NCBI taxonomy): Eukaryota > Metazoa > Chordata > Ceratodontiformes > Ceratodontidae > Neoceratodus > Neoceratodus forsteri. Next base: position 226,916,107 of record CM057450.1, on the reverse strand, counting down.
GCAGGCAAAGTATAATCTGGCATGGCCTCTCTGATAGTCTTGTAGATGCTCCCAGCTCTGCCTGACTTAGTCTTTAACCACCTCTGAGTTTTAAGAGTGCTATATGAGGGTACCAGGCTTAGATCAATTTTTAAAAATTAAAGATGCACTTCCGTTTTGTAAGAACCTCCAGTGTTCTTTTTATGTTGCTTGCACGCAGGTGCAAGAAACATAGTGCCATCATCAGAGTTTTCAGAGGTGTGGCAGCCCTCTTCAAATTCAGTCAGTGTGTTTGCAGGCATAGCCGCAGTTCTCCAATCAATGCTGCAGCTGTCTATGACAGCAGTTGAAAATGCAGTGCCATACAGCTGAAAGGAGAGCTACGCTTCGGTGAGCAGTAAGATCCGTGTATCATGCAGACTCCCCCACACACACCGCATACTGGCTTATGCTTCCCCATGCACACACTGTATAGCCGCGGGGGTGCCCAATCCCCCATCAACTGTGCTGAGCTCCTCCCCAACATAGTTTCAGGTGCCATAATGGGAGCCCACCCCAGCATGGCTGCAGTCTGTATGGCTGAAGGGGGTGCCCAATCTCCCACCGATTCTACTGCCCCAACCCCCAAACAGCCTTCCAACTGCCATGCTGGGAGCCCACCCCTGCATGGCACAAGTCCAGCGTCATCCAAGTAAAAATAAAAAATAAAAAACACCTAAAAGAAAAAATCTTCCCTCGCAGACTGCCCTGACACCCCATCCCCCACCCACGCCCACCCTCTGTGCATCTACCTCCCCACACCCCCACCTCACCCCATTCTTATCTCTGGAGTCTGGCGCGATGATTTTCGGTGGACCGGGAACACGTCTGCACTCTTCAAAGCCAACCGCGAACTGAGGAAATGCCGGTAAGCTGTATAATGGAATAAATAGGGTTTTTTTCAACTTTACTGAATATCTTGGGCATTTTGGGGAATTTTTTCACCAAATTTTCAACATGGGGTTTTTGGGACCCCACCTCATGAATTCTGTCACTGTCATGGCATTAATCATCCCCAAAATGTGATTTCACGGTCACTGCGTGAACCACCTTTCGGGATCGAGTTACGAAATGACAGTGTCACAGTTCATGAGGTAGGCCCTAAAAACCCTATGTTGAAAATGTGGTGAAAAATTCTAAATGACTGTTTTACGAAAGCATGCTGTTGCGCTGTTCATACGCACGCTCGTAAGTTTGCGAATTTTCAATATGTTCACTCCAGATTTTCAACATTGCCATTTTATCACACCTCCTTATGAGCAGTACAGCTGTCATTTCTCACATCTCACCCAAAATGTGTTTCCCAACATGTAGCCCACAATGCGGCAGTTGGTGTGCGAACTCAATGTATGGGACACATTAAGAAAATCACAGTGACACTGTTCATGAGAAGATGTCTTAAACTGGCTATGTTGAAAATTTGGTGAAAAAATTCCTAAAAATGACTTTTTTATGAGCGTGCGTTGCACAGTTCCTGCGCACGCTCATAATTTCGCAAATTTTTAATATTTGCACTCCAGATTTTCAACATTGCCATTTTACCAGACCTGCTTATGAACAATACAGCTGTCATTTCTCTCATCTTGCCCAAAATGTGTTTCTGTGCATGCAGCTCACAATGGCGCAGTCGATGTGTGCAATCAATTTTTGGGACAGATTAAGAAAATCACAGTGACACTGTTCATGAGCAGAGGTCTTAAAATGGCCATGTTGAAAATTTGGTGAAAAAATTCCCTTCAGCCGTTCTGCAATGTTACTAATGAAGACATTGAACAGACTGGCCCCAGGACCGATCCCTGCAGCACTCCACTGGTCACCCCCTCTCCCTAGACTGCACCCCATTTACCACCACTCTCTCCCTCCCGTCTGATAGCCAGTTTCTAACCCACTTTACCACCCTTTCCCCCATGCCCAGCCTACCCAGCTACTTTATCAGCCTCCTATATGGATGGTGTCAAAGGCTTTGCTGAAATCAAGGTAAGCGTTGTCCACTGCCCCACCCTGATTCACTTCCTTTGTCAACCAGTCAAAGAAATCAACCAGATTAGTCTGACATGATGTCCCCACTGTGAATCCATGTTGTCTATGGTCCCGGGCTCTGATGGCTTCTAGATGCCCCACTATCCTTTCTTTTGAGCAATGTCTCCATGATCTTCCCCACTACTGAGGTGAGGCTAAACGGCCTATTGTTCCCCGCCTCCTCCCTGCTGCCGGACTTGTGTAGAGGGACCACACACATGTGCCTTCCTCCAATTCACTCATGTTGAATGACTCAGTGAACATGGCTGCCAGAGGTACTGCTATCTCCCTTCGCAGTTCTCTTAATATCCTTGGGTGTATGCCATCTGGTTCCATTGCTTTGTCCACCTTCAATTTACTGAGCTCCTGCAGGACTCTTTTGCCTTTGAATGGACTATTGTCCACCTGTTCACCCCCTTGGCAACTGCTGTACTGCTATGGCCCTTGCCCCCTCCTACTGTTCTGTGAATACTGAATGGAAAGCCACAGTGCATGTCTTGGGAGGAAGGCATGGAACTATCACTTCCAAATACCTAACAGCACATACAAACAAGCAAGCAACATTTGGCATTGACAAATGCTTGTTTAGTTATGCCTCTAGTATAACAGAAGTACTCAAAAGACTAGACTAGTTTGGTATATGGAATCAGCAGGTCTTGGACTCTTATGATGACACATACGCTCCAGGAGTCCTATTTATCTACTTTTCTATCCACTGTGAGGAGGGGTTGTCCCAAACTGGCATGACCTCTATTGGGCATAGACTGCATTTGAGGAGCTTACATAGGGATTTCCAGGCAGTGATGGAGGCGATCAGTGTAGGGCTACATTTCCCCGTTTTACAGTGTTTACTGTATAGGCTATACTCACTAAGGGCAGCTCTAGAAGACTTTGTTCCATCTTAACCCAGAGTGGGGAGCACTTTGCTTTGTCACTGAATCAGCATACAGTTTGTGTGCCTAAAAAAGTCAAGTGATATCCATGGATCCACCATAGTCCCTTTCCCCCTGACATGTAGTGGGCATGCAGTTTGCCCCAGCTGTAACATGGAGGTTTACCTTCCCAAAGAAAAGAACCCATGAGCCAGTCAGTTCTAGAAAACCATTGAGTGGGTATGAGCATGGGAAGGTTACTAACCAAGTACAGGGGTTTTGAGAAGATATTCGTCCTTGGAGCCTGTATTTTACCTACCAGGGAGAGGTTAAGAGCCTTTCAGTGGTCACATCCTGTTTGTAATGATAGTAGTAGCAGGGTAAAATTAACCTGTGGAATAGAGGTGATATCATTTTCATTTTTATTTTTTATACTATCAGTGATAATCTTCACACCCAGATAAGTGATGCCCTCCTCTGCCAATTTCAGTCCAGCCAGTGTGAAATGTAGTGGGTTGTAAGTTTTGGTTAAAGGAAGTGTAACCCCCCCAGCCAATTTGGGATTTACCTTAATGTCTTCTTGGGCTCTATCCATACCCACTGCCAGGCTGACACCCTTTACAGATAGTGAATCCAAGGTTATTTGTCTGCTGCTGTTGTTGTACGTGAGAGTGCCATGCTGTGCCGCCACGCCTGTCCCTTTAAGACTTTGGTCAGTATGTGTATAGTAAATGGTCTGGGCTGGGTCCGAGTGTTTCAAAGCTCGAGACTGGTCGGGTATTGCTTTAATTTGCTGCATTCTGCTGTCGATAGTAGAGCAGAGGGAGCTTGAATTAGTACTGTGATTATTTACTTCTGACTTACTGTTATGTTTGAAATAGAGTTTGTTCTAACCTGCCTTCTTGCAGCTTTGATTATCTGAATGGCAGCCGTCATGTTTGGTCCAGGGCTTCCAGCATTTAGACCAAAGGGACTTAGGGGAATTCAAAGAGTCCTTAGCTCAAGTGCTTTGTGGGAAGGAAAACTGTAGTTTTTGTAATTTTTAGGTTGGCATCTAAACTGAACTGAAGGGGGCATTCTAACTGTGACTGACAGCTCCCCCAGCACACCCAGCAAACCAGAACTCAAGAAACCAAGGGAAATACTGAGGACTGTTAGAGACAGTAGTTCAGTTGGAGTTAGAGCTAGAAGAGTGAGCAACTGGAGCTTTCGAGGAGTTGCTTCAGGAAGAAGCCTAGGAGATTTGGCAGGGGAGGGCCTGACTTGCCTCTCTACTAGTATTCTTCTGCTTGGGACTGCCAGATTGCAGTAATCGGAATAATCCAAATTGTGACTTTTACTTGCAGCAGAAAGCTCTAAGACACTGAAGGTACAGCCTGAAGATTTGGACTGAGAGGAAGCTCCTGTGAAGCATTTGGCCCAGAGGTTGCATGTTTGAGACTGATTTATTGATTGAGAGGTTTGCTCAATGAATCTGTTATAATAGCAACCAGCCTGAACACTGAACTGAGAGTTAGAGAAGTTAATGCTGTTCTTGTTAAATGTGCTGAATGTTTATCGTGGACTGTGGCCTGTTTTGCCAGTGACTGAACTGTAGTGCCAGCTGGAGGCCTTCACCAGCAAACAAACTGAACTTTGTCAAAATTGCCTATTCAGCCTTGGGCCTATGCCAGTCTCAACCCAATCCATCCATTCTTGCTCCAGGGACTGTTCTCTGGTGAGAGACTGGTTTGAGGGATCCAGTCCCTGTGCAGAGACAACTCACAGGTTGCAGCCACCTTGAGGGAAAGGCTGTGAAGTGGAGGTGTGTCGTGTTGGCTCTGCATCCCCGTGCTTTTCGATGAACTACATGAGGTCTCCATATCACCAGATCCATCACAGCCAACTGCTAGCGTGAGTAAATCCAGGGTAGCTCCCTGCAACAAATCATTTAATTATCTGGGGTACCATCTAATTCCTTCAGTGATTTTTCTGGGTTACAAGAGACAGGGTCAACCGGCCAGGATTACAAATAATCAAAGCTCTGTTGTGCATGCTAACTGCTTTTTCTTTCCATTAAGGGCCCCAGCATCAGTTGCAATGCCAGCCACCCCCAAGCAACGCCTCTGGCTAGCCACTATAACATCCTGAGTACCCAGTGTTGTGAGACTGATCATTTGGGACTAAAAGTGCATGCGAAGTAACCTGAATCTAATCAGTATAGTAATCATTCATCTAAATTCACACCCCTTCCTTTGTTCACAAAGGGTCAGCACTCCCAGTGTATCAAAAACCTTTTTTGCTCTATAGTAGCAGTTGCAACAACAGTAGCAGTAAATACATAGGCAGTTCGATAATAATGTAGTTTAGGCCATACATACAATGAAAATTGTAGTCTAGGTGCAACAGAGTAATGGAAGAAAGCAAATTTTTACTCCGCATGTACAGGCCGAGCCACACCAAAGTCACAGCCGTTAACATTTCAACCGAAGTCTTCCTCAGAATATGTATGTATGGCCTAAACTACATTATTGCCCGAACTGCCAATGTATTTACTGCTACTGTTGTTGCAATTGTTACCATGAAGTAAAAAAGGTTTGTGATATACTGGGAGTGCTGACCCTTCTTCTGGCTTGGCTGGAGTGTGTGCTGAAGTTGCTTCATTGTCCTGGTAAGGTGCACCCTTCATTGCTTGCCATACTGATTTCCGTACACATTTGTGCATAATAATAGTGGAGCCTGCCTTCTGTGTATACTGAAATCTGATTGTTGCTTCATGTTTAACCTGACTTATGAGCATATTATTAGTTGGGTTACAGTACAGAAAGTCTATATTTGCTTTGCTAACCTTGTTTTTACAGGGGGTTCCATGGATTTTGCTGAAGGCCAGACCATGGTGGTAAGTGTAAAGGGTGTGTGCATATTATTAATGTTAATTGCTGATTGTGTGTTAACTGTTGCCAGAAGTACCAGGTCACTAGGTGGGTTTGTGAGTGGTTATAGCTTCCAGAGGGCTATAACAGGCTAGATAGATGCCCCAACTATTGTTACTCTGGGTGGAGGCACCTTAATATCGAATCCAGACCCCTCAACCTGTGGTTGGGAGTACAGGCAGGGGTAGTAACTCTAGGGATAGTGCCACCTAGGGGTTACATCTTGGAGGAACTGCTGGGATTATCACTCCCTAGTGGCCAAAATACAAAATTGCAGTCAGTTGCAAATTAAGCGCCAAAGTTAAAATGGAGAGCCTCGCTGCAGCTAAATTGAATATGCCACCCCACAAAATGGTTGTGCATCATATGTTGGGGTAGAGCGAGGCAGAAGGGGTTGATCCCCACCATGCTTTACTGTTGTTGGATATCCCTTAAGGGGCCACTAATGCTATTATAGAAGAAACTGTGGGTATGGTTAAGTATTTGGGAAAAGTTTCAGTGCAAGGGTGGAATGCTGACCTTTTTGAACAGACAATATTGGCCCTCATTGAGTGTAGCGCTCCTATTGATCCATGGAAAGTACCCCTGGTTATTATGCCTAAGGGATTCCAGATGGGGTGGATGGTCATCCACGTGCATATTAGGCCATTTTCTCATGGGGGGTGGTCCCCCAAAGTGGAAGGATTTAGGGAGAAGTTGTTAAAACTGTTGGCCACTGAGGGACAGACTGTTGAGGGTTTTCAGAGGGACCTAGAGAATTATGGGAGGATTACTCCAGTACATTCCTCTCCAGCCTCGACACCTCTACCTATGCCATTTCCCATTGCAGCTTCCCCCTATAATGGTACCCTCTGTAAATCTGGAGTCTTACTGCAGGCTCAGACTGTTTTCAGGTACCATCCCTGTCCTTGTGGGAGAAGATGATTTGGAGACATGGATGAACTATGTCACTCCACTGGTCCAAGAGTGGCAATGTTCTCAGGGGGAAAAATGTAAGAGACTTATGGAGAGTTTAAGAGGCCCTGCACTTGAAGTTATCTGGTTTCTCTGGTCCACCAACCTGGAGGCCTCCGCTGCTGAATACTTTTTTTGTTTTAGAAGGTGTGTTTGGTAGTGCTGAGTCAGGGGAGAATTTGATGTGGAAGTTTAAATTCACCAAACAATGGAAGAATGAATGCTTATCTGCTTATTTGACTTGAGTAGAGTGGGCCTTGCAAAGGGAGCACCGAAAAAGGGGCATCCTGGCTAGTGAGCTAAATAGAGTGAGATTAGAACATGTCATTAAGTCTGCTCGCTATTCAAGTGTGCTTATGCTGAAATTAAAACTTCAGGATCGTAAAAATAATCTCCTTGAATACTGTTGGCTAATGAAGGAAATTAGAGAGGCTGAGACTGAAGATGATTGTTGGGACTCATACGCTAGTGGTGCATGAACTACCCCTACCCCTGAGTTGGCTAATGACAGGGAGGCCACCCTACAATCTCAGCAAATCAGTGAACTGCTAAAGGAACTCAAGGATCTGAAAGCCAGCCACCAAACCTCTGCAGACTTTGCAAAAACCCATGGTCCCTGCCCCTCCAATGCTGAGGCCACTTACGCACCTCAGCCTGACAAGAAGGGAGCCCATGCCCATGCTATTGAACCAAAATACAACAGTAGTGCAGTGGAAGAGATGAGGGAGTTGTAATCTATGGTGCAAGACTTCATTCTCGAGTCCAAACAGCTTGTACCCTGGAAGAACTATGGTGGAGCAGAGCCTGAACCAAGGCCCAAGGAAGAGTATAGGCCCTCACCTTCTGATAAGCCCTGCGAGGACTTATCTCATCCCACTGAATCCAGAACCAAAGTATTTTGTTACTGGTGTAGGGAAGATGGACACACTAAGAGATCTTGCAATGCTTCTGAGGACCTGTGGTGAGTCACTGCCAAATTGCTCAAACAGGTCCGGCAAAGTAACAAAGCCGCAGCACTGGCCATCATGCAAATCTTTTTCCTCTAAGGCTGCAGTGAAAAAAAACTGCTAAATCTGCTCCTTCATACTGGTCCAAGATGGTAGGCCATTCTATGAAAACTATGGTGCACATTAATGGTTTCCTGGCCTGAGCCATATTGGACAGTGGATTTCAGGTCACTATTGTATTTAAAGATTTGTATGACTAGCACCTGTCTGATCTCCCACTCCAACCCCTTGAAGGACTGCAAATCTTGCCCATACCTTGGTTATGTACAACTAGGGTTGTCTTTTCCCTCTACTGTTGATGTTGTGGATGACCCTGTGGAGACTCTGGCCTTGGTCTGCCTGCCAACCGGCTTGTATGATGGTCTCCCTCTGCTTATCAGTACTAATGTCCACATGTTTGGCTGACTAGCCCAACTGTTTCGGGAGAAACAAGCTCAAAAAAACTGGACGAGAATTACACATCCATGCCATGGTGTGGAGAGCATATGTTCTACAGATACAGGCTAAGATGGCCGACAAGGATAAACTGGTAGGAGGTGTATGGAAGAAAGACCCAGCACCTCTGGTACTGCCACCCAATGCTCAGTGTACCATCAGCAGTGAAGTGCGAATGAAGAAGGATGTCACCAATAAGATCGTTATGCTGGATGACCCAGAAGAAGGAAAGCTGCCAGATGAGCTCCTAGTTAAACCTAGTATATTGCCTGCCCATGCTCACTCCTATGCCTGGAGAGTGGTGGTCTAAATTCAAAATGTGTCTGACCAGGGCATTAGAGTCAACCGAGGTTGCACCCAGGCTACTGTCTATTGTGCAAATACTGCTGTGCTACCCAGCAAGCACCATACCGACGAGGATGCTGAAGTAACTCCCAACTTGTTTGATTTTGGAGAATCCCCATTCCTAAAGAGTAGACATAGAAACATAGAAACATAGACTTTGGTGGCAGATAAGGACCGCTTGGCCCACTCAGTCTGCCCATTTCCCCTACCTATTGAATAAGCTGCAGATCCTAGTTAACCAACAGCCTACTTCCTCCTACCCCCCACTATAATTGCCTTATGGCTGTCCCATGCATTCTTAAATTCCCCCACTGTTTTTGGCCCCACAACCTCCTCAGAAAGGTGGTTTCAGGCGTCCACCACTCTCTCTGTGAAAAAAAATTATCCTCATGTTGCTCCTGAGATGTCCCCCCTCTATCTTTAAATTATGCCCCCTTGTTCTTGCACTTCTCTTTATCTGAAAGATGCTACCTTCTTGGACTTTGTTGATTCCCTCGAAGTACTTGAAAGTTTCTATCATGTCCCCCCCGCCTTCCTCTAGGGTATACCTATTAAGCTCTCTTAATCTTTCTTCATATGGCTTCTGATGCAGACCCTGCACCATTTTAGTTGCCCTCCTCTGGACAGCCTCTATCCTGTCTATGTCCTTGCAGAAATGGGTCTCCAAAACTGCATGCAGTACTCCAGATGGGGTCTCACCAACTGTCTGTACAGAGTGATAACAACTTCCTGTTTTCTATTGGTGATGCCTCTCCCTATGCATCCCTGTATCCCCCAGCTCTCCTTATTGCCGTCTCACATTGCTTGCCTACCTTAAGGTCATCTGATATGACTACTCCCAGGTCCCTTTCCATTTTTGTTGTTGTTAATACCCCCCCCCATGTACTCTTCACCTGGGTTTTTGTTTCCCAGGTGCATTACTTTGCACTTCTTTGCACTGAATTTAAGCTGCCATACTTTTGACCATTTCTCCAATCTTGCCAAGTTCCTTCTTATCCTTTCCACCCCCTTTGTGTATCAACTCTGGGATAAAGTTAGTCTCAAGCTGGCCCAGTGGAGTGGGGTTTTTTCTTTGAAAGAATAGGATGTGGGATGCATCACTGGTGCTGAACATCAGATCAGGCTCCACAACGAGAGACCATTTCAAGAGAGGTCCCATAGATTGGCCCTTGCAGACACTGATGATGTTCAGCGCCACCTCCTGGAGATGTTAGCAGCTGAAATTATCCAGGAATCATGTAGCCCTTAAGCATCTCCCATTGTGGTAGTCCAAAAGAAAAATGGTTCAGTGAGGATGCATTTAGATTACAGGACACTTAACCAAAGAACCATACCCAACCAGTATGCAATACCTCGCATACAGGATGCCCTTGATTGGCTTAATGGGAGCCAGTGGTTTTCTGTTTTAGACCTCAGGATTATATCTTAGACCTCAGGGTATTATCAAATCCCAATGGCACCAAAGGACAGAGTGCAAACTGCATTCATCTGTCCCCTGGGTTTTTACAAATTCTTGAGCATGCCCCAGGGCATCTCTGGAGCACCTGCCACCTTGTTTGGCAAAACACTTGAAGAGCATGAGACTCACTTGTTCAAGGTCCTGGACCAGTTAGAAGACTTCAGATTAGAATTGTCCATCAACAAATGTACATTTTTCCAGCAATCTGTAAAATATTTAGGCCAAATTATGTCTTCTGAGAGCATTCAAACTGATCCAAGCAAAGTGGAAGCCTTAACTACCTGGCCATGGCTTAACAATCTCCAAGAGCTGCAAAGATTCCTGGGTTTCTGCGAATACTACCACCATTTCATAAAAGATAACTCTAAAGGGATCAACAATGCCGGTTTGACAACTATTTTGTCGACTGACGTCACAGTGATGGATTTATGTCGACCGCAAGTTGCAGTTAACATAAATCTGAAAGGAGACCCGGTTCTTTTTCTATCGGGGGGCTTTGCCACCTGAACCCCTGAACTTATAGATTATCAACTCTGAGTTGGAGTTGATTTGGGAAACGGGTGCAGGACCAGGGGACAGAGTGGCGGGGGCTCTCTCGGACTATTGCAGTGAACTGTCGATGTTGTTGGCATCGATGTGTCCGCTGTAATAGCGTCACTGTACAGAGGGCATACCACATTAAAGTCATTCACCCCCTGCTAAATATGACTCAAAGGTACCCACTTACAAATCAAAAATATAAAAAGAGTGCTGTAAAAGAAGGAGATAAGGCCTATTTCAAAACCAATGAACCATTTGGGGCCAGGTGGACCAAGGAATGTGATACAACTTTTTGTGATATTATTTATCAGCTTACACATGCTCCCGTACTCACTTATGCAGATCTAACTAAACCATATGTGTTACATTCAGATGCCAGCTTGGAAGGACTTGGGGCCATGCTTTATCAGGAGTATGAGGAAGGATTACGCCCTGTGGTGTTTGCTAGTGGAAGCTTGACACCATCTGAGAAAAACTACCCTGTGCATAAACTTGAATTTCTCGCATTAAAGTGGGTGATAGTAGACCAATTTCACGAATACCTCTACAGAGCTAAAATTCTGGTAAAGAATGACAATAATCCCCTCATGGTTCTATGTCATAATGGTGATTGCTGAAGGCAAGTGTACATCACTGAAAATACAGTACGGTGATGTACACTTGTGGCGTCAACAGCAGCAGCAACAGCACTCAAATGTATGAGGTGAGCTGCACCCCCACACTCCCTAACTAAAGATTCTCAACTCCAGTGGGGTGCATGTCGGGGGCGCGTGTGTGTGCAAAACTTAAAAAAAATAACAAAAGCCGAGTGCCGCAAAAATTACCACATTGCCCAGACCCGAACCTTGCACCCTCCCTACCATAGCCAACCACCCTCACCACTATGCCACACAGCCATCTCAGCAGTCTACTGCTGCACTGCCTCCCACATACCTTACCTCCACTTCTGTCCCTTGCATGGTATGGTTCCTGTCACCCTTCTTCGCCCTTCCTCCTAGCCCCTCGCTACCCTCTCCAGTAGCCCAAGACACAGGTGTTGAGACTGAGTCTCCATTATTGTGGTCGCTCAATCTCAGTTGCCCTGTTCACTGGATACTCACCCCTCATGTATGTCAAACTTCAGCCAAATTAGATGCAACTGGACACTGTTGGTTATCAGCCCTTTCTACATGTGATTATTCAGTGGAGTACCATCCAGGCCTGAATCACATTGATACTGATGCCCTATCCAGGAGGCCTGTATCACATTCTGAGAGGGTGAGGATGTCTGAGCAATCTGTTAAGGCCCTATGCCACAAGTTTGATAAAGATAAACATCCATCTTCTGAAACTGTAGGCTGGTTGATTGCCAGGGGCCCCCAGAAACCTATGTCCCTGCAGCCCGTTTTTGCAGCCTTTGACTCGAGTACGTTGCCTCAACTTACTCCAGCCGATATCCAGAGGGAGCAGTATCACGACCCCATGATTAAGCTTGTGTTGGACACCATAAATGCTAGAAAGAGTGCTTCCAAGCTTCGATCCAAAGACCATAGAACTGCTTTACTCTTCTGAGAAGGGCCTAGGCACAAGTTGCGCAACAAGCTACTTTACTGAGAGACCACGGATGGACAAGGGTAAGTCATTAAACAATAGTTGGTGCTGCTGTGTACATTTTAACATGTGGTTCTACAAGCACTTCATGATCAGATGGGACACTTGGGCTATAAAAGAACTTCAGATTTAGCCCATGCCTGCTTCTATTGTCCCAACGTGGGTGCTAACATTAATGCCTCTATCAAAGCATGCAGCTGCTGCCTTCAGAGAAAAGCTCAGCTACAGAGATCAGTGTCCTTGGTTAATTTCTCCATTAGTGCACCCAAGGAGCTTGTATGTATGGACTTTTTATGCTTGAAGCCTGATGCAAAAAACATTGGCAATGTGCTTGTTGTGACAGATCATTTCACTCATTACGCCCAGGCTTATCCAACAAAGGACCAGAAAGTAGCAACCGTGGACAAAGTGCTTGTTGAGAAACTTTTCGTTCACTACAGTGCCCCACAGCAGATCCATTCTGATCAGGGGAGAAACTTTGAAAGCCATCTAAACAAGGAGATGCTCTCACTCCGGGGGTAAGAAAATCAAGAACCACCCCCTGTCATCCTCGAGGAGATCCGCAGCCCAAAAGATTCAATAGAACATTGTTGGACATGCTGGGAACTCTTCATCCTAAAGACAAGCAGAGGTGGAGTCAGCAAATAAGCACTTTGGTACATGCTTATAATTGTACTTGTAATGATGCACTTGGTTTTTCCCCATAGAAACTGGTGTTTGGGCAAGAAGCACGTTTACCTATTGACATTTGTTTTGGTGTATCACATGATGAAATCCAAGCAGAAAACTATCTCCAGTACATACAAAAACTCAAAGCTCAGCCTAATCATGCCTATCAGCTGGCTCATACAGTGGCTGCCAAGAGAAACTTAGCCAATAAAGAAAGACATGAAAAATGTGTTAAGGCTCAAGAGTTACAACCCGGGAATCATGTTTTATTAAGAAATTTGGGTTTGCATGGAAAACACAAGATAGCTGACAGGTGGAATCCCACCCTGTACATTGTTATCAGCAAGCTGGGTGATCTGCCAGTTTACAAAGTGCATCCAGAAAATGACCCACAAGCTGTAAAGACAATGCACAGAAATCACCTGTTACTGATTGGGCGAATTATTATAGACTCTGTACTTCAAAATACAGTTCCTACTGGGCCTGTGACCAGAGCTGCAGCTAAAAAGAAACAATTAAGCTCACCTTCTACTGTTCCACAGCTAAAGCCTTCAACCAGTAATGCTGTGCTTAATAATGACAATCACTCTGAGTCTGAGGATAGTGAATATGGGGCTACCTATTATCCCTCTTTTGAACTAGCCCAGTTATTCCAGGGCAATCCTTTGTGTAACATGGGAGACAGTGCTGAACCTTCAGGACTGTCTAATTGTCCAGCCCTCTCAGCTACCCCTGTACCACCTGATAGTGAAGTGCAAAGTATACTTCCAAAGTAGCAGACTCTTTATATCTCATGGAACTGTCTGAACCCCAAGAGGCAAGCCCTGGCCTAGAAAGTGAGAGCCAGAATGGTGAAGTGCCAGACGAAGCTGAAATATTTGAAACTGATAACTCTGATCCCATGTTGGGCAATAATGCTAATTCAAATATTGATTTTGAAAGTATCAGCAATGTGATACATGATTTAAATTCTATGGCGCTTCCCCTCAATGTTGAACCAGAGTTTACAGAGCAAGCAGATTCAAGTACTACTGTACAATCAAGTGGTCTGTTAAACTTTGAGCAAACAGCAAGTGCAGAGGCACCCCTTTCGTCAGAAGCTAACTTACTGCTGGATAATGAGCCGAGACTGATCAACCCAAATGCCAGTGTTGAAAGGATTGAGTCTGTGCCTGCCCCTCCTAGAAAATCTGAAAGAGCTATCAAGCCTGTTGTACACCTTAGTTATGATTCCCCAGGAAGGACTGTAGATCTACCCATGAATATAGTCCACAAAGGGGTTTACATTACAGCTAATTCCCTTCCCAAAATAGGTTACACTGCAACCTCTAAGCTAATAATAAAGCCCTCCAGTCAGTACTCTAGGGAGCACTCTACATGAAGCTTAAAGTTAGCTGACCAGGTCAGACCCTGATCCCTGTGGGTGAGTGTGCAGGAAGTGGTACAGACAAGGGTAATGTGGTTAGCTACCTGAATTAGTATAGAGATGAGAAAACAGAATGCTTGAAATGAAAATGTAAAATGTTTAAGCAATACTATGCCTATGAACCAATGTTGGTTATGAACAAAGTATATTTATTATGTTGCTGTATCAAATATGAAACTACGTAGTATGTATATATTAGTCTATGTTTGCAATCTGTACACATAGTCACGAATAGTATTTTCCTAAGTAGAAATGTTTATGAAATATAAACTTGATGCAGAAGCCAAGTTTTCCTAGGCAGGGAAGAGTGTAACTCCCTCCCATCAATTTGAGGTTTACCTTAATGTCTTCCTGGGCTCTATCCATACCCACTGCCAGGCTGAAGTCCTTTATAGATAGTGAATCCAAGGTTATTTATCTGCTCCTGCTGTTTTATGTGAGAGTGCCATGCTGTGCCTCTGCACCTGTACCTTTAAGACTTTGGCCAGTATGTGTATAGTAAATGGTCTGGGCTGGGTCCGAGTGTTTCAAAGCTTGTGACCGGCCAGACACCACTTTAATTTGCTCCACTCTGCTGTCAATAGTAGAGCTGAGGGAGCTTGAATTAGTACTGTGGTTATTTACTTCTAACTTACTTGCAGCTTTGATTATCTGAATGGGAGCCGCCATGTTTGGTCCAGGGCTTCCAGCATTTGGACCAATGGGACTCAAGGAACCTCAAAGGGTCCTTAGCTCAAGTGCCTTATGGGAAGGAAAACTTTAGTTTTTGCAGTTTTTAGGTCGGCACCTAAACTGAACTGAAGGGGGAATCCAAACTGTGACTGACAGCTCCCCCAGCCAACCAGAACTCAGGAAACAAAGGGGAAATCCCCAGGACTGTTAGAGACAGTAGTTCAGTTAGAGATAGAGTTGGAAGAGTGAGCAGCTTGAGCATTCAAGCAGCTGCTCCAGGAAGGAGCCTAAGAGATTCGTTGGGGGAGGGCCTCACTTTTTATTTTTATTTAGTTTTTTGTTAACCGGGTAGGTGCACTAGCCATGAAATGACTATTTTCAGGCACGACCCGCTTGCCTCCCCACTGCTGTTCTCCTGCTTGGGACTGTCAGATTGCAGTAATTGGAATGATCCGAATTGTGACTTTTACTTGTGGCAGAAAGCTCCAAGATACTTGAAGGAACAGCCTGACGATTTGGACCAAGAGGAAACTCTTGTGAAACATTCGGCCCAGAGGTTGTTTGAGACTGATTTAATGATTGAGAGGTTTGCTCAGTGAATCTACTGTAATAGCAAATGGTCTGAACACTAAACTGAGAGTTTGAGAAGTTAATGCTGTTCCTGTTAAATGTGCTGAATGTTTATTGTTGACTGTGGCCTGTTTTGCCAGTGACTGAACTGTGTTGACAGCTGGAGGCCTTCACCAGCAAACAAACTGCACTTTGCCAAAATTGCCTTTTCAGCCTTGGGCCTATGCCAGTCTCAGCCCAAGCCGTCCATTCCTGCTCTACAGACTGTTCTCTGGTGAGAGACTGGTTTTGGGGATCCATCCCCATGCACAGAAACAACTCACAGGTTGCAGCCATCTGGAGGGAAAGGCCATGAAGTAGGGGTGTCATGTAGGCCCTGCTTCATCATGCTTTCCGGTGAACTTCATGAGGTCTCCATATCGACAACTCCATCACTGAATGAGTAAATCCTGGGTAGCTCCGGCAACAAATCATTTAATTATCTGTGGTACCATCTAAATGCTTCAGTGATTTTTTTCTGGGTTACAAGAGACTGGGCCAACCGGACAGGATTACAAATAACCAAAGCTCTGTTGTGCATGCTAACTGCTTTTTTCTTCCCATCAAGGGCTCCAACAACAGCTGCAATGCCGGTCACCCTCGGGCAATGCCTCTGGCTAGCCAGTATATCATCCTGGATATCCAGTGTTCTGAGACTGATCATTTGGGACTAAACGTGCATGTGAAATAACCAGAATCTAATCAGTATAGTAATCATTCATCTAAATTCATGCCCCTTCCTTGTTCTTGACCCCATTAATAAATCTGATTGTTGTTTCATGTTTAACCTGCCTTATGAGCATATTATTAGTTGGGTTACAGTACTGAAAGTCTATATTTGCTTTGCTAACCTTGCTTTTTCAGGGGGTTCCAGGGACTTTGCTGAAGGCCAGACCCCGGTGGTAAGTGTAAAGGGTGTGTGCATATTATTAATGTTAATTGCTGATTGTGTGTTAACTGTTGCCAGAAGTACCAGGTCACTAGGTGGGTTTGTGGGTGGTTATAGCTTCCCAGAGTGCTATAACAGCCTAGATACCACCACTACTGTTGCTTTGGGTGGAGGCACCTTAATATCGAATTCAGGCCCCTTAACCTGTGGTTAGGAGTACAGGCAGGGGTAGTAACTCTAGGGACAGCGCTGCTTAGGGGTTACAGAAGAATTGGGTTTTCCTTTGTTCACCCAGAGGCCTAAGAGAGTTGAGAACTGTTGCAGAGTCTGCATAAGAACTGGCATTGATGTGCAAGGGGAGGTTAGCAGGACTAGGACATTGTCTGCATGTAACAAGATAGAGTAGGTTTCCTGGCCGAGAGAAAATGCCAGTGATGTCCAGATGTGACCTGAGGGCAATTGCCAGTGGTTCAATTGCCAGCAGAAAGAGAAGAGGGGAAAGGGGGCACCCCTTTTGAAGAGGGATGGGAGTAGACAGCAGGCCATTAGTGGAGACTATTGCCTTTGGTGAGTTATATAGCACTATCATCCATTTAAGGAAGGAGGGGCCACAGCTGAAGTGTGTTAGGGCTGCATAGAGGAATGACCAATTTTCCAAATCAGAATAGATTGAGTCTTTCCTCACCTGCTATCATGCCAATGGCACGGGTTCGGGAACTGATCTGGGATGTCGGGTGTCGACTGCAGTGTGAGAGCACTGAGTATCCAGGGCACTGTTCTCCTTTCCCAGTGAGGAAGGGTAATAGCACCTCACGTTAGCCTTGTCCCTAGTGTCTACTGGGGGTGCAGCAGCCAGGGACTGTCTGGATGGGGGAGCGAAGTGGCTGCCGTTGACATTCTGAATGTAGTAGCATGCATGGAGATGGTTGGACGGTATTGCACATCCACTATGTAATGGGAGAAAATGGGAAATGGATTCCAAAGTGGCTGCTGACTTCAAGCCCCCCCCCCAGTAGCCCTTCACACAATGAATACCCAGGTCACACTGATGTTATGCAGTAGTACGACTTGGTGGAAGATCGGGGGAGTCAGGGCTGAGGTAGCTGGTGTCTGGAGGGTTGACGAAGAAAAAAAACTTACCACAAAAAAAAAATCATTTGAGACTGAAGGGCTAGGTTACCTGCTGCTTGGGCCACTGAAGGTAAGGAGGGAACGCATATAGTCATAAGCCCGAACTTTAACAAAACCAACTTGTGTTGGGTGTATCAGGTGTGGCAAGTAGATTTCTATGTGACTAGCTAGTAGTTTTATCAGTATTTTGCAATCTGTATTAATGAGACAGATATGGTGATAGCACAGAGAATAGAAACATAAAAACATAGAATTTGGCGGCAGATAAAGACCGCTTGGCTCTCCCAGTCTGCCAATTTTTATTTATTTATTTATTGAGTCTCAGAATTAATACCTTTGAGCCAGGTGCTCTTTTACAAAGACTCCATGTGAAAAAGGAAATTATACAGAGCTGGAGTAACAGACATGAATATTCTGGTTACAAATACATTGGGTACAATTAAGCCGGCTGGGTGAGATACAATATACCCAGGACACTTGGAAATTATACAGAAATGGAGTGACAGACATAAATATATTAGTTACAGATACACTGGGTACAAGTAAGCAGGCTGGGTGAGATACAATAAACCCAGGACACTTGAAAATAAACCTAGTACATACAGTATATAACAGAACTGATATTAAGTGCTAGTGTTGAGGAAACTAGAAGTTTGTGGGCAGGTGTACAAGTAGAGAAAGCCAGTTAGAGACAGACGAGGGTAGTGTTGAGTAATAAGGTATAAACAGGTCAGATAGATTGGGGAAGAAAAAAAGTAGGGAAAGCATTCGAGGAGGTTGATTTGGATATGGATAATTGTGGTGGTTTCCAGAAAATAGTGTGGGAAATGTGCCGATGACTGTGGACTCAGTAATGACACAAAATGGTAGCCCAAGGGGGCTTTGTCAGTAAAATGGTTGGATAGGTACAAACAGGAGACCACCAAGATTAAGTAAGACAGTCACAGCTGCTGAGGCTGACTAGGTGCTGTCGAAGACCGTTTTTGAAAGGCCCAGTTTTGGGAGTTGCTTGAATGTGTGCAGGGAGGTTGTTAAATGAGCTGGGCTCTCTGTACATAAATGTTCTTTGTCCTTGGGATGTCCAGCATAACAACACCTGAAAAGTTAGATTGGGTGTGCTCCTCGTGCTGCACAAGTTGGTGGTGGTCCTGTTAAGGAGCTGTTGGGTAGAGGAGGGGGACTAACCCTATGGTGAGCTTTTTGGCAATAAGACAAGCGTGTTGGGTGATTCTTTTCTGGAGGTTGAGCCAATTGGTCTGCTGATATAGGCCACAGGTATGCGAGCCCTACTGGCACCAGTAACTAACTTGCAGGCTTTGTTGAGGGTAACCCTTAACTTTCTGAGGGGAGTGGTGAAGGCAGCACCATAGAATACAATACCATAGTCAATGATAGCCAGTATGGAGCTAGTCACTGCAAGTAGAGATGCAGCTAATTTAAATTCTGCCGTCGAAGTGAATGCGAAGTGGGAATTTCGGGTTGCGGAGCGGGCAATGCAAAGTGATCCTCCGCCTTATCATTATCACTTAACATTAAGGCAGAATGGCAACAGTAAGGCGAAGTCATTGTTTTTAATGGACTTTGCATTCCTCATTAGGATTCTAAGTGATCCACTTGGTGTTTCAGATTTGGCAGCCCCTCCCACACATCACATGGCTTACAGTACTGTAAGTCACATGGTCTTTAGCTAGGCAGGAAGAAAGTGAGTCATACAAGCAGACACTTTTACTTTCTCCTGTGCAGATGGAGAGAGAGTAGTGTGTTTTGTGACTGCTGATACTTTTAGATCACAGTAAGGAGGAGATTTAAACTTTGATTTAGACCCAACAGCTTTTTTAAAAGCTACGTTTTTTGTCTTTTCTGTACTCTTTTTTACTTAATTTGTTCTTTCTGTAAATTTTATTTTTCTTACCTTTATAAGTAGTTAGTTGTTTGTCTGTGTGACTGACTGTGTGTGTGTGTGTTGTGTGACAATGTGAGTAGTGATTGCTCGGACTGAGGGAGCTCAGTAGGAGAGATGGACCAGGGTGAGGGAATGTGTGGGACGGGGCAGCTCTGGGAGAGCTTGGTAGTGGTATGCATCATACCGTGTGCATGTGAGGAGGGCATGGGCGCCCATTCCTGTTGGACCGCTCAAAACTTGTGACTGCCCCCCACCGAAGCAGGACCAACACCGCCTCCTGTCCTGACTCTGAGGCAGTTGAACCACCACCACCACCACCACCAAGTCCAGCACCAGGTCCTCTGGAGCAGGATGTGCCTGTTCCCCCGGCCCAGGTCTGGATCCCATCCCTGTTCAGCACCGTGACCAGCAGGCTTACAATACATCCAAGTAACTATTAAAAACAAAATTATGTTGTGATTCATGACGTGATCGTAAATCGTGATTTGTGACTGCATTTGTGACCGTGATGATGAAGAAACGTGAATGCCTATGGCTGTACTTCCCTGGGCCCTAATGAGCTGTAGCTTAAAACTCCCAGACTTAAAAACACGTATCAATGAGCACAATGGTGCGGTGGTGAAGCCTGGAGAGATACTACAAAACAGGCTTACAATACATCCAAGTAACTAGAAAAAAAATTAATGTTGTGATTCGTAACGTGAATGATCGTGAATCATGATTTTTGACTGCATTTGTGACTGTAATGATGAAGAATGTGATTTGTATCACGAGTGACTTGTGATGATGGTCCTGACTTAAAAACGCATATTAATGAGTACAATGTTCACGCAGAATTAAGCACCACACCTGTCCAGTACTCTGAAGGGAAGCCAAAGAAACAACTGTGACTTAAGTTACAGATGGAGATTGGGCCCTAAAGAAATGCAAATGCACAGACAGATTAAGATTGCGCTGTGCACTGAAGAGATGCAGACACAAAGGCACAACACCTAACCAGTGCTCACCATCAGAAATTCAAATCTGGAAAAGAATACCTTTACCGGTTGGGGGCGGGCCGCGTGGGAGGTGAGCAGTGTACTGTACTGCTGCAGTAACAGTCACTAGTACTAGTACCAGTAAAGATACCACAAAGAAGTACAAAAATCACACAGCTGCAGTGGATAGCAGCTTCACATTGCTGAAATTATTATGTGGCACAATAAAAGGTGTCTGATTTAATGATACGCGTCACACACATACTCACACACACACACTAAGTAATACATAGCAAATTGAGACTTCAGTAATATAACCACATATTTTAAACAAACTAAAATTATGCACTGCTGCACCACAACAATCAGCAAAAAAATGGTAAGAAATATTGAAAATATTACAGTGTGTACATTAACGCAGTTAAACAAGAAAAATATCACAGAAACAGAAAGCACTGTCTTTTTCTCCTAGTTAATCTACCTACACCTCAGATACACCCCTCCCCCAAAACACACTTCCACTGTCTCTCAGCACACAGACTGAATGTTGAACATTAACATTCAAAATCCATACACAAACAATAAACGCTCGATGATATGAGCACATGAGGGTTTCCTATAATCTATGAACTAAAGTTTCAGCAAAAAAAAATGACTCAAAAAGGCTTTTTTTAACAGCTTTTTGAAGGTTTGAATTGCAGAGAGCTCTCAGAGCAGATTGTCTCCTACAGCTTCCTACACACACTACCCCAAACTGAGGCTGTGCAGAACAATCTAGAGCCCATGTGACTTGCAATCCCATGAAACACTGCAAAATTCGCCTTTGGAGCTTAAAAACAAGGCGAAGTAAGGCAAAGTACATTGTTTTCCATGTACTTCGCCTTAAGAATTGGTGGAGTAGTGGTTTGGGACGGCGGAGTAACGCAAAGTCTTTGTTTTCGATGGACTTCGCGTTACCCATTTGCAACGCAAAGTACTCTGCTTCGCATTGCGGAGCACTCTACGAATTTGCCTTCACTCCGCGGATCACTTTGTGGAGCGAATTGGGGCCACTTCACCCACCACTAACTGTGAGGCATAGTGCCTCTTGGGTCATACAGTGCCGATGTCAATAAAGGAGGCCTAGCCTGATATTAGCAGTTTGGGAGATGTTAGTAATGTGCTCTTGATAAGGGAGAATACTGTCCAGGGTGAGGCTCAGGTACTTAAACTAGTTGCCTGCTCAAGTACAGTACCAGTGTTGTTGGAGCTGGGTAGTTGGGCTCTTTTAAACTTGTTATGAGACCCAGCAAAGACCATTGTTTTAGTCTTTTTATAGTTCATAATTATTCTCTGCTCAATGAACCAAGCTTCAACGGAGGTAAAACTACGTTGCAGGTCACTGGTAAGGGGTGCAGGATCAGGCTGGCTGGAGTAAATCACAGTATCGTCCGCATACAGGAGAAGGTTAAAGGGGTAAATCTGGGGAAGGGTATTGAGGTAGAGGCTAAATAGTAGGAGACCGAGGATTGATCCCTGCGGAACACCAGATAGCATGGGGCAGCTTTGTGAGAGTGAGTCTGAGATTTTTACGTATTGGGTTCTGCCACCTAGGTAACTTCTGAGCCAGGAGGTAATGTTGTTTGAGACTTCAAGGGAGGGAGGGAGGGTAGGGTCAGGAGCAGTAGGGAGAATTGGCCGTATCAAAAGCCTTAGTAAGATCTATATAGACAGACCCTACAAGGTGACCAAGGTCAAGCGCTTTATGAATAATGTCCATGTAAGTGAGCAGGGCAGTGGCAGTGCTATGCTCTTTCCTAAACCCATGTTGATGAGAGCATTGAATGCCATGGGTGGAGAGATAATCAGTTAGCTGTTCGGCCACTAAGCATTCAAGGACTTTTGAGAGGGGTGGTAAAATGGAAATGGAATGGTAGTTGACACGGCTGGCTCTACCACCACCCTTGTGGATTGGTGTCACAACTGCAGCTTTCCAGACAGAGGGAAATTGACCAAGTCACAGGGATAGATTTAGGATTCAGGTGAGCGGGGCCAGGACAGCATCAATGGAGAGGAGAAGCAGTTTAAGGTCAAGGGTGTCAGAGCTGTGTCTTGACTTAAGCACCTTCACAAGGTGTATCCTGGCGGTAGAAGAGGTGACTGATCTGAAATAGAATTGGGGAACATTTGGAGGGGAGGTCCTATTACTGGCAATATCCTCAGGGGATGGCTCATCAAGACACTGTGGGGGAGAACACCACTCAGATCAGTGAATGAGGTATTGAGAATGTTTGCAGTTTTGCTCAGGTCATGAACGGTGACCCCATTGTAACTGAGTAGGGTGGGAGGGGACTGACTGGGCTTACCCATAAGGTTTTTTATATTTTCCAAGAATATTTTACTATTATCCCAGGAATGAGAGAACATGCCTTTGTATTATGTGGCTTTTGCCTGCGGGATGGCCCAGGTGCAGTTATTCCTGGTGGCCTTATAGCATTGCCAGTCTCTAGATTTGCCAGTGGCATGTACCACTTGCCAAAGTTGGTCACAAGTGGCCATAAGGTGCAGAAGGGAGGATGTAATCCATGAGTTTGAGACCCCTTCCACCTTCCATTTTCTGCGGGGGGCAAATATGTTACAGGCTGTGTTGAATAGGGCGATGAAGCAGTTTAATGCCTCATCAACACTTTCAGCGAGGAAGACTGGGGAGCAATTTCAATTGAGGAGATATTCTTGGAAGTGTTCCTGATGCCCTTTCCTGAGAAACTTCTGATATGATATTTTACATGGGCATTTAGGGACCTTGTTGGTCCAGAGGCATGTGATTGGGAAGTGGTCACTCAGGGCATCAAGTAACACTGTGGTATTAGTGATCCTTTT
This sequence comes from Neoceratodus forsteri, assembly GCA_016271365.2. Taxonomy (NCBI): domain Eukaryota; kingdom Metazoa; phylum Chordata; order Ceratodontiformes; family Ceratodontidae; genus Neoceratodus; species Neoceratodus forsteri. The sequence goes on along the minus strand of CM057450.1, from coordinate 226,892,821 downwards.
GGGGCAGTTAGAAAATATCAAGTTGATCAGTCTGCTAGTACTAGTCCTATAGTTTATTCTGGTGGGAGTAGAGACCAGCTGGGAGAGGTTGATGGCTGCAGCTCCATCCTTACAGGGGTTAGAGTCAGGAGACAACCAATTGATGTTAAAATCCCCTAGTGCAATGACTTCCATGCCTTTAAGCAGACTGGCAATGAAGTCAAGGAACGTGTGGAAGTCTTTGCGATTCTCCTTAGGTGGACTGCAGACTGAGTGGATAATAATCGACTTCCCTTTGTTACCTAATGTAATTTTAACCCCCAGAGATTGAGTACAATCCTTGGGGAGCAGTGTGGGAAGAGCCTGGCCTTGAAGGGAGTTAGAGATGTAAAGGGCGCAGCCACCACCATGTTTACCAGTCCTATATGTCCTGTTTAAGGTGTAACCATTGAGGGAGACTGCTGAGTCTGTTACCTCAGGGGAGAGCCAGGTTTTGAATATGGAGAGGATGACAGGCTTGTGCTGTAGCACCCAGACTTGTAGTTGATCTAGCTTAGGCAGGAGGCTTCATATGTTAATTGAGGCGAGTTTAAGACCCCCAGGGCTACCACTGCTATCAAATGGTTATTGCAGAAGCCCTGGGTTAGGGTGCATGTTACCTGACAGTAGTAGTAGCTGTAGCTGTCTAACCAGGGTGTATTTGAGAAGTTTACATTTGGGCTTGGGCAGAAACTTGATGGGTTTGGGAATGAATGTGGGGGTCATTACATAGGAGAGATGGAGTGACAGATAGTATGCCTGGTGAGATGGCCACCAGTTAGGTTCAGAAATAAACTTTGCTGGTTTGAGGGACAGGTCAGGTAGACTGATCACGGTGCCAGGTGTTATGGAAACTAGGAAAGTTAGAGACAGGTCTAGAGTGGGTATAGAGGTGTTGTCTGAGGAGAGTGGCAAAGTTATGGTTAGGACAACAGTAAGGAGAAAGTAGAGATAATGTGCCATAATAAATCAGTGGTCAGTTCCAGGTTTGGGGCAGGCTAAGTAACTTACTTTGGGGGGGGGTTTGTGTCAGAAGGCAGCAATAGAATTCTGTGTTGCCAGAATTAGGATAAGGATTGCAGGAACCCAGCATACAATTGCACCCCCAGGATAGGGTAGTGGTCATGGTGCTTGCCCTCGGTGCAGAGGGTCACAGGCTCGAATCCAAGCAGGGCAGAGGGTGCAAGTACCAGGGATACTTCCAGAAAATGGAATAGCCTGAATGGTGAAATGACCATGTGAGAGATAAAAGGAGGCTAGAGGATGAGTCAGAACATTCAGGGACAAGAGCAGTTGCTGTATGCTCAGGGATGACTCCTAGAGGTGACGCAGTATAACAAACTAATGGGAAAATGGGGACTTAGTTTCTGTTCAGTACAACATCACGTCACTATGAGGTATAAATCAAGTGCCAAGACAGGGCAGTCAACATGAAGCATCAACCGGCTCACACAGTAAGAAGTTGCTCAAGCTCCACAGAGGGGCTTCATTTTCCAGTACCTTGCTGTATGTTGCAGTCTGCTCCTGGGGAAAATTCACTCCATTGGGAGTGCTGTGGCTGAATGGAGGAGGAGCCTTTGGAGAAACAGAGGGATGGGAGGGATGGGATGGGGGGGCAGGAGAGAATATTTGGCGGTGAGGAAGACAACAGAAATTCAGGCAGGAGGCTAGAGAGGCCGGTGGGAGATTGAACTGCACTGCTTATGCGCAACCCCAGAGGGGAGAGAGTAGTGAGGAGACTGAATGGTGTGGAAGAAAAGAATCCAAATTAGAAAAAAAGCACAGAGGTAAGCTGAAATCACAAACACAAATGCAGTTCAAACCAAGCAATGCAAGCATCAGGTTAGAATGAAATTCGGGATTACATCACAAAAACAGAGTAAACATACAGCAATAAATAATGCAGGCTCTGTACAAACTGAGTTAAAGTCCCAGCATAAAACGGAGTAAAACACAATCAGTAAATGAGTAAAACAGCAGAGCAAAGGAGGGGATCAATGAGCTAACACAGTAAGAAGTTGCTCAAGCTTCACAGAGGGGCTTCTTTTTCCAGTACCTTTTCCCTACCTATTGTAACACCACAGACCAAGTATGGTCTGTGGCTTTGCCCCCACCTTCCCTAACCACTAAGGTTTCCTTATGTCTATCCTATGCTTTCTTGAATCCTGTTACAGTTTTTGCCCCCATCACCTCCACTGGAAGGCTGTTCCTGGCATCCACCACTCTTTCTGTGAAGAAGTACTTCCTCAGGATTCCCCTGAATCTACCCCCCTCCAGCTTGATATCATGACTTGTTCTTCAGCATCTTTTTTTTTAAATGCTTCCCTATGATACCCTATTTAAACCCATGAGGTATTTGAAAGCCTCTATCATATTCCTCTCTCCCTGTTTTCCTCCATGGTGTACATATTGAGGTCCTTTAGTCTCACCTCATAGGATATTTTATGCATTTTAGTTGCCCTCCGCTGGACCTCTTCAACTTTATCTATGTCTTTCCAGAGTTGTGGGGGCTGATTCTAAAAGGTACACATTCACTGCAGAGAACTTTTAGCAGGGTGTTTGACGTAAGTAGCGACTTACGTCAAACATTGCAGCAAGTGCAATTCTAAAAATAGTGTGCTACAAATGCTCTGTAACAAGTCCGGAACACAGAACAAATGCAGTTAGACCAGGTTATCCCTAGTCTAACTTTTCATCCATGGGGAACCCCCTTTTACGGGACGTGTGCCAAACCTTTGGCTCAAGGTGCTATAAAGTAAGAAACTGTTGCAACTGCATCAGCCCTTCTAGAATCGGACCGCATTGTGTACAAAGGGCTTTGGTGCAACTGCATCCAACTTTGCGGTGGATGCAGAGCTTGACGCAAGTCCTGCATCCACCTTCTAGAATTGTCCCTGTGGTCTACAGGACTGGACACTGTACTTTAGGTGAGGTCTCACCAATGATTTATATAGTGGTATCACCACCTACCTCTTTCTGATGATGAAACTCCTCCCTATGCACCATAGCATTCCACTAGCTCTCCTCACTGTCTTGCCACCCTGTTTGGCTACCTTTAGGTCATCAGGTATAATTACCACCAAGTATCTTTCCTGCTTGGTGGTTATCTGTACCACTCCCCCCATCTTGTACTCTGCCCCTGTGTTTCTGTGCCTCAAATGCATGATTTTGCACTTCTTCACATTGAAACTTAGTTACCACACTTTCGACCACTCCTCAAGCTTTCTTAGATCACTATTCATTTTTTTCCAAACCCCCTGGAGTGTCTACCCTATTGCAGATTTTTGTGTCATCTGCAAAAAGGCACTCTCTTCTAGCCCTTCTGTAATGTTGTTAATAAAGACATTAGAAAGGACCAGTCCCTGTACCAGGGTGGGACAAATCACTTTTTGACCAGGTGGCCAGTTTGGCCATCATACCTCAAAATCTGGTGGCCAAAAATATTTTTAGGTGGCCAATTTTTTTACGGCCACTAGCCTATAAAATACGGTAGCCATTTTTTTAACTTGTCTTTCAGATGAGGAATTGTCTATTAACCTACATTTGGGAACATGTTTACCAGAGATTCTGATGAGAATTAGCCTGCCAGAACAGCATTAAGTATACGCAGGAGGGAGAATTTATGAAGTACAAATTGAAAGTCCTGCCTGTCTAACTGACTGACCAGAACCTGCTGATTTACAAGTGAAAACAAGTCCTCTCCTAGTGCTAAGTGTACACTGTGTTTTTTTTTTGTTGTTGACTTGTTAAATAAACCAATAAAACCTTTCAGATGTTCTGATTCTCTTATTGTCTTGTGTGTTCTTCTTTTTTTTTTGGGGGGGGGGTACTTTTTTTGTGACTTTTTTTTTAATGACATGGCCAGACATGTGCTGCTGCCTGCTGCTGTGCTGTTACCATCCCCAATCCACCACTGTAGGATCATCATCACTAAAATTAGATTTTGAGGGCAAGGGCAGAAAATAAGTTTTAAATGCTTCCTAAAAACTATGACTGACAGATTGCTAACAGTATTTATATTGCTGTTACTGTCTTCTTCAAAATCGGTCCACCTCCCACATCCCACTCCAACGCAACCACTGTCTATGTCCTTTGAACTCAACTCCTCGAGTCCGACTCCGACTCCTCATCTATTTCTGCTTCCAAGTCCATTACATCTGATTCTGGATGTGTGACTTTATGCCCAAAAAAAATGCCGATATCCTGGTGTTGATGAGTACCAGCAATCAATTGATGCGTCTGTATTAATGTCCACTATTGTTGGTCCATTTAAACTGATCATCAGCAAATCGTCCATAGTGCTATCAATAAGATTGCTACGAGATATTGTTTTAATCCTATTATGAGCACTAAATCCCCTTTCACAAGCAACTGTACTCACTGGCATTACCTGAAAAATTGTGATCAACAATCGTAAAAGACCAAATCTCTCTAAATTTTGGTGAACCTTTCTTAATACATGCTCTGTATTTTGATTTTTTACAGCATTTTTGAAATCTTGCCACTCTTCCAAAACTTTTTGTGTAATTTCTCATTCAAGTTCAGCATCCTCCAGCTCTGGATCAGATAAAAGTTGCCCTGAACCGTACTGCTTTTTCAGGAATGGCATGTACATCTGGCAAAGCCTTGTGATGGATTCCTGACCAAAATTTAGAAAGAGAGGGTCATCAGGAGAAGGCCAAACTGTTGTGTCAAATACTGAAAATCGTTTGTAGTCTTCTGACTGCCACATGGGCTCAAATCTGTCACATAAGAATCCAACCACACTGTTGCATATTTTCTCCTTGATCAGTGTGCGGGCATTTTCACTGGAAACAATCTCCTTGGCTGCTTGGTCTGAAGCAGTGGCCTGCCTGGTTCTTTTTTGCCTTTTATTCCTATTTTTCTGTACTACATGATGTTCACTAGCATTTTCAGTCATGCCTGGTGGAGGAGCTTGAGGAGTGCTGCTGCCATCCATACCACCAGTAAGGAGACTGCCCTCCGAACTGGCATACTCTAAAAACTGTGCCTCAGCAGGGCCCGCATTGGTCTTCAACTTCATGAGCTCCGAAATGCAGCTCTCCACCTGTGGCTGTACCTGAGTAAGACGAAGACCCTCTTTTTGGAAATTTTGAGAAAGCCTTCCAAGAATAGATAGATAATCTTGTTGAAAGGCCAAGAACCACATTTTTTTTTGTTTTTTACAAAGTTCAAATGTTCTTTAGTGCTGTCTGCATCAGAAGTCCCACTGTGCTGTGTTGCAGTATTCTCTAAGTGTGCAATTATTGCCGGCAGGTTGTGGAGAAGAGCTGAGACAGCACTGTGGTATGAACTGGCCCAGCGCACTGTGAAAATGCTGACCAGTTTTTTCAATACAATGAAAAGGGTGTTAGCAGCCTCCTCCAAGGCTTTCATTCTTCGATGAGAAGAATGATAAAATGAATACAGGGCCTGCAAGCTATTTTCGTTTTCGTGAACTTCTGGCATATGTTTTTGGGCAGCCAGAATGGCCAGTTGTAAAAGATGTGCGATGCAATGTGTAGCAATTAACCAAGGCAAGCCACTGTTTTGTAACTTTGCCGTGACTCCACCACATTGACCTTGCATGACTGATGCACCATCAGTCGCCATCCCAGAAATCCATGGAAGATTATATTACTGGGCCGCACAGATTAACAAATATGGCAGGTGGTTTGGCTCATCTACTACCGCCTGGCACAATGAATATGTTCCTCTCTGGTTCAACCTTGAACTCTCTATTATTAAGGGAATGGGTCTCAACCCAGAGGCCTTGCTGTTCCCCCAGATTAGCTCCCTTCACTTGAGACTCCCCTATTGGTGTTTCTCTTAGGATTCATGATCAGGTCTGCAGCTACTTGAAATATGAGCACAGGTTGGATGCGTCTCAGCCTCTTATTGGTAGCCCTTATTGGTTGATTGGAAAGAAGCCGATTGGGTATAGATGGTTACCCGGCTTAGAGGATAATAGGTTGGGGGATTTCTTTGATGAGGATGGCAAGCTCTATATGACCCCTCAGATACTCAACAGGTTAAATCTGCCCATTGATGAGTGCTTTAAAGCATATCAGATGCGTCATCTCATAGTTCAGAAGCTGGGACTAAATGGTTTTAAACCACCCAAGATAGATTTTCGGGATACTATTAAACCTTTGGTGGGCACTCCGCATGCAATATCCAAAATATATGTAGTACTCCTGAACTGGGCTTTCCCAGAAGGGTTTACTCCTCCATCAGCCTGGGTCAGAGTTTTCCTAATATAGAGTTAGACTGGGCTCAGATATGGTCTAATTGTCACAGGTTTTTGAAGCAGGACCCTCTTAAATTAACTCAGTTCAAGATATTACATAACATTTACTATTCCCCTCAGAAATTGTTCAATTTAAAAATGTTATCGGACTCTTGTTGCTTTAGGTGTGGTTCAGAGGGAGATCTACTACATATATTTTGGTATTGCTCCAAGGTTGCTCCATTATGGTTAGATATTAAAGAGAAAGCGAGTCCCTTATTGGGCCTAGACGAGCTGTTTAAACCAGAGATTTGCATCTTAGGACATATGCCTGATGTTCTAGTTACACAGAGAAAATTTAATATTTTCTTGATTTCTATCTCAGTTAAGAGGCTTGTGCTTAGACATTGGAAGGAAGCTAACAGAATCCCTTACTCTGAATGGCTATCTGACTTGTTAGCTTTACTTAGAATAGAAAGAAGGATTGCAGTATTGCAGGATCAACTCCCTAGGTTTGAGAAAATCTGGTCTCCATTAGTTTGTGCCTATTCATGATTACCAGGAACCAAACCTCTCTGTTTGTCCAATCTTTGTCTAGTGATGTTCTTATATTCTGTGTCCGGGGAGGGGGTATCGAGAGCCCTCAGGAGGGGAGGGATGGGGGAGTGGAGGCTTTGGTTTTGAAGGTGCTCAATTACTCTTTTTTGTATACATTTATGTGGCTCTTTTTTGATTGCGCACCTTGTAATACTTTATATATGTTGAGTATTGCCTCTGTTCACATTAAAATGTCAATAAAGAGTTAATGAAAAAAAAAAAAAGAAATCCATGGAAGAGTTTTCCACAAGGGGATGTTAAGTTTGTTAAAGAGTGAATCTAATGCTGCAATGTATCAATCGGCGTCTGCTTTCCCTAGTAGCTCGGTACCAATAAAGGAGGTATTTAGAGTACCATCTTCACCAACATAACTGATGAACACATTCACAAATTCCCTCACACTTCCGTCAGTGCTTCCATCTATTTACAGTCCAACAGCTGGAAATTTTTTTATCTCTTCAGTTGTGTTTCTGCGTATTACTGCTGCAATATGATGCACAAACTCGCTGCACCTCTTGTGATTTGTGTATTGTTCAATCACTTTTATATTACATTTGCGTAACAGTGAGGTATGAAACAGAAAGTCCCGAAATGGCCTATCCCTTGATGCCAGAAAGTAGGCAACATTAAAAAGACACCGCATGGATTCTCTCATTGCAGCATTCATCTTTTGAAAACAAGAAGCCATAGGTGTGGATTCAGGTGCCCTTTGAGCCGTTTCAGCCAAAATGCATTTTACATGGGAACTGCTTACATCATGAATTTTTATAGACTCCATTTTAAAAGTACTGCTACCAACAAAAAACACAGATGTATGATCTGCCATATGGGGTTGCTTCCTACACACCTTGCAACTCATAGTGTAGCTTTGCTTCTTATACTGAAGCCAGTCAAATTCCCGTGACTATTCAACCCTGAATTTGCATTTCACTGAATCTTTTTTCCTGTTGGTAGAATTTATTCTGGGCAGAGAGCTTGAGGAAGATGAACTATCTGCAACGGAAACACTACTAGAAGTAGCAGAAACACTAGGAACCTGAACAGTATCAGTAACCATTACTGATGGTCTGTCAATACGTTCGGAGTCGCGTCTATCACCCTGGCTGCCCCTTCCTCCAGAAATAGAAGAACAAACAGCAGCAGCAGCGTTACCAACTGGAGGATTTAATTTCACATGTTCCTCCTCAGCAGCAACATCGACAATGTTACTGTCAGTGTCACTGATGACCTGAATGGTTTTGTTACGTAATTCTTCCACAGCACATAGATTGGGTTTAATAAAGCCAAAGGAAAACAAATTAGGTTGTTGTTGTTTTTGTTTCTTTTTTCCAGACATCTTTATTACTCCAATCCCAAAACAGTATGAAAAACAATGAGTGGTGGCCGGTAATGGCAGCAGCACAGCAGCAGACAGTTTTTGGATGCCTGCCTGAGACTGACACAACCAGGAGGACTGGCTGTAGCCGTGACTGTGAGTGGTCAGAGTGAGACTGATGGACTTGTCTGGGATGGACTGATATTTGTAGTACACAACCAGAGGCTGTCACTAATATTCTTGCACACAGGTTATAATAGCTATGCCTTTTTCATTAATTGTGGCAAGCTTTAATTTTTTTTCTTTTAAATTGGTCCCCTCAAAAGAGCCTGACACAACCTCAAGAGGATTGGACAAGACAGGTGGATAGCCAAATAACAAAAGACGCAGTCAATAATGTGCACACAGGTAGCACTAGTATGGGCGCTTCATTAATTGTAGCAAGCTCTCATTTTTTTTCTTTTAAATTGGTCCCCTCAAAAAAGTCTGACTCAACTTCAAGAGGACTGGACGAGACAGGTGGATAGCCAAACAACAAAAGACGCAGTCAATAATATGCACACAGGTAGCAGCAGCACTAGTATGGACTGTTCATTAATTGTGGCAAGCTCTAATTTTTTTCCTTTTAAATTGGTCCCCTCAAAAGAGCCTGACACAACCTCAAGAGGACTGGATGAGACAGGTGGATAGCCAAACAACAAAAGACGCAGTCAATAATAAGCACACAGGTAGCACTAGTATGGGCGTTTCATTAATTGTGGCAAGTTCTAATTTTTTTTCTTTTAAATTGGTCCCCTCAAAAGGGCCTGACACAACCTCAAGAGGACTGGACGAGACAGGTGGATAGCCAAACAACAAAAGACGCAGTCAATAATATGCACACAGGTAGCACTAGTATGGGCGTTTCATTAATTGTGCAAGCTCTAATTTTTTTTCTTTTAAATTGGTCCCCTCAAAAAAGTCTGACACAACCTCAAGAGGACTGGATGAGACAGGTGGATAGCCAAACAACAAAAGACGCAGTCAATAATATGCACACAGGTAGCAGCAGCACTAGTATGGACTGTTCATTAATTGTGGCAAGCTCTAATTTTTTTTCTTTTAAATTGGTCCCCTCAAAAGAGCCTGACACAACCTCAAGAGGACAGGATGAGACAGGTGGATAGCCAAACAACAAAAGACACAGTAAATAATATGCACACAAGTAGTAACACTAGTATGGGCGTTTCATTAATTGTGGCAAGCTCTAATTTTTTTTCCTTTTAAATTGGTCCCCTCAAAAGAGCCTGACACAACCTCAAGAGGACTGGGCGAGACAGGTGGATAGCCAAACAACAAAAGATGCAGTCAATAATATGCACACAGGTAGCACTAGTATGGGCGTTTCATTAATTGAGGCAAGCTCTAATTTTTTTTTTTGTTTGGACCCCCCCCAAAAAACTGACACAAACAAACACTAATATGCACACAACAGTGGTAGTCTGGACTCTGGACTTTAAATCATTGTAGCTTGTATTTTTTCAGTTTTGGGCCCAAGAGTCCCAATCCCACCAAAAAAAGACTGAACGGCAAAATCAGATACAGATTTTTACAGCTCACAGCTCCCCCTGTACCACCACAGGTCCACAAAGCAGGGTCTCTGTCATCCCCCTCCCTTCCCCCAGTAGTCAGACTCACTCAGCAGTCAGCACAGAGCTGCAGCAATTGCAAATTAAGAAAATATTAATTTACCCACCCAATATGCCCCTTTGAAGTAATTCAGGGCTTCCCCAATCTCCAACAGGACCACCAAGCACCGGCTCCTCCCCCCAGTCAGCACGTCATCCCCAAACTGAGAAAAGTAAGCTGCTGTTTTTTTATACTACAGAAATAGGATGGAGGACACACAGGCTCCTAAAAAACAGTATTTGTCTGGTACTTTTTATTTACTGAGCCCTTAAAAGGGGTGTTGAACAACTTCACGGCACAGTTATGCTCTGCTGAGACAGAGCTCACACACAAGTCTCCCTCATCCGCTCACTGCCTGAAATGAATGGTGAAGGCATGAGCGAATCCTTTCCCCTCCTCCCGACTCCCCCACCCACGTGAGCACCCAACAGTCCCAACTGATCACTTTGTGATACTGTGCTGCGCAGACTCGCTGAAGCCCCGACTTGAGTCCCGACTCCTCCTCTGGCTCCCTCCCACCCAGACATGTCCCTCCTGCTCTCTCTTGGCCCAAAAAGATGATCCTGTGCATGCACGGTGATGGCAGCTCAGCTGAGGGGATGCTGAGCTACCGCACATGTGTGACAGTGATGCGGCTTAGTACTCGCCAGAATGGCAAGTTTTTACACACATCTGGTGGCCAAAATGTTTAGCCAGGTTGCATTTGGTGACCTGGCGACCCTTTTTGTCCCACCCTGCCCTGTACTGATCCTTGTGACATCCCACTGGTCACCCTCCCTTTCTTGGAGTGAACTACATTTACCATCACCCTCTGCCACCTATTTTTATTAACCAATTTCTTATCCAATTTAGCACCTCTGGACCTACTCCCAGGCTTCCCAGCATGTTTATGAGTCTCCTACATGGATCGGTGTCAAGGATCTTACTAAAACCTAGGTAGGCCACGTCCACTGCTCCAGCCTGATCTAAGTCCCTGGTGACTCGGAGATGGGAGCCTTCTGACAGTTTTGTTTATTGGGAAGTAGGCTGGGGAGGTTCAGCCTAGTTAGGAACCAGTAAATATCCTCCTCTAGGGGTAATATGTGGGCACTGCATATGTCCTGGTAGTAGTCACTCATAATTTCATTAATGTCTTTTGGAGCATGCTGTAGCTGACATTGCAAATTACAGAGGGAACATATGTGTCTGCTGGCTTGTTCCACTCATAGCCGATGGGCTAGTTATTTACCATTCTTCTCAGCCACATCACAATAACAGTGTTTTAGTCTAGCAAGGGCCAGCTGACCTTTCCTGGTGAGGAGAAGAGTCTTCAGGTGGTATTTAAAGAGTGTGATGACAGAGATGGTCTTCTCTGAGATATCTATATCATTTTTGAAAGCTTTCACCTTACACTCAGGCTCTACTGTGATCTCCATTTCCTCATTTTCCTTCACTTTCCTTCTGTGGGCTGCATATCCTATAATAACCTCCCTCAATGTAGGCCTCATACGCCTACCATTTAGAAACTGGGGATATCAGTGGAGAGAGATTCGTCACAAAAATTAGATTTTGTCTGCTTATGCAATGAACCCTGGGTCTTGGAGCCAAGGGGGTCCAGATGCCTGTTAGAGGAGTGCGGTTGGTATGGTGACAAATGGACAAGACACCCACTGGAGCATGGCCTAAAAGGACAATATGGCCAATTTCGGCCAGCACAGGAGAATGGATAAAGTGGAGGGGGGGGGATCAGCAAGTAATCAATCCAATTATAGGACTTATGGGCTGCTGGGAAGAAAATATAATTCTCAGTGGTAGGGTGGAGCAACTGTCATCTATCTGTTTGTTCTCTTCCATGAGAGAATGAAGTGCCCGCTGGGTCTGGGTAGGGTGCTGGATAGAGGGGAAACTCTTGTCCAGCACCCTCTCCTGGGGCATATTGAAATCCCTGCTTAATACAATTGACATATTGTTCATGTTAAAGTCTCTGAGGGTCTGTGCTAGGGTCAAGAAGAAGCTGCAGACATTCTTGTTTGGGCTGTATACACCTCCCAGCAAAAATTCCAGCTCTGGAGATTTAATTCTTGCCACGATCCATCTACCCTTCAGGTCTTCCCTAACCCATAATATCTGCCATGGGAGATGCTTGAGAAAGAGGACAGACACCCCTCCTTTCCTTCTGGAGAAGGCCTGGGAATTACCTCCATCCCTACTCACTCTTTATACAACTTTAGAGCCTCCTCATGGGTGTGCTATGTCTCCTGAAGGATGGGCCCTACTGTCGCAACCTGCTTTCTGAGGTGGTTTAGGATTGCCTTCCTTTTAACAGGGTGGGGGAGACCTTCAACATTCCAGATAACAAAGGTAGGCATTATGTGGGTCATAACTGGGTGTAAATGTGGACAGCCTGGTGGTGGATGCTAATATCTCAGTCAGTGATTCCACAGAGTACCACCCTAGACTCCCCCTGTATTGCCTAACTATAGCTAGTGCAGGACACATACTTGTGGCAGTGGACATCCAGTCATCATTAACATTCGTAGCAGCTGTGAACAAGAAAGATACAACTACTGTATGTACACCCAACAACATGATGTTGGATTTAGTAGAGAAACAACAGTAACCCCTCCCCCAAGGACTATGGCTTCTTATCTTCATGACGACAAGGCATAAGGTACTTGAAGTGAAGGGAGAAAGGAACCCTGAGGCTTGGAAAAAGGAAACAAACATCTGTCCCTACCCAATCAATGAGTACCCCTGAAACAGCCGCTTTACAGCAAGTTTGAAGGTTATTATTTTTTTATTTTATTTTATTGCATATAATCGGAATTACAACCCTTTGAGTCACAGACTCATTTGCAAAGGCTCCACGTCGGTTACAGGGGTGGAGGGGGAACGAAATACAAGGATACATACATAGTAAAGCACTATACAAGAAAACATACACACTCAGTTTTAGACAAACAGTACTGGCAGTTCATACCAGGCGTTGTCTTAGTTCAGCAGAGGCAGTGGTAGGCAGTATTCAGGGTATCATTTGTTAGAGATGGGGGGAGGTGTATTTGTGGGCTCTATGGAGACCATGTGTCTGTTATTAATGGGGTTAGATAGCATATTTAGGTGGGCAGAGCTAGTCACAGTCACAGGTTGCAGACTCAATTAGGTGGGCTTTGAGGCCTGCTTTGAACAGAGAGTTGCTGAGAGTCTGAGTGAGCCGAGGAGGTAGTGCATTAAGCCACAGAGGGAGCAAAGTGTGAGTAGTATTCCCTTACAGGGAAGAGGCATAAAATGGGTGTCCAAGTGGATCTAATCAGTATCTGATTAGTAAATGCTGAAAGTACCTACTGTGGGGTGACCTAGTTAGACAGCTGAGAGCCTCAGGGGGGCAGAAAGCTTCTGAGATAGATGAAAGAAAAAGAGAAAGCTGATTTACCCTTCTTTCTTTATGTATATGGCTGGTCCTCCTCTGCCCTGGTGATATCTGTGTCATTAAAGTGATGGACAGATGCTGTGGACAGCAGGAGGATCCCCTCTTAATATTCAGAGTGGCAGAACAAAGGGCATTGGCAACAGGCAAGCAGGAGAAAGTAAAAGGGGAAAGAAACAATCATTTGTCAATGCCGAATGTTGATTGCGTTGGTCTGTTGAACTTGCTCAGTGGCCCTCTGTCACTGGCTCAGTCTGTTTGTCCCAGTGCTGCAGGCTGCTCTTTTGTACTGAGCTGCTGCCTGCATTGGCACCTTGTTCTGCTGAGGAAGAAATCTGCAGCTATCCCGACAGAGCTCCATTGAGGCGGCTCGCTCCCCCTCTCTCACTTGCTCATTCTGTTTCTCCTGGCACTGCATGCTGCCCTTTTGTACTGGGCTCCTGCCTGTGTTGATGGCTTTTTCTACCCACAAAGAAATCCCCAACTGTCCCGACAAAGCTCCGTTGAGCTGGCTCACTCCCCTTCTCTCACTCGCTCATTCTGTTCTGCCGGCGCTGCAGGCTGCCCTTTTCTACTGGGCTCCTGTCTGGCGTTGCTGCCTTCTTATGCCCACAAAGAAATTTGCAGCAGTTACAATACAGCTCTGTTGAGCTCACTCACTCGCTCATTCTGGTTTTCCTGCCACTGCAGGCTGCCCTTTTGTACTGGGCCCCTGCATGCATTGTTGCCTTTTTCTGCCCACAAACAAATCTGCCGCAGTCCCAACAAAGCCCCATTGAGCTCACTGACTCCCCCTCCCTCACTCGCTTGTTTTGTGTCTCCTGGTGCTGCAGGCTGCCCATTTGTACTGGGCTCCTGCCTGCATTGGCAGCTTTTTCTGGCCAGAAAGAAATCTGAAGCAGTCCTGACACAGCTCCACTGAGCTTGCTCACTCCCTCTCTGTCACTCTTGCATTCCGTTTCTGCTGGTGCTGCAAGCTGGCCTTTTGTCCTGGGCTCCTGCCTGCGTTGCCGCATTTTCTGCCCACAAAGAAATCTGCAGCAGTCACACTAGAGCTCCGTTGAGCTTGCTCACTGCCACTCTGTCACTCACTCGTTCTGTTTCTCTTGGCGCAGCAGACTGTGCTTTTGTATGGGGCTCCTGGATGCGTTGGCACCTTTGTCTGTCCACAAAGAAATCTGCAGCTGTCCCAACAGAGCTCCATTGAGGTCGCTCAGTCTCCCTCTCTCATCTCTCATTCTGTTTATCCTGGCGCTGCAAGCTGTCCTTTTGTTCGGGGCTCCTGCCTGCATTGACGCTTTTTTCTGCCCACAAAGAAATCCTAGCAGTCCTGATAGAGCTCCATTGAGCTCACGAAGTCCCCTTATCTCACTCGCTTGTACTGTTTCTCCCACCGCTGCAGGCTGGCCTTTTGTATTGGGCCCTTGCCTGTACTGACACCTTTTTCTGCCCACAAAGAAATCCGTAGCAGTCCTGACAGCACTTCGTTGAGTTCGCTCACTCCCCCTCCCTCACTCGCTCTCTCGTTCTGTTTCTCCCAGTGCTGCAGGCTGCTCTTTTGTACTGGGCTCTTGTGTTGGGGCCTTTGTCTGACCACAAACAAATCTGCAGCAGTCGAGCTCAGTCACTCCACCCTCTCACTCGGTCGATCTTAATCTGTCCCAAACACTGGTTTCCCAGAGTGACCGTGCTATTGTCCTACAGGAGTGCAAAAACATATTTTAGCCAGTATGTGAAAAATGACAGCTGTAGTGTTCATAAGGAGTTGTGAAAAAATGCCACTGTTGAAAATGTGGTGTGACAGTAATACAAATTTGCGAAATTAGAAGGGTGCATGGAAACAGTTCAACGCACGCTTGTAACACAGTCATGTTATGGGGTTTCATCACCAAATTTTCAACATAGGGATTTTAGGACCTCTGCTCATGAACAGTGCCACTGTCATTTTCTTAATCTGTCCCAAACACTGATTTCCCACAGTGACCACGTTATTCTGCGCCGGAACTGTGAAAACACGTTTCGGTCAGGATATGAAAAATGACAGCTATAATGTTTATAAGGAGGTGTGAAAAAATGCCATTGCTGAAAATGTGGCATGACAATATTACAAATCTGTGAAGTTACAGGGGTGCATGGAAAGTGCGCAATGCACACTTGTAACACAGTCAATTGATGGGCTATCATCATCAGTTTTCAACATAGCCGTTTTAGGACCTCTGCTCATGAACAGCATCATTGTCATTTTCTTAATCTGTCCCGAACAGTGATTTCCCACTGCAACTGCTCTATTCTGCGCCAGAAGTGCAAAAACATATTTCGGCCAGGATGGGAAAAATGACAGCAGTACTGTTCATAAGTAGGTCTGGGAAAACGGCAATGTTGAAAATCTGGAGTGAAAATATTACAAATTTGTGAAGTTACGAGCCTGCGTGCCAACTGCGCAATGCACGCTCGTAACGCAGTCATTTTATGGAGAGGTCATACCAAATTTTCAACATAGGTATTTAGGACCTCTACTCATGAACAGTGTCACTGTCATTTTCTTAATCTGTCCTGAACACTGATTTCCCACAGTGACCGTGCTATTCTGCGCCGGAAGTGTGAAAACACATTTCAGCCAGGATGTGAACAATGACAGCTATACTGCTCACAAGGAGGTGTGACAAAATGGCAATGTTGAAAATCTGGCACAGAAATATTATAAATTCGCGAAGTTACGAGCGTATGTAGCAACTGCACAACACACGCTCGTAAAACAGTCATTTTTTGATTTTTTTCCACTAAATTTGCAACATAGGCTTTTGAGAGCCCACCTCATGAACACTGGTACTGTCATTTCACTAATTGGCCCCGAAGGGTGTTTCCGCACAGTGACTGAGAAACCACCTTTCAGGGCCAATTAACGCCATGACAGTTCAAGAATTCATGAGGAGGGGTCCCAAAAACCCCATGTTGAAAATTTGGTGAAAAAATTCCCCAAAATGCCCGAGATATGCACTAAAGTTGAAAAAACCCTATTTATTACATAATACAGCTTATTGGCATTTCCTCAGTTCTCGGTCGGCTTTGAAGAGTGCAGATGTGTTCCCATTCGCGTCGAGCTCCGAAGGTAAGTATGGGGTGAGGGGGTGTGGGGAGGCAGGGTGCACAGTGGGTGGGTGCGGGTTGTGTGGGGGTGCAGGGAGACTATGAGGGACCGTTTCCTTTTTTTTCAGGTAAAAAAAAACATTGTGGGACCATTTTTAACTTTACAGGGCATGTGGAATGCTGGGGTTGGCTCCCAGCATGCCACCGAGGCTTGATTTAGGGGCAGCAGTAGCCGATGGAGATTGGCACCTGTCAGCAAACAACGAAGGGCATGGCACGCTGAGGTGGGCTCCCAGCATGCCACTGGAGTCTTCTTTTTTGGGGCAGCTGTAGCCAATGGGGATTGAGGCACCCCCGTTGGCAAACAACAAAAAGGGGGGGTAATTCCTTTCTGCCAATGGAAAGTGGGCTCCCCCATCAGCAAATAAACA
Source organism: Neoceratodus forsteri (assembly GCA_016271365.2). Taxonomy (NCBI): domain Eukaryota; kingdom Metazoa; phylum Chordata; order Ceratodontiformes; family Ceratodontidae; genus Neoceratodus; species Neoceratodus forsteri. Next base: position 226,876,073 of record CM057450.1, on the reverse strand, counting down.
TGGGGGGGTAAATATTGTTTGTGAATATGGCAGCAAGCCACCGCCATGTTCACAAACAATATCAGGGATCCTATATCCCGCCCTGCAATGACGGGTTGCTCCCTCATTGCAGCGGATGGCTGACACTGCAATGATGAGACGGTCCCTGATTGCAGTGGCTGATTTTTTAGAAGGTTGTGGCACGCTGGCTGAACTAGTGTCAGCAGCAGCATGCCATGGCACTGGGAGACGGGGGACAAGCCTTTGCAGGCTGTGGGGACATTGGGCACAACAGTGCCACGCCTCCACAACCTGCTTGTGGAGAAAGCCGATGCAACATGTTTCTTGTGCATGCGCGCAATCAACATAAAAAAATAGGATGCATGAGTAATAGCAATTCATCACTCCACCACTCTGCAAGTGACTTTGGAGAAAAGTTAGCCTGGTTAGTTAGAAGCATTATGTCCTTGGTTTGTCCCTACTGATATCACGAGTAACGGCCCTTTTCTGGAGAAAGAAGTGCCCCCCCCATGCTGGCTTTGCTTGTCAATCTCCAAGGCAATTTTAGAGTTGCCCCTCATCTGATTTGTTTCCAGAGTACACAGTCACATCCTGCTAGATCACTCCTGGAATAAACTGGAGTGTGGGGGTCTGACAACTGTTCCAGTCCATCAGGAGTAAAACCAAAGTCTGTAAAGATGAAAAGGGGTGTGATCTTAGTCTTGGGGTGAAGAGGATAACATTGAGGGAACAACACAGACAGGGAAGGGTGTACACCTCCAGGTGCATATGGCCCTAGCTAGATGCCCAGATAGTGTTTTCCTGATGGAGAAGCTGTCAGCATAAGTTAAGTTAGTACCTCTTGCAGTTGTACAGAGTAGTATGTGCCCCTTTGGTCACATAATTACTGCAGCTTCTGTAAGCCCCCTCTCCATTGAGAGAGGCTTGAGCTAGTCTTAGGGATCCCCTCCCCTTTCCCTGGAGCTTTAGTTTTTTAGTGCTCAGAGGGAAGTAATTCCAGCTGGCCACCACTTGGGGGCAGCAGGTAATTAGGGTATAAATAGTGGAGATCACAGAAGAGAGGGGAGGAGATCAGCAGGCATTGCCCCCCTTACGTTAGGCAGGTTGGCTAGTACAGCGCCGAAGTGCTGGGTTCCTAGGTTGGGGCTTCTGAGGGTGGTGGTGGATAGCTACAGCTGTGATCATATTGAGATCCTGAGCTCTTGGGGTGCTGGGGCGGAGTGCAATCTCACATAGAGTAGGGTAGGCCCCAGGGGACAGCTATGGGACTCGTGTCAGTGGTTTAGCTCCCTGTGCTGTCAGGGCTGTAGTAGTAGTAGTAGTGGCAGTGCTTCTGCAGAGGACAGGGCCTGGTGGCAGCAGCCTCCTCCTTTCCCAGTGGCAGGCATCCCAGGTGTAAGTGAAGGAACTGGGGGAGCCTTTAGCAGATTGGGGGTCTGTTTGAAGGGACAGGCCACGGGGCACCAGATGAATTTTCCCGGATGAGTTCTCCAAGGTATGGAGGCCCTTTAGGCTCCCTGTGCCAGTTAACTCTTAATGAGCACAGGTGGATTTGTGAGGGAGATGTAGCTGTGTGGCTGGTGGAACTACCCATCTTAATGGAGGCCTTGCAGTTGCACCCAGAGGTTTGAGAGACTGCAGAGGTTCAGAGTGGGCCTGAGTGAGCAGTGCAGGCAGGACAAAGAATATGGGCTTTTTGGATGGGTGAGAGATGTGGTGGCAGCTAGGGTATTAGCAGGCTGCATCATCCATGTCCCTTGGGCTGGGAAAGAGAGCCAGGGAACAGGTTAGGGAGAAACTTTTCACTTTCCCAGAGTGAGAGAGTGAGGGAGTGCCTCACTGGGTAAAGTGGGGCCCTAAAGAGAATAATACGAAGCTTTAAGACAGGTACTTACTGGTGCTGGAGGAATCTTTAGTTTGGGAGCTTCACAGTCCAGGTTGATCATCAGAGCCTTTGTCCCTGGTCACAAGAACTGCTGCAGATTTGTGCTGTAAGAAATCTTTCTCTGCCTAGACATTGTCCACAAGTAGGCCGCTCTCCAAAGGGAGCCTGTTTAAAGTTTAGCCCCAGAAAGCTGCATTTTATTTATAAGCAATGGTGACCACTGAGCCCTACTAATCATCTGGGGCTCAGGTGAATAAAAATTGACTGTCTGGGGAAAGAAATCTGGAGTCCTGGTTTTGATTTGTGAATAAGGATGCTAAAGAAATAATAATCCCTAAGTTTTAAAACCCCTGAGTTCACTTTCAGAGGTTCTTTGCATTAGAGATCCTGCATTCCTCTCACTCCCAGGGCCAATAGGCTGAAGCAATGAGAAAATCTGGAGCCGCAACCCCCCTCGGGTTTCTGCGGTATACGAGCCTTTGTAGTCCAGAGAAGTCTTGGGACCAGGTGAACTGAAGACACCCCAAGGTAGGCTGCATTTATGCCATAAATATTTGTCAAGAAAGTCTGGTGAGATTTCTGTACTGTGGGGCCCCTTCCTCTGGAACAGCAATACCCCTAGATGTTAAGGGAAAGGGGGTGCTACACTTCATTAGAAGAACTGTCCCCATCACACCCTGTGAGACTGTTAATCCTGACTGACTAGGAGATGTTTCTCAAGCACCTTTTTCACCACTGAAGTGTTCTACACCGAGGACAAGTATCAGTATTAATGTGAAGGAGGGAGAGTCTGAAACAAACTGGCGTCAAGATCTCTTGTATTTTCAAAGAGCCCTCTCGAATGTGTGACATAGTCACAAAGCACAACAGTGTGAACAATTGAGAGGCCCTCATGAACATGTGAGGGGTGAATAGGCATAAACATTACTGTAAGTGACAGATACAGAGGTGTGAGTGACTGCAAAGGTTTTCTTCAACATGCCGCAGAAGGGGACTCTGCAGGTTGACCACAAATTGATCGAGATTGGAGAGCACTGCATTCATTTGATAAAGCCTTCTTTAACATGTGAGCAGGAACCATCGCAGAGACAAACTAGCCAAGGCAGAAAGGGCGGGAAAACTCATTAAGGAGCAACTGCTCTAAAACAATGCCACTCAACCTCCTCCTATTACAACCATCACTAAAGTGAAGTTTAAATAGAAAGGAAAGGTCTAATCGATAATACAGCCCTTTTCTAGAAACCAATCACATTTAAATTTTACCAGCCTTGTTCATCCTATCTAGTATCTCGTCTTGTCAATGGCAAACCAGCATGTACTTTAAACTATCCACTGACAGGTGTCCCTTTAACCTTAAATGTTACACAATTGTGGAGGGACAAAAGATACAATTTAGACAGGTAATTACACTGTGAACAAACACAGGAATAAAACCCCCTGTCCTAGCAGTATAAGCTTTGAGTATTACCTGTTCCTCACCCCAGAAGGCCAATAAAAAAGAAAAACAAAGACTTTATAAGGTAACCTAGGGCAAAATAGACAAAAGAGCCATGCAGCCCTCTCTTATATCTGGTTTACAAATACTTGTTGTCTTCATGTGTGTTCCCAGCAGTAGCAATCGACAAGTCCAGGGTTGGTGGCAGCTCCACAGGGCCTGAGCAGTTGCTGGTCAGAAGAGCTGTGGTGGCAGCAATCTGTGCCCAAGAAGTCATCAGCAGGGTTTGAGGAGGTAAGAAGACAGTAGTAGGAGACAGGGATGGGACATCAGCAAGCCTACTTGAAGAGGGATTACATAGGATTCATACTTGTTGCTTTCAGTGATAAGTGGAGAGTCTTCCAACAAGAGTCAGAGTCTTGACTGCTGCTCCAGCTATGAGGGCAGGCAGTTGAAGAAGCCTGCTCCTGTTGTCTTTTGTTGCAAGGCTTATGCTGTTCTTTAACCTTCTTCTGACCATGGCTGTGGCTGACAGTCCTCCAGCCATCATCTACTGGTGGGGTGGCCCACAACTGAGTTCAGGTTTTTGGGTTGGGGCTGTTGGACAGCATTGTGGTATGCACTGGAGTGGTTGCAGAATGCTGAGAGTTACGGGGAGCAGTGTTGGGATACGAACATCTCCACGGCCTCAGGTGACTGAAATTCTCTCAGCACCCTGTTAACCATTACCAGATGGTTGCTGGATATCTGAGGCTGTAGTTGGCTCCAGGGTGACAGAGTCATTTGTGAATCTCCTTGTAGGCCTTCCTCTTCCTCAAGTGCTCTTGGGAGAAATCCTGAAAGATTTGTATGCAGTTCCTCTACCATATCAAGGGATCACATTGTGTAGCCATCCACAGGATAGCTTCTTTGCAGGGGAAGCACAGGAAGCAGGCCAGTATTGGATGTGGGTGGTCCCCTGGCTTGGGATAGGGTGCTAAGGAGCAATGTGCACAGTCCACCTCATAATCATTGGAACCCTGAAATTTCAGCAGCACAAGTAGCATTTGTTGAACAAAGGCTCCACAGTCCTGGCCTTCTCACCCCTCAGGGAAGCCGATGAAATGCAAATTGTTTCATCAGCCCCTGTATTCTAAGTCCTCAACACTATCCCAGAGAAAGTGGGTCAAGCAGTCTTTTCTCCTTAATTGGCACTGCAGATCATCAATTTTGTCTTCCATTTTGTACAGACACTGCTCTGATTTCTCCCATGTCTACCAACAGTCTGAAGAACATATTCTCCACTCAAGTGAGTCCATCAGGGGCGTGGCCTGGTATCCAGCAATGGTGGACGTCTGTTAGAGGAGCTCTGGTAGGCATCAGATAAAGGCAGGAAAAACAGATTATTACAAACTATAATTTTCTGTTAAAAAATATGTAGAACAATAGGTATACGGTATGGCAACCTCAAAATCATTAAAGAAGCAGACTACGCTTACTTTTGAACCGCAAGACAAGCTGGGTACATGTGTCATCAAGGGCCGAACCAGATCTCAAGCCATGATGGCGGAACAAAGTGGGAACAAAGATAACTCTGATTATTAACTTACAGAATGAAGTCTGGAATGGCTTCACTAACATGACAGCACATATAATCCATATTCAGTCGGTCATTACTTCACTTGCACAGACATCAGGTGCCCATGGTTAAAGACTAGACAAGCAGGAAAAAAGAATAAGCGACCTCGAGGATATGGTGTCCGATCTGGCTAGAAACAAACAAGAGGACAAGAATAAAGTAAAATATTTAATGACCAAATCTGAGGACCAAGAAAACAGAGCCTGTAGATCCAACATTAGAATTGTCAGGCTCCCAGAGGGTATTGAGGAGAAGGCGGGCGGCCGTGAGGTTCAAAAATGGCTTGTCAAACATCTTGCAATGGAAGCAGCAGCTTCAGACTTCGAAATCAAAGAGTCCATCGCACGGCCCCCAGAGCTGGAGATAGACCAAGGCATTCCTTGATCAAATACCTGAGGGTCCCAGAGAAAGAAAAAATGCTGCAAATTGCTCAAGCACATGGTACAATTGCCCTTGATAAAGGGAAAGTGTCTATTTTCCAGGACATTTCCAGGAAGATACAAATAAAAAGACAGAAATTTGCCAGAGCAAAATCCACATTACAGCTGCAAGGCTGGGACTTCGCATTGTTATACCCAGCAAAGCTGAAAGTTATACCCCCAGGAGGTTCACCCAAGTTTCTCTTGAAGCCACAGGATGCAGAAAACTTTTTGAGGGATATTGAAGACAGGGAACCCACTGTCACTGACACAAGAAATAGTATTGCAACAGGTCCCTGAACTATGAACTGAATCAACTGTTAATGTGTATCCCAACCTCAGAAAGTGTTTCCCGCCTCTTGTCTCACCTGGCATGTATGGTGGCTGTCGCCCTGTTCGCCTACACCACAAAAATATAAGGTGAGCTTTATTTCATTCATGCTTGACTTACATACAGTATAGTATTGCTGTGGCCAAGACTTCTGCCTCAGCACAGGTCGAATCCTGGATATTACAAATTAAAATGGCCATTGCCCAGTCGGACCCACAATAATTACACACAGACACACAGACAACATTTAGAATTTTTGGCATAAAAAAGGCCACAGCTTTACTTATCACAAAGTGAAGTGTAGATTTACATTTCCAACACAAAATCTATATACAGTTTACATACATATGTGATATATTTACAATTCAAAAGACCTCTGGGGCAGCAAATTCATATGGCATGGTGTTTCCAATGGGGGGAACTATGGCCCTTGAGTCGGGCAGACCTGCCCAGGGACATGACTCTCCCTCAGACAGTTCCCCCCACCCAATCACATCTCGGGGCATTCCCATGACCGTTGGACTGGGCTGGTGCCCGCCCAGGTCCACCTTCCCCATCCTCGAGTCCTGTGACCCTGCCATGCTCACTGTATTTTTGGGTAACCCTTTTCCTTTATGGTGTACCCACCCCAGGGTCATGCCAACATGGCCTGTGTCACCCAAGACCATGAACACTTATTTTAAACCATCCAGCCATGAATTCACACCACTCCAACCTGTGTAGCACATTTTCCACCTAATGCCCCAGAGGTCTTACCTGCTTAAGTACTATCTTGTAAAATTCTTGGATTGTAGCATTAAGAATGTCATTCCCAATCCCTGACAGGTGTACTCCATCCCTGTTATACATTGCATCGCATGTCCTGGGAGTGAGGAAGTGACACGATATGGCAATTCCGTGGGGGACAGCAAAATGGGACACCTCCTGATTAACCTCCCTCCTAGCTTTCTCTATCCCCTTGTGACCATGGGCACCTGTCCACTGCTGCCAGGAGATGATTCTGGATCAGGCCAGCCTGGTTGTCAGGAGTAATGCCTGAAGCTGGTCCAAAACCCGCTTGATTTCTCTGCAAAGTCTGGGGGCCCCCAGACCCACCAAATCATTGACCCCCAAGTGCAGCACCAAAGTTAGGGGTGGTTGCCTGTCCAGCCTGAAAACAGTGTCCATAAGCTGCCCCCAATGCATGCCCCCTTTTCCTGCCCAGTGTAGCCTTGCTTGTTCCTTGAGGACCCGAGCTGTACACCATATGGGCGGGCCGAAGCTCTACTGTGTGCTTCCTGGATATAGGAATGGCTGATGACCCAAATCTCTGGTCGTGTTCGTCGTTCCGCTATAAAGTAGACAAAGAAAAGTTATTATCCATAAAATTAGACATTTGTTTCTATCAGACTTATGAACCTTGTTGAGGCCTGATGTATACCTTAAAAGCCGTTGAAGACCATCTGCCGATCCTCTTAATTTGTGCTTCCCTCAGACTCAGTCTTGCTGCTTCTGTGGCCCCCCCTGATTTGGAATGAGTGGGTGCCAAACAACTTGGGGTCCTTCCCTGAGAACCACAAACCCTTATGCAACACTGGCGCCTGATTACCGGTGATCCATCCCCATGCACAAACAAATTCCCCCCCCCCCCAGTGGTCTGTTTGCCAGGTAAGCCTCCAGCAAGGCATATGGGCAGGACTCGCCGACCCCCAACCGATGTAATGTGATCATTACTGGAGTGCCAGCTTGGTTTGTTTTTGATCTCTGGAGCTGGAGGGCCACCCTGTCGGGCATCCAGGAGACGTTCTCCAACTGGATGTTAAATCCGCCCACAGATGTTTTTGATTCTGGCACCAGCTTCGAAATCCTGAATGCGCTATAAATGACACATGTGAAGAGGGCTCTGAATAGCTGGGCCTTGTATAGTGTGTTGCAGACTGCCCCTAGGGCTGCCAGTATGTTGGTGAGCTTGGCCAAGCCAATTGACTGCCGGAGGTCCTGCCTCTTACCCCTGGACCTGATCCACCCCTCTAGCATCTTGCGGGTTGTGAAATTGTTGGTTGAGTCAGGGTGGTCTAGTGCCTACAAGATGAAAGCTATCCCAGACAATTGTGCCCGGATGGCGGAAGGGCCCCAGGGCTACTGAATAAGGTGTAGCACATAATCTTGGACTTGCTGTTGTGTTTTGTGAGGGGACTCGCTTTCCTGGTATCCACAGAAACAGGCAAATGCTGCAAAACTACATGAGTATTTCTTCCAGGTAGATGAGGCAACAGCGAGCTGAAACAATCAAAGCTTTCCTGACTCCCAAGTTGCCAAAGGGTGTCCGGGATCAGTGTTAGGGATGACTCTGCATGTGGTGCCAGCTGTCTGAAGCGATTGAACTGTAACCGAGACAAGGCATCAGCGATCACATTATCCTTCCCAGGTACGTGTCTAGCCCGGAATGTGATGTTCAAAGAGAGACAGCATAACATGAACACTCGCAGTACCCTCATCACCTCCTCTGACTTGGAAGATTGTGAGTTGATAATATCCACCACAGCTTTGTTGTCAAAGAAAATCAGCACTGACTGGTTCTTCAGTCTATGACCCCACACCCACACCGCTACCATGCTTGGGAACAGCTCTAGCATTGTAATGTTCTTTGTTAAGCCCCAATCTTCCCAATCTTTGGCCATATTCCCACAGACCATGACTCCTGGAAATAGGCCCTGAAACCCAAACCTCAGAAGCATCGGTCACCATATCCAACCCATGGTGACGGTGTGCTTTGTCCTGCCACATGCTTACCCCATTCAAATCCCTTAAAAAGATTTCCCACACCTGCAATTTCAGCCTTGAGGCCCCTTGATATCCTCATATGGTGGTAGGGCTTAGTGGGGCCAGCCATTGCTGCCACCAGTCTTCTGAGGAACGGGCGTCCGGGGCTCACTGCTCGGCACACAAAGTTGAGGTGGCCAAGCAAGGACTGCAATTGCAATAGGGTGGCCTTTCGAGCTGCGATGGCCTCGCCTACCAAACTACATAGGTTTTTTACTTTTTCCATGGGTAAACGTGACACCATGGCCATGGAATCAGGCTCGATAACCAAAAATGATATACATGTGGTAGGGCCCTGTTTTCTTTAATGCCAGCAGTGCCCCAAATTTTCCCAACAGGGTCTGAAAAACATCCAGCATATCCTGACACTTACCAGAATCCTTCTGGTCTGCAAATAAAAAATCATCTAGGTAATGAATGATTGCAGTGTTCCCTGTGAGCACTTTGGTAGCCCATTCCAAGAAGGTAGAAAATGCCTCAAAAGCAGCAAAGCTAATTGAACAGCCCATAGGCATTGCCATGTCTTTATACCATAATCCTTGAAAAGTAAAACCAAGGAGTTTGTAGTCCCTTGGCAGCACGAGAAGTAGGTGGAAAGCTGACTTAATGTCACTCTTTGCCATCAAGGTGCTGGTGCCTAATCCCCGCACTAAATCGGCCGCCGCATCCAAGGACACATAGTTCACTGACGAGTCCTCAGGTGCAATGTGGTCATTCACTGATCCTCCCTTCGGGTAAGAAAGGTGGTGGATCAGGCAGTATTCCCCCTAATTCTTTTTTGGAAACAGCCCAAACGGGGACACCCGGAGTGTTGGGAAAGGAGGCTGCCCAAAAGGGCCAGCTACCCATCCTGCTTGCACTTCTTTGTCTAGCTTGCATGCCAACACTGTAGGCAAGGCAATTGCAGACTTCAGGTTGCGGGCTGATGTAGCAATCTGGGGGCTCCTGTAGGGAATTTCAAAACCTGCGCTAAAACCGGCATGCAGGAAATCTGCTGCTCGTTGGCCGGGGTACTGGGAGAACCATGTCAACATCCTCTGCAAATCCACCGGTCTGTTAGCCAGTTTAGCTGGCCTGGACTTTGACTTGCTAGAGTGGGATGGCCCTGATGGGCCAGACATGTCAGATGTGGCTCTTCTACATTCTGTGACCCAGTGACTCCAACCACAAGTCTTGCAGACATGGTGGAATTTACAGTGGCTCTGAAAACACTTCCCTTTGTTGTAATCAAAACATGCCGTCTTGTCCCCTTTCCTAAACTCTTTCTTGTCCTCGGTACTGGGATGGGCTATCACATGCCCGCTATCCATGTATGTTACTGAATTAGGTCTGCCCCATGTCATATACCTGGCCCACAAGTCCAGATACATATTTTCCGATTTCAGAGTGGGTTGTCGAGCCAATTTAAGCCGAAACTGCTCATCATATTTCAGCCATGCCAACCCATCAAAGGACAAGTGGGCAAACTTAATGGTATCCCTGTACTTCAGTAAGGGTAACAGCTTGTCCGGGTACTTCATCCCGTACACTGACATAAAAATATCAAAAGCCACTGTCCAATTTTCAAAAGTAAAGGGGACTTTCGGCCTCTGCACCCGTTCTTTTTTCCCCTTCTTGTCATTTTCTTCATCTGGGAGTTCCCTGTGTAACAGAAAAAAACATGTCTATGTATTCTCCCTTCCAAATTTTTCTCTCACACTGTCTGATAAATGACCCCCCAATGGATCCTCCTGCCCTGCATATGCCCATTTATTGTCTGTAGATGTTATGGTAGAGGGTGTGGGCAGTGTTGTGCCCTCAGGCTGAGCTGCCACAGCCACAGAGACCCCGGCTGGCATGCTTGAACCTTATTCATGTTGACAGAGTTTCCTCCCTGATCCCCAGGCGGGGTCATGGCAAGGGTAACCCATCCATTTCCCTCACTGCAACCCCCTGATACAACAGTTCCATCCGGGGCATCGTCCCTGCCAATCCAGACTCACATCACAGCGACCCCTGCTGCTTCCTGGTGCCCTTGAACTGACCCAAAATGGCCAGGGCTACAATTTCTCTGAAGGGTGCAGGAGGGGGACCCCTGGATAGTGGTTCCAGGGCCAGCCCTGAACTCTGCCCTTGACCCAAACCTTGTGGACTTGGGACCATGGAACCTGTCTGTTGTGATGGAGGGGCTCCCCACCACCCCTATGGGTTCTGAGCTGTGGAGCTACCCCCATCCCCATGGTAATGCAGGCCAGAAAGGGGGGGCCTTGTGACCACAATGACCCCACAGAAAGGGGGCCAAAGGATTTGTGCGGATGCCAGGTTCTGGATGGGCCTGGTCCAGGCTGTTACCCTCGGTAGCCACTGAGCCTGGGGCCCATGGGTGTGCCTGATCAGCGGCCCATGTCAAGACCTGATGCAAAACTTCCCATTTGGTTTCAGAGTCACTAGAGTGTCCCCCCACCCCATGATGATCCTGCTCGTATGAGCTATCTGCAGTTACCCCTGCGCTCCCCAGGTGGGTTGGTGGGCTACAGGGACACCGGCACTCAAGATCTCAGCCATATGTGACAATGAATTCAGCTGAAGGGGCATTGTTGCCTGCCAGCTTGGTTATGATGAGTGTGCAAGAGTCCATCTCTTGAACCCCCTCTCCCCTGCCAGCCCTGCCCCCTCATGGCCCTGCCCTGTTCTCAGGTACAGGTTCCAGGGCAAAACCTTCCCTTTCTGCACTGGACCGCCATGTCCACAACCTCACGGGGGATTGTACCGCTATGATGGATACATTATCCTCCTCCTGGTCTCCCTCCACCTCTGACAGCTCCTCAACTTCAGAGATGTGGGGTGAATCCTCTGATAGCAAACCCCCCGACTCACCAGAGGGTTCATGTCCATTGTACCCAATGGGCATCTGCTCCCCTTGTCCCCTTGGCATCTGAGGTGTTTTGCCAAGCATCTCTCCGGTTGCTTCTGGCCATTCTGCCATTCTCTGTCAACCTCCAACCTTTGTGGCTCTCACTTGGTGCTTTGTAGATGCTTTCCCTCGATCCATGTTCCTCCCTTTAGGCAACAGAGCTACAAATTCCAAAAGGCATGCAGATGGCTGTCTTTGATGTGCAGGATGCCTGTCAGACACCACCTCCTGTAGGCCAGCTGGGTTCCCTCCGCTAGTGTTAGACCCCCCTTCACTCACCCGCTGGGTCTGCATTATGGGGACACTAGCCTGTAGTGTCAGGTCCAACCTGGCCACAGCTTCCCACCAATTGGGACCTCCCAGTTCCTTCATTCACTGAAAAGCTTCCGTGAAGGCCCTATCGGGTCCCTCGGACTGCTGTGAGCTAGGACCGGCCATGGCCTAAGATGCCAGCTCCAGCCTCGTCCTTTTTGGCCACCATAATGGGTTATCGGACATGGGACAAGGCAATGGACAGTAGATCACAACCTAAGCTATGTGGAGAAGAAACAATAAATAAACAGTTATCTCTGCAGGCAAACTGCATTTTCCTACCCCCTGTTCCAGTCGCCCCATGGTGTGCCAATCAACAGTAGCTTACGAATTGAGGGATTGCGCAATGGTGGGGGGGGTTGGGATACTCCGCCCATGTAGTTAATGGATGTTGTCAAGCCCCCAACATGCCCCCCCCAAAAAAAACGAGGAGCGAAAGCATTGTAAAAACGTTCATTGTTAATTATCCCCTCTAAACCCAGCTTGCCGTGGGTTACATGACTCTGAGTAAATTCATTCTGTTTTATAGAAGCCAGAAAACTAGAATAACCCTTTATCCTTATGAACCCTCAGAGAAAGACAGTCATGTGTTGTGGTCTGGAGCGCGGGCCCAGCCGAGTGGACCCACTGGCCTGGGCCCTATGAGGCCCAGCTTGAGCCTACCTCATGGTTGGGCCCAAGGGGATGTCTTGTGGCTTAGGTGAGGGCCCCCAAATTTTGTTTGCTCTAAACCAACACCCCAAAAAAACCTTGTATGAGCATTTCCTGTTACTTATCACCTTGTAGAAACCAGTTGCCTGAATACCCCTCCGTATAGTTATGGAAAAAATGTATGATGAAACGTAGGCCCGGCTGACTGGGCCCGCCGGCGTGGGCCTAATGAGGCCTATCCTGTGCCCACCCTATGGCCAGGCCCAAGAGATATCAAAAGAAATCAATCTGCAGGCCTCAAAGCCCAGTATCTCCTGTTTCAAATGACTGCACCTGCCGTTTTTACACAAAACCACCAACCAGCTTCCCAAGGGAGAAAACAGCATTTTATCATAAACCCCTTTACCACAAAAAGAAAGTTAAGTGACTTGCCCAGGACTGCAACATAATGTAAGTGGGAGTTGTGAGATCCAACCCCCAGTCTCCCCATTTGCAGCCAGAGCCCAAACTACTGCACTGCACTAATACTACCCAACACTATGTATTTTATGTAAAACATTTAAGATGCTGGGGACTGGCATATCTCTCATCCTCTCAGCATTATAATTCAAAGCACTGGTCTCAAAAATCACTGCAAAGGGCCAGAAAGTGTAGCACTTTCTTATTTTAAACAATACCATGTCTACAGATGGTGGGCCCCATATATTAGTGATAAGGAATGTTTCTATCAATGTAATTCCATGATTTAATAGTTTGTGTGTCCAGAAGTACCTCTAACATTACAAGAAACATCCGTAAACCTGTGAGGAGCAAAGGAAATTTGAATGCAAAAGCATAGCGCCATGCAGCAGTCATAATAGTGGGGAGATATGGGGCCTGGCCTGGGCTTACCTCGTGGCCAGGCCTAGCCACTGCCTGCCCCAACAAATAGCTCTGGAACATTGAGCAAGGGTAAATTAGACTGTAAATACATCTGTGAAGGAGTAAGGGTAAATTTGAGTATGAAAATCCTAGCGTCATGCAGAAATCAATGTCGTGGAGAGATATGGGGCCTAGCCTGGGCCTACCTCATGGCCTAGCCACTGCCTGCCCTAACAAATGCAGCTCTGGGAGCCCTTTTTGAAACATTTTTTTTTTGCCGAAATGACGCCAAACTTGCAGGCATTTTCAGCCATTTGCACAGCCCCCACCCATATCTCCACTTACCTGTTCAATCCAAACCGGAGGTGAGGAGTTGTCCATTAAGAGGCGGCCGACTGGGTGATGGAAAACAGCAAGCGGCAGCACACTAAAATGGCCGCCAGGTTTAAAGCTAAAAAACGAGCCAAAAATGGAACACACTAACAGAAAATCCCAGTGCGATGTCCAGGAAGGTTGAGAACAGGATCAGAAGACGGAGAGCTCCCCTCTGTCCTACCCTCAATTACCCCCCCTGCAGTCCCTCCCCTGGAAGCCTAGGCCAGCCCCCCTCCACCTGTGGGCCCTCGCCTATTGGACCGGCCATTTCAGGAGCACCTGGGCCACTATTTGCCGGTGATGTGGTGGCCCAGCTCCTGCTCCCACACACACCCCAATTGTGGGCCATATGCAACGTACCCTCCCCCCAGTGAAAGGCCTGGGGGGGGTCATTCCCACTCTAGCTCCTCAGACAGAGATCGCATGGCTGGAGCACTTCGTGGGCGGTAGCCAGTAGATCTCTTCCCACTGGCTGGGTTGTCATGGTTTTGGGGGCCTGGTCTATTTCTGCCACCAGTCCTGGAACAATGAGCTAACACGCCCACATTGGAGGCATAGCCCTCAGTCACCAGGTACAGATCAATTACCTCCCTCCCCTGTGGCTGAACCACCTCATCCCAAGAGGTCTCAATCCCTCTATTATGCGCAGAATAAGCAGTCCACAACCACCCTGTATTCTGGTGGTTACCTGGGGCCTGGTCTTCTCTACCTCCGGTACTCGCTCAGGGTGTGGTGTTGATTGCTCTTGTCCTCAGGATGTATGGCAGTCGGCGGAGTCATGTCTGAGATGAGGTGCATCAATCTCCTGGGACTCCGGTCTGCACCTACCCCCGATTGGCTGTGCAGGTTTGTATCAACGGTTGCTTGGCAACCAAACCCGCAAGAATTACAAATCAGCCTGGCGGGACTTGACAAGATAGCCCTGCTTGTCACTACCTACCATTACCTGGTGAGCTGAACACTTTCATCTGGACTTTTAAACACTGGTGGCACGATCTGCTCCAATCCCTCCTCAACCATGGCTGGGGCCGTGGGTATCAGCAAGGGAGAGGTAATGAGGATTTACCGAAGGGAACATTAGACCAGACCGGAGTATGTAATCAACAGGGAATGTGAATTACAATGCCTATAAATGTTGAATAGTCAAGATTTTTTTATAAACCAATAGTGGGAAGAGGGGAAATGGGGGAGGGGCAGGATGGGGGGGGAGCCTTATCAGTCACTAGGATATTGGTTAGTGGTTGAGGTTCTGGCTTTTTCCTTTTTGTTTTTGCTATACTTCTCAATTATAGGAATTTAGGATGGCAACACAAGCAGCAGATAAATGTGGTGGTGAGATGGGCAGGGACTGGATGCAGGATGGTGCAACAGGCACCACTGGGGATCCAGTGGGTTAGTAGTGAGGGAAGAAGGGAGACAACACCTGTGTCCCCCCAAGGATCTGATGGACGGTTTGATATAAGGAAATTAAGGCATTTACCCACTTTGGAGAAACTGGGTATATACCTTTTTATAATAGCTATTTTAAATAAAAAGTTAAATGGCATTTAAGTTACCAGAAAAACAATATGTGTACTGCCATATTAAATCAATAAGCAGCTCTTCTCCCTGAATAGCGGGGCGGTGAACAGACATTTTTCTCAAGGGTCAGATGCCGCTAGGCACTAGAGGTGCCTAAAATTGGTGGGAAGTTTTACTGCCTAGGCAGTACTGATCAGAAAAGAGGGGGGAGGGGGTAAGATGTGGGAACAACTTCATAACACTGACGACTACAGTAAGAGTGTGGGGGGCTACTGTTAATTCTGGAAATGTTAGTAATGTTACTGTTCATGTTATCATAGCTGTAAATGTTGTTGATGGGTCTGAACACCTAGATGTTAAAGTGTTTGGATTTTTGAAGTTAGAAATAGTGTCACAGGTGAAAAATACGAAAAAGAGGCAAGGGAGGTTGTATTACAGGCTTATAGTAAAATGTATACCAATACTAGGTAATATGTGCATAACTTAGGTAGTGGAAAATGGATAACACACTTAGAATAAATTTGTGGAATGTTAATGGTGTGAAGTCCCATTTTAAGAGAAAGAGAATCCAAAGCAAAGTGAAATCCCTTAGGCTGGATATTGTATGCTTGCAGGAAACACACATGACTATCAATGAGGGAGCTCATATGTGTAAAAACTGGGGGTGGAGGGTGGGTCATACTTCACTTCCAAGGCCAGTGGGGTTGCTATGTGGCTTCACCCTAGGTTTCCAGGAGTGGACACAAAAGCCAGGAGTGACAGTGGGAATAGATACACTCTGATACAAGTGCAGTTTAATTCTGGCCAAAAGATAACAGTTGGATCAGTGTATGCACCCAATAAAGATAACTCAGCTTTCTTTAACTGCCTTTCAGTAGAGATGGCAGATTTTGAAGGGCCTTGGATCCTGAATGGAGATTTCAGTTGTGTTCTAGACATGATAATGGACAGGTCATCTAGGCCCGAGGGGCAGCCAATCCAAAGTGCAAATGCACTTATGCATTTGATGAAAGACCATAGACTTATAGATTCATGGCAACATCTTAACCCCAAGAGCAGAGAATACTCATTTTATTCCCACTCTGCAAAAAGACATGTCAGACATGACCTCACTTTGGTCTCAGAAGAGGTAGTCCAAAGCCTAATGGGGGTTGAATACGGCCCCCTCTTGATTTCTGACCACTCATACAGCACTTGCAGGTGGAGATTGGATTTCCTGGCTCTAGTAGACCCCTAGGTAATGGAAATTTGACCCTCTGCTGCTCAAAGACCTCGAATTCCAGGATCTAGTAAGAACACAAATAGCTAATTTTTTAGCAGATAACCCCAGGGGACAAACCTCAGATCTGATCAGATGGGATGCCTTGAAGGCAGTCTTAAGTGGGGGGGGGGGAATAATGTCTTATAACTCCCATAAAAAAGGGCTGCAGAGAGAAAATTGTTAGAGCTTGACGTGACCATTCAAAAACAAGAGAAGATGTATATGGAATCCCCTACTGCTGAGCTGTACCAACACCTACAGACATTTAAATGGCAATATAATGTGGAAAGCACAGCAACTATTGAAACAGCTATTCTATTAACAAAGGCTGGAGCATATTATGATGGAGATAATGGTGGTAAATGGCTGGCATGGCAGTGTAGAAATAGATAAAATGGGAGAAATGTAGCCCAGATCTCAGATAAGGAAGGTAAACCGCAGGAAGGGAATGAGAACATACTGTAGGGAAGTGCTTCAGAGTTTTATGAGGAGCTATATGGGTCAGAAGTTAGTCCAAATGATGATCACATTAAAAGTTTTCTGGAGAAGGCAACCCTTCCCCAGATTACTGCTGAAGATAAAATCCACTTAGAGGCTCAGGTTGAATGGGGAGATATCAAAGCTGCTGTTCTGATGGCTACCCCATAGATTTCTTTAAACTGTTTGCTGAGGAACTAAAAGGCCCATTATTGAACATAATAAATGAGGCCTTTAATACGGATGCTCTGCCACCCTTCATGAGATCAGCCAACTTTACTATACTCTCTAAACCCTAGAAGGACCTGACAAAATGTGTATCCTACAGGCCCATTTCCCTTCTCACCTCAGACTACAAAATCATGGCCAAAATTTTGGCCGGGAGGCCAGAAAAATTATTACCATCAATAATCCACACTGACCAATCTGGCTTTGTTAAAGGAAGACAGGAGAAATTGAATGTCAGATGAACCCTAAATATTACATTAAGATGGGGACAACAAAAAGCAGTAAGACCTCGGGGATCGTTGCACTAAATGCCAAAAAGGTGTTCGACAGGATGGAGTGGACATTTCTGTTAAGCACCCTATGACCATTTGGGATTGGAGAAACTACCATAAAATGGATCTCAACTCTCTATAGTGCTCCCAGTGCACAGGTGCTGGTGCATGGCAATTTGACCAAGCCCTTGCAATTAATGAGGGGCACAAGACAGGGGTGCCCTATCTCTCCATTGTTACATGTGATATCCCTGGAACCACTCGCAGAAGTCATTAGGAAAGAACCAGGAATCTGAGGCTTTGAGTCCGGGGAGTACATCATAAATTGGCTTTATCTGCAGATGACTTGTTACTTTACCTCCAAACCCCCCAGAAGGACATTACCATCTTACATAATATTCTTAAAGAATACGGAGGGTTATCTGGGCATAAGATTCATTGAAGAAGACTATTGATAGGAGAACAAAGAGAGGGCCCTATACTTCAGCTACCACTCAAAGTAAAAGTGGTTAACTCCCTAAAATACTTAGGCATAATGATAACCCCCTACCCTGGGGCACTGTATAAAGAAAACTTTACCACACTACTAGCAGGAATAAGACAGGACTGTGACAGATGGGAAGGTCTCCCCATTAGCCTGACTGGATGCATAAATTTGATAAAAATGAACATTCTTGCCCGGTGTCTGTATGTATTTCAGAATCTACCTATACAGCTGCCTGAACTTTTTTTTAAGCAATTGGATGCAATTCTAAACAAATTCATGTGGCAAGGAAAGACTGCTAGAAAAAAAAGAACAATGCTGCAGCTACCTGTGAAAAAGGGGGATTGGCATTGCCTAACTTCAAATTATACTATTGGGCCACCCAACTGGCCTTCTTAAGTAAGCCCAATGCGAAAAGTAAACTGGCCTGGCTAGCCATCAAGGAGGAACACATACGGGGAGGGCTAATACAGGGCCTGCTCTCACCTACAGTACGACACCTTGCTACTCCCAAAAATAGAAACCCTTACACTCAGTGCCTCATTCGATTGTGGGTGGGGGTACATAAATACATTAACCCTGGACCTACACAGGCCACAACCTCAAGGCTGAGTAAATGTTTCATTGATAGCAGAGGATACAATGTCCTCCTACACCAAACTTTGCTCAGATGGCATAAAAATGGGATCATACACTAGAAGACCTACAGTATACTATGATGGTATGCTAAAAAGCTTTCAGCAACTGTGCAAATAACATGGAATCCCAGCTACTGACCACCTGTACTATAACAAATTATTACCTTTTGTCCTAGGCCTCCGTCTGAATCTCTCTCCTGTAGAGGAGACAATAGACAGACCACAACCAGGCTCATCTATTATATCCTCACTCTACCGACTGTTCCTAGGTGCCGGGACTGAACCAGAAGTCAAGGCAAAAATGCAATGGGGGAAGGTTCTTGGGCTGGAAGTTAGTGATCACTTATGGGCTAGAGTAGTTAAGAATATACATGAATGTTCAGTATCTAATAAGCTAAGGAGGATACAATTAAACTTTGTTTACAGAACCTATTACACCCCTTGTAGGCTTAAAAAAATTCACTCCCTCTAGATCCGATGATTGTCCAAAGTGCCAGTCTCAGTCTGGAGATTTCTGGCACTTGGCATTAACCTGTCTCAAAGTGGCCCCTTCTGGTTGGGTGTCCATGATATGATGCAAAGAATATTAAATACCCAGCTGCCAAGATCTGCAGCCGAGTTCATGCTGGGGATTGATGAGAGAGAGAGCCAGGCCCAGGCTTGCCTGGTGGGACCCAACCCACCCACAGATTTTGGGAGGTTGCCCTAATAAATGCTAGGAAGACAGTGGCACAGCACTGGGTCAGTCTTACACCTCCTAGTATTGTCCATTAGCTCAACCATCTGCAGATGTGCATGAGATTGGAACGATGCCAGCTATCTGCTAATGGATCCATCAAACTTTTCCATAAAACCTGGAATCTAATCACAGTTATAGAACAAGGACTTGTGCCTTCAGTATGATGCATTATACATTATACTGTATTAGAAATTGTTTAGAAATCTAAGATTGACTCGTATAACTCTCTTTGGATAATACCCTGATACTAAGGGAAAAAAACTTACATATTTGTAGAAATGCCTAAATGAATGAATATGTACTGTAATTTTTTTTATTTGCCTCTCAATAAAAAATCTTTTTAAAAAAATGAGTCCGTCAGTGAGCAGTGGGATGGAAGCTGACCCCATCTTGAAGGGTTGGCATCCTGCGCTATGGCCTGATGTTTAAGAAGCTAAGATTTTACCACACAAACCTTTTATGGCAGGAATGCCATGCTCTGATGCTGCTGCATGATGAGTACTGCTCGGAGAGAAGTAAGAGCCATATAAGGACGATCAGGAGTACGGATACCTTGGAATTTCTCAGGGTAGAGGAGAGGAGAGGAGAGCCCTTGTTCTAAATGGCCATCTTTGATGATGTCAAGCTAAGCTCCCTGAGTAATTCTGCTTCTGAAAGGCTTTATGAAATTTCTTTTTTAAATTTGCAAAATTCTGACAAGCATTTCTATGTAACCCCAAGAATAATATTCCCTGGATCCTGAAATCCATGAAATACTATTCTGCAGTTTGCAGAAAATGAATCTGTGGTTTGCATGAACTGCAGAACACGGTTCCACAGTAAGCATTCTGCTTGTAGAATTGTAGAATTCAGTTTCTGACAGAATTAGGTAGAATTTCCAAAATTCTGTGAAATTCTGTCAGAAGGGAAATTTGAAAATTCTACACAGCTCTACAGAGGACTTTTCTCATGACCTATCCTCCTTCTTGGTGGATTCCTCTTACGGTGCAGTTATTTAAAGAGCTAGTAGAACCAAAACAGACAGACAGGAAGATGATGCAAATTTTAAGAAATAGTCAGTTGTATCTTTATTTTTGAAGTATTTTTCTTTTTCCTTTTGCATGTTAGAAAGTTTTTTATTTGATAAAAATGTGTTAGATGTTTGAAACCCCTTCCGGCCATCTGTGCGCTGGTCCAAGTGCGTCCGTCAACAGGGCACCAAATTCCCTGATTCACCACCCCTTCCCCAAGGTCTGCCTCCTCCCTGGAGTTAGAATCTGTAGTTGGGGGGTATGGGGGATGCAGCCACACTGGGGTGATTCGAACTCGAATCCCTGGCACTCTAATGATGGGCGCCATCTGATGGTGAAATCATTTGAAACAGCTTTCAGCCTGGCAGCTGACATATATGTAGAGATGGTCGAAGTGGCTCCAATTCACTCTGCAAAGTGAATCATGAAGCAAAAGCAG
Source organism: Neoceratodus forsteri (assembly GCA_016271365.2). NCBI lineage: Eukaryota > Metazoa > Chordata > Ceratodontiformes > Ceratodontidae > Neoceratodus > Neoceratodus forsteri. The sequence continues at coordinate 226,855,422 of CM057450.1, read as the reverse complement.
ATTCGCAGAGTGCCTGCCTTAAGCGGAGTGCCAGCGTTATAATGGGTATGATCCATTGAAACAATGACTTCACGTTACTCTGCCTTCCCAAACCACTACTCCACCAACTCTTAAGGTGAAGTACATTGAAAACAATGTACTTCACCTCACTTCGCCTTGTTTTTAAGCTCCAAAAATGAATTTTGCAGTAATTCATGGGATTTCAGGTCACACAGGCTCTAGATTGTTCTGCACAGCCTCAGTTCAGGATAGTGTGTGTAGGAAGTTGTAGGACAGAGTCTGCTCTGAGAGCTCTCTGTGATTCAAACCTTCTAAAAGCTGTTCAAAAAGTCTTTTTTAGTAATTTTTTTGCTCAAACTTTAGTTCATCAATTGTAGGAAACCCTTCTGTGCTCATATCATTGAGCGTTTATTGTTTGTTTATGTGTGAATTTTGAATGTTAATGTACAACATTGAGTCTGTGTAGTAAGAGACAGTGAAAGTGTGCTTTGAGGGGGGGCGTATCTGTGGTGTAGGTAGATTAATTTGGAGAAAAAGACAGTGCTTTCTGTTTGGGTGATATTTTTCTTGTATGACTGTGCTAATGTACACACGGTAATATTTTCAATAATTCTTGCCATTTTTTAGCTGATTGTTGTGATGCAGCAGTGCATAATTTTAGTTTGTTTAAAATATGTGGTTATATTACTGAAGTTTTCAATTTGCTACACATTACTTTGTGTGTGTGTGAGCATGTGTGAGCATGTGTGTGACACGTGTCATCAAATCAAACACTTTTTATTGTGCCACATAGTAATTTCAGCAATGTGAACCTGCTATCCACTGCAGTTGTGTGATTTTTGTACTTCTTTATGGTATCTTTACTGGTACTGGTACTAGTACTAGTGACTGTTACTGCAGCACTGCAGTACACTGCCCCCCCCCGGGCCCGCCCCAACCTGCAAAGGTATTCTTTTCCAGATTTGAATTTCTAATGGTGAGCACTGGTTAGGTGTTGTGCCTTTGCATCTGCATCTCTTCAGTGCGCAGTACAATCTTAATCTGTCTGTGCATTTGAATCTCTTTAGGGCCCAATCTCCATCTGTAACTTAAGTCACAGTTGTTTCATTGGCTTCCCTTCTGAGTACTGGACTGGTGTGGTACATAATTCTGCATGAACATTGTACTCATTAATATGCATTTTTAAGTCAGGACCATCATCACCTTCATGAGTCACTCGTGATACAAATCATGTTCTTCATTATCACGGTCACAAACGCAGTCACAAATCACGATTCACAATCACGTCACTCACGAATCACAACATTAATTTTTTCACTCGTTACTTGGATGTTTTGTAAGCCTGTTTTGTAGTATCTTTCCATGCTTTACCACACCACCATTGTGCTTATTAATGAGTGTTTTTAAGTCAGAGAGTTTTGTGCTACAGCTCATCGGGGATGTACAGCCATTGGCATCTGCGTTTCCAGTAGAGTTCCATATTTATCTCACACCGTCAACACTGAATCACGTTCTTCATCATCACGGTCACAAATGCAGTCACAAATCATGATTCACGATTACGTCACGAATCACAGCATTAATTTTTTTACTAGCTACTCGGATGTTTTGTAAGTCTGTTTTGTAGTATCTCTCCATGCTTCACCACCCCACCATTGTACTCATTAATATGTGTTTTTAAGTCAAGGAGTTTTGTGCTATAGCTCATTGTGGAAGTACAGCCGTAGGCATTAGCATTTCCAATACAGTTCCATATTTATCTCACACTGTCGACACCAAATCACTTTATTCATCATCGTGGTCACAAATGCAGTCACAAATCACGATTCACGATCATGTCACAAATCACAACATTAATTTTTTTACTAGTTACTTGGATGTATTGTAAGCCTGTTTTGTAGTATCTCTCCAGGCTTCACCACCCCGCCTTTGTACTGATTAATAAGTGTTTTTAAGTCGGGGAGTTGGACAGTGTCTGCAGTACACAAACAGAAGGAAAGAAGACTGACTGCACACATGCAGTTTAGCACAGTATATTTGCACTGCTCAGTCTGCTTTTCCATAAACAATCCACGACTAAAAGTAAACATTAATGAGGCACCAAAACAGTGCACACACACACACACACACACACACACACACACACTTAACAGAAGGAAGGGGGGGGCCAGAATACAAAGTGTCACACATGTGGAAGACTACAAAAAAAGGGCATAATTACTTGCAAGTGTCGGGGATGTTGGAGGATTACATTTTATAACACAGCAAGGAAGGTGAGGTGGGGCACATGGTGTGAGGGAAAAAACCTAATGTGGGATCCCATGGTGATCCAGCAGCAGTTCCAGCATGGACATAATTTCATAATTTGCAACTGATGTCCCTCTATGCGATCCAACCACTGTTTGACAGCACTCACCCTCTCATTGTTCTCCTCAACAGCACTCCAGAGAACTGTCAAGTCAGCCTGCATTACATGCAGTTCTCTGGGGTCCAAACTTTCTACAGGCTGACCTGCTGGTGGTGGTTGTGGTTTGGGTGCTGGTGGAGCAGCAGGTGCTGCTCTGGTCCTGCTCTTCTTAGGGTCACCGCCACACACAGCTGCACCCTCTGCCACAGAAGGGCCAGCAGGTGCAGACATGGTCCGTTCTGTGGCAGCCTGCCACTCCAACTGGTGGTGATTGAACATATGGGTGCACTGGACCCCAGTCCCCAGGTGAGTCCCCCAGGGGCCACAGTGCACCTCCTCACATAGGCAGCACCTGACCATGCTGCTGTCCTCCCTGACACAGTCAAAAAGCTGCCAAACAATGGAGGTGCGGGAAGGACCAGGCACAGACAGGGGAGGGCCAAATGAACTGGCAGCCAGCTGGTCACAGTGCTCAGCAGGGTTGGGATCCACACCTGGGCCCAGGGCACAGGCACATCCTGCTCCAGAGGACCTGGTGCTGGAGCTGATGCTGGATGTGGTGGGTGGTGGTTCAACTGCCTCAGAGTCAGGAGATGGTGCTGGTCCTGTTTCCTGGGGAACACTCAGAATTTTCGATCAGTCCAACAGGAATTGGTGGCCGTGCTCACCACACATGTGCACGGTATGACGCCTACCAGTACCAAGCTCTTCCAGAGCTGCCCCCTCTCCAGACATTCCCTCACCTGGTCCACCTCTCCTACTGTGCTCCCTCAGTCTAAGCAATGACTACTCACACTATCACACAACAGTCAAACAGACACAGACAAACAACTAACTACTTATAAAGGTAAGAAAAATAAATTTACAGAAATAACAAATTAAGTAAAAAAGAGTACAGAAAAGACAAAATGTTGCTTTTAAAAAAGCTGTTGGGTCTAAATCAAAGTTTAAATCTCCTCCTTGCTCTGATCTCCAAGTCTCAGCAGTGACAAAACACACTACTCTCTCTCTGTCTCCATCTGCACAGGAAACAGTGAAAGTGTCTGCTTGTATGACTCACTTCCTTCCTTTTCCAGCCTGGCTATGGCTAAAGAGCATGGCGAAGTCCACTGAAAACAACAACTTTGCCTTACTTCACGATGTCATTCTGCCTTAACATGAAGTGGTAATGACAAGGCGGAGTGAGCACTTTGCATTGCCCACTCCGCAACATGGAGTGCCCACTTCATGGACACTTCAGTGGCGGAATTTAAATTGGCTGCATCTCTACATATATGTCTCTTGTCCTGCCACAACATAATCAGCATTATGAACTCATTGATAATGACATCACAGGTGACTACGCTTACAGAAATAATTCTATGAAATTTTTTTCAAACTACCCATGTGACATGTGTGCTGCAAGCATGATTTTTATGTTAAATTGGAACCAATTGCATACATGTGGCATGCACGCAGCAGTCAAGTGGTCACTGATAACTGCAACCATAACAGTTAAGTGACTTGCTCAGGATCACACAGTATACAAGTGGGGGTTGATGACATTCAAATCCAGGTATTCAGGTCTGCAATTCAGTGCCCTTAACCACTACATTATACAGCCTGCATACATACAGCTTGCTTGTACTTCAATACAGATCTGCACTCATCTGCATGCATATGCCATGTTTATAGCCACTGAAATACTTTTTAGTTTTCTTGCCACTCCTCATCTCAGCTGCACAGCTGAACTGTAGCACACATACCATCAGAAACACATGTGGTTCTTCCCACCCCCTCATACACATACATACCCACAGAACTGCTTAATCACTTCTGTCTGGCCTGTATTCCTACTATTTTCTCTCCATAGTTTTAAATGCTTCCATGCAAACAGATTTTAATGGCCAAACACAAAAGAAGCAATAACTCAGCACCCACCCACCCACACAGCCAGTGCCCCCCCCCCACATACACACACACTGTGACAGGTGTAGCCATGCTGCTACAGACAACCCACCAAGTATAGATATAAGTCAAGAGTCTCTTACCTGAGTACTAGGGAGCCAGAGGCAGGAGTCTTTAAAAGATGATGTCCATTTGACAGAGTGCTGTGGCATGCCCCATTGAAATGAATGGAATTATTTTTTATTACTATTTTATACATTATGATGGTAAGTTGGAGATTAATGAAGGCCAATGTTCTACTAAAAAACCCTTGTTAGTAGAGCAGGGGCCGTCATTAATCTCCAACTCGCCATCATAATTTATAAACTAGTAAAAAAATTATTAATTTCAATGGGGCGTGCCCCTACACTTACCCTTGTTCTGTGTTATAAGATGTTTGAGTGTGGGTGGTGATGATCAGCTTCATGGGGGGGCATACACCTGACAACAGTGGGGCTCCAATAGTCTGTGCATACCAACTGTTCTTGATTGCAAGGGACAGTCCTCATTTTACCACTGAAAACTACTCTGTCCCTCATCCATCCCTCATGGAAAACATGCTACTCACACAGAGGATGTCCTGTAAATTTAGACTTCATTGCAGGGGCGCCAATACAGACTTCAATGAGGGGGAGGCAATGACTAGTGAATGCCAGGTTATCCCCTAGAAGGCAAGCTCTAGAATGTCTGGAATGTCTCTAAAAGGTAAAACTTATTTGTTGTGATTGAAAAGTGGTATGCAAATCAGGAAAAATTAAAATGTATAAGATTCATCTGTCTATACCTCAGAGAAGTGCATCAGATTTAGGCTTCAACTCATTCCTTTCGGAAGTTTTGAACCCCCCCCCAATAAAAAACAACAAGTTGCCTCGATCTCTCTCCTTAAGTCCATTCCATTCAATACCCATATCATATGGGTCATGAAGCTGCCCAAAGGTGCAGAAACATGAAAAGCACATCAGTATTTCAGTCCTTCCTCCTTCCCCGAGCTCCCTATAAAAAAATTATTTATTTTTACCTACGCAGCCATCTGGTTCAAACCTGCCATTTAGCCCAGTGTGCCACCAGCCCAGTTTTCAGTCTGCTCCTCCTCCTCAGTCATTCTGCCACAAGCTGGATGCTGGAACTAACCATCCCACTGTGGACTCTGACCAAGTCACCTCATTGACCGAATCTATCCAAACTGTGTTACTTGTTGCTTACTTGGCTGCTACTGTAGCTGCTGCCACACCGCACTGTTCAAGGCATGTTAAGGCTGCCCACACCACTGTCACTACTGCTGCTAGGCCTAGCTTGCTGCTGTGGGGGACCACTGCTGTTTTTATTGTGAGGTGAGCCTAGTTGTGTAGGTAGGTAGCCTAGTCATTGAGCTAGCTTCTAGCCCACCCCCTGCCCCTTCCACCACCAAGGAGACAGAGACTCACTAAGAGTAGACAAACATAAATATGCTGTCACAACACTTCTATCAAGAGCTCAGTGCTCACCAACTCCTCCAAGCTGTTGTGTGTAGCATGTCTACTCTGTAGCAGGTAAGACAGTGTCATACTCACGTGACTCGCATGCTCTTGCTTGGTTGGAGCTCCTCCAAGTCACGTGTAATGGTGCTTCCACTAATAGCTGGTGAGTGTGGATAACACAACACAGACACAGTCAAGTCAGGAGCGCACCCACAGCGTGAGTGCACACAAGCCAGAGGGGCACTTATTGTACAAAAGATTAAATCCAAATGTAATGCCATTATCGCCACACCATAAGAACAATCTACAGTAGGCACAAATGCAGGGAGGGTAACTGCCCCCCTCTTCCATACCTAAATGGCACCCCTGCTTTATGGTAGAAAGTCATTCTCAGGTGCTAATATCTATACAAATAAATACAATGGTTTCCACTCTGTTCTGAGGTACTGTATCTCCATGTTTCAGGATGTGTCCTGATCATTGTGAGGCTTAGGGTCTCTCATTGTCCCTCATTTTGAGTGTCTATGTCCCTCATTATAGTGACACAAAGTGATGTATGGTGCATGCTTCCAAGGCCCTTCTTAGCACAAAGAGTGCTGAACATGGCCATAGTGTATATGCTCCATACAAAATGACAATGGAAAGTAAGTGAGCCATGACAGTCGTGGAGAAACACATATGTAGTGCTAAATATGCATAAGGGGTTTGCATAGCCCAAAACAAAATGGTCAGACTTTACACCACAGAGGCCCCTCTTTGCACATCTGGAAAGGGGGGTGTTGGCTGACTATATTTGAGGCATTAATGCATTAAGCAAACAATTCTTTACAAATTAATGGCAATTTAACAACAAAACTCAAAAGCCATTAAATATTTTGCAAAAGAATTTAATGGTCAGAATTAGTTTGCCTAATTTTAATGGAAAATTAATAGAAATGGTATTTTAAAGTGATTTTGTCATGTTTGCCATAGCAAATGATAGTAACCTGTAGGAGTTGTGAATCAATCTCCTCCCATTCAAACTGACAAAAAGTGCTGTTTCCCATGAAAAAAAAGCTTTTATTTCTGTGCTGTGCTTCATTTGCATAACCCTGCCCATTTTTTCTCAGTGCTGAAAGCCACAACAGTGACATCATGCAACGGGAAGCAACGTTTTTAAGTACTGTGTTGAAAGAGAGACCTCTGTTGATCAGTCTTGGTATTGCAAACATCCTTTTTCTTTCACAACGTTAGACTCGTAGCAGAAGCTGGACACCAAAGAAACAGAAAAGTAGTCTGACCCATAATTACACTCCTGAACTACTCATAGTCATTCAGGCCCTATACCATAAACATACTGTAGAAAAGTATCATCACACTCCCACGTTCTGACAGGAGCTACCACTTGAGACCTTTCACTTCACCAGCAGACAGTAAAAGTCAAACAACATCTATACAGACTAGCAAATTATGTTTTTGTCCTATCTGCATCACAAAACTGGTTTTCAATCAATCAATCAAGTCTTTATTTATCCAGGCAAACACCATTGAGTAGGCTCATTTACAAGGTGGACCTGTGTTACACAAGGTCAAGAATAACACTTTTATGTACAGATAACAAATAGACATAATTATGCAGAAATAGAAAAAAAAATACACAGAGCAATAACAAGTATTTCAGGTATAGGGTTAACAGGAAACTTTTCTACAGACTGTACTTCTGTAAACACTATCGACATAGAAGACTGCCTTCTGATCAGGGAGACAGAAAAATAAGCTATGTACTGTACCCACAATGTCTTGCTACATATATATACATAGATGTTGACAGCAGATAAGGGTCTATGGCCCACCTAGTCTGCCCATGTGTGTACATTCTTAGCTTTTTCAAGCTTCTGTAGAACTAGGTATGTCTACATATTAGGTTCTGTCCTGCAGTCCCCACTACCAAAATAAAGGGCTGCAACTCTGAGTAAAATGAACATTTAAGTCAACTTTATGATTTATTCAGAATTCATTGTTTCTGTATATAAAACATTGACAGTTCCCTTGCATGACATCATTCTGGGGTGTGGCCACACACAGGAAACTGGAGGGTGGGCAGAAACAATAACATACAAAAAATGACTATGACAGATTTTTTTACAAAACAAATTGCAGCTTCAACATCTGAAGCATGGGTGGCAATGGCATACCATGTAATAACAGGCATTTTCAGAATGTGACTAAATCACTCTAATGGTTCTAATTGCAAATGGTAGTATGTGAAATAGAAACTGATGTATGTTTTTAGATTAATGCATGTAAAGCATGAAACGTGAACCTGGTGTGATTTTTAGATGTTCGCACCAGTTTACCTCCTGCACACATTTCAAGCTTGCAGCATATGAACTTGATGTGCTTTTTAGATCTGGTTTACTTTGTGTATACTAACCACATGCAAACATTGCACAATTAAGCATGTGGCATGCATAGTGCATGTACGCAGCACACTTAAATTTCTGGGTGATCTGCCTGCCACTGAGTGACTGTTCCTAAGCAGTAGTGATGTCACAGTCAGTAAGGTTACAATGCTGAATATGTAATGGGTAGAACAAAGCTGGATATGCCAGCTGCCAGGCAGAGTGCTGTTCCACACAGCACATCTACTAACACCAGTAAACAATCTTCCAACTAACCAGTGGGAAAAGAAGAAGTGCCTCAGATATAAAAGGTAATGGTTGACTGCTTTTAAAAACTAATATTAGTTTTAGGCAGTGCACTTGCACTTTAATGCTGTCTAGGCTTCACTTAAAGGTGATAGAAAACAGTTTTTACACATCTAGAAGCCCCCCAGTTGTTCTTGTATTGGCTACCTAGTGTTCTGATATGTTTTTGACCTTTTTAATTAAATTAATAATCTAATTTTGTTGGCTTTGTAACTACCCCGAATCCCTCTCTCCTCAGCAGTTGCTGATCTCTCTTTTCATACTGCCTGAACATTCTGTGACATCACAAACACCCATTCCAGGCCATTCAGATGAATAGCATGGAATTGGAGTTAATAATGTTATAGAATGTCTGAGAAATATGAAAATCAAGAGAAGCAGCTGGTAAGGAGAGTGGAACCCTGTGTAGATCTGAGGGCACCCCAAAGTTAGATTATTTATCAAAAAATCATCAAAACATATCAGGATACATAACTGACATAGAAAGGAAGATGGAAGGGCAGATAACTATGTAAAAATAATTTCCTACCTCCTTTAACATTCTGGATTCTCAGAAGAGGCACTATCATTGTATACATACATACAATAAGTAATCTGAGCAATCCTCTAATGCACCCTCTGGTAAGTTTATTGGACAATATTCAGAAAGCGTTTAGTATTATTGTATTGTTCTGGACAAGTTACATAACTGAATTAAGACAAATAAGATCTTGGCAGAGGCACAGTCCAGATTTAAGCAATCACAGTCTGTAATTGACAACTCTTTTGTCCTAGACTATTTGGCTAATAAATACAATATAACTAAAAAACAATATTTTTATGCTGTGTTTGTCAACTTTAGCCAGGAGTTTGATAAAGTTTTTTGGAAATTATTTGAGGTTCAGCTAAATATGGTATTCCTAATGACATTCAACAAATTATTATTGGTCTTTATCCAAATACCTTGGCTAAAGTTCATTATTTGTTAAAAGGTAACATGTCTGATATATTCATAACTAATTTAGTGGTTAACCTGGTTGCATTTTGGCCCCAACCCTATTTAACTTCTACATTAATTCGATACTTTTGGATATGATCAATTCTGATTTTCATAATCCTAAAATTATTCGGCAAGATGTTGGCTGCTTAGCATATGCTGATGACATTATCTTAGCTTTTCAAAGGAAGCTTGACATGTTTGCTCCACTATGCAATAAGAACAGCTTAGAAATTAATTTAAAAAATTGCAAAGTATAGAAATTGGTGAAAGGAATGCCTTTAAAGTTACATTATATATAATAAGTCATGGCTAGAACAGGTTTTTTACTATCATTTTCTTGGTATCTTTTTTTGCATATAACAAGTCTTGGAAATAGCACTTGGAATAGTGCTTTACAGAATGCATAATTCCACTGGAAAAATTAGTGCAGAATGACCATTCCACCAGCAGAATTTCTGCTGGAATTTCAGTTTTTTTCTGCAGAATTTCACCTGCTGCGATTCGAGGAATTATATTCCAAAGAACAGCATTTTTTCCACAGAAAATCATTCTGCAACTATTTTTTTCTGGTTACAATTGTTATTGGTTTTATTTTAATAAGCAAGTACATTGTAAAAGGATGCTTACGTCAGTACTGGAAACTTGTACAGTCAGTACGGATAGATGCTGTAATTCTGAAAACTAAACAAGCATCTAGAGTTGCTGGAACACTTTCAAGGACCTGAGCCTTTGTAGGCCTCCCCATATGGGAGTACAACGTTTGCCCTGAGGACTGCATTGTGTAGGAGGCCAAAACTGTCTGTGGCCAACGCAAACAGAATGCATCTGGACTTATCTGGTTCTTCCTTGGAGATGGCTCGGTGTTTGGACACATGGAATCATACGGGTTCCAGGGCTAGCATCTTCGGAATGGGCCTGCATACAGAATAGAAGAACACACACAAAGCATAAAATCTAGACTGACAGCATTCTGAATATACACACAAAATAACCTACTGTATCATGCTATAGTACTCTCTCCTGGGACTACCTGAGACCTAAGAAACACATGGGGAACTCGTGTAGTATCTGCATAGCTCAGGATGTAGGATCCAAGCCAAAATGGGCAGTGTCAACCTATTTCCTCCCTAGGCTTCAGATATAGGATAAGGGGTTGCCACGCAGTTACATATTGGGGAAGGGTGTCAGCCATGTATCTGACATTCTGGACCAGTTTGCACATTGCACCAGGCAGTTACAGACCTCTAGAACTGAAGGGACTTTCTGCATTCTCCACCTATACAGGAGGAGTCTTTTAACCTGTATGCATAGGGTGGCCAGAAATGTTTGCTCTGAGGGTTGTAGATGGGGGACAGAGGAGTGAATTCCCAATATCAGCACCTCAGGGGTCAGAGGGACTGGTTTCTGAAATATTTCCTACCCCAACCTATATACCACCTTCCACAGAGTCTGTATTGACCTGCAGTGCCAATGTATGTGTCCTCCTGGACCTCCTGGCATCTCCAGCAAAGGTCATCCTGAGTGAGCTTAGCCTTCTTAAGAAACACCAGAGTCCTGTACCATGAATGCAGGATCTTGTTCTGTATTAACTGACTTCTGGCATCAGGATATGCTGTGTGAGCAGACCTCAGTCAGGACTTCTATTTCTGAGTGGTGATCTGGGTCTGCAGAACCTGATCCCACTTATTTTTGGATTCCAAGGACTGTGAGGGGAGAGTGGCCCTGATGGCTGCATACACACAGCTGGTCGGATCCCTCTCCAGTTGGAGCCATTTCCCCACTGGGTAGGCAGGCCTGAGGGGCACTGACAGATATACCCTGTGACTGCACCCCTGAGTTGGAGGAAACACCAGAAGTCCTTGGGAGGGGATCCTCATGAGATGCACATAGCCCCTCAAAGAAGTTGAAGTTGCTAGAACCAGGGATGTACACATCTTGCAGGAGAGTCAAACCCAAGGCTGCCCATGTGGCCCACGCCACAGGTTCCTTATTGATGGTGATTCCCCTGTTATCCCACAATGGGGTAAGATGCAGGGGGACTTGATTGGTGCCCGGCTTGCTATGAATTTTATTCCAGTACTCCAGAGAGGGGCCTATTGTCGGGTGAGAATGAATGCCTCTGGGAGGGCAATTATACAATAACAGGGAAAGGTGGGCCACCCCACCAGCCTCTGTCTCCATGCCCAGCCATTGGGGAGTATCTAGCCCAGACCCTGCAAACCACTTCAGCATCTTAGTAGCCTGAAAGGCCCACTTGTAACCTTCAAACCACAGAAGACCCCACCCACCTTCTGTTCAGTGCACCCTCAGTTTGTTCCTACTGTACCTAGGCCTCTTCCCTTTCCGTATGAAGGCCCCCATTAAAGTGTCTAGTTTGGTGTACCAAATTCTTGTGAGTTTACCATTTTAATTGCAGAACTTTTACCCACTAGGATGAGATGGAGAGCCCTCCATCTAGCTAGCTTGGTACGAATGGAAGCGAGTAATGGTTTCAGATTTGTCTCCCAGATTCTGGTAAGATCAGAGGTGATACTGATACCCAGGTATGTAATCCCTCCTGGAGACCATTGGAGACCATGTTGTGTGGCCATTGCAGGGGAACAGTTGGTATTGAGAGGAATGACCTCGGACTTGGACTGGTTGAGCCGAAGGTCAGAGAAGGTGGTGAAATCAGAGAGGGTGCTCAGAAGGGGAGGGAGGGCTGAGACAATGACAAACAAGGGGAGTAGAAGGTCATCCATATACATGAGGGATGGGTAAGCCTTCTTTTCCATTGACACCCCCTGAATTTGCATATTCTTTCTGATAGCTGTGGCCAGTGGTTCTACTGCCAGAACAAAAAGAAGAGAAGACAAAGGGGAGCCTTGACATGTGCCCCTGCCTAATGGAAAAGAGGAGGACAATATGGAATTGGTGAGTACCTTTGCAGAGGGAGAGGCATAAATAGCACCAATCCAGGATTTAAAACCCGCCCCAACCCCCATGGTGCACAGCACCTGCTGGACAAAATCTCACTCCAGGGAGTCAAAGGCCTTCTTGAAGTCTATTGCAATTGCGGCCACCAGTGTGGGGAGTGTCTTGGCCTTATGAATTAAATTCACCAGTGATCTGATATGGTCTGAGCTGACATGGCCCTTGACAAACCCGATCTGGGAGGGATGGATCAGCTCGGGTAGGAGAGGGTTAAGTCTGTTGGCCAATAACTTGGCCAGCACTTTACTGTCCACATTCAGTAATGAAACAGGGCAGTAGCTGGCCACTTTCAGGGGGTTCTTCCCTTCCCTTTCTTGGGCAGGATGGTGATTATCACCTCCCTAAATGAGGGGGGAGGGCAACAACCTGCAGGGCCTCAGTGAACATCTGCTGTAGAATAAGGGCAACCATGGGTTGGAGAAGCTGCCAAATTTCCAAGGGAAACCCATCCCCTCTGGAGGCCTTCTCCTTCTTAAGGGATAATATCATGGAGGCTACTTCTGCAGCCGAAGTCAGAGCATCCAGGACTATAGCCTGTTGCTCTAAGATTTTGGGAAGATGTAAGAAATTTAAAAATAGGAGAACACTTCGAGGTTGGGTTGTCTAGAGGATTTATATGGTGCAGAGTAAAAATCAGCCATTATTTGGTTGACCCCCCCAGACGAGGTGTGGATGGTACCCCCTGCATCCGCCAGGGTGGCTATATGAAGCTCCACCTGCTGTTTTTTCAAGCAGTAGGCTAGGACCTTCCCCCTTCCCCCCTTCCCAGTACTTATGCTTAAGTCAAATGATGGAAACTTCAGCCTTCCTGGAGAGGAGCTCATTCACCTGCATCCTTAGGGTGGCCACCCATCGCCCTGACTCCATTTAAAGCAAAGGGCTCGAAAGGGCCTTAAAGGACTCCTCCACATCTTGAGGCTGTGATTCTAGGGTCTTAAGTTGCTGTTCTCTCCTCTTGCATCTCTTGTGGGCAAAACCCATGATCGAACCCCCCCCACCGAGGGTGGCTTTGAAAGCCTCCCAGGTATTGTCAGCAGATGTATCAGACACCGGGTTGTTATGGAAAATATCCATGGCCTCCCAACTGAGCCGGGGGGGGAGTCTGGGTCATGAAGGAGTAATGGGTCCAATCTCCAGGCCAGGGAGATGGATGGGGTGGACCCCAGGTAATGGATATTCGCACCAGGGTGTGGTCTGATACCACCTGAGGGTGAATAGTAGAGTCTGTAGAGTTCTTAGTGATACTGGGAGAGGGGAGCCAAAAAGCTATGTGGCTGTGGGAGCTATGCACTGGGGAATGGAAAGTGTAGTCCCTCTGGGACGAGTGGAAAATACACCAGATATCTGAGAGGGCCAAGTTCTGTTGCATCTGAGCCAACGCCAGGGCTGCCCTGGAGTGGGGCTCAGTGTTGGAGGGGGAATCTGTCGAGGATTGTTTCTAATGTGAGATTGAAATCACCCCCAAGTAACACCAGGGTGTCATCTGAGGCTAGATTATCTATCACCTGGGCCAGTTTATGAAAGAAGGAAGGGTCATCCTCATTAGGGCCATTTACATTCCCCAGAATGATGGGGCCTTCCGCCATTTCCAAAAGCTCCACTACCCATCTGCCCTCTGGGTCACTCATCTTCTGCAGCAGTTTCCAGTGCAGAGTCTTATGCAACAAGATAGCTACCCCTCATTTCCTGGTGGGGGCTGAGGTGTGAATGACCTGGCCCACCCAGTCCCGCTGCAGTCTATCATGGTTCCCCCTTATGAGCTTGGTCTCTTGAAGGAATACAACCTCCACTCCCAGCCTCTTAAGATGTGTTAATACCGGCTTCCTTTTATTTGGGGTGTAAAGTCCCCTGATGTTCCACATCAGACATGTTTTATCCCCCATTTAGAATGTGAAGTAGGCAAGTATAAAGGAGATTCTGCATAGTACACCTGGAGGCAGGGAGCGAGGCAGCAGCCCGCACCGAAAGCAGGCTTCGGTGGTTGCAGGCTGGGCATTACAGGGGAGAGTGAGGTGGCCCTTCCAGTAGTTACCAATTGTTCATGGCCCATTCTCTAACCTCAGCTCTGCGTGTGTTTTCTGAATAAGCACAGATAATAAACATCTATGCAAACTATGTACACTGTGTAGGACATTACATAAGCATTGGGGAGACAGAGGTTTCCCCTTGGCAGCAGAGGTCTGTTGAAGGCTGACTTCTATTTCCAGGGTGTGATCTGATAGGTGTACAACCCCCCTGAAATGCAGGGGGAAGGCAAGGATGGCAAGAACCCCAAAGAAGTGTGTAGATCACCTCAGTGAGACTAACTGAAAAAAGCCTAGCCTTCTAAGAGCCCTAGAGGGTAAACCAGGGCTCAGGTATGAACCAAACTGGGAGATTTTTAGTGAGTAAAAGAAAACACAGAGGGAGGGAAGGGGGGAGAATGGCAGCAGCCAATCTATTACCTAGGCTAGGAGGAGAGGGGTGGGGGGAAGGCCCAAAGAGGCAACAGGGAGCCAGGCAGCACCATATGCATGATATGAAGCCTTTGTCCAGTAGGCACCAATGCATCCACAGTGGACATGGGGGTACTGTCCTACTGTGATGATCAGAGATGGGCAAGGGGGGAGGCGGACCAAATTCTTATGACACGGTGGGGCTGAGCCTCACCTGCCGAAAGTGCCACACTAGCTCCTCGGATTCAATGCCTTGCACATTGCCACTGCAGCAGGCCTAGAGCCCTGGCATTGTGGACTTGAGACTGGGGCCCTGATGATTTCATACTATACTGCTACAGATTCATTTGCCAGGGATCCCAGAAGTCCCCGTGTCCCCAACCAGCACCACCATCAACCCCCAACATCAGCAACACATACCCCCCCCAAACAGCAAAGAGCAACAGGCTCCCAAACCAAATGAAGTGTGTAATGTCAGTCGGGGAGGAGGGAGGGAGGGATGCTGATGGTCATATACCAACCGTGAGTGCAGCAAATCTCCTCCCTCCCCAAGATTCAGTGGTGTGGAGTGCAGAGCCCCTCCGAATCCCTCCCAGTATGGAAGTGGGGTGATTCAACTGCAGCCACAACCAGCTGGATCCCTAGCAGGCTGGGGGATGGGGGAAGTCTTGGTAGTCCTGAAACTCAAGCAGCGTGGATTGGGCTTTGCAAAACAGAGAAAGGTAGAATTGCTCACCATAGCCACCAAGTCTGGCCCCCAGCCGAAGCCCCAACCTGACTAGCCAAACAACCAGGACTATGACATGAAACAAGAGTAGGGAAGGTTACTTATCTTACACCGTCATGTTCTCACTCAGCATCTGGGACTGCGCAGGAGACTATGATTGGGCCAGCCAGCCTGGGGAACGAGCTATGTCACCGGAGCTTGGCAGAGATGAGCTGGAGCTCTTCACTGGTTGGGGCCCCGGTGTGCTGGATTTGATATCGGTCTTCAGGGCAGAGAAGTCAGAGCCATTCAGATGGCTGGGACAAAGCAGGGCAGAGTGCTGACATTTACTGGGCCCTCCTGAGGTGTTCAGAAGCTGCTCCAGGGAAACAGACCATAGGGGATCAAATCAATTGCACATGGAAATACCTTGCAAGGGGTCTGGGGCTGGGACTTCCATCTGGGTAACATCAGTGGGCACCAACGGCCCATGGTCTGACAGCTGGCCTCTCTTCCCATACCTCTTGGAGAAGAGCCACTTGCAATTTGCCTTGGGGAAGTTTCCATACCATGTCCTGGAGTGCTGCCAGTCCCCAGCTCTAGTTAGCCTGGATTAGGAATGCCTGTCCAGTTCCTCAGCTGGGGCCTTAATGGGTAAAGGTTGCTGTCTTCAGGAGTTTGTTTCTTTGGGTCAGTTTCTGCCAAGGAAGTCAGTCAGAGCCTCCAGACTGTCAAATGTTACCAGCACCCCTTTGTGGACAACACGCATTGTGGCCAGGTAACGCAAAGAGAATGGGAGCCCAGTCCTATGCATAGCGTGCCTTGTGTCTGTGCATGCCCTTCGCCTGTCTGATAGATGTTTGGAGAAGTCCTGGAAGATGCTGATTTTGTGTGCTCTCCAGCCAACATTTTGCACCTCCCTTGCTCTGGTCAGGACTTTCTCCTTCTCACGGTAGTCCACAAATCTGGCGATGATTGGCCTGGGCCTGTCTTATGCCTTAGGTATAGGGGTGAGTGAGCGATGTGTACAGTCCACCTGGAGTGGTCGAGATGGGTCCATCTTTAACATTTCTGCAAGAGCAAGCTGCTGGAAGCCCTCCATATGCGCTCCTCTACCTGCTCCTGGAAACCAATGAAACACAGATTATTACGATGACCCCAGTTCTCTAGGTCATCGATTTTGGACCTCATTGTCTGTATAATGTGCTGTTGCTGCTGCTGCTGCTCCAGCAATGCCGCTGACAAATCTTGCAGTTTGTTTTCTGTTGCAGACACACTGCATTCAGTATTGAACATCCTGGACTCCAAACTTTGCTCTACCTGGGTGTTCCGATTCATGGCTGCAGTGACCTGGGACATTTGGGCCATTAACTGGCTGAAATGCACCTTGTTCAGTGGATGCTCCCAATTCTGGGGCTGAAGTGGGTTTGCCATGCTGTAGGACCACAACACTCCATGCAGGGCTCTCTGGTGTTTCATCAAATATTCTACCAAGTTCTACGTCTGATCGCAAAAATGAGCTTAATAATACAGTCCTTAGCTTTGAGTTGCACCAGTACTTGCAGTTTTAGGCTGATCAACAGTACCAGTTCAGCGGATTTAAACAGATGTGTCCCTCTGGGCTGCAGAGCTGGAGGTTAGGCTGCCATCTTGGTAAGCGCCCCAGTGGCAGTCTTCCACAACCATTTTTGTGGAAAATATCGAGATCCGCGTAATAAAATTCCATGGAAATCATTGCAAAAAAACTCATTCCAGTTTCCTGCTGTGGAATTCTGCCATTCTGCTTTTGGCAAAATTACGCAGAATTTTTAAAATTCTGTGAAATTTAGTACAGCTGGAATCTGAAAATTATGCACAGCACTAAGTTGAATGGCTGCTCAAATATATTGGAGGTAGGAACTCAGTGCTTTAATGTTGTGTAATGAAAAATGTCAGGGCAGTAATATACTTGCCTGTCTTCTAGCAGTAAAATACAAAATTGAAAACCAAACTGCTGTCTGGGGTTGGAATATGGGGCTAAAAAATGTAGATTGTTTAGAAACTTCTTTAAATAAAGTCTACATGTTGCTTTTGAAAATCCCAACTTCTTCCCTGTCACGTGTAGCTTGTGACAAGCTGGATCAACTTACTGTAGTTTAAGATCCTAAGCCAGGAAAAAACTACTGATGTATTGGATAAAACCTAATATATTGTCAGACTCCAGGCTTACAAAATTATGTCTTGATGAAATGAGGATGTATAGGCAGAGGGCTGTTTTGCCTTGGCCAGCTGCAATAAGAAATATTTGTTGGATAAGCTGGGATATGGGTACCTTTGGAACTATCCCACACTGGAATCCTGTATGCTGGCTAAATTGATCATTTTTGACAAGACTGAGGCCCAGGCTATACAAGAAGATCTTGCTTAACTGAGACAGCAAATAACTTGTAACTGGATAGCTAATAATAAAACAAAACTGAAAAAATAACATTGTCATATCGGCCACATTACACCTCCCCACACCTGAACAGATTGAGACAAACACTGTGCTTTGGAGAAATGATCCTAACCATGTGTTTATTAAACAATTTTAATACCAGTTACAATCAAATCATCACAAGGGGCACAGCAAGGTAGTCATAGAATGCCATTCTTCATATCAAATCATAATAAGTCAGCCATCCCCTTCCCCTGACTGGATCTGACAGAATGGTTACAAACCTTGCAAGAAACTCTGGCTTCTTCGGCATAAGGAATGACTCTGGGCTGGGTGCTAATGTGCCTTCCTCCATCAGAGAGCATTGCAAAACTGGGGGCACTGCCCAAAGAGGTTATCCCTCTAACTACCCCTGAAGAAGAAACTTCAGCCATCTGGGCTTTCACCTTGTGTCAGCCTCAGGGTGAACTGCCTACACAGATGCATGTTTCCTTGTTGCACTCTGTACAGGCTTTGTAAGACTACCATGCCAACATTAGAAGAGCATAGTTCCTGATGCGCATCCCCCCACCAAGCACTTCCAGCTACTATTTTCTCCACAGCACCTTGTAATTCAGCTAAATACCTATCATACCTATCATAGGTATACTTAAACATCTATCATTTTGGGCTCCACATACTAAAAGTACTATTTGTTTATTTGAACAAGTTCAGAGGAGGGCAACAAGAAAGGTTAAGACAGTATTAAACATGGCTTACACTCACAGATTACCAGAGCTGAAGTTGTACTCTCTCAAATATAGAAGGCTCAGGGAAGACTTATGTTAATTATATAAAGCCTTACGTGAGGATGATCTTTGGGAATGTGTGGGGTTGGTGGAAAGAAAGAAAACAGAAAGAGCATCCAGGTTACATAATTACAGTATCAGCTAAAAGGTGATTTTTATAAAACAGGTAGGAGGGTTGATTGGTTTAACCAAAGTGTGATGAACCACTGGAATAATCTTCCCAAGGAAGTGGTCCAAAGCACATTCATGGAGTCCTTTAAAACAGCTTTAGATAAATTTATGGGTTATAAAACTACTCTGTTAGACTATTGAGAACTGATGAGTCATTTAGACCTGTGGCTAATCGACTCATATCATTCCTATGACAGCCTAGGTCAGACAAATGCACACCATCCTGGCCATTAAAATGGGGTACTTTTATTACAATTGTATCATGCCTCAGGAAAAATACCCCCACCTCTGATGGAGCCCCTAAGGGATCACATAGTCATATAGGTCAACTTGTGAGATCTCTCTATTGCTATGGGGTTCTAGGCATGCTACCAGTGCCTGTACTGGATGATGTGCAACAAGCGGGTGTACCCCTAGGGCCATGCCTCATGAAACAAAATCAAGTTCTCCTTCATCTGGTACAACAGTTCAAGTGACTTCTCAGCCCCCAGATCATTGCCTCCCATATGCATAACAGGATGCTGGGTGGACCCCATCATTGAGCTTTGGCCATGATCCATGGGAGCAGATCACCCCATCTCATTCCCCATCATCCCATCCAGTATAATTCTGCCTGCTGGGGTCCAGTAAAAGGTTCTTGTCCCCTTGGAAATGCTTCATTCTGATAGCTGCCCATTGAAAAAAGGAGTGCCTGCATATCCATACTTGGTTGTCTTGGAAAAATGCCACCTGCCAGAAAACAAAACCAGAAATGAAAGAAAACGCAGTTGTACATATATTTCAAAAGCTGGTGAACTCCATTGGCCAAGGGTCTGTATCTGATTGGCTGTAAGTACTTCTACCTTAGCATATGTGGTGGCTTCAATGTGTCAGGAATGGGTATTGAACTCCTCTGAGTCCACCACCACCCTCTTCATGGCCTTTTTGAAACCATGACAAAACTGGAATGCCAACAATGGGGACCCATCTTCGTGTTGCAAGAAAATGATCTCCTGCACCTGCCCAGCAGGATACATAGTCCAATATCCATGCATGCATTTTCCCACTGCACCTAAAGGGGGGGCAACCTCAGGCTACTCCATCAACCCTGGGTTAACCTGTCTCCTGTTTGTCTTAAATTTTTGCAGCCAGACAAAACACGCCCCCACCCGCTCTCGGGTCACTGCTACATTGTCATGACCCAATGCTTTTCTTTGCCAGTCCAATTCAGATACCTGAAAGGCCCCACAGAAAGTCACCAGGAAGGCCATGTGGAACAGACATGATTCTAATGGTTACAAGCACAACCTTGGCAGCTCATCCCACACCTGTGCAAGCAAGGCACATCTAATCTACTGCTAACTACCTGGCCATTTTGGGACCCCACAAGCCTAATCTTTTAGTGTCCTTGAAGGTAAAATGCCTATGTATTATTATCCTGGCCTGTGACCTTAGAGAACTACGAAATGCCTGCCAGGTGCTATCCACTGCTTGTGGTGCGGACCCTGTCACAAATGCACTCCACAGGTCAGGCCCTCTGCTCCCACAGTGCCAAACCTCGAAGTGCAATATGTGAACTGGACAAACGGGGTAACCCTCCTGTCTGTTTTTGGTCCGAAATACCTACCAGTCTCAAGTCCTGAGGTCAAATATGAACCCTTTTTCACTAGCACACCCAGTTAACAGGATCAGATATCATACTGGGTCTTAAACTGGGTGATAGAATGGAAGAAGGCTTAAGGCCCATTGAACTATTCCCCACACAGCGGGCTCATCAATTCCTGCAACAAATCAATTAGTCTATTTCTCTTTTAAATTGTTCCAAGTTTTTACTATTTACTATGTAATCAGGCAGTGCATTCCACACTCTAGCTGTTCTCTATACAAAAGAATAATGTCTAAAAAAATGTTTAGCTATCTCTACTTTTATTTGATACTTATGATTTCTTAATCCTTCTGGTTTATCCACTATCTCTATTTCTAATCCTCCCATTAATTTTGGATCTTTCATAATCTTGAATAATTGTAGTAAATCTTCCCTTTTTCTTCTGTCCTCCAATGTAAACATTTTTAATCTATCCAGTCTTTCCTCGAACCCTCTACCTTTTTCTGTAGATATCATCCTTGTGTATGTTCTTTGGATTTTTTCTAATCTATTTTTTTCACCTTTCATGTATGGACTCGATACTGGCGATCCATAATCTAGATAAGGTCTTATATATGCCTTGTGCAACGGTACTAGACATTGTCTAGTTCTAGTAATAACACTTTTTCCTATATTTCTTATCATATAATTTGTTTTCCTAATGACTTCTGACCTTTGTGCCTTAAAAGTCATTTCATTATTGACTATTATTCCACAATCCTTTTCTTTGTTCGTCACTTCCATTTTATTTCCGTTCAGGTAATACACATGTTTTTGATTATTTTTCCCTATGTGCATAACTCTCTACACTTTTCCATACTTAAAGTCATTCCATTTTCTCTTACTCATTTCTCTATTTGTTTTAAATCCTTCTCCATATGTTTAATTTCTTCCTTTGAACCCACTTGTCCTCCCAATTTTACATCATCTGCAAATATCACCATTTGGTTCCAGATATCATAATGTATATCACTTACGTATAATGAAAATAATATAGGACCTAACACTTATCCTAGTGGAACTCCGTTGATAACCTCCTCTAGACCTGACATTACGCCTCGTATCCTTACTGCCTGTTTTCTATCTCTCAGCCAGTTCTGTACCAATTTAGTTATCCTACTATCCACTCCCATTTGCACCATTTTTTTAGTAAGTTGATTATGTAGTACTTTATCGAAAGCTTTCTGGAAATCAAGGAAGAAGATATCCACCGGCTTATTTTTTGATGTTGTTTTATTGATATATTCATAGAATATGAGTTGATTTGATAGACATGATCTATTTTTTTTTAAACCTGTGTTGCTTCTCATCATTTACTTTTAACTCCTCTAAATCTTCCTCTAACTTGTCTCTTAATATCCCCTCTGTTACTTTACACAGAACTGCTGTTAGGTTTACTTGTCTATAATTTGTCATAGAGGTATTTGTTCCCTTTTTTTATAGATCGGTATCACAGTGGCTGTTTTCCAATCATCTGGTATCTCTCCAGTATTTATTGACCTATTTATTATATTTGCTACTGGATATGCTATCTGTATAGAAATTTCTTTTAACAGCCTTGGGTGCAATATATCTGGTCCTGCCGATTTCGACGGTTTTAACTCACTTAGAACTTTATGGATTTCTTCTGTTGTTAGTTCCATCCTTGGTTCTTTATTCATTTTATTATTAACTTCTATCTCTTCCCTTACTTTTTTTTCATAAACTGAACAGAAATATCGGTTTAGATGTTCAACCATTTTCTTTACTTCAGTAACTTCACTTCCTTCTACATGTAAAGATCCAATTTGTTCTGATATTTTCATATTTTTATTTATATAACAAAACAATCCCTTTCCATTATCCTTCCTATATACTACATTTATTTCTAATCTTTTCCTTTCTTCTTTTATTTTAGATTTTAACTTATTCAGTATTTCTTTATATTCCTGAATAGCATCTTCTGTCCCCAATTGTTTCATAATGTCATAAGCCTTCTTTTTTCTTTACATAATTTTATTATTGCCTTTGTACACCCCGGCCCGGATATTCAAACTGCTCCTAAAATGTGTGCAACAGCAGGAGCAAGCACAAACCAATTGCGCATATGCGCAACAGGTGCGATATTCAAACATGGAGCAGAACAAATTGCGCAAGCAGCCAATGTCTGAATATCGCACTAACTGTGCCATAGCACAACCAGGAAGGAGAAGCTGAGAGAAATGTTGCCAAGCGCAACCAGGGCAGCCCAGCTGAGCAGTCCAGAGGTGCCATAGCACAAGCAGCCCCCCAGAGCAATGGAACTGCACATCCAGGAGGCAGGCTGGGGCCCACCGCCAGCCATGCCACACATGGGCACAGGAACACACTGCAGAACCAACACCACACCTGACACCCCAAGCACAGCATCACTGGGGTGTGACGGATGATCTACTGGCACATGGGGACAAGCCAACAAAGCACAGCAGAGCCATGGACACCCAGCACAACCACTGGCAGGCTGAGAGTGCCACACAGGGGTTGACAACCACAGTGCACATCAGCTCCCCATCGCACAGCACACCCTGCACCGTGACCCCAAGACACCACCCATGTGCAGTGACTGGCACTGCAGGAAACCATGCATCCCCCAGCACACGTCCAACCCCTGCAGCACAGAAGCATACAAGCCAGACACACCCTGTGCACCCAGCAGTGGGTGGCAGCAGACGGCAAGACCAACAGAAAGTCACTGCCATGCTGGAGATACCTCCCCATGCACACACACGCACACACACATGCACACACACGCACACACACATCACACACACACACACACACACACACATATATACCCAGGACCATACCACCCCAGATGGCATGTACACCACTGCAACTGAGCACCCATAGCCAGCTGCAAATCAGAGACCAACACAGTATTCATATCAAAATATAAATGTATATTTAAATTTACAAATACAATAACCAAAACAATAACAACTATTTACAAGGGGGGGGACGGGTACAAGGTAGGGGTGTTCAAGGGGTAGGGATGAACAACTTGGAGAGGGAAGGCAGGGTGGTAGGGATGGGAGAAGTGGGAAGGGTATATTCTGCTAAGGCCCAGCCGGCTGGTCATCCTCTGCCTGGTTCCGCACTGTCCTGTGACGCCTCCTCCTCCGCAGGCCATGGCACCTGATGGACTGGAGGATGGCCTGGTTCTCCATGGACACCTGTGTCAGGCCCCAAATATCTTGTCAAATCCTCCGGAGAACCTTGAGGCCTAGGAAAATGGGAACACAGTCAATGGCTGTGACTGACCACAACCCTGAACACCACCCAACCTGCAAGCCATATAGCCCAATGTCCCGCACCTGTGATGGCATTCACCCACCCACAGTGAACATGCACATGGCCATCACAAACAGGCGGCACCAGCTATGTGCACCACTGCACACACACACTGCCCATGTCCATCACAGCACAAACAAGGCTGTCAAGTGATGTGGCAACATGGTGCAATGCCAGTTACACAGCTATGTGCCAGTGCATGCATGGACCACCAGTGACACATACACAGACATGCTGTGATACTGGACAATGATGCATGTCACCTGTGTCGTGCATACATACATAGATGCATAGACAGTGTCGGCAGATAAGGGCCTATGGCCCACCTAGTCTGGCCATTTGAGCTTGTAAGTTCACTTTGTTTTCCTATAAGTCTGTTGCCCCTTACCCCTGACCTCCAGAATTCCTTTATGTCTATCCTGTGCATTTTGAAATCCCGTGACTGTTTCAGCCCCCACCACTTCCTCTGGCAGGGTGTTCCACTTGTCCACCACCCATTCTGTGAATAAATTCTTTCTCATGTTTCCTCTGAATCGTCCTCCCTCCAACTTCATCCCACGCCCTCTAGTCCTGGAACATCTTTTTCGCTTAAAAATAGTGTTTTCCTGCACCCTGTTCCTCCCTGTAAGATACTTGTATGTCTCTATCATATCCCCTCTCTTCCTCCTCTCCTTCAGGGAGTACATGTTCAGTTCCTTCAACCTGTCTTCATCGGACTTGTGATGCAATCCATGCACCATCTTTGTTGCCCTCCTCTGACCCTTCTCTGCCCAGTCTATGTCCTTACGTAGGTATGGTCTCCAGAACTGTACACTGTACTCCAGGTGGGGCCTCACTAGTGTCTTGTATAGTGGAATTATGACCTCCCCTTACCTGCATGGTTGTGTTGTGCAGGGCTACTGGTCTCCCCCCCCAGCATGCAATAGCATCCATGAAGTAATGATACTCACACTGCTCAAGCAGCTGGGTCTGCCACTGATGCTGCTGCTGCTGCTGCTGGGGTGCAACTCCCACTGGCACCGGGGCCCTGGCATGGCCCTCCTCAACCCGGGCCTGCATCCTCACATCCCAGCCTGTGGGAGACATATGTTGAGACAAACATCAGTGTGACTCCAAAGCAGACTGCCCCCTGCCCCAGTGAGAGTGCCTGCCCACACAGCCAGACCCATTCCTCTCACAGCTGCACACACTGCCACAGCCAACCATGGCAGAGCCATCACCTATGCACAGCCACCAAAACATACTCACACCCCTACAGAGAATACAGGTGCATAGATGGTACACCCACCTGGCCTAGGCACCACGACCCACCTGGCACATGACCGCAGCCGATCCAGACGGTCCTGATCCCTCCGGCAGAGGTCACTGTACCGGTGCCAGCACTGCTCAGCTGACCGGCACCGTCCAGTGACCCCCACAAGGTCAGTGGCCACTTGATGCCACACCTGTGTCGGGGCAATGATGAGGGCCGCCTCACCATAAAGTGCCCCATAGTGGGGCTCTACTAGGGCCACCAAGTTGGCCAGTTCCAATGGGCTCCACGGAATAGCTCTTCTCCGAGCCATGGTACCAACTTTACAGCAGGCAATATGGCACCCCGCAGCGCCATAACCCCACGTGGAGATGTTGTGCAATAGACCACCACAGGTTCCAATCACGCTGTTCGAATAGTGCCATCACTTCACATAACGCTGTCACCAGACAGCTCAATAGGGCCGGACACATGGCAGCTGAACAGGGCCAGGGGCCAAAGGTCGGACACAAGGTCATGGGCAATGTCGCGAGCCCACGCTGGCGCCATCTGACATATAGGCATCCTCTCGCGACCGACCAGCTGCGTGCCAGTGCCACAGTGGACTATTATGCGAGTAGTGCCATGAGCGCCATATAGTGCCCAGTGCTGTAGCACCACTGGCACAATGGTGGCCATGGCCTGAATTGCCAATCGGCAAGACAGCATGTCAGCAGCGAGCAGATGCCTGCATAAGCTATCTGGGCATGCGCAATGCGGTGTACCACACAGTCACAGATCTGCACCATTGGCTCAGCCGACTCAACCGTATTGCGCAAAGCGCAAATTCGCGATATTCAGCCGACACATGCAAATCATCTGATCAGCCATTCAAAGGTTCAGTGGCACAATTTGCATGTCATTATAGTTGCTCCACTCCTAATTTGCATGCATTGCGCTATAAATGTGTGACATTGGGCTGCGCTGGCCAGATTCGGTTACTGCAGGTGACAGGTGAGTTGCACGCTGTGTGATGTTCTGGACAATGGTCATGGGAAAATGCTGTAGACTGCACAGTGACAGGTGTCCACTTGCCCCCATACAGATCGCCATGACCAAGCAGAGCCAAGATAAAGGTGAGGACGGTGGGCGTAGGAGGAGGCCCAACTTTACCCCAGCAGAGACAGAGGCCCTCTTCCAGGCCTACCTGGATGAGGAGCCAGTACTGAGTGGACGGAGGGGCACCCCTCAGTCCCGTGCGGCTGCATGGGAGGGGGTAGCTCGGGCCGTGAACCTGCACGGAAGCCACCAGCGCTCCATGCAGGAATGCAAGAAGAAGATGGGCACAGACCGCAGGAGGTTGAAGGAGAAGGTGGCAGCCTTCAGGGCGGCACGTGCTGGCACTGGTGGGGGCCCGCCAGTGGTGCTGGAGCTGACCCCGGCTGAGGAGACACTGGTTGCATCAATGCATCAGAGCTCTATTGAGGGTGTACCAGGAGGTGGATTCCAGACAGGTGGAAGCCCATCACTGCACGGTATGACATGGTGGTGGTGTTGGGGAGGGTTGGGGGAAGGTTGTTCACATGCACTCACATGTACTCTCTTTCTGTTACAGATCCTGTTCATCTTCAGGAGACGGTGGTGGTGGGTCCAGGCAGTGACGTTGACCTGCTGGACATGGAAGAGGGTCCATCCACCTCTATCACCAGCCAGCAGGCACTGCAGCAGCATGCACACTGGGCCGCCAACTCTGGTGTCGGTGATTCGGGTGCGGGGGTGCACAGCCTGTGTCTCAGCAGTCTGGCATGCAAGCATGCCAGCACGCTGTGACTATGGCTGTAGCACATACCTGCACCATTGATTATGCAAGGACTGCAATGGGCAGTGATAGGTGTGTGTCCCATGACGGACACACAGCAGGCCAGCACGTGCCCCTGGGTCTTTCTGGTTCCAACTTGTGTACCAGCATGCTAGCACAGTCCCAGGCTGTGCCTGTCAGCACCGGTGGGGCAGCACCGGTGGCTGTGCAGGTGTCTGGCACTGTTGCTAGCACAGCGGTGGAACGAGTGGGCCCTGGGGCACAGCAGCTGGCGGGGCAGCAGCAGCAGTCACCCACCAGGTCTGGGGGTACAGTGTCAAGCGGTGGCACATGTCTGCCGCCCTTTGATCCACCCATTCCTGGTCCTGTTGAACAGCGCCCACCCTCAAGGGGTGTTGTGCATCAGGACCTTCCACACCCTGGGGGACAGGATGCCGTTGGGGCACAGTACCCATTGGACGAGCACAGCCACCTGCTGCGGGAATCAGTACAGCTGCAGAGGCGGGTTGCAATGTCCGTGGAGGCACTGTCTGTGGCTGTGGAGTGGCACAGCAGGGAGTGTGCTCTGGACTGTGCAGAGCTGGTGCCTATGCAGACGGATGTGACTGCCGCCATTGACAGGCTGACCCAGGCAGTGGTCTCTGTCGTGGACGCATTGGGCACACAGTCAGGTGCCCCTGTACCACACACCCCACACAGTTCACTCTCCACTGCTCCCAGCATCGTGTGACACCAGGCCTGTCGACGCCGGGTTCTGCTGTGGCCATCCTGAGCACCCCTGGTGCAGGTTTGTTCGGCATGCTGCAGACCCGTGTGTGGGCAAGGTCGCGTTCGCACAGTGGGACCCCTGGTGGTGCAACAGTGCCACCCCATGTGGCCCCTGCTCAGCCTGCCAGTGCTGTTGTCACGGGCGGGCCGCCACGCATCCGTGGTGGCCGTGGGACAGTGCCATGACTGAGCTGTCTCCCAGTGTGGGCCCTGTCTGGTGCTGCCATGTGCAATGTGTGTCATGGTGGGCAGTGCACTGCTGGGTGCTCTGCTCACCACGCCGACACACGGACCACCTGCACACCCTCCCAACTGCTGTCCACAGGTGCGTGTTCATGATGATGCCTGCATTGTACTGTACAGCAAGGTGCAAGGGTGCCCAGCATCTGACACACGTACTTGGACAGTACAGGTGGTGGGGTGGTCGGTGGTGCTGTGTGTTAGCAATGTCGGTTCTGCTGTGCTGTGCATGTGCCGATGTATGCTCTGTGCCTGGTGTGTGTGTGTCCATATGAGTGCTCACCCTTCCCTGATGGTGTGTTTGTATGCCTGGACCCTTCCACTCACCTGGCCGTCATGCACCCCTGGTGTGTTACCCTGTGTGCCTGTGGTTTGCGCATGGACAGTGTTGGTTGCACATGTCCCCTTGACTTACCTGTGTTGTGCATAGTGCTCCTCTGTGATGGTGTCCTGGTGCAGCTGGGTCTGCCGGATCAGTCGGGGTCCCGCCCGTCCTGGGGCTGCTCATCAATCAACACCGTGCCACTGGTGTCCCCATTGCTGTCCCTCTCTTCAACCTGTAAGGCTATCCCATAGTCTTTGGCCATGTTGTGCAGGATGCAACAGGCCAGGAATATCCCACAGGCCTTTTGGGGGCTGTACTGTAGGGCACCGCCGGAGGTGTCTAGGCATCGGAAGCGTGCCTTGAGCATCCCAAACACCTGCTCTATGATGTTGCGTGTGGAAACATGTGCCTCATTATAGCGTTGCTGCGATGGGGTCATGGGGCGCCGGTACGGTGTGAGCAGCCGGGGACGGAGTGGGTATCCGCTGTCACCTGTGTGGAGATAATGGTGCTCAGTCTCATGTTCATGTCCATATTGCCCATATCCCTGTGTGCCACTACCATGGCACCTGTGGCATTCCCACCCTTGCCCCGAGTTTGCATTCCATACAGGTGTACTCACCCACTAGATGTCCTGTGGGGATGTCCCCACTCTCAAATCGATGGCACAGTGCGGACTGATACCATATGAAGGCATTATGTGCTCCGCCAGGGTGTGTGGCACAGACATTGATTATGCGCCCAGTGGCATCACACACCACCTGGCAGTTGACACTGGAGAATCCCTTTCTGTTCCTATATGTGAGCCCATCAGGGCCAGGTGGTGTGCGAATGGCCACATGGGTGCATTCTATGGCCCCTAGCACGTCAGGCATACGTGCTACCCTGTGGAACTCCTGCATGTTTGCTGTACGCTCTGCTGCGGTGCTGGGGAAATGGATGTACTCTGCAGCATGTGGCAGCAGTGCGCTGAGGAATTGGGTGAGGATGCATGACGTGGCCTACTGTGTGATGCCTGTGGTGTCCCCTGTCGGCCTCTGGAAGGTGCCCGTGGTGAGCAGGCACATGCAGGCTGTCACCTTGGTCTCCACCAACAGAGCGTGACTCCGTCGTGAGGGTGCCTGCATCACATCACTGCACAGTTCACAGAGCCATCTCAGTATTGCCCTGTTCAGGTGGTACCAGCCCACGATCTCTACATCTGTGTACAGCTCAAAGCTGATGTGGGCACGGTACTGTCTGTTGGGGGCATACCGCTGACGGGCCCTTCCACGGCCACGTCCCCCTGCAGCATGCATTCTCACCCCCCCATTACAGCCTGGCACTGTCCATCTCCCTGGCTTCTGACCCCCCTGGCTGGTGTTGCTGTGTTACCCCCACTGTCCTCACTGCTACTTCCACTGCACCAGGCACCCCCGCTGGCCTCTACAGCCTATGGCCCACGCTTTCCTTGCCTGCCCTAGCCTGACTGTTGTCTGTCTGTCTGTCTCTCTCTCTCTCTCTCTCTCTCTCCCCACTTGGCAGCCTTTGTAGCGTTCTTATGCGCTTCCTTGAGCCTTTTTATTTTGGCTCATTTCTGCTATGTCTTAATTTCGGCTGTGCGCTATTACTCATCAGCTAAGTCTTTGAACATCGCATTGCGCCTTTATGCTTGATCCATCCCCTTCGGTTGCGTATGCTCTTTCATTTTCATTGCGCTGTTGCTCAGCATGTTTTCGGTGGTGCAACTGCCTCCTTCTGAATATCGCAAAATGGCGCAATTTTGGACTTGCGCATGCGCAACCCTTTTGAATATCCGGGCCCCCATGTTTTTTTTACCCTTTTTAGTATATAATTTTTTTTTTGGTACATATTTGTCTTCTAACTTTTGTATTTTGTTTTTTAATATTTCCCAACTTTCTTCCACTGTTTTATTCTTAAATGAACTCTTCCAGTCCCATTTTTCCAATTTTATTTTTATCATCTGAAATTTAGCTTTATTATAATGTCTTATTATTGTACTACTTTTTATAGTCAGTCTTTTATAACTCTTTAGAAAAAACTGAACTACTCCGTGATCATTGTTACTTAAATTTTCTATGATGTTAATTTTAGTTATTTGTTCTTCACAATTTGTTATTATCCAGTCCAATATACTGCCTCTTCTTGTTGGCTTATAAACTAATTGACTTAATCCTACCTCCTCCATCATTTCTAAATATCTTCTGTGTATGACATTTTTTGGCAGTTTTATTGTTCTAATTTATATCAGGTAAATTAAAGTCTCCTACAGTGATTGCATCCTCCTGCATTGCTATCTGTCTGATCTCTTTATTTATATAATTATCATGTAATCTACTAGTATTTGGTGGTCTATAAAATAGACCTAACAATAATTTTTTTTGTGTTTGTATTTGTTGTATTGCTACCCATAATGATTCTATTTCATCTTGATGATCATGTTTATTGTACTGAGTACTCATAATTTCCTGTTTCACATACATAGCAATACCCCCTCGTTTCTTATTTTCTCTTTCTTTTGAATACATTTTATATCCTTCTATTTCATGATTCCACTTTAAATCTTTCTCCCTCCATGTTTCAGTTATATCACACCCTCTTCAGGGAAATGCAGTGCAATATTTAACCCAGCGGGCACCCAAATTGGTTCACAGTCCCTCTTTTGACTCAGTTGAGACCTAGGTACTTTTCTAACCTTAAGGCATATGCTAACACACTATAAGCGCTTAACAGTTTTGTCAGACTTCTCAATACTGTCCCAGCATTCACAATCAAAATGAGAAAATGTCTCAGGCAGGATTAAGGAAACCTAAAAGTTTACTAAACCAAAAAATAGTAAATAAATTCAAAATACAGAACATATATACTGTACATTAATGCTTACAATCAAAAAATGGAAATTACAAAAACAAAACATCTTGTAAGAGAATTGCTAATTCTAACTCAGTTTTCAGTTGTGTGTTACCTATTCTTGACAGAAATGCCCTTAAGTGCAGGACACAAGTGTGTGTTTCTTAGGAGTCCAGAAGTAGAACTCTCAGTTCTTTCAGCCAGCTTGATAATAGAGGCCAAAATGTCCCTCCTATCCTGTGATGTCACAGCTCTGGGCTGTTGTCAAGAGGTCACTCTTCCTGGATACTGAATTAATTAATCAGTCATGTGCCTCATCACTCTGCTCAACATTTCCAAAGTCAGCTTTTACAAGCCAGAGGTAACAACCAGGCCAACACATTTTTTTCTTTACAAAAAAAAAATCCAATATCCCATGGTGGCCTGGGCTCCTGCCTAATTTTCCCAGCAGAAATTCACAGAACATACATTATATCACAAATTTTATACAAATAATAACACGCAGATAGGTGAAGTGTCACAGACCCATCTTATTTCATGTGGAGTACATAAGAGCATAGCTGGTCCATTGGAATGGGCCATGTGCTCCCCAATCTGTTGACCTGACACATGCTCAGAAATTTCTTAGCCCCTCCCTTTTGTATGTCACCCACTTGCTGGGTGTTAAGAACTCATGAGTAATTCCCAGCCTTCTGGATCACCCATTCCCAGAAGTAGGCTGTGACTTTCCTGTGGTACACCTCTGTTTCTGGAGCCAACTCTCAGAATCTCCACCACTGCAAATGGGAAAGAGTGTCAGCAATTCTGTTATCCACTCCTGGCACATGCATAGCTCTAAACTGTATGTTAAGCATCAAATAATTTAACACAAAGACCTGCATTAGATTACCCAAGGGCCCCTGTTTCCCAGCTGATCATTGATGGTGTAGACTACCCCAGTGTTGCCTGTCTTGAAGGTCACTTTTTTGTCACTAAACCACCCCCTTATACCACCAGGACCACCATTATGGGAAAAACCCTCTAGGATAGTGACCTACCTAAGTGAGCCCTCTGCTTCCCTGGTTGAGGGCCAGTGTCCCATACACCATTCTCCTGGGAAATAAGCCCTGAAGCCAAAGCCCTTGGACACATCCATAAAGAGCTCAAGCTCCTGGCTGGTGGTTACCTCTGGCCAGACTGACACACCATTGTAGCAGATCAGGAAGGCTAGTCACAGTCCTAGGTCTGCCCCCATTTTCTGACACCCAGATTCTGTGGTGGGCCTTGCTGCAACCTATACCAACCACTGCCAACCAATGAAGGAATGTCCTGTCCATTGGCATGACTTTACATGCAATGTTAAGGTGGCAGAGCAACTGTTTCAGTTCCTGCAAGGTTATCTTGCATTCCTTGGTCTCTTAGCCTTGAGGTCTTGGAGTGTTACTACCTTGTCTTGGGGCAGCCAGAATTTGGTGGCCACTGTGTTGATTTCTATGCTCAGGAAAGAAAATCTGCTACGCAGATCTTCCATTTTTTCCTGAGTGAAGGGTACCCTAGAAGGACCCCATTAGCCGCAATCGTCAGTACCTGATTTTTTTTTTAATTGTTTAACCAGTAGTGGCACACTAAGCTGAAAGCATTTTTATAGGTGTGACCTGGGAGCACAGAGAAGTTAAGTGACTTGCTCAGGGTCACACAGTATGCAAGCGGGGGCTGTGGGATTCAAACCCAGGTCTCCAGATTTGAAGCTCACAGCCTTAAACCACTGCACTATACAGCCTCCCCAAACAGAAAACAATCCAGGCAGTGTACTACCTCAGACTGTCCTGCCCTCCACATGGTGGCCCAGTGCAAGAACATGCTGAACCATTTGAAGACAGTGCACAACACTGCACGCCCCATTGGCATACAATTGTCAGTATAGTACTGAGTCCCAGACTTCATGCCTAGCAAATCTCTGTCATCAGGATGTGCCAGCAAAAGCTGAAATGCTGACTCTATGTCTGCTTTGCCTTACAGTGTTTCTTAGCCCACCCCTTGAACCAGCTTGATCACCTTATCAAGCTGTGTGTGGGACACTGTCGTGTAGACCAGCTCATTATGATGATTGACTGAATCCCCTTCTGTATAGGACAGGTGATTAATTATCTGAAATTTACTCTGGGCCTTCTTCAGAACCAGTCCAATGAAGGATACACTGAAGTGAGGCTGGGATCATATCAAAAAAGGCCCACTGGCCATACCTGCTGCCACCTCCTTTCGAAGTTTGGCACAACCTCCAATCATTCCCTGGCAGAATTCTGCATTGTACAATTGGTGGGACCATTGTACAGTATCCTAAAACCTTCTCTGAAACTGCCTGCCAGTGCATGAGCAGCTGCCCTATCTGGATATTTAGTTAGCCATCTCTCAACAAGAGCCACCCTTATTGGCAATGGGATGCCTGTACTGCCATTTCCGAAAGGGCTGGGAGGTGGCTATTTTTATTGCATTGAGTAAATGGGTGTGTGGGGTCACACACCAGACACTCATGGCTGTGTTTACAGAATTCTGACTTGCATGTCCCTTGGTTGTAATTGTAGCAATAACCCCCTGGCCCCCCTTCCTCTACTTCACGTCCCTCCCTTTTTGGTGCCTGCAGTCATCTGACTGAAAAACCTGTACTGGAATGCTGAACACCACCACCAAGATCAATATGTACATCTTGAAAGAGAGGAGAGAGGGATGGGACATGAAAAAGACCCAGAAGTACCTCACAGGGCTGAGCAGGGTGCAGGAGGATATTATCTTTCAAATGAGACTGAGCACCTGGACCAAAGGTCATGCAATGAAGCTGAAGGGGGGGAGTTTACAAGGGATGTGAGGAAGTACTATACAGTAAGAGTTGTAGATGCCTGGAACAGACTGCCAGTGAAAGCAGCAGAGGCAAAAACAGTATGAAGATTCAAGCATGTGTGGGATAGACATAGGAGAAAACTGGTAAATAGGCAGAGAGGAAGGAGAAACATAGAAACATAGACTTTGACTGCAGATAAGGACTGCTGGGCCCATCTAGTCTGCCCATTTTCCTACCTACAGGATAAGCTGCAGATCCTAGTTAACCAACAGCCTATTTCTTCCTATCCCCCGCAAGCATTGCCTTATGTCTGTCCCATGCATTCTTGAATTCACCAGGAGGGTCGCCAGAGACCAGCTGTGATCTGCCAAAACAGAGCAGGCATGGACCATCTTGGCAGATTGGTTGGGCCAAGTAGTCTTTTTCTGCCAAAGAATTCTATGTTTCTAATAGCACCCAATAATGGGAGGTCCAGCATGTCCAAGGTCCTAGCTGGTTCATTCTGCTTTCTCTGACAAAAATCTTCATTGTATTCCAGTCAATCCCAGCCAGGTGTGCTGGTATGCTTTGCCATCACCCGGCTATAGTACAGCCATGGATGCAACACTGTAACTTACTGTAAGTGACATGTGACAAAATACTGCATGACAAAAGGGCTTAATTGCCATTGAATTACACATTTACACTGTTCATGACAGGATATTGCAGAATTACTGTACCACATGAAATCCTGGCTGGTATCACTGTATGCCCACAGGCCAGCTGCCCTTGCCTGGTTAAGCTGGTCAATATACTGGGAAAGATGGAGAAGCCTGCTGACCCATTCTCCCATGTGCACCTGGGAACACTTCACCTCCACCCCTTGTCCTTGTTTTTTTCTTCCTCAGGCTCCTTGGATCTGTTCAGCATTGTAAACACAGTCACATATTCTCAATTTCCTATTTACTGCTGCATTTTCTAAGAAAGATGTGACCCCACCACCAGACTTACATAAGCCAACACTTGCAGGCTGTGGAACTCCCTGCTGGTCCTGGTCCAGGGGTTTGGGTGTGCTCCATATGTCCTGGCCCAGCCCTGGCACTGTGCCCATCTGCTGGAGGTCTGCTTGTTTTCATTCCTGGGCCTATGGAAGGCTAGTACTTTGTTGAGCTTCTGCATGAGTAGTGACTAACCAGCTGGGGCACGACAAGGGAAGGGCAGGCACTGCTGGAGGCAGCCCATTCAGTTGTGGGGTTCCACTAGAGCTGGGAGCACCAGACCTGGTATAATAGATTATACCAGAGTCTGAGGTGGAGGGGTGAAACACAGGGCCAGTTTAACCTGCAGGATCAGAATCTATGGTGGACGCACCAGCTGGCAGGGGCAGCCGGAGGTCTCGGAGAAAGGGGAACTTCCCCCGTGAGTCCCATTGGTGATAAGGGAGTGTTGCCTTCTAGCTTTGCTGGAGCTGGATCCCCTTCCCAAGGCCTACATGGGTATTTTGGTACTGGGTTATCCCCTGGAGAGGGAACATGAATGCCCAACTCAACAGCTGCCTCAATTCCTCATCACTCAGATCTTTCAGATCAGGCCTATCAATGGATTTTCAGGTGCAGGAAGAGACTGATGAGGCTGGAATGTGGCATCCTACTATACCTTCCCCTTTGCCTGCATGAAGGCCATCAACTGCTATTCGAAGTCTGTGCCACACATTATCCTTCTATTTTGCATTCAAACTATCAATACTGTGGAAACACAAACGGAAAAAAAGCACAGGACATGAAAAACCCCATCTGTGGTGTTAGCCTTTGCAGTTACTGCACCATGAGATTGTACTGTACTGTGATAGAAGTTGTGTTAGCACCATGTATTGTGTTAATGACCTTATCCTATATAGTTGTTTCTCTAATGCTGATCTCCTCTGCCATGCTTCCCCCTTTAACCCTTCTAACACCCCCAAAAGAACCCCTTTTTTTTTGTCTCTGAGCCCTGCACTGTTCAGGTGCCTCTAAGCAATACAACATGCTGATTTACAAAATTCTAACAAACAGAGCCAGCAAGAGTTTGATAAATTAAACAAGTGGCTATGTACTGTGGTCTGTGAACTCAGAAGGGCATTCTTTAGATGTGGATTTGGGGCAGTCTGTGTTGACTTATTATATGATATCTGATAGAAAATTACTACATTACAGTATTTACATTTTTATTCACTTTTTATTTCCACAGAAAATACAATCAGGTGTCCCTCCAGTATCAGGAATGCCCCTGCCCCCAGGACAATGTAGAGGCCACATTTAAACTATGGGTGTAAGTCCTGTACCATACCATACCATACCATACCATACCATACCATACCATAACCATAAATGCAGCAGGGAACATATGGATCTAAAGAAATCCCCAGACATTTCCTGGAATGCATTTAAAGACTGCAACTTTGTATACTAAACAGAACCACTTTTGGGTCGATCTTCATCTACAACCTCCAGAATGTCCTGTATTGTACCATTAGAGCCAGCAGTGGAATTATGTAAATTGGTGTATACACTGCCATTATGAGAAAAGTAGGTGAAGTTACACTGGCCACCACCTGTCCGCAGCTCTAAGACTCTAATTAATACTGGTACGGTAGGACAGAAACTGTGGCCGATGTAATGTAGCACATAGCAGCAGACATGGAATCTTATTACATCTTTTCGCATAAAATTTCTTTTTGAATCTAAGCTGACAAAATAGGAACAATTCCCTATTTGGTTTCTTTTATAGCACATGTTCACATTTAAAGCACTGACCTATATATGGCTTGCTTCTATCCATCCCTTTTAAATATTTCTTCTTAAATGAAAAACAAAAATAGTAGTACTACAGTTTTAGTCTCCATCATTCTTATTGGTTTCATTACACTGCATAATCAGTCACAAATAAAGTACTATTTAATGCTTTTTAATGATTTAAGGCCCTTAACCACAAGCCAGGGACCCCATGTTTCCAAACTGTAAAGAACTAAATTACCCCGTAAACCAAAAACTTGCCCCAAATTTAATGTGGGCAAAATGCAGCTGTAAAAATCTCATATAAAGCCGAATCCAAAGACAAAGCATTTTCAGTGAATGCAGACTTGTTGGAAGGGATTTAATTTCACTAATCATCCTGAGCGTATACAGGACGTCCAGAATCTGTCTGATGTGCTCAGTGATCACTCCCCGGTCACCTGCCACTGGTCCAACAGCTGGAACCCCCCCAAAGAATCTCTAGGCACCGCCAGCTGAAGAAAGGATCCCAAGTACATTTCCACAACCACCTCCTAAATCTCGACTGGTCCCCTCTCAATCACCTGACCTCAGTGGATGCTGCTCTGTTCTTCTTCATTAGCTCATTCTGAATTGCCTGTGATATCTTTGCCCCCTTCATGAAGTGGATTGTAAAAAAATCAATCCTCTCCATGGATAAATCAGTCCTTGCTCGACCAAATGATGGCCCGTAATAATCTGTGGCACTGTGCCTTGGAGTCTGGCTGCCCTGCTGATCACCAACTCTACAGCACTGCCTGAAACTCCTGTACCTGGGCTATCCACCAGGCTAAGGTGGTCTATTATCAGGCCAGACTCACCACCACCTGGGGAAATGGGAGACATTTCTGGGAGAATATTAAGGAACTAAGTGGTAAGTCCTTCTCCCTTCCCCCCATGCTGTATATTGATGGGACTCCCACTCAAGACCCTGACAAGATAGCGAATGCTTTTAATGCTACTTTCTCTGACCTTAGTTCTATCCTCCCCCCTGACTTCTTCTCTACCTCCTCTGGTCAGCTCCCCCCAAGGTTCCACCTTTTTGCTTTAAGACAATCTCCCCTAGTGCCACCCGCACCTATCTCTCCGAGTTCCTTGGGAGAACCAGACAGAGTGGTGATTCCCTAGACACAAAGCTGCTCTCCTTGGCTCTTGATGCAGTACTAACACCCCTAACAAAAATCCTCAATATGTCTCTGTGCCTAGGGCAGTTCCCTACACAGTGGAAAAGGGCAGTCAGTACACCGGTACATAAAAATGGCAATCGTACCTCTAGCAGTAACTATAGACCCATATCCACCTTCCCTCTCCTCTCTAAGGCATTAGAAAAAATTGTTGCTGATCAACTCACCAAATACTTGGCTTTGCATCACCTACTGTGCCAACAACAGCATGGTTTCAGGAAGGGACAAAGTTCAGCCACCACCCTCCTGGAGTATACCTGCTATATCCATGATGCCCTAGACCAGGGAGCCATGGCTGGATCTGTTTACATAGATCTCTCCAAGGTCTTTGACACAGTCAATCACTCTATACTGATTGACTCCCTCCTCTCTGCTGGCATATCCCAGGAGACCACTGGTTGGTTCTCCCACTATCTTTGCACATGTACCCAGCAAGTAAAGATCAATAATACCCGATCCACAAACCTTCCTGTCCAATCGGGTGTCCCTCAAGGCTCCTTCCTTGGCCCACTTGTCTTTTCGCTGTACTTAAACTCCCTACCTATGGCCTCTACTGGATGTCTCCTCCTCTATACAGATGATGCAGTGATTTTTTAGTTGGCACCCAGACCCTACCCAGCTCCAAATATCTTTACAAGGCTCCTTTGCAGAAATAGAATCATGGTTTTCCACCTACAAGTTTGTCCTCAACTATGAAAAAACTAAGGTCATGCTATTCACCCACCCCCAAAATAAACACAATTTGTCTGTCCTATCTATACACAATTCCAAGGGAATTACTTTGGAACCTGTTACCAGCTTTAAATATCTAGGGATCACCCTTGATTCAGCTCTCACCTTCCATGACCATATCATGTCTACCTGCTCTGCAGTTAATTCCAGAACTGGCCTCATACAGTAAATAGACTCAGATCCTGTCTGCCTCTGGACGCTCTCTGATTAGCTATCTCTAGCTCTATCCTTTGCCTGGTGGACTATGGCATAGTTATCTATGGCTCCGCCATGGCCAATGCCCTGTCCAATATCAAACACACCCTGAATAAGGCCTGCCGACTGGCCACAGGCAGCGAACGGCTCACACACACACACCCGTGACCTCTACCAATGATTGGCATGGCTAAACTTCCAAGGGTGACTATTTTACCAGACCTGCCTACTTGCCCAAAAAATCCAGTTGGGCCTATCCCTCCCTCCCTTGTTGTCTTTCGCTTCTTCAACTGGGATTGCAGAGGTGGGCTACAAGACCTTCGGACACCACTGCCTTTCACATCCCCTTTGTCAAATCCAGTGCTGGCCAAAGGCCCTTTTGATATAAGGCTCCCCTCTGGATGAGATCAAGCACTGGGCCTTTCCTCCCCATACCCAGAATGGGACCTTTTAAAAAAGAGCTGCATGACTATATTGTGTCCAGCTCCAAATGTGACTGCAGCTAACTCTTCTTGCTTCCTCCTCCGTCTCTGCTCTCAAACCCCTGCCCCCTAGTCGAGGCCCCAATGGGCTGACTTCTCGTTCAGTGTAATAACACGTTTCTATATCCAATGTTTACTTGAATTTATTATGTGCACTTCTGGTGATGTTCTCTGTATCTGTTTGCTCTAAGCTACTGTAGTTACTCATTGTATTTTGTCTTCCTTTTCTGTATGATGTGGAGCCTTTGTAAATGAGTCCATGACTCAAAGGGTTATAATTCCTAGACTTTTTAATAAATACATTTGGAATTTAAACCTCTAAAGGCTTCAGACAATTAAGGAAATGCATAAAACTATATATAAAACACACACACACACACACACACACACACACACACAGATGGTACTGATGGACTACCTACTAAGAAATTCTTATGAAATAATCTACTTGTCTGAAGTTAAAATGAATAAGCACACATTCAACCAAAAGTCTTTGTGCACCCTGAGCACATGGCCTCAGACAAAGGCAGTTCGAACTATAGACAAATGCATAAACTTCCCCCCATCTCACTTAACCACAATTAACAGGAAAAACCTATAAAGCAGACTGATCCTGGGAGTTAACCTAAACAACTAAACTTGGTTCCAGAATTCAGTGAAATTCAGAATTTAGTGAAAATAAGCCAGTCTACAAAGTTCAAACAAGCAAGCTGCCTGATCACGAAACAGAAAGTTACAGCTGCCTATATAGAAAATCTGCACACTGACATTCACAATTTACTAAGCATATGTTGTTGCTCCCAAAACAAAGGAGCTCACAAGAATGTGACATGTTACAGATCCTATATGTCTAGCTTCCCAAAACAAATGAACTCATAGGAGATCAATCCCAGTGGTGGCACTTTTACAAATGAGTGGTACTCTTTCTCATCTGTTAAATCAAGGAAAAGTGGGTGTTTAAAATTAGCAGCAATATGGAATAAATAGGAAAAAATAAGAAATAGGGATACTTATTTTCAAAATATACAAACGAGCATGGCTACCACTTTATATTTTGAGGGCCACCACCGGGAGGCCAATCCTATCTAGGCAAAGAGCTCATTACAGTCATGCCTGTGCCCTAAGAAAGCCAGCTATATATTGAATAAAATAACCCACCATTCTCAACAAATTTCATTTCTTAGTTTAAACCACACACGTCCCTGTTCTTGATATAAAGACACATTTTAAAACACAAAACCCCTGCCCCAGCAGCAAAGAGACCACCAGGGCTTCCCAAAGCAAATTCAGCTCCTTTTATCTGCAGGCGTGTTAAGGCCTGCTACTACTGATGATGTGAGAGGGTACTGGATTCCAGTTGGAGAGAGGAAATAACGAGGAAGTTACCCTCATTACATGTACCTTGCATGCCTTTTCTTCTCCCTTCCAACCACAAGCCGTCCCCCCCCCCCTTAGGTACTCTTACCTTCCTGCTTGAATCCACCCCCGTGGATGTCTATCAAGCCATGGGTACTCACTGGCTCAGTTGTCAGGTGGGGAAGTGGCCACAGATAAACCTCTACCTGTAGCAATATTTTGGAGGCTGTCTAATTACTTAGATTTGGTTGCTGTATCTTATGAATGAAAACTTGTCGCTTCAAATTGTATGAGAGCAATAGTCTAAGTGCCACGTTAACATTTTTGGTAGTTAATCCTTTGTGTGCTTGCAGACATGGACATAAATAAAATTTAACCCCTATCCTATTGTCTGCCCAAGATTCAAATCTCAGAGAGAGGATATCAATTTTCCTGTTATGTCTAGCACTTGCCTTTTCAGTTCATTATTAACTAGTAAGCAAATGAATTTGAATGACTTTCCTACAATCATTATTGGTTACAATTTCAGAGCTACTAATAAATCACATAAGACTGTTTAATCTTAAAAGAGTGCCTTGACAAAAATAAGTGGTTCCTGTTATGTCACATTTCCTGCCTTTTGTAATGGATAATGGAGGTACAAAGCATTGTTGTTTGTTTTTAACCTGCTGTGATTTAAATTCCTTTTGAGACTACAGGACCCTAATCCCAGGATGGGAGGTGGGTATTCAGTCTTGAACCTCCTTGGCTTCATATACTCCTGTTATATTCTGTTAACATATAATTTTCTGTTAACATATCATATCATTTTATCAGGTTCCTTCTTCCAGGATCTACTCACAATATATGTACTGTACAGCATACTTCTTAGCTATGATTTATAGTATTTAGGTCACAAGATAATTTATTTGATTATCAAATTGTTAAATTTATTGTCTTATTAAATGCCAGTTTGTATGTTTTTGTAATGACAAAGATGTTGAACAAATATTTAATTGCTTGATTATTAATCAATTGACCTAACCTCTTCTTCTCGGTCATCTGAGCCTGTACCGCACCTTCTCACAGCCAGAAGAGCAGACCAACAGCTACCAATTGTAGATTTTGGGACTGGTGCAAGAGTTAGCCAGAAGTAACTGACAGTGTAAGCTAAACGTTTCCTCCCCATGTCAGCTGCTCACAGACTGAGCCCACCTGGTGTCTAAAGGCAGAGACCTGAACATGTTGGGAAGCTTGATTTATAGCACCACTGCAACAGTTTAAGGATTGGAATAAGTTGTAACAAGCCATCCTTGGAATAGTCAATGGCCCTTGTTTCCCCATTAATGGCAACACAAATTTAATTGAGAATACTGTGGCAATTATATGGTTATGGTTTACATATAGGCAAACTAGTTTGGGGGCCTTCTCAAAGTACCTTCTCTCAGGAGCTGCTGTAACCCACTGAGCCCAGAACTGAGTGGCGCCATCCATTGCTCTGTCAGGCAATCTGAAACAGGCTGAGAACACAAATCTGGCAGTTGGCAAATTGGGTGCCAATATTTGTAATTGCAACAATGTAGCAAGGCAACAGGACACAGCACTGCAGAAGGGACATGCAAAACTTAGATGCATACACTGTTTGAAGACAGATAAAAAAACAAGGATTGAATAAGTGACTTGTTCTGTGCTGTGGGCACCATCAAAGCACAAAGCCAAAGGAATCTATATTTAAATATGTAAAACTAAATGTTTCTATACATTTTTGGTAATATTGTTTTTTCACCTGTTAGAACTTGTTTAGTTTTTGGTTCATTTTTAGGACATTTATCCAGGTCTGGACACTGTACATGCAGTCCTGTACATTTGTGCCAGAGGTCCTCCCCTGCCTTGCATTCATAACCTGCTCTTAGTAGTACTCCTGACAGCAAGAGAGGAGATGTGGGTAGAATAAAAAAAAGAATAGCAGTTTAAGAGCACAGAGTAGTACTGTAATGGATAGAGATGCAGCAAATTATTATTCTGCCTGTGAAGTAGATGCGAAGTGGGCACTTTGCGTCCGTGGAGCAGAACGTGAAGTGGACCCTGTAAAGTGCTCACTTCACGTTATTATTATTACCACTTCATGTTGCCATTATGCCTTAATGCGAAGTAAGGTGAAGTGAGAAGAAAATAGGCACATCACATGGCGTGCAGTACTGTAAGTCACATGCTTTAGCCAGGCAGGAAGGAAGGAAGTGAGTCACAGAAGCAGTTTCACTTTCTCCTTTGCATTTGTAGAGGGAGAAAGAATTTGTGAAAGGAGAGGAGTTACTGCTTGCCTTTTGTTGCTTTTCAGTGCCAGAACAAAACAAACTGCTTTTTTAAAAGCTATTTTATTTAGTTTTTGTATTGTATTTGTGTTTTTTTGTTAGTGAATTTTTTTGTATAAGTTTTGTTTTGTGTGTGTGACTGTGTGTGTGTGTGTGTGTGTGTGTGTGTGTGTGTGTGTGAGTGTCAGCCCGTTGACTTCAGGAGGATGGACGGTCACGTAGGAGAAGGTGAGTTGCTGGCCCGTGGGCGCGGAAGGAGGGGAGAAGTGTGGACCCATGGGGGGCGGGGCAGTCGTGTGATGTTGGAACACTCCCAACTCATGGCCGGTGTTGCTTCCCCCATTGAAGCAACAGGAGCAGCAGAACCAGTGCCACCGGTGACTGCTGTGCATCCACCTTCTTCGCTACTACCACCACTACCACCACCACCACTAGTAGCAGCTGTTGGGGTTCAAGCAGCACCCCCTCCACCACCTCCACAGCCACAGAAGGTGGCCTCAAAAATTGTAGGTGGTGGTGGGACTCATGCTCGATGTGTGAGGACTGTGTCTGGTGCCCCTGCAGCCCCCCCAATGTGGGAGTTTTTTAATTGTGTGGGGAGAGACAGCACAGTGGTAGAGTGCCATGTGTGTGGTGTGCTGGTGCACTGTGGCCCTCCGGGACACATTTGGGGACCGGTGGCCAGCACACCAACATGCTGAATCACCACAGGGCAGAGTGGCAGGCTGCCATGGAAGGAACCAGGCATCCACGTGCTGGCCCTTCCATGGCAGTGGCAGAGGAGGGTGCTGCTGGGAGATGTGCCTCACAGTCACTGCCACAGCAGGAGGAGGAGGGCTACTACAGCAGCTGCTCCACCACCACCACCACCATCACAACCACCACAGCCACCAGCACCACGCTGTCCACTACCAGCCCCACTACCTGGATTCCCTGCTGCAGTGGACCCTGCCAGAGTCCTTGCAACCCAGTCTGACATCAGCCTGGTGTGGGCAGCTCTCGAGGAAAATAATGAGTGGTTCAGTGCTTTGGAGCAGCAGGTGAACAGATTGGAAGCACAGCAGCAGCAAATAATTTCAATGCTGCACCTGCTGCTGGACCACCACGGCATCCCACGGCCATAGTAAGTGAGGGGATTGTTTTCTACCCCCAACCCCCACCCCTGACCCCACCCCACTACTGTGTTGTACTTTTTTTGTGTGTTTTTTGTTTGTTATTGTTTAATCATACACAGTTTCCCTTCCAGGGGAATCTTTTTTGCACCACATAGTGCAACACATTTTTGTGAAAATCACCTGTAATTTCATTACAGTGTGTCATGTGACAGAGGAATTCCCATTCTGAAAATATGCCCACATTCTGTCTCCCTTCTCAGCAACGTTAGGATGTGATGGAAGGGAGAGCTCGTGTGCGTGCTTCTTACAGTGAATATCCAATTGTCCGTCAGGTTTTCTAATATTTCTTCATGTTATAATGGTCAGTTTGTGGTGAAATGTGTGGCCAATTTTCCAGTAAGAAGAGCCTTGTTATTGGAAACATCCCACATTTCACCACAAAGTGAATCTTATAATATAAGGAAACATTGGGATAGCTGCCGGACATTCACTATAGTGGAGCATGCACCTGTGCTTCCCCTGGCATCACGTTCTAATGTTGCTGAGAAAGGGGGGCAGAATGTGGGTGGCTTTTCTGATCGG
Source organism: Neoceratodus forsteri (assembly GCA_016271365.2). Taxonomy (NCBI): domain Eukaryota; kingdom Metazoa; phylum Chordata; order Ceratodontiformes; family Ceratodontidae; genus Neoceratodus; species Neoceratodus forsteri. The sequence continues at coordinate 226,810,791 of CM057450.1, read as the reverse complement.
TAATTCCTCTGTCACATGACTCACTGTAATGAAATTATGGGTGGTTTTCACAGAAATATATTGCACTGTGGGGAGCAAGAAATATTCCAGTGGTAGCAATGCCCCCACATATTAGTTTATGTCCATCACCATAACTATGTAATGTGGTGACTGTCTGTGAAGCAGCAACGCAACAATCCGTGGAGAACTCTGACCTGTATTTTTTAATGCTATGTTACAACTTCCTTTACTTACATCCTGACTGACTGGAATGATACAAGAATTTACAGTAGTTGAGTCTGCTGTACTACCTTTTTTCATGTGTGAAATAATGAAAGGAGCGTTACTTTTAAATTGGTGCTGACCAGGTCTTTGTCATTGTTTCCCTCTGCTTTTCTCCATCACATCAAGTAGTTGTTATATATCACTTCTGTTGTTAATTAACAGTTATGCATCATGCAGTGTTTTATGACACCACGGAATAATAGTTATTGAAAAGCAACTGGAAATAAATACAAACCTGGTCCGAACAATATTGGAAGACATGCTCATTTTTTTTTCATGCATGAAAAAAAGTAATCAAGTAAGTAAAGCAGACATAAATTGTGAAAAGAATCGTGTCATTCAAGTCTCGATTTGAAGGTAAGTAGTGGTGGCTGTGGCAATGTAAAGTAGCATAAAAAAGTACAGTTCAGAAATGTGAGGACATTCTTGCAATGCTGCAATAATTGCAAAAATGTCAGTATGACATCATGAGCTCACAGCAACAATCATAAGAACACACAAAAGTGGCACAGAGTTCCCAGATGTTTTCTGCCGGCCCAAAATGCATCCTGTTTGTGTGAAGAAAATTGACAAGTGGTTACACAGCGAAATGAGACTGTTTCAGCACATACAAAGTCCCCCAGAATTAATGGCGCACTCAGTCATGCACACAAAAGTGGCACAGAGTCCCCAAATTTTTTCTGCAGGCCCAAAGTGCATCCTCCTTGTGTGCAGAAAATTGACAAGTGGTAACGAAGTGAAATGGGATTGTTTCAGCACATACAAAGTCCCCCAGAATTAATGGCGCACTCAGTCATGCGTGCAGTGGTGGCACAGAGTCCCCAGATTTTTTCTGCAGGCCCAGAATGCATCCTCCTTGCATGCAGAAAATTGACAAGAAACATAGAATTTGACATTAGATAAGGACCGCTTGGCCCACCCAGTCTTCCCATTTAACTACCTAATGGATAAGCTGCAGATCCTAGTTAACCAGCAGCCTACTTCTTTCTACCCCCACCCCCTAGAATTGCCTTATGACTGTCCCATGCATGCTTGAATTCAACCACTGTTTTTGACTCCACAACCTCCTCCAGAAGGCTGTTCCATGCATCCACAACCCTCTCTGTGAAAAGTACTTCCTTACATTACCTCTGAGCCACCCCATCTTCTAATTGTGCCCTTGTTTTTGTGCACCTTTTTTTGAAAGATGCTACCCTCTTGGACTTTGTTGATTCCCTTCAGGTACTTGAAAGTTTCTATCATGTCCCCCCTTTCCCTCCTTTCCTCGAGGCTATACATATTAAGCTCCTTTACTCTCTCTTCATATGTCTTCTGGTGCAGACTCTGCAGCATTTTAGTTGCCCTCCTCTGGACAGCTTCCATCTTGTCTATGCCCTTGCAGAGATAGGGTCTCCAGAACTGCACACAGTACTCCAGATGGGGTCTTACCAACTGTCTGTACAGAGGGATAACAACTTCCTGTTTTCTACTGGTGATGCCTCTCTCTATGCATCCCAGTATCCCCCCAGCCCTCCTTACTGCCCTCTCACATTGCTTGCCCACCTTAAGTCATCTGATATGACTACCCCCAGGTCCCTTTCCATTTTTGCTGTTGTTAGTATCTCACCCCCATTGTGTATTCTTCCCCTAGGTTTTTGTTTCCCAGGTGCATTACCTTGCACTTCTTAGCATTGAATCTAAGCTGCCATACATTTGACCATTCCTCTAACCTTGCCAAGTCCCTTCTCTTTCTTTCCACCCCACCTTGTGCATCAACTCTGTTGCAGATCTTTGTGTCATCTGCAAAGAGACATACATTTCCTTCCAGTCCCTCTGCAATGTCACTTATAAAGACATTGAAGAGGACAGGTCCTAATATTGAACTCTGCGGTACCCCACTAGTAACCCCCTTTCTTCAGAGTGGACTCCATTTACTATTACCTTCTGTGTCCTATTCTCCAGCCAATTCTTTACCCAGGCTATCATCTTGGGACCCACTCCCAGGCTGGCTAACTTGTATATTAATCTTTTGCGTGGGACTGAGTCAAATTACTTGCTAAAGTCTAGGTAGGTCATGTCCACAGCCCCTCCCTGATCTACTACTTTGATCACCCAGTCAAAGAAATCTATTAGATTCATCTAGTATGACCTTCCCACTGTGAAGCCATGCTGCCTTGGGTCCTGTGCCCCTCTGGCCTCTAGGTGCTCAACAATTCTTTCCTTCAGAAGTGATTCCATCATTTTCCCTATCACTGAGGTTAAACTAACAGGTCTGTAGTTTCCTGCTTCTGCCCTGCTCCCAGTTTTGTGAAGGGGAATCACATCTGCCCTGCTCCAGTCCTCAGGCACCATCCCATCCTCCCATGATTTGTTAAAGAGGTAACAAAGTGAAATTGGATTGTTTCAGCACATACAAAGTCCCCCAGAATTAATGGCGCAATCAGTCATGCGCGCAGTGGTGGCACAGAGTCCCCAGATTTTTTTTTGTAGGCCCAAAATGCATCCTCCTTGTGTGCAGAAAATTGATAAGTGGTTACACAGTGAAATGAGACTGTTTCAGCACATACAAAGTCCCCCAGAATTAATGGCGCAATCAGTCATGTGCGCAGTGGTGGCACAGAGTCCCCAGATTTTATCTGCAGGCCCAAAATGCATCCTCCTTGTGTGCATAAAATTGATAAGTGGTTACACAGTGAAATGAAACTGTTTCAGCACATACAAAGTCCCCCAGAATTAATGGCGCACTCAGTCATGAGTGCAGTGGTGGCACAGAGTCCCCAGATTTTTTCTGCAGGCCCAAAATGCATCCTCCTTGTGTGCAGAAAATTGACAAGTGGTAACAAAGTGAAATGGGATTGTTTCAGCACATACAAAGTCCCCCAGAATTTATTGCGCAGTCACTCATGCCCACAGTGCCCCAGAATAAAATGATGATCGTGAGCGAACTGTTGCTGGTCCAAAGTGTGCTGTGATTAGAGCAAATGCAATGTGATCATCTCAACTGGATGGAAGGGTGCCCTTTGTCTGTACACTAATAGTAGCCTTGGTGAGTTGATATATATCTATATATATATATATAGATATATATTTCTGTATTTTTTAGGTGAGGGGGGTTGACATGTACGCATGGTATTGTTCTGTATCATTCACAGGTCACTGATACTGTTGGTGTGCACATTCCAGTGTTCGACTAGAACTTTTTGCATAGAAATTTGCAATGGATAACTGTCAAGCACATGAAGGTAAGTATTTTTTTTTTTTGGGTGGGGGAAGCATATTTGCAGGTTTGTCTGTAATGGTTTCTCATTTTCTTACTTCTTCACAGATTTCATCTGCATCCTTCTCGAGTCTGGTTGTTAATGATGGTCATGGTCATCTAATGAAATGACTTCTGCATGTTGCTTGTGCGACCCAGCCCGGGGGAGGGATGCCTGATGTTGAAGAACATGTTTGGAAAAGGCCACCTTGTCAGAACAACAAAACATCTGGAAGTTTCCTAAAAAAAGAAATGAATGACTTCTTACAACTTAATTGTTATGTGGCCCTCCCTGGTTCTCAAATCTCAATCCCTAAAGTCAAGTTACAGTTCAAAGCCACATCTTGTCAACTAACACAACCTATGTGCAATATTTGCTGCAGTCTTTACAAAACAACGAAAGGGATTAAATAAAATCTTCATACTTACCAGAATGGATTTCACATGGATATTACATCACTTCCTCTCTGTACGGTACAGTACCATTCCCAATGAGTTTTAGCGATGGAACCTTATTTTGTTACCCTGTAAAAGAAACAAAAGAAGTGTACCGTATGTGTTTTACCATTGCGGCTCTGAAAAGCTACAGAAAACAAAACATACAACTAAAGGAAGTGAAGCAGCATAACAAACATGAGTACACATACTCACTTTATGGTTTAAATATTTAGAAGCTTTCTGTCTCTGGCTGATGGATGTGGTGGTCTGGACAGATTCATGGAGGCAGTGGTGGCAGTGGATAACATCAGTCCCGGTGGTGGTGGTGGTGGTCCGGGGGACAGACAGACTCATGGTGACAGATTTGGATAACATCTGTTCCAGTGGTGGTGGTCCAGGGGGCAGACAGACTCATGGTGGCAGACTTGGATAACATCAGCCCCAGCAGTGGTGGTGGTGGTGGTCCAGGGGGACAGACAGACTCATGGAGTCAGACTTGGATAACATCAGTCTCAGTGGTGGTGGTCCAGGGGGCAGACAGACTCATGGTGGCAGTGGATAACATTAGTCCCAGTGGTGGTGGTGGTCTGGGGAACAGACAAACTCATGACGGCAGACTTGGATAACATCAGTCCTGGTGGTGGTGGTGGTCTTGAGGGGCAGACAGACTCATGGTGGCAGAGGTGGCAGTGGATAACATCAGTCCCAGTGGTGGTGGTCTGGGGGGGAGACAGACTCATGGTAGCAGTGGATAACATCAGTCCCAGTGGTGGTGGTCCGGGGGCAGACAGACTCGTGGTGGCAGACTTGGATAACATCAGTCCCTGTGGTGTTGGTCCGGGGGGGCAGACAGACTCATGGTGGCAGTGGTGGCAGTGGATAACATCAGTCCCGGTGGTGGTGGTCGGGGGGGCACACCGCCTTTTAAAAACTTCAGTTAAAACCTGCCAACATTAACCACATCATCATCCTCATAAAGAAAACTGCCCTCAAAGTCATCGATGTCTGAAGTCTGACCACTGGGAAATTCTTTCTCCATTGTGTCATCATCTACATCAGTGGTGGGCCGTTTCAGGCAGCCAGCGCCAGTGCCACCAGGATGCTCCATTTCCACATCAGCAAGACCACCATGACTAGGCCGGCGTACGAATACCGAGGTTGCAGTCTGTGCTGGTATGTGCCTCTCATTCATTTTAATGAATGTTAGCAAACTAACATTTGCAGTGGGCATGTGAGGTACTTCAGTGCCACTGCAGTCAGCTCTGGCCATTCACTGACCTTTCCACTCCAGTACAAAAGAGGATCTTCAGTTATTGTCAGATGCTTCTTTTCAGACAAATATGACTCAACCATTCTCTGCGCTGTGCTAAGTCCAGTTGTTGATGCATCATCCTGTTCTCCCGAATCATTTATTTCACAAATACCCACTTGGGGCAAAGCCTCCCAAAGCGGGTTGATGCCAGCCACTTTGGATGACACACCACCTGGAACTACAGTCCACTTCCCCTTGCAGGATATGCTTGATGGTCCTCCAGGTACACCTTCAGCCAGATTATGCTGCTGAGGTTTGCTGACCTTGGCACGTGACTTCTGTGCCCCATGAACCAAGTGCAGCAGTTGACCACTGATATTTTTTACCTGTTCAAGCCCTCCCTCCAGTACTGATGCAATTCCACATTTGTATCATGGGTTCAGCATTGTTGCTATGGCAAAGTTGTCACTACGCTGAATGCTCACAATGTGACGATTCTGGTCGAGTACTGTCAGCATGTGTTGCAGCAACATACTGCTACCACCATCTCTGGCAACATCAAGGCTATGCTATACATTCATCAATGTCTGCCTCAGCACCCACAACAGTGGAATTGATTGGCTAATGAAGGCAGACTCGCCACTCACTGCCTGTGTGGCATGTTCAAAAGGCCACAAAATTGTTATTACAGAGTCTATGAGGCACCACTGTTCAGTTGTCATAGACATGGAGGCCCCGGAACTGTCATGGCCAGCGTGCATCACAAGATATTCTGAGATGGCTTTTGTATTGTTCATACAACCTCTCTGCCATGTATAACGTGGAGTTCCATCGGGTGACAACTTCCAGCTTCAAGTGGTGCTGAGGCAGGCTGTTTTGTATCTACAACTGCCACAGTTGGTCATGGGCCTTTCCAGAACTGAAAAGTGAGAGCAGATACGTCGTGCAACAATCAGCATTTCCTTTACATTAGGGTGTTGCAGAAACTCCTGAACCACAAGATTTAGACAGTAGGCCATGCATGGAACACGAAAAAAAACACCATTCCTGATGCATTTCACCACATTTGACCCATTGTCACTTGCTATGAACCCAGCTCTCAGGGACAGAGGGTTTAGCCATCTGTCAATTTCAGTCAGTACCACATCCAACATGTTCTCACCAGTGTGTGAACAGGTCACACTGCGCGCATAAGAATCGTTGCATGCTGTTGAATTCCAGGAAGATTGCTACCACAACAATTCACCTTACTGCACTGATTATTCACACTACCAACATCACAAACAACCTCCAGCACCTGCATCCAGTGTGCAGTTATACACAAATATGAACTCCCCGCTGTTTTGCCACTTGTCCACATATCCATACTTAAATGGATGAATGGAGAGGAGGAATGTTGAAGGGCATGTCTTACTGAGTTGGACACAGTGCGGAACAATTCGGGGGCAGCATGGGTAGAAAAGTATGTCCTGGATGGGACTTTCCATTTTGGACAGGCACGTGCAGCAAACCGCCGGAACCCAGAATTCTCCACAAAGGAGAAGGGCAAAAGATCAATTGCCAGCATTTCCGCTACAGCAGCACTGAGTTCACGTGACACTGTATGATTCGGGGGGTACTTCAGCTTATACGCAAAAACACTCAGTAACATGGGCTGACTTAAACATTTTACATGTGGTATGTTGATCACAAATGGCTGTGCTCTGTGATGAATGGCATTGGCAGGGCATGGAGTGTGGACATTTGATGAAGACGGTTGCACAGGTGATGATGACAAACCCAGAAATTATGTTATTTTGCCAGATTTGCCAACCGGGGTTGATGTACCACTTGCACTAGACATACTGCATTCATCACCATCACCACAAAAACTGCTGCTCTCACCGGCACTGGACAACATTTCAAAGTCATTATGGTCCTCCACCTCATCATGCCCATAGTAATCCTCTCCTCTTATTAACGCACCACTGCACATGTTTACTTTCCTACTGGGCTTAACAGACATGGAAGGGGATAACATGCTGGTTATGGTTGCCAGTGACACGGGTGAACGCACCACTGTGGTATTAGCTGCCAGCTTGTTCTGGGTCCACAGTTCCTGTCCTTAGGATACATATGCTGTCCTCCTGTGCCCAGATGTCTCCCCTTTTTACCTCGACTCACATGCACATGGCAAACCTGGCAGATTGCAACTGAATCATCATTTGCATCTTGAACAAAAAAATCCCAAATAAGAGAGTGTGGTTCTCTGCTTTTAACATGTCCATGATGATGTGGCTTATTTAAGTCTGTTATTTTAAACACTGAAGTGGGGGGTGGTAAGTGATGTTTCGGGCACTGCACACCTGGGCCTGGATATTCAAAAGGGTTGCGCGTGCGCAACTCCAAAAATGCGCCATTCTGCGATATTCAGAAGGGGCCAGTTGCGCCACCAAAAACATGCTGAGCAACAGCGCAATGGAAATGAAGGCATGCGCAACCGAAGGGGGCGGGTCCATGCATAAAGTGCGCAATGCGATAATCGAACACTTGCCCACTGCGCAAGAGTGGCTCAGCCGGAAGTTGCGCAGTAGCGGAATTGAGCCAAAATAAAAAAGGCCTCAAGGAAGTGGGCGCAAAAACCCTAGCAGGCAGCAAACTGGGGAGAGACACAGAGAGAGAGAGAGAGAGACAGGAGCTGGAAGGGCAGAGAGGGACAGTGGGTCCAGGAGGACAGAGAGGCCAGTGGGGGTGCCGGTGCAGTGGAAGCAGCAGTGGGGGCAGCGAGGGTAGCTCAGGAACAGCAGCGGGGCAGAAGCCAGGGAGATGGACAGTGCCAGCTTCCACATGGAAGCTGTAATGGGGGGTGAGACACCATGCTGCAGGGGGACGTGGCAGCGGAGAAGCCCGTCGGCGGTATGCCCCCGACAGGCGGTATTGTGCCCACATCAGCTTCGAGCTGTACACAGACGTCGAGATTGTGGGCCGGTACCACCTGAACAGGGCAATACTGAGACGGCTCTGTGAGCTGTGCAGTGATGTGATGCAGGCACCCTCACGATGGAGTCACACTCTGTCCGTGGAGACCAAGGTGACAGCCTGCATGTGCCTGCTCACCACGGGCACCTTCCAGAGGCCAACAGGGGACACCACAGGCATTACACAGTAGGCCACGTCACGCATCCTCACCCAATTCCTCAGCGCACTGCTGCCTCATGCTGCAGAGTACATCCATTTCCCCAGCACCGCGGCAGAGAGTACAACAAACATGCAGGAGTTCCACAGGGTAGCACCTATGCCTGGCGTCCAAGGGCCATAGACTGCACCCATGTGGCCATTCGCGCATGCCACCTGGCCCCGACGGCCAGGCATATTGGAACTGAAAGGGGTTTTCCAGTGTCAACTGCCAGGTGGTGTGTGATGCCACTGGGTGCATTATCAACGTCTGTGCCACACACCCTGGTGGAGCACATGATGCCTTCATATGGCACCAGTCTGCACTGTGCCATTGATTCGAGAGTGGGGACATCCCCACGGGTCATCTAGTGGGTGAGTACATGTATGGAATGCAAACTCTGGGCAAGGGTGGGAATGACACAGGTGCCATGGTAGTGGCACACAAGGATAGGGCAATATGGACCTGACATGACACTGATCTCCACTATCTCCACACAGGTGACTGCGGATACCCACTCCGTCCCTGGCTGCTCACACCGTACCGGTGCCCCACGACCCCAGCGCAGCTATGCTTCAATGAGGCACATGCCGCAACACGTAACATCATAGAGCGGGTGTTTGGGATGCTCAAGGCATGCTTCCGATGCCTGGACACCTCCGTCGGAGCCCTACAGTACAGCCCCCAAAAGGCCTGTGGGATATTCATGGCCTGTTGCATCCTGCACAACATGGCCAAAGACCATGGGGACAGCGATGGGGACGCCAGTGGCGCTGGTGATGTTAGTGATGAGCATCCCCCCCTAGGACGGAGGGACCCCCGACTGACCTGGCAGGCCCAGCTGCACCGGGACACCATTGCAGAAGAGCACTACGCCCAACACAGGTAAGTCAAGGGGACATGTGCAGACAACACTGTCCATGCGGAACCACAGGCACACAGGGGAACACACCGTGCATGAAGGTCAGGGGAGTTGAAAGTTCCAGGCATACCAACACACCATCAGAGAGGGGTGAGCACTCATATGGACACACACACACACCAGGCAGCATACATGGGCAGCAGCACAGCACTGCGGAAATGACATTGCCAACACACAGCACCACCAACCACCCCACCACCTGGACTGTCCACGACGTGTGTCAGGACCTGGGCACTGCTGCACCTTGGTGTACAGTGCAATGCAGGCACATCATGCACACGCACCTGTGGACAGCAGTTGGGAGAGTGTGCAGGTGGTCCGTGTGTCAGCTTGGTGAGCAGAGCACCCAGCAGTGCACTGCCCACCATGACACACATTGCACACAGGGCAGCACCAGACAGGGCCTGCACTGGAAGACAGCTCAGTCAGGTAGCTCTGTCCCACGGCCACCACGGATGTGTGGGTGGCCCCACCGTGGCCCAACAGCACTGGCAGGCTGAGCAGGGGCCACATCGGATGGTGCTGGTGCACCACCAGGGGTCCCACTGTGCGAACGCGACCTTGCCCGCACAGGGGTCTGCATCCTGCCAAACAAACTTGCACCAGGGGTGCTCGGGATGCCCACAGCAGAACCCGGCGTCGACAGGCCTGGTGTCGCACGACGCTGGGAATGGGGAGTGGAGAGCGCACTGTGTGGGGTGTGTGGTACAGGGGCACCTGACAGTGTGGCCAATGCATCCGCGACAGAGACCACTGCCTGGGTCAGCCTGTCAATGGCAGCGGTCACATCCGTCCGCATAAGTGACCAGCTCGGCTGGTCCCGAGCACACTTCCTGCTATGCCGCTCCACCTAACACAGACAGTGCCTCCACGGACCTTGCAGCCCACCCACCCTGCAGCTGTACCGAGTCCTGCAGCAGGCGGGTGTGCATGTCCAATGGGTACTGTGCCCCAATGCATCATGACCCCAGGGTGGGCGGTCCTGGTGCACAGCACCCCTTGAGGGTGGGCGCTGTTCACCAGGACCAGGTATAGGCAGATCAAGGGTGGTGGACATGTGCCACTGCTTGACACTGTACCCCCAGACCTGGTGTGCGACACTGCTGCCGCCTCCAACTGCTGAGCCCCCAGGTCCACCCAGTTCCACCTCCGCGCTGACAACAGTGCGCAGACACCTGCACAGCCACGTGCTGCCCCACCAGTGCTGACAGGCACAGCCTGGGACTGTGCCAGCATGCTGGTACACAGGTGTGAACCAGGAAGGCCCAGGGGCACGTGCTGGCCTGCCATGTGTCCAGTCATGGGACACACACCTATGCTTGCCATTGCAGGCCTGCTATCATCAATGGTGCAGGTGCGTTGCCACTGCCATAGGCACAGCATGCTGGCATACCTGCATGCCAGACTGCTGTGACACAGGCTGTGCACCCCTGCACCAGTATCACTGACACGGAGTTGTTGGCCAGCGTGCATGCTGCTGCAGTGCCTGCAGGCTGGTGGCGGAGGTGGATGGTCCCTCCTCCACGTCCAGCAGGTCTGCATCACTGTCTGGACCCACCACCACCACCATCTCCTGAAGACGAACAGGATCTGTAACAGAAAGAGAGTACATGTGAGTGCATGTGAACAACAGCCCCCCAACAACACCACCATGTCATACCGTGCAGTGATGGGCTTCCACCTGTCTGAAATCCTCCACCTGGTACGCCCGCAATGGCACTCAGCTGCATGGCCGCAACCAGTGTCTCCTCTGTAGGGGTCACTGCAACACCACTGGTGGGCCCCACCAGTGCCAGCACATGCCGCCCTGAAGGCTGCCACCTCTCCTTCAGCCTCTCCAGTGTAAGTCCCCATCTTCTTCTTGCATTCCTGCATGAAGCGCTGGTGCTTCCATGCAGGTTGAGCCCGAGCTACCTCCCATGCAGCTGCACGATCCTGAGGGGTGCCCTCTGTCCACTCACTAGTGGCTCATCCTCCAGGTAGGCCTGGAAGAGGGCCTCCGCTCTGCCGTGGTGAAGTTCGGCCTCCTCCACACCCGCCGTCCACACCCTCAGCTTGGCTCTGGTCAGTCATGGTGATCTGTAGGGTGGAAGTGGACACCTGTCACTGTGCAGTCGACAGCATTTCCCATGAGCATAGCTGCCGGCCGGGGAGGAAGCCCCACGTTTCCACTCCGCATGGCAGATACTGATAGAAAGGTGCCCTTTGTCCTTTCAAGTGCCCTTTTCATGCTCAGCCCCTCAGCCTTTATCATCCTCCGCCCATGAGCATTGTCCTGAGCATCACACAGCATGTAACTCACCTCTCACCTGCAGTAACCAAATCTGGCCAGCACAACCCACTGTCGCATTTTTATAGCACCAACACATGCAAATGAGGTGTGGCGCAACTTTAATGACATGCTAATCGCGCCACTGCGCCTTTGAATGGCTGAACGCATGATTTGCATATGTCGGCTGAATATCGCGTATTTGCGCCTTGTGCAATACGGAAGGTCCGGCTGAGCCAATGGTGCAGGTTTGTGGCTGTGTGCCACACTGCATTGTGCATGCCCAGACAGCTTACGCATGCATCTATCGCACTGCAGACCTGCTGAGCGCGATCGGCGATTCAGACCATGGCCACCATTGTGCCAGTGGCGCTACAGCACTGGGCACTATATGGCGCTGTGGCACTACTGTGCGATAGTCCACTGTGGCACTGGTGCATAGCTCAGCAGTCATGCAGGATGCCTATACGTCCGGTGGCACTGTGCGTAGCCTTGCATCATTGCCGTGACCTTGTGTATGCCCTGTGACCCCTGGCGCTGTTCGCATGCCATGGGTGCATCCCTATTGCGCTGTCCGGTGACAGTGCCATGTACAGTGACGGCGCTGTTCGAACAGCGCGATTGGAGCCTGTGGTGGTCTATTGCGCAACAACTCCACGTGGGGTTACGGCGCAGCGGGGCACCATATTGCCTGCTGTAAAGTTGGTGCCATGGCTCAGAGGAGGGCAGTGTCCTGGAGCCAGCTGGAAGTGGCCAACCTGGTGGCCCTGGTGGAGCCCTGCGAGGCACTGTGGTGAGGCCCCCTCACCATGCCTGGGACACCGTGTGGGAAGCAAGTGGCCACTGACCTGGTGGAGGTCACTGGCCGGGGCCGGTCTGCTGAGCAGTGCGGCACCGGTACAGTGACCTTCCCGGAGGGAGCCGGAACTTTGATGCGGCTGCGGTCATGTGCCAGGCGGGGCATAGTCCCTAGGCCAGGTGAGTGTACCATCTATGCAGCTATATTCTCTGTAGGGGTGTGTGTGTGCTTGGGTGGCTGTGCATAGGTGCCGGCTCGGACACTGTTGGCTGTGTCAGTGTGTGCAGCTGTGCGATGGATGGTTATGGCTGTGTGGGCAGGCACTCTCACTGGGGCAGGGGGCACTCTGCTTTAGAGTCACACTGATGTTTGTCTCAAAATATGTCTCCCACAGGCCGGATTGTGAGGACACAGGGCCAGGGTGACGTGGGTCGTGCCAGGGCCCCGGTGCCGGGGGGTGTTGTGCCCCAACAGCAGCAGCAGCAGCAGCAGCATCAGACCCAGCTGCTGGAGGAGTGTGAGTATCATTACTTCATGGATGCTATTGCATGCTGGGGGGGCAAGACCACCAGCCATGCGGGACACAACCAAAGGGGAGGTCATAATTCCACTATACAAAACACTAGTGAGGCCCCACACTGGAGTACAGTGTACAGTTCCGGAGACCATACCTACGTATGGACATGGACTGGGTGGAGAGGGTTCAGAGGAGGGCGACACGGATGGTGCATGGATTGCATCACAAGTCCTATGCAGACAGGTTGATGGAACTGAACATGTACTCCCTGGAGGGGAGGAGGGTGTGGGGATATGATGGGGACATACAAGTATCTTACAGGGGGGAACAGAGTGCAGGAAAACAGTATTTTTAAGCGTAAAGGATGTTCCAGGACTAGAAGGCATGGGATGAAGTTGGAGGGGGGACGATTCAGAGGAAACATGAGAAAGTATTTCTTCACAGAACGGGTGGTGGACAAGTGGAACACCCTGCCAGAGGAAGTGGTGGGGCTGACTTGGTCAGGATTTATGAATGCATGGGTTAGCCATAAAGGAATTCTGGAGGTCAGGGGTAAGGGGCAACAGACTTATAGGACAACAGAGTGAACTTACAAGGTCAAATGGCCAGACTGAGTGTCCCATAGGCCCTTATCTGCCGACACTGTCTATGTATCCATGTATGTAGGCATGACACAGGTGACCTGCATCACAGTGCAGTATCACGGCACATCTGTGTATGCGTCACTGGTGGTCCAGGCATGCACTGGGCACATAGCTGTGTAACTGGCATCGCACCACATTGCCACATCACTTGCCAGCCTAGTTTGTACTGTGATTGATGTGGGCAGTGTGTGGGGGCAGTGGTGCACATAGCTGGTGCCGCCTGTTTGTGATGGCCATGTGCATGTTCACTGTGGGTGGGTGTATGCCATCACAGGTGCGGGACATTGGGCTATATGAGCTTGCAGGTTGGGTGGTGTTCAGGGTTGTGGTCAGTCACAGCCATTGACTGTGTTCCCATTTTCCTAGGCCTCATTGTGCTCCGGAGGATCGAGCAGGCACTGCAGCAGCTCACCCAGGTCTCCGTGGACAACAGGACCATCCTCAGCAACATGCAGCGCCATGGGGTACGGAGGCGGCACAGCCATACACGAGAGCACCAGGCGGCAGAGGACCAGCCTCCAAGGCCTTAGGCCAGATTCCCCTTCCCACTTCACCCATCCCTCCCGCCCTGCCTTCCCTCTCCAAGTTCTTCATCCCTACCCCTTGCTCACCCCTACCTTGTACCCTTCCCCCCTCTTGTAAATAGTTATGTTGTTGTGGATTTTGTAATTACATTTTTCTAATACATTTATATTTTGATATGATTACTGTGTTGGTCTCTGATTTGCAGCTGGCTATGGTTGCTCAGTTGCAGTGGTGTGCATGCCATCTGAGCTGGTATGGTCCTGGGTATGTGTGTGTGTGTGTGTGTGTGCATGTGTGTGCATGGGGAGGAATCTCCAGCATGGAAGTGGCTTTCGGTTGGTCTTGCCATCTGCTGCCACCCACTGCTGGGTGCACAGGGTGTGTCTGGCTTGTAGGCTTCTGTGTTGCACGGGGCTGACGTGTGCTGGGGGGACTGCATGGTTTCCTGCAGTGCCAGTCACTGCACTTGGGTGGTGTCTTGGGGTCACAGTGCAGGGTGTGCTGTGCATACGGGGGGCTGATGTGCACTGTGGTTGTCAATCCCTTGTGTGTGGCACTCTCCGCCTGCCAGTGGTTGTGCTGGGGTGTCAGAGCTCTGCTATGCTGTGTTGGCTTGTCCTCATGGGCACGTGGATCATCCGTCCCACCCCCAGTGATGCTGTGCTTGGGGTGTGCAGGTGTGGTGTGGGTTCTGCAGTGTGTTCCTGTGCCCATGTGTGACATGGCTGGTGGTGGGCCCCAGCCTGCCTCCTGGATGTGCAGTTCCATTGCTCTGGGGGCTGTGCTTTAGCTATGGCAGCTCTGGAATGCTCAGCTAAGCTTCTATGGTTGCGCCATAGCGCAACATTTTGGCTCAGCTTCTCCTTCCTGGTTTCGCGATGGCACAGTATGTGCGATATTAAGATGTTGGTTGCTTGCGCAATTTGCTCTGCTCCATGTTTGAATATTGCACCTGTTGCGCATTTGCGCAACTGGTTTGCGCTTGCTCCTGCTGTTGCGCCAGTTTTGAGCGCAGTTTGAATATCCAGGCCCTGGACTGCAACTGACCACCATGACATGAGTACCAATCATATTGATTACTGGGTCATCATCATCATCAACTAAAACCGGTAGATCACAAGTTTTTACGGGGGGGGGGGTTCTGCAAATAGACTCAGACACAGCCACATTTAATTTATTTTTCTCCGGTTCCCAACTGGGGTCAATTACATCTTCATCATATTCATCAACGTCGCACACATCCACATCTTCTGCTTGGATGCTAGCATGTGGACTGCATGTTGCAACAACAGCAACATCATCATCATCATCACATTCATCATCAGCATCTACACCACCATCACTTGATATTCTTTCACCACACTGTGAATCACTACATGGAAAATGCGTGACGTTAAGTGCCACGGTGGATGGAATATCACATTGTTTGCTGTCGTTGACATGATCATCAGAATCCTCAGGTTCAGTTACTGGGATGTTACTGGGAAGTATGACATCATCTACGCTGTCACTCACTTGCACTGCTTCACACAGTATTTTTGGATGTGGTACACTGGTTGGAATTAGAACTTGATGCAACAATACTAATACTACCTCCACCACCACTGACACCAGTAATACTAACTCCACCAACTGGGAAAACATCATCTCCTCCAACTGAGTGAAGCTACTGATTGGGCTGTAAAAAAACATAGCATGAGAAATACCTTTCCTCACATCAGCAATGCACTTCTGCATCTACGTACTACTACCACATCCACAGACCATCTTACTGCCAACATTGCCATGGCGAGAAACAGTTTTGCTTGCACATCTCTTTGCAGACATTTTGGGGGATCAACCACAAATATTATAACCAAATACAGATTTTGATACATTCACTCTCTGATTGGAGGGATGCTGGCTGGATATGAAGCCAAATAAACAACTGTGGTTTCAGCAACAGATAAGAGACTACTCTGAGACTGTCACAGAATTAAAACAACTTCAGTAACCAGTGGTGCTGATGAGGTCACAAAAACATTCCAATCTGGTAAAAAATACCTTTTGAACGTGGGGTTGGGGGGACCACTGAATGCAGACAGTGCTGATTTTTACAGCACTACAAGCAGCAAAACTAAGAACAGATAACATGATCGTAGTTCAAAATCAGGCAGCTGCAGTGGATAGCTGGTTCACTGCTGCGCTTGCAATTATGCTAGTCTGTGACACAATAAAAGGTGTATTATTTGATGCACGCAACACTGCACACACACTCACACACAGAACAGTTTGTGTACAATGCTGAATGAGGAATGCGCCGCAAATGCAAAAGTTTAGTACTATGCCACATTACGTATTGTAAATTTGTAAATTAAACAACCTGAACTTATGAACTGCTGCACCACATCCACACAACAAACAGCAGGAAAATTTGTACTATCACTGACAATATTACTGTGTGTACATTAACACAGTCAGTTATATAACAAAAATATAACCAAAAAACAAAGAAATCACTATTTCTCCTGTTCTCCAACTTAAATCTACCTACACCACAGATATGCCCCTCCCCCAAAGCACACGTTCACTGTCTTTCACCACACACTCAATGTTGTAAATTAACATTCAAAATCCACACAAAAACAAAAACGCTCAATGATATGAGCACAGGATGATTTCCTACAATCAATGACCTAAAGTTGGATCCCCAAAAAGAAGCAAAAATGCCTTTTGAACAGCTTTTACAAGATTCCTATCACAGACAGCTATCAGAGCACACTGTCTCCTACTCCTTCCTACTCATACTACCCCAAACTGAGGCTGTGCAGATCAATATAGAGCCCATGTGACCTGAAATCCCATGAATCAATGCAAAATTCACCTTTGGAGCTCAAAAACAAGGCGAAGTGAGGCAAGGTGCACTGCCTGCAATGCACTTCGCCTTAAAATTGGCATAGCAGTGGCCTGAGGAGGTGGAGTAACACAAAGTCATTCTTTCTAATGGACTTCACGTTCCTCATTATAACGCGAAGTACTCTGCTTCGCATTGCGGAGCACTCCACAGGTCCACCTTTGCTCCGTGAATCACTTTCTCGGAGTGGATTGAGCTCACTACGCCCACCACTAGTAATGGAGTCTGTTATTAGACAAGCAATTGGCAAAAGTTCTGTGAGGAAGTTGGAAACGAGAGTTAGCGATTGGTAGTAGGACTGTCACATTTATTTATTTATTCAATTGGAAGTACAACTTTGAGCACAAGTGCTCTTTTGCAAAGGTTCCACGTCATTGAGCACTTACAGAGATTTCAGCTGTAAAATATAAAAGAATGCAGATTCATCAGAGCAAGACTGTTATCTCATAGGGGGAGCAGGCAGCTTTTGCCCCATACACTGCCAAAGCTGAATCTATCTCGAGGTCGAGGCGCTGGGAAACTGGGCGGACCTCCCCCATAGAAAAGACAAGGAGTCGTTGGGACAACACAAGCAGAATACAGAAGTAGAAAAGATTGTTTGAAGGGGCTGGGCGGCAGCTGCACAAAGAAGCAGCTCACTCTGTGCTTGATTTTCTTTTTGCCTGAAACTTTCCCCATGCCTGCCCTTTGTTCCTGAATGGAGTGCAAGCTGAAACTGCTTTGGTGCCAAACTGCCATTTAAAGAGACAGCAGTGCCGATTGATCACAAAAGCGGTGACGCTCGGGCAGCTGACGTTTAAAGGCTGTCCTGACATCTGTTCTCTGGACTGTAATCTCATCAGAGGAGCAGGCAGCTCTTGTCCCCTGCTCCGCCAAAGCTGGATCTATCTCAGGGTCGAGGCACCGGGAAACCGGGTGGATCTGTCCCGTAGAAAAGACAAGGAGTCGTCGGGACAGCATGAGCAGAATACAGAAGTAGGAAAGATTGTTTGGAGGGGCTGGGCGGCAGCTGCACAAAAGAAGCAGCTCACTCTGTGCTTGATTTTCTTTTTGCCTGAAACTTTCCCCATGCCTTCCCTTTGTTCCTGAGTGGAGTGCAAGCTGAAACTGCTTTGGCGCCAAACTGCCATTTAAAGAGACAGCAGTGCCGATTGGTCACAGAAGTGGTGACGCTCGGGCAGCTGATGTTTAAAGGTTGTCCCGACATCTGTTCTCTGGACTGTAATCTCATTGGAGGAGCAGGCAGCTCTGGCCCCCTGCTCCACCAAAGCTGGATCTATCTCAGGGTCGAGGCACCGGGAAACTGGGCGGATCTGTCCCATAGAAAAGACAAGGAGTCGTCGGGACAGCATGAGCAGAATACAGAAGTAGAAAAGATTGTTTTGAGGGGCTGGGCAGCAGCTGCACAAAAGAAGCAGCTCACTCTGTGCTTGATTTTTGGCCCACCTGCCTACCCCATTCCCTCCTCCCATTAAATGCCAGGAAAACACACCCCTCAGCTTACCTAGGCCAATTGGAGCTGAGTTAAGGCAGGACCCTAGCAGCTGCCAAGATCTCACTGTTGCATTTTGGTTTCTCCCTTTGGCTCCAGCGCAGTGTCTATTCTGTCAGACTACAAACTGACTGTGCATGGGAATATAGCTCTGGGGTGATCTATCCATGCTAAGGTCTTCTTGCCAGCATAATTAATTCTGTCTGCCTGACTTTTTACCAGCAAAATTAATCCTGTCTGCCTGTCATTTGTCAGCATAATTTAATTCTGTCTGCCTATCTTTTGCCTGCATGATTAATCCTGTTTGTCATTAGACTGTCAATCTGCCTTGTATTCACTAGTTTCTCAGCATTAAATTGGTCACTTGTCCAGAAAGGTTGCACTGTATTTATGACCTGTCTGCTAGTCAGCTTAAAACCTTGCATGGTCTGTGTGTTTGATGACTGCCTTATAATTACTACCTGTTCTAGGGCCTGAACTTGTCAGCTAACTCTATTAGCCAATCAATACTACCTATTAAAAGGCACCTGACAGTCAAACCAAATCTATCTGCTGCACTGCCCCACAACCTACCTGTCCGGTGATGCCAAGATAGTATAGCCAGCTGGCACTTGCAGTAGAATGGGTGCATAAGCTTGATTTGTGTGGAAGGTAGTAACAGGACACTCAGATGTACCCAGCTCTCACTTGGTTGGGTGCTCAGACTAAGCAATTAGTCAGATCCAAATTAACCTATAGTTTCTACTACCCAATTTCCAGCCTACTCAATAGCAGTACGGCACTGTCCTGCATCCCACCTCCCCTGTCCTGAGTGCATTGCATCTCAGTTGTCTCAAGTACTGGGTGGGTTTGTGATCCCACGGAAGTGGGGATGATAGCCGCCATAAACCAGTGGTACCAAGCTACTTTCCCACCTGTGGGAGGCCTCACTGTCATCCACTGGTGACCCATGGTAGCAACCCTTACCTGTCACACTCTGACATCCGCCTTGGTGTTGACATGGGGTACCCCGAGCTTCTACCAAAGCTAATCTCACTCCAGTTACTCATTGGTGCAATTGCCCTTGTGACCCTTACTGTCCCTTGTATCCCCTGGTTCACAGGAGTGGGTGCTCCTTCGAAGGGAGAGCCCTGGGGTATGTGTACCCAACTGGTGCAGACTGACTTCACCTTCTCCAACCTTCTAGCAGTAGGCACACCCCCTCCCTGGGTTCTCTGTAGTCTTGCCCTGAAGAGCCTTCAGAGCCCTGCCTGTATGGTCAGGCGCTATGACTGCAAGTCACAGACCAAGGATGGATCCCTTCCCTTAAGGCATCTCCTTTGGCTCCTACTGGTGACTCTTGCATTAGCAGGTGACATAGAGCTAAACCCTGGACCACCATGTCAGACCACCCCAACACTGATGGGCTGGTCGGCGTTAAAAGGGCTGAAAATAGCCCATCATAATAACAGAAGTCTTCTGCCCAATCTGATGGAACTTCCTGTCTGGGTAACACGCCATAGCCCAGACATTCTTAGCATTACAGAAACCTGGCTTAAACCTGCTACCCCAAATTCTGTATGCACCCTCCCTGGGTATGACCTCATCAGACTCGATTGACCAGGAAAAAAGAGGGCGATGTGGCATCCTGGTCTACTACAGGAGCCATCTTAACCTATCGGTTCTACCCAGCCAACAGACAGTGCAGTCCCCCTGTGAAACACTGCACACGGTGCTGTTACTAGGGATGTCCAAAAAGATACATATTGTTTACACCTACAATCCTCCCAAGGGAGGCCTAGAGGGACTGTCTGTCAGCCTCTACACAGTTGGTGCTGTAACACGGCATAATGAACTAATCATCCTGGGTGATCTTAACCTTAATTGACTGGGCGGCGACACCAAAGCCTTTGAGCCTCTACTTGCAGGTCTCTCTCTGACGCAGCTTGTCAAGGATCCTACCAGGTGCTCACCTAATGGTGGTGTGAGCTCCCTCCTGGACTGGATCCTGACTAACAGACCAGATAGGATCAGCTCATCTGGGATCCTGCCTGACTCAATCTCTGATCACTCCCTGGTATACTGTGTTTGGAGGATCCTACTCCTGAAAATATCGCATAAAATCATCCAGATTAGAGACTACTCTAGGTTTGATCTGACCTCCTTCCATAATGATATTAAGTACACTGACTGATCAGCAGTATGGAATGCTCAGGACTCCACATCTGCTGTCAGTCACTTCCTCATCTCTCTAAGGGCCCTGCAGGATAAGCATTCCACCCTCATCGGACGGAGGGTCAGGGGAACGGCTACAAAATGGCTTCATGGGAGCCTCCTAGCCCTCCTGAAAGCTAGAGATAAGTGCTGGGCCAACTTTAAGGCCATGGCTGACCAGGCTATTTTTCAAACATGCAGGAAATTCAGAAACGAGTGCAAAAAGAACATAAGGGCAGACAAAAGTGAGTTTTGCAAATATGCATTGCTGAACTCAGCTAGGGACCCAAGGAGGTTCTGGAGGAACATTAAACATATAGTGAGTGGTACCCAGAGTGCTGAGACCACTGACATGACAATTGATGGTACCAGCTGCAACAACTCAGAAACCATTGCCAATACCTTTAACCATTATTTCTCTGATCTGTCTGATTTCACCTCGACATTCCCCACTGGTGGTGCTGTCAACGGCAATCAGCCCTCAGCACCATCGCAACCCCATACGCCCTTTCATTTCAGGGCAGAGGTGGTGCAAGAGGTGTGGAGACTGCTCTCGGGACTCTCCCCCTTCTCGAGTTGTGGCCAAGATGGCTTGGAACCAAAGCTCCTCAGTCTTGGTGCCCCTTGGCTTGCCCCTCTGGTGGCACACATCTTCAATTTGTCCCTGTCAACTGGTGTTATTCCAGACATATGGAAGGTTGCCAGAGTGGTCCCAATCCTTAAACAGGGGAACCCCAAACTAATAGAGAACTAGCGCCCAATATCCATTTTATCCGTGGCCAGCAAACTCCTGAAGAAAGTTGTGTCAGGGCAACTCTCTGAGTACTTACAGTCACATGATATACTGATTCCTGTGCAGCACAGATTCAGGAAGGGGCACAACACATCCTCAGCCCTTGTCACTGTCTTATCTTGGATTAGGGAGGCCATGGACCAAGGCAAACTCTCGGGGCCATCTTTATAGATCTCTCTAAGGCCTTCGACCTGGTTGATCATGCTATGCTCTCAACTCAGCTAAGATCCATTGGCCTATCCTCTGCTGTTCTCAGCTGGTTCTCCAACTATCTACACGGTAGAATGCAGCAGGTTAAATATGGCAAAGAGCTCTTGGGCCCTATCCCTGTAACAATGGGGGTCCCTCAATGCTCCGTCCTCGGGCCCCTGCTCTTCTCCATTTCTGTAAATAATCTCCCCACAGCCACTGCTTACTGTAAACCAGTCCTCTACGCAGAGAATCTGGTCATCCTGTCTCACTCCCCAGAGATGGGGGTCATTAACTGCCATCTGAGTGATGACCTAAGAAATATTCAGACATGGATCTCGACTCATAAGCTGGTCCTTAATCTAAAAAATACCCAGGCCATGCTCTTTGGGTCCCTGGCCAAGATTAAGGCCTCCCCTGTGCCATTCTGTGTCTCCAGTACCGGTGGTGTCCTGATCCCTATCACGGACAATTTCAAGTACCTTGGGGTGACACTGGACCCCCAGCTTGACCTTGGCCGCCATATCCAGGATACATGCAAGACTGTCAACTGTAAACTGGATCTGGCCTATAGAGCAAAAAGCAACCTCACTCTGGCTGCACATATAGCTCTTGCCAGAGGTGTGCCCCTCCCCTCCCCTCACTTTGTTATGGGCTCCTTCTGTTTGCCTGCACCACCAAAACCCATCTCTCTAGGTGGTCTACTGCTTACAACAATGTCTGCTGCTTCGCCCTGGTGGCCCCTGTCTCACTCACCATTGTGATCTCTATAGCAAGCTAAACTGGCTCTCCCCCTCAAAGCACATTGACTTTGTCCTAGGGTGCTTCACGGGAAAGGTTCTTGGCACTGGCACCCCCCCCCAGGTTGGTGAGTTTGCTTGTCCTGACTGCTCCCTCTTCCTACCACCTCAGGTCTCAGGGGCCTGCCACACCCAAGGTACCCATGACTCAGACTCAGATGGGTGGAAGGGATTTTGCAGCGTGTGTCCCCAAACTATGGAACACCTTCCCCACGCAGGTCCGTGTTGCCCCACAGGGCTGCCTGCATTCCTCCCTGTGGAACCACCTCAAACTCTCATCAGCCTGTGGTTGCCCAAAACCCCTGTGACATAATTATTGTACTCAGCCCTTATCAATAACAGTGGCCCTATGTTGTTGATAGTTAAGTACTTGCTGACTCTCAACCGTGCCTTTTGTACTGCTCCTAATTGGCACATACCTTACTCTGCCGTGTTTATGCTAACAAAAATATGTCTCACAAGACCTGTAATTTGTGTATTCTGTATTATGTTGTTCCCACATGACTTGTAAGCTTTTCCTAAATATGTACCATGTTGTCCTATGTATGTATGTAAGTATGTAATTTCCTGTACTCTCCCGAGTCATACCTGAAAATAGGTAATTGTCTTGTCTAGTGTACTTACCTGGTTAACAAAAGCTAAATAAATAAATAAATAAATTGTCAGAAGCAGTTCATGTAAGAACATTGTCAAGAGCCATACATACAAAGTAAGTGCATTCAAGTACTAACAAGACAAATAAGCAAGATGAAGAGCAATTCCAGTGGAGCATTGTCAAGGACAGAATACTCAGAAAGCAAACTTTTATATGGCATATGGTTACAAGTTGTCAAAAGGCCAATTATAGCAGTTACATAAGGAACTGGGAGAGAGAGTCTTTCTTAGTTCCCCTTTAAATTGGACTATTTTATGAATGGCCTGCAGGGGTTCAGGTAATTCATTTAGCCACTGTGGATCACTGGTAGTGAAGAGGCGCATGGCCTGACTTGTTCTTTGGAAGGGTACTGATAGAGCATTCCTAGAGCTGTATGAAAAAAAAAGTTTGGCAGTGGAATTTCTCCTGAAGTTAGACTTTTGTTTCTGCAAAAGCTCAGAAATCAAATTCCAATTTAGAACTGTGAAATAAATGTTTGAATTGTGGATTATTGTATTAAACTGCATAAAAAAAATTCTGCAGAACTAATCACTGTCAGTGGTCAGTACTGCAGACTTTTTTCTGCAGTTTAATACAATAATTCACAATTCATATATTTATTCTGCAGTTCAGTGAGTCACTGAACTGTGGAATAAAAGTATGTATTGTGGATTAATGTATTAAACTGCTGGGAAAAAAGTCTGCAGAACTGATCACTAAACTGCAGAATAATTACATGTATAGCAGAGTATTACATTAAACTGTGGAATAAAATTCCTCAGAGCTGTCATTGCACAGTTCATGTGTATTATTTCACAGTTCAGCTCAAAAATTCTGTGGAGCAGGTTGAAAATCCATTAAACAGATTCGGAGGACTCTGATCTCACCAATGGCAGAAGTTTGGAAAATTTTGCAAAATTTAATGAAAGTTCTGTAAAAGTGAAATTTGCAACTTTCACCCAGCTCTAGTGATGACCACTTGGACTTAGATTGTATATTAGGTAAGAGATGTAAAAGCTATTATGGCCACAAACTCTGAATGTTCAGTTACATCAGACTGCAGTGACATTCTCATTAAACAGGAAAGTGTTTTTGAACAAATGCTATTTACACAGAAACATAGAATCTGTCACTAGATAAGGTCCTGTTGGCCCACCTAGTCTGCCCTATTTTCCCTACCTACAGTGTTTCCGCAGACCCTACTCGGTCTCCAGTCTCCCTTCCCCCCACCACTAAGATCCTCTATGTCTGTCCTATGCATTCTTAAACCCTGTGTCACCATTTTCACCCCCACCACCTCCGCTGATAAGCTGTTCCATGCATCCACCACTTTCTCTGTGAAGAAGTACTTCCTCACATTTCCTCTGAGCCTCCCTGCGTCTAACTTCATAGCATGACTCTTTGTCCTTTAGCATCTTTTTCTGTGAAAAATGCTTCCATCCTGTATGTTGTTTTTGCCTGTGAGGTATTTGAATGACTCTATCATATCCCCCCTTTCCTTCTTTTCCTACAGGGAGTACACATTAAGTTCCTTGAGCCCAACCCATAGGATTTTTGAAGCAGGCCTTGCATCATTTTGGTTTCCCTCCTTTGTATTTAAGTCAATCAATTATTGAAACCTGAAAAATTTTATCTGCCTATTCTAATTTTGTATTAAAATTTGTTTTTTTTTTTTGCTATACTGTATATAGCATACATGCAAATCAAACTTTGTACATGTTCACCAGCTATATAAGTAAATTCCAATAAGTCTGTTCAGATAGACAAAACTGCTGCCAGATACATTTTCTCCTGCCTTATGAAGTTGCAAGTCATTTTAGTAAATTCATTCTCATATCTCTTTTTACCTCTAACTCCTTACTATTTCCTTTCAAAATACACTCACCAAATTAAGGAGTTTTTTCCAGCTTTTATTGCAATCCATTACAAATAAAGTTTCAGATTAATGTAACTGTTTTATCTAGAGCTTCCTTTTAACATTTCAGAAAAATAAAGGATTTGAGACTAAAACAGAAAAGCAAGAAGTATCTATTTAGCCACCCTTTGCCGCATTGTGATTTAGTTTGCTTTTACTTCTTTAATTTAAAATTAACAGTCTAGGAGAAAGGGTTGCATATTTGTACTCTATAAACAGAAATTATATGCTATTAACTAGACCAAGCAGTACTGCATGTGGAAAGGATGCACACTATTTTTAGGACAGTGGCAAAACCCTTCAGAAACTTATTTTTAATTGACCTGATTTATATGTTTTGTTGCTGGAGGAGTATACATTTAAAGATACCTTATTTTGTGATACATCTTAGAGTAGTTTCTCATAACTATGTATTTTTTTTGGGGGGGGGGCAAATGTTAACTGAAAAGTACCTTTGTTCTCTTTTCAGCTGAGAATTGACTTCAAACACAGCATTGCCCTGAAATAGTGCTGTCAAACTCTTAAAAATGATTAATCCAGATGTGATTACTGTGTTTTAAGAGAAATTTTTCTTATCTTCCACCCTCATAAATTAGTATTGGCTTAAACATGCATGTGGATAAGTTCTATTTAAAGGGGCTAAGCATTTCTTCTATCTAAATTCCAAAAAACTGACCATAGTATTCCTACTATGAATCTAAGATGGGCAGACAATTCAAGTAATTCAAGTCAAATGAAAGGGGGGAGGGAGCACAAGCAACATGTTCTGATTTCAAACTTTTTTTTCTTTAATCGGAGACTAGAAAGGAATGCTGCATTATACTGTTGCTTTGCATGCAAATTATACTCCAGTCACAAAAGAAAACCATTGGGTTGCTGATGGTTTGGTCCTTGTGTACAGCAGTCAAAAGTACTCAACACAGTACCACAGCTGTGATATCCTGGTGTCAAAATTTAATAAAAGTAAAAACGTCCATCCACACATCACCACCACAAAACTAAATATTTCAGGTTTTGTTTCCTTGGATAAGAGATGAAATTGAGGGAGATAAAGAAGGAACATTTTATGGCAGCTAGGATTTCAAAACACTCAGGTAAGGTAGTGTGCAGTCAGAGAAGAAACACTGTATTTGCCATGACAAAAAACGTGAATGAGACTGAGCTTTTTTTGTAGTCCATGGGCTAAATAGTGAAACCCTCCCCTCCACTAAGACATTTTTAAGACTGTGATTTTTGAAAAGTTTGTATCATAGCAATTTGGAATTTACTTGTTTGCTATTTGCTGATGTCAGCTTCTGTTTGGTACAGGATTATATGTGTCATCAATTTTTGTAGAAAATGAAGGGCAATGCCAAAGGGGTAGGGATAGTTTTCATGTAGTAAGTCTAAGTATGTGACTAAATATAATGGCAAATTGGGTATCAATAAAAATGTTTTTTAATTTTTCTATCATACGAATATAATCTAGAGGTTCATGAAGTCAAGAATAACGTAATCATGAAGTCACAATTTTGACCCAACAGTTTTGGAAATCAAATAGTCTGCAGAAGGGGGTATATATAAAGATATTTTCTATGAAATTATTATTGCATCAATGAATATTTTAGTAGAAAATAATTCCTTAAAAAGCAAAATAAAAAATTTGTATTTCTTTGTTCAGGACTTGAGACAGCATGACTGATGAGCATCCTGTAGCAATAAAAGCAACTAAGTCAAGGCTGACAAGTTTCTGTACTGTAGAGAAGATATGCCTAATTCACAACAGCAAGAACAAGTCTGACATAATAATAAGACCTTTGACATCAACCAGTCAGTCCAAAATTGAAGAGGTTGCATATAGGAGACAATTGTGTGATGACCTAAATATCAGACTCAATGGCATATGCAAGAACATATCTGTTGAACTTGATGACATGCATCATGGATATCAGACAGTGCTACCAGTCATTTACAAATGTCAAATACTTTAGGAAATTTAGGTGCTTTTAGTGCTACAGGATGCTCGTCATCAACATCATCATTGAGTCAAAGGTGTGTGCAAGTGGCTCTATTGAAAAAGTACTGAGGTGCAGACACTACAACAGAGCCATGTGGGTGCATAAGCTTACTCTTGCAGCACTTGAATGCCTTCCTTTTCAGTCACTCCAAAACAACACTGATGTACATAAATTGGTAGAAGAAGCCAAAGAAGAGGTGAAAAGGCTAGTGGAAAGACTAAGATCTGACACATTATGTGAGGCAATTGCCAGTGACTCGTGTTACCAACTTTGCAAAAAGTGCTTCAAGTTTAAAGAGAAAGTGAGGCATGCCAAATTTAGGAAGACAGCACAGTTTTGGATTCAGTACATGAACAGAATCTGGTTGGTGCTTAGGTTTCTGCATGCTACCTAGGAGAACAACTTTGACCTGCTCCTAGCATGTGTTGAACAACTTTGCCCTCTGCTTTTTAGCCTGGATCACCAAAACTACGCAAGGTATCTATCTGTCTATTTTCTGACACTCCTGAACCTAGAGCATACTCATCCTGGAGCTGATGTCTTCCTGAGGAATGCTGGGTTCAGTGTGTGTAGATCCAATGTGCCAGCATCAAGAAATGCTGTTGATCGGACCATTGAACAGACAATCTATCAACATGCCAAGTACAGTGGAGGTATTGTTGGATTCAGCAGGAATTATCCAGCCTATTACCAGTGGTGTGTAACAAGGCATGCCAAAGCAAGCTATGTAACTGCCACACTTGAAACTTCTGGAATGGTAGACTCAGAGGTGTCTTTTCACAAAGATACTAGGTCTGCAGAGACAGCATGCAGTGTGAAGGATGTACAGAAGCTGATTATTGCTTTCAGAAACTTCATCAGTCCTTTTGTGATAGAAGTCAAAAAGGCACTATTCTATCTCTCATCAGGTGCACTAGCCCTAAGAGATACTGAAAATGACTTGCTCAGTGCTAAAAAACAGGGAAAAGAAGCCTTTTAACAATTTGTGGAGACAAGACTTGTTGATAAAACAGTTCCCTTTCATGTGCTCTTGAAAAAGCAGACACTAAAGATGTTTGCTTCCCTTCAGTAGTCAAAGACACTCAGATCCTCACAAAAGAAGATTGTTCATGTGACTGCAGAAATAAACCTCTTTGGGCAACTACTAATGCTTTTGGAACAAAACAACCTTAGCAATCCTAGCATGGAGAAGACTCTCTCATATCCGTTGAGTCCACTGCCATGGTCATTAGCAACTTCAGATGGCTTACCAGTAAAGACAAAGAAATCCACCCTTCTTCACAAACTTGAAGATGAGACAGCACTCATTACAATGAATTGGGATGAAGACGAAGTTTACATCTGTGATGGCAATGCACTTCTCCAGTCAATGACTCGTCTACCACAGACATTTGGAGAGCTACCTGAAAAGACCTTCAGTGCATTACCAAAGGTACAAAGGTTGGACTTTGTAACAGACACCTACAAATATAATTCCATAAAGTCGCCGGAACGCAAAAGATGAGAATAATCAGATTTTTATTTGGTGAATGGTCCATCAACAAAGGTGCCATGAGATTGGAACTCCTTTCTCACAAACAAGGACAAGACAATTTTTGATCAAACTTCTTCTCAATGAGTGGCAAAAGGAAACATATGTGCCAAGACTAATGGGACATCAAATCTTTTTAGTCCTTGAGGAAAATTGTATCTCTTTGACAAGCTTTGACTGAATCACAACACAGAGCCGCCCTTTACTAGAGCTTTCTACATCTCAGAAAGAAGCAGATATGCAAATACTGCTTCACTGCTTTCATGCAGTGGCGTCAACATCCTCAACTGACATCCTCATCAGATCACCAGACACAGATGTATTTCTGCTGCTGTTGTACTATGATGATCAAATGCTGAAGAACACCTGCTATGATACAGGAGTGGCAAATAAACATCAGCTTCTGAACATCAAAACTCTTTTCCAGATTCACAATGCTGAGATGTGTAGTGCACTGATTGTACTGCATGCATTTTCAGGGAGTGACAGCACAAGTGCATTTGTTAGGAAAGGGAAATTCAAACCCTACAACATCCTGCGATAACAAAAGGAGTATATGGCACCTTTCCAAGCACTTGGTGACATAGAATGTGTATTGGATGCCATCCATGTTGACCCTGAAAAATTTGTCTGCTGCTTATATGGGCATCTATCATATACTGATATCAAGAAACTTCGCTATGACATTGCAAGGCAGAAATTTCACACAGAAAGCAGCCAACTATTATCAAATTATGATGGCATTGATCTGATTCTACTGCATCCACGTAGTTCAACATTGATAATGCATGTACTGAGAGTGAATTACCAAGCCCTTGTCTGGAAAAATGACCATGTGTCATACCCTAACATCCCAAGTCCTGAAACACATGAGTAGAAACTTGATGAAACAGGAATCCGGGAGTATGACTGGTGTGATGATGATGTTATACCACAGGTACTGGTGGGCATTTTGTCCCAGGAGGAGACACTGAATCAGTCAGATGAGGAAGATGACAATGACATTCTTTCTGCCAGCCTGGCAGATGACATTTTTGATACTGAGGATGAAAACAGTGGGGATGGAGATGACAACTAAATTATAATGGCAAAGATATTACTGTTACAGCATGTCAATTTAATCATACACTTATACAACAAGTATAGTTATAACTATATTCTGATACCACCAATTTCCATAGTTTCAATGACTTTGCAAAGTACTCATGCATACAACAACATGACATCATTACTGATGTTACCATTGAGCTGAATCTTTTCTAATTATAATAAAGTCATAGATGAGTATGTAATATTTTTATTGATACCCATTTTGTCATTATGTGACTTACATATATAGACTTAAATCAGCAAAAACCACCTCTATGCCATCTTTGTTGTTTTTTTCTTTTCTGATATACAGTGGTCACACATATTAGCCTATAGCAAACAAAAGCTACCATTGCCATATGGCAAACATGGAAATTCTAAACTATTACAATGTAAGCTTCTAAGTAAGCAATGTCTTGAGAATTCTGTATGGGGGGAGGGGTAATGATAGCCCATGGACTAGTTCTTCAGATTATCTAAAGCACCAAGGTTGTTAGTGAAAGTTTTATTCATTTTATTATAGATTAACATGTCTGTTTTCAGCCCCTAACAGGAGACGGGATATATTATGCTGTGGTGCCTTTCTGTCATAACCAAGTATTTAGCAAGTAGTGAATTCATTCTCTCCTAATTTTTTTACGGGGATAGTTAAGTATAAGACGCACTCTGATTCACAGCTATCACAACAAACAGGATCATATCTAAACTGTCTCTTCTGCATTCTTGTTATTCAGCACAGGTTTCAAACATATTAAATGTCATAAAATATCTATATGATTACAGCCTTGGGCAAATGTGCCAATCGGAGTAAGAACTGCAAGCATTTTTAAGTACTGTTCATGAAAAGAATAGGAAACTGCTGATGTGATCAGTAACAGAAACTGCAAGAATGCATACCATGCATGTTCAATTATTCTACTTTCTGCAGGGGGTACTAATTCAGTAGTTTTATAAATTTGTAATTTATAAGATGTTAAAATGAAAATATGGAATAAATGGAATTTTGCTGCTTGTATGTAAGAGAGCAACACCCAGACCGAATCAACAACTATGGTTTGTTCTACTAACATAGACAATAATGGCAGAAAAAAGCTAATGGTCTGCTCAGTCTGCCTGAGTTCCCTATCTAACCCTGGGATCTAGAGCTGGGCAAAAGTTGCGAGTACTGCTTTGGTGGGACTTCTGAGAAATTTCACAGCTTTCATGGAATTTTCTGAACTTCCGCCTTTGGCGAAATTGGAAACCTTCTGAATGTGTTAGGCAATTTTTTGCCCTGTTTTAAGACACTTTCTTACTGAACTGCAGAATAACACCCAAGAACTGCAGAACTAATACATTAATCCACAATTCACGTAATTATTCCTCAGTTCAGTGAGTGATCAGTTATGCATGGTCCCCAGTAAACTGAAAAAAAATACTTTCTCTGGTGTCTAGTGGTACCCATCACCCTCCGATTACCACCCCCTATCATTAAATGTTTCCCTGGTGTCTAGTGCCACCCCCACCCTCCAATCACTGTCCTCCATCATTAAATGTTTCCCTGGTGTCTAGTGGCGCACCCCACCCTTTGAGTACCATCTCCCTATGAAGAAAATGTTTTGTGA
This sequence comes from Neoceratodus forsteri, assembly GCA_016271365.2. Lineage (NCBI taxonomy): Eukaryota > Metazoa > Chordata > Ceratodontiformes > Ceratodontidae > Neoceratodus > Neoceratodus forsteri. Next base: position 226,779,642 of record CM057450.1, on the reverse strand, counting down.
CTACTATACCCTTTACTCTGTCCCAACCATGCTTGAAACCAGCAACTGTTTTAGTGCCCACCACCTTGGCTGCTAGGCTGTTCCATAGCTCCACCACGCTTTTTGTAAAATAAAACATCCTAGTGTCCATCCTGAACTTCCCTCCTCTCATCTTCCATTCATAACCCCAGGAGCCTGAACTCGCATTTAAGCTAAAAAGTTACTCACAGTTCACCTTGTTTATTCCTTTTAGGAACATGAATGTCTATATAATATCTCCCCTCTCCCTTCTGGTCTCCAGTGAGTACTTTTTTTTTTAATAATAACATCTTTATTAATATTCAAAAACTATACAAAAAGATTCATAGAACACTAGTGTTCATGTTCACAAGCAAAGAAAATAACCAAGTCATCATACAGTTGTACAATATTTTCCAAATATGACATAGATATTTTGTTAAACTCAAATATATGTGACAATGAAGAGATAGCCAACTGCAAAAACTGTAATGCACAAGTATTATTTTATTTATTTAAACCTTTGTTAACCAGGTAAATGTAATGAGCTAAGGCCCATTTTCATGCATGACCCAGGGTTTGTTTAAATAGCCAAAAGATGTTACAATAAATATCAGATCATACAAATAAAACAAACATCAATTCAAATTATACAAAACATGTACAGCTAAGCTGGGCACAATATTATTTCAGAAGCGGTTGTTTAAAAGTAATACGACTAACACATTCATGCAAATGATTAGGCAAGGAATTCCAATTTCTTGTTGCACACACTGTTATAGCACGTTCAGCCATGGTACTTGAAACTCTCAGAGCTACTAAAAATGTAGTACTGTTAGACCTTAAGGATCAGAGTTTTTTTTATTTGAATAAATTAAAAAAGGGAGCGTCAATTTTTAGACAATGTCTTGTCAATTAAACAATTCAGGTTATGTTCATAGCTAAGCTTGGGTGGCAGCCATCCCAGTAATTCGTATAACATGTAATGGTGAGTTCTGTAAGACAACCTTAGCACAAACCTACAGATTGCATTAAATGTAATATTTAACAGGGATAAGTCCACTTTAGTAAGCTTCATGAAAAGAAAGGAATTATAATTCAAGATTGGAAAAAGGACTATTTTGCTGAGAGCAGTCCTGACAGGCAGGATCAGCCATACCTCTCAACTGTCACACATTATGAGGTACATCACTCATTTTACCTCTCAGAAACCCTTTTTCCATCACTGGGAAGGTGATATTCCACATTTCTCACTGAGACTTTAAAGCACAAAGTCATAATAAACTATTATGCTTGGTTATACAAAAACATTATGAACATTAGAGCACTAATAGTTATAGTGTTCTGAGCTTCCAGTGCTATATTAAATGATATGTCACACATTTTGCTCATTTGTCACACATCATGTCACACATATTGGAGAAGAAAGGTTGAGAGGTATGGGGTCAGCAAGTTTTGTAATTTAAACAGAACACCAAGTCTATTATTGGCCTGTTGACAGATCAATTTTGAGTGCAATGTGAAAGTTAGATTTGGAACCAAAGTTATTCCTAAGTATATAAAACAACTGACTTGTTCTACTTGATCCCCTGAGTTATTAAGAATTACCAAAGTGGGTATTTTTGCAATTTTCAGTCTAGAACCAAAAATCATACATTTGGTCTTCTTACTATTAAGTAAGAGTCTAGATTTTAATAACCAATCATCCAACATAGAGTCCATACCCAGAGTCCTATTTAGGTCATCCATTTAGGGAGAGCTGTCATACAAAATAATATCATCTGCATACATTAAAGTATACGTGTTGGAAAGAACTGATGGTGGAGTGTCTGCAAACAATGCAAATAGCAATGGCCCCAATACTGAGCCCTGAGGAACATCCTGTTCTGTCAGAGCAACCTACGACTAAACTCCCCCATTGATTACCCTCAGAGGACATTGGGATAAGTAGCTTGTAACCCATTCTAAAGAGGAATCAGCTAATCCAGCACTCCCCAGTCTCCCAAGTGGCAACTGGTGGTCAACCAAGTCAACGGCCTTTGACAGGTCCATGAATACTACACCAGTGAGTATGTTTTTATCCATTGCCCTACTGATGTAGTCCATGAACTCTGCCAAGACTGTGCCTGTGCCATGGTTTTTCATGAAACCATGCTGCTTGGGAGACTGGAGACTGCCAGAATCCAAGTACTCTGTCAATTGGGAATTGGTTATTTTTTCAAACAACTTCCCCAAGGTAGGCAATATTGATAATTGTCCATTATATCCCATTGCTCACCTTTGAAAATTGGTACGATTGTGGTTTGCTTCCATTGGGAAGGAAACTGACTAGTAATTAGAGACAAATTAAACATCTTGGTCAGTGGAACATAAATGTACTTGGTGACTAACTCTAAGAACTGTGGCTCAAGGCCATCTCCTTCAGAACTCTTATGTATGCAATACTATTTGGCAATTTCAGAACTTGCCTAGGTTTAACTACAAAATAATGGTATCAATAAGTTATTGGTTGAATCACTACTTGAAATAGTGTCTTAGTATAGTAACAACCACAAAAGGGGAACAGTTTACTGGACACCAAAATGAGGATGAATTCCATGGGGCAAAACACAGAATATATAATCTGTGTTCTGTATTATCAGTAAGAAAGAGTAAAAAAAAAAAAAACAACTGGGAAATCCTCAGGAATGCTTTGCAGACCTAGATGTATCCAAAAGAAACAGTCATCACTTATGGAACAAATGCTGGGTTAATACTAATTATTCATCTCCTCCAGATCTCATCAAAGTCAGGCAGATGATTTAAGTAAACATAACTGCAGCACTCTTGTTTATAAATAGTTTCAACCAGCGCCTCTCAAAGACTCACCTGAAGCGGGTGGGACTGGAGCCAAAACCGAGTAATAAATTTTTTGGTACATACAAATAATATTAATAAAAGTTTCAACTGACCACTGACTGGAAAATCACCTGTAGGGATATGTAACAAAACCAACTTGGGAGTTAATTCAGTAGTAATGCTGAAAATATGAATTACAACTCAAAAAATATCTTACCAACACTGATCCAAATTTGGACATGACCAACAAATATGAACCTAGTCTGCAACAGGTTCACCACACTGTCTCCAACAGATTCCAGTGGCGGAACCAAGATAAGGGAGAGATGTAGCTGGAGTCTTAAAAAAGCACATCCTGCACTTCTATGCAAACTCCTTAAGATACGAAGCCATGGACAACTTATACATAGGAAAAGCCTCTCCCATTGAGTAAACTTGCATTCTACATGCAAATCTACCACCCAGCACTGGAAAACTGAAAGAGTAGATTCAACTAGAGAGGAGCTTAGGGCAGAGTAAAAGATGCCAATCAAATGCTCCTGAAACTCGCCTAGCTGACAAGATATGATTAAAGCTAAAACAGAAGTCCATAAACCAGAAATAAACCCAGACCAATGCTGGTAGGAGCAAAGAAAACCATGGAATTGCAGATAGCAAAAATGATTACCTAAAAGAAGACTATATGCAGCCCGAAGCTCCACAAAGGAATGCAGTCCTTCTGAATCGAACATTTGGTGAACAAACTGAAGGCTCATCCAAGCCCAATGTCAAAGAAAAAAGTCCCACAGATTCAAAGGAAGCCACAGTAGTAATAAGGAGAGCATCTACCCCAAAACTGGTTACGAATCTTATGTCATGTGGTCAGAACTTCTCGAATAAGAGAAAAAAAGTCTGTTAAGGGAAGAAATTGTGAGGGTTGAGAATAAAGCATGAGGCCAATATCATGAAGGTCATTTAAAGCAAATTCAATATCTTTCCAGTATGCCTGGAAGGAAGAGGATGTCCAAAGATTTACGATCCGTAGTTGACAAGCAACAGCGTATCGCCATAAATCAGGGAGATTCAAACCCCCTTATTTTACCAGCAGAGATAACAAAGTTTCCCTAAGGCAAGTTTTGTTTGCCCTGCCAAAGAAAGTTCAAAAACATCCACTGCCAATCACAAAAATAATACAAAGGGGGAAAAAGAAGAAGAGTTTGCAAGAACAACAATATATGAGACAAAACATTTGACCAGATAAACTCGACCCTTGGGAGAAAAGATGAAAAAAGAGTAGACCAATGGGCAAAATCCTGAACAAGTGTATTCGATAAGGGCTCATAATTAGGCAAAACAAAAAGGTCCAGATTCCATGGGATCATAACCCCTAAGTACCGTGGTAATTCCTAATCCAGCGAATAGGGTAGCATTCTCGGATAATATGTGGGGGAGAATAATTATAAGCCAAGACTTCTGTCTTTTGCTCAACTGATTGTACTCCTTCCCATGTTTATGTATCTTGTTTATGTTTAGTGTGTAAAGTGAATGTTATTTGTATGTAATGTCTAGAGTCTTACATCTCTCTGTACAGGGCGTGATTTGTGAACAGAGCTTTGTCCCTAAATTGTGACTCGTGGATAAAAATGTTATTTTATCATTCATAATTCATCTTTATTAAGACAAAACCCTCCAAGGACTTAAAAGTAGCTAAGATATCAAGTACAGCCAAAAGAGAGGGAATAGGGTCTGTAAGAGTCAAAAGAATATAATCAGCGAATAGGGCTATTTTAAATTCCCATCCCCCACTGGTATCCCATTAACACCAGCTGCTAAATTGATATGGGAAGCAAGGCGCTCGATATAAAGAGCAAATAATGAGGGAGAAAGAGGGCAGCCTTGACAGGTGCCCTGCCCTAAGGAAAAAGGAGTAGAAAATAAACCATTAACCCACACCAAAGCATGTGAAAGAGAGTAGAAATGTTGTAACATTTTAAGAAATATCATAGGAAAACCCATCTTTCTACGCGTAGACCACAAAAAGGGCCACGAAACCTGGTCAAAAGCTTTCTCTGCATCCAAGCTGGCCAGGATCAGGGGGATTGAATGCTTCTGTGCATACTCTAATAACAAGAAGGTATGTCATACATTATCATGAACCTGCTGCTTGCGGACAAATCCCGCCTGGTCCTGGTCCAGCAAGGAGGAGAGAAGCCCCTCGATCCGGGCAGCCCAAATGGACATAAAATTTTTTAAGTCTGAGTTAAAAATAGAAATAGGATGAACACAGACAGGGAGTGTGGGATCCTTTCCCAGTTTTGGAAACGCAGCTATTAGAGCATATTGCCCAGAAGGGGACAGGGCATTGCCCTCTTGAACATAATGAAAAAGAAGTACCAATAAAGGAGTGAGCAAGTCTTTTAAAGGGAGATGTTTAAAGAATTCAGCTGAAAAAACATCCATTCCAGGGCATTTTCCAGGTCTGGTGGTGAAAATGCTATGGTGGACCTCCATCGCAGATATGGGAGAAAGCAATGATGAAACCTGCTCATCAGAAAGAGACAGTAAACGGGCACCAGACAAGCAGGATAGAACAGAATTATTGGGGGGGGGGGAGGAAAAATCTGGGGAATACAAAGAAGAATAGTAAGTACGGAAAATAGAAAAAATATCATCACTTCGAGTAGAACAGCTAGCATCGAGGGAGGCGCGAAGTTTCATTACCATGGCAGCTATACTGTGTAAACGAAGATGCTGAGCCAAACACCAGGCACCCCAAGGATCTCCTTCATAGTAAAGTTGATGCAGATAGAACAAGGCGTGTTCAACTTTCTGATTGAGTAATTGTATTTGCTGCTGAAGCACAAGAATATGGGCTTGTAGCTTTGCCTCCCTCTCCCCCAAGCCACCTGCAACGAATGAAGTTCAGACTGTTAGGCTTCTAATTTACCTTCTTGAGCCCTATGAAGAGCAGTGGCATGGGCAATAATGGTGCCACAAAGTACCACCTTCAACGTGTCCCATAAAATAATAGGGGAGATCTGAGCCCTATTATTTTCCCTCAAAAATTGTGAGTCCAGTGCGTACCTGTTCAGTGCTTTGAGGTGCTCTTCATAATACCTGGTCTGTTGGCTTTGAATCATTTTTGTCACCATGCACTGCACTGTCTCCAGCCTGTCCTGTCTGAGGTGAGTGATCCTGAACTGGGCAAAGTACTACAGGTGCAACCCCATTAAAGATCTATAAAGTCATAGTATTACCTCTCTCCTCTGCTATCAGTACCTGTCCCTAAACACCCCAGCATCCTACTTGTCCTATTATAGGCCTTGTTACACTGGCTGGATTGCTTGAGGGTGCCACTTATGATATCTTCTAGATCACGTTCCTCAACCATATTGCTTAGCCTCACCCCACCAATCCAGTACTCTGTCCTGGAGTTCTATTTCCTAAGTGCAATATTCTTCATTTTTTGGCATTGAATTTCAGCTGCCAAACCTTACACCACTCCTTTAGCTTCTGTAAGTCACCCTACAATGCTCTAATTCCCTCGTTACTATCCACCCTCCCACAGAGCTTAGTGTCATCTGAGAAGAGACACAGCCTGCCACAGATACCTTCTCCAATGTCACTGATGAACATATTGAAGAGGACCAGGCCCAGAAAAGTCCCCTCTGGCACCCCCACTTGTGACCTCCCTCTCTTTTGATTTGACCCCATTGACCATAACCCTCTGCTGCCTCTCCTTTAACCACTTTCCTTCCCAGTTCACTATGTCCTTAGCAGCACCCAGATCCTCCATCTTCTTCAGCAAGCATTTGTGGGGCACCGAGTCAAAATCCTTACTGAAGTCAAAATAGAGTAAATCCACAATGTGGCCCTTATCTGATTCCCCCATCACCCCAACAAAGAAAACTATCATGTTTGTCTGACAACACCTCTCTGCCCCAAACCCCTGCAGTTTACTATCCTGTAAACCACTACTCTCCAGGTAGTCCACAATATCTTCCTTAATCAGTGACTCCATCAGCTTCCCTACAGTGGAGGTCAGACTGACAGATCTGTAGTTCCCTGCTTGTTCCTTATCCCCCCATTATGGAGCGCAATGACATCTGCCTTGTTCTTTAGAACTATCCCAGTCCATAATGATTGGTTGAACAATCTTACCAGGGGTTCAGCCAGGTCTGCTACCAGTTCACTGAGAATGCTCAGATGTAGCTCATCTGGTCCCAGAGCCTTATCTATCTTGAGGGCCATCAGCCCTTTCTGGACCCTGTCCCTTGTAAATATTGGCTGTCTCATCTCTGAGACCCCATTATTGGTTGCTTTGATGCCACTCTCACGCAAGGGCCCACCTTCTTCCCTGGTGAAAACTGAGCAAAAATAATAATTGAGGATGACAGCCTTTAGCCTGTCCTCTTTTATCACCATACTCCCTCTGACAGCCTAATGATACCCCCCTCCTTCTTTCTTTTTTCCTAATATATCAGAAGAAATGTTACCCTGTGCCCTTGACCGCTTGTGTAATACATAGCTCTCTGTCTGCTTTTATCTCCTTAACTGCCTTCTTTGCCTCCTTACTTCTCAGTAAACATTCTCCCTATTCTTCCTCCCACTGCTTCTCTTTGCACTTGTAGAAGGGATTTTTCTTAGCCCCATCTGCTTCCTTGACTTTTGACAAGAACTGTAATGGTATCTTGAACTTACTCCTTTTGACTGTCGTTCTCATACATAACTTAGATGCCTTAAGAATGGCCCCCTTTATAACCTCCCAATTCTCTTCCATGCCATCTAAATTGTCTACCCCATCTAACTTTTCCCTGACCAGTTCCCTTAGCCTTTTGAAGTTCAACCTCCTAAAATCAAGAACTTCAGTTCTTGATTGGGGCTTCAAAGTCCCTAGGACCAAGTCAAACCAAATGGAGTTATGTTCGCTATTCCCTAGTGGTTCCCCTACTCTCACTGCTTCTTCCACATTGGAGTTGGTAAGCACCACAATGAGAATGACATTCTGCCTGGTGGGTTCCTTAACAAGCTGTACCAGGAGACAATCCTGGATAGCATCCAGTAAGGGCTCACCTCTGCTGCTCCTGGTGATCAGAACATCCCAGTTGATGTCCAGCAGGTTCAGCTCACCGACCACTACTTCCCCCTTTTCTATCCTCCTATCAAGTTCTTCCATGAGCTCTCTGTCCCTCTCTTCCTCTTGCCCAGGAGGTCTATAGACAATCCCTAAGTGTGGCTTCTTGCCTGAGGCTGCTGTGAGTTGCACCCACAGCAACTCTGATTCACTATTGCTACTCCTGAAGCACTCATACCCCACCACATTAATGCAATCCCTGACATAGAGGGCTACTCCTCCCCCTTTACCTTTTTCTCTATCTCTCCCTGAAGAATGAGTACCGAGGAACACTCAGGCCCCAGTCATTATTTTCTGAAGCCTATGTTTCCATGACTGCCACAGTTTTAGTGCCTGACATCAGTGCCTTTAACTCACTGATTTTACTACCCAGGCTCCTGGCATTAAGGCATGCTCCCTTCCATCTGACCCCTGAATCCACTTTGCTATTCCTCTAACTATGACCCATGTGTTTCCTGTGTTCTTTAAGCCTCTTCTTTTTCATGGATTTTGCACCTTTATCATTTCCCCTCTTTGATGTCCCCTCATGTGGCCCATCCCTATTTATAGCTACTGAGCTATTACTAGCCCCTAGAAATGGGGAAGTACTTGCTAAGACTCCCTATTTTAATGGCTGCAGTTGGGTGGAGCCTATAGCCATCTTGCGGTTGCTCTAAAAATGAGCTACCAGATTCACACTAGGGAACACTTCCATTTTGGAGTTTTGGAATGATCATTCCACAGCTCCAAAACTGTGTGCTCACTCCCAACTGCCCCCACACTATTTCACCCAGCAGTACACCCCTTTTTTACTTTTGAAGGACAGATTTCATGAGAAATGATGTTACTGAAGCAGGGGTTCATGTCAGTAATAAACAAATGCACTTGCTCCCAGTCTGTACATGGCAGTGATAGGTATACAGACACTGACTCCTTTACTTGGCATCATGCTTTCAGTTATGTCAGTGGCCGCGGTGGATGGATTAACCAGCCCTGTATCTGTGTTGGTCATGTCAGCGGAGTAGCTGAGCGACACTGTAGCACTCACTGTTGGTTTATGTGAGGGGTGGTGCAAAATGGGCAGGAAGCAGCACCAAAGATCATGAAGAGACAGCATGGAGTTCTGCTGAGTGGGGGCAGTGGTCAGTATCAGTCCCCTTTCCAGATTATGTGAGGGGTGAAGCCAGCAGGAAGTGACGGCGGAGAGCAGGAAGAGACAGCATGGAGTTCTGCTGAGTGGGGGCAGTGGTCAGTATCCGTTCATGTTCCAGAATGCTTATAACACTCTGCTGCATCTATCTTTGGGTGCAGTTGTAGTGGTGGTGACACTGAGTACCCTTTGCAGGTTAGACAGGACCAACAACAGCTTCATGTTCTGCACTGCTATGGTATTACTGCAGCAGGAGAACCTGACCAGACAGGAGGAACCTGGGGGGAATAGAGTGTGTCTGAGGCTGTCTGCTTCTCGTGTTATTGAGTGCTGTTTTGTGCATACTACAGTGTTGGTTTATTAGTTCTGTCATGTGCAATGAGAAATATGGACTTGCATTATATGCACCAAACTCTCCCTGCCATCCGGTTTCTACTTAATGTTTCATTTGCAAGGAATACCTCATTTTAAAGAGGCTACTGCCCTTAGATTGTCCTCAGTTTTCACAGCATCAAGCTCAGGTTCCCATTGCTGTTAATTATACAGCACCCCAAAAAGTTAAAAAAATGTCAAAGAAAGAGGAGAACAGACAGAGAGAAAGTATCCCATGCCTTTTACCTTTAAGCTACTAACTGTTCTCTCCCTCCACCTCCCAACACTTTCACTTTTTGTTTTCTAGGAAAATGCATACAGCAGTTCTTCTAAGTGTAGATGTCCTAGCCTTTATGCTGCACAGTTGTTCAAAAAAACTGCTATAATAGAGAATGGTGCTTAAAATCCATTTTTAGTATCATTTTTTAGCCAAATGACAAAACTCTTAACAAACCTTAAAAAAACTAATTTGTTTGATCTAGTAGTAGTAAGTTTAGTTACACAGACCATTCCCAGTAGGCTTGTGGCACTTCACAGAACAAAAATAAAATAGTTCATAGCTGCAGAACTAATACTGTGTATGAACATTCCTAGTAACATACATGTTTAAATGAAATGGTATAAATACAGTAAATGATGGCATCATCAACAATGTGGCTCAAGGGATGATAATCTTTTTTTTTTTGCCCTCCCGGACTAGAGGTCTGATTAGCAATACTCATTCTAATGGCAAACAACTAAAGCTAAGGGACGTACCTTTTGGTGGGACAGATCAGGTATAAATATAGACTTTTAGAGTCTGAGAAAAGTCAGAGAAAAATAAGGAACACACCAAACAGAGTTTGGCTGAAAAACAGCCTAAGAAACAGGACCCTGTGCTGTGCTTTTAACAATCTTATCAGTGCAGAGCATTTATTTTGCAAACCTCATGCTAGACCCAGCCTCTGTTAATAAGAGGGAGATATTTCTATATCTTGTGTCTGTGGCCAGAATTCTGTACTTCATACAGTCATACTGCTCCTGAAGATGCAACCACTGAAGGCAAGCTGGTACTGCCACAGGACAGAAGTTCTGGGATAGTGTTAGGCAACCATGGTGCAAGTTAGCCATACCTCAGTAGGTTCATAGATACATACATACAGTAGACAGTGATGGTAGATAAAGGCCTGTCTGCCCATCCAATCCACTTACCCTACCTAACTACTCTGCATGGCCATCCCTCCTCTTTGTTTCTGCCACCCCTTTCCTAACTAACCCTCTATGTCCCATCCTTGCTTGAAGCTGCTCACTGATTTTGCCTGTACCACTTCCTAAGGGTGCTTGTTCCACTTGTCCACCATTCTTTCTGTAAAACAATGCTTATGGACCTCCTGTTTGAATTCCTCCCCCCCCATGAGTTTAAGTGAGTTCCCTCTTGTCCCCGTATTTGAATTCATGGAAGAAAGTTCCCTGGTGTCCACCCTATTTATCCCTTGTAGGTACTTGTATGTCTCAATCATGTAACCCTTTTTTTTTCTTTTCTCAAGGGTGTACATGTTCCAGTCATGCAGTCTCTCCTGATATGTCTTGCTCTCTAGCCCATGGACAGTCTTGGCTGCCCTGTGCTACTTCCACTTTGTTGAAGTCTTTCCTCAGGTGTAGACTCTGGTACTTTCTGTGGTGTTCCAGATGTGCTTGCACAAATGACTTGTACAGTGTGAGGATAACCTCCCAATTTTCTACTGCTTATCCCCCATTGTAGGCAACCCAGCATTCTGTTTACCTTATGCACAGTTCTATTACAATGTGCTGTTGTCTTGAGGGTCTCTGATATCATGACCCCAAGATCAGTGGGGGCCAATACACATTGTATTGGGATCCATTTTGGTGAATCTCAAGAAGCTTCAAGAGCCACCAACAATAAACTGAACAAAAAGTACAATAATACCTTTTTTTAAACACACAATGAGCCAGGTTTGATACTTGTTTAGCTTTGCCCCAAGATCCACCACAGATCTCTTGAGAACCATCAGTGGATCTAGATTCATGTATTGGCCACCACGCTCCTATGTTCTTTTCTTCTATAGGGCTTTTCAGCATCACCCTCACCCATTTCATATTGCGGTCTTGGGTTCCTTTTCCCAGTGTGCATCACATTACATTTTTTAGTGCTGAAGCCCAGTTGCCAGATCTTTGACCAGCCCTCCAACCTACTCTGAGTTCCTTTATCTCTGCTCCTGTTCACCCTTGCACAGGTCTTTGTGTCATCTGTGAAGAGGCAGATCTTGCACTTCATGCCTTCTTCTTGGTCACAAATGAATACATTGAGAAGGACCTGGCCCAGCAACAGCCTCTGAGGTACTTCACTTGTTACTTCCCTTACCTCTGAAAACTCTACATTAACTACTACCCACTGTGTTCCTCTCTTCAGCCAGTTCTCCACTAAAGGTGCCAGTCCCCTCCCCACCCCTAAGACCTCTACCATTTTGACTAGCCTCATGTGGGAGAACTGTGTCAAAGGTCTTGCTGAAATCCAGGCATACTGCATCTAGTACTGGATGTGTACATAAGATGGTATATGAACAACAGGCCAGAGAGGCAAATCTGTTATAATGTACAGATGCGGTAGTACCTGTATATTAGGGCTGAGTAAGCAATTTAATGTTAAACCCCAGTTTTTGCACTTTAATAACTTTGCCCCCATTCAACTGATTTACATGAAATTTGGAATGCTCAGAGATGGTGCTAAGATCTCTGGATTCTGAAACCTTCATGGCAATTGGTTAACTGAGAGCAAAGTTACAATGGGGTAAAATCCCCCAAATCATCAAAATTAAGACCTTTTTTTCCTCTGCTATAACTAAACAAATTCTAGCCAGACCCGATAGGGCTGTGAAGAGCTACCAAATGACCAAAGTTATTTTCTTGTTGGTGCCATATAGTGCTGTTTAGTCATAATCATCGAAAAATGGCATGCTACTAATTTCAGTCCTCTTGAATTTATTTAGAGTACATGCTGCTGGTGAGTGTGTGTGTGTGTGTGTGTGTGTGTGTGTGTGTGTGTACCCATAGGAATCAGATAGCTAACACAGGCTGAAAACTGCACTGTCTGTAATCTGACACTGTAGTCTGATGTTCAGAGGTTCAGTAAACTCCAGACAACTTATAATGAGTTAACCCCTAGGTTAATGAAAGAAACAAAATAAATCTATTAGACTGAGCTGGGCAGATGATAGACACAGAAGCTTAAAAAGTTTTTTTTTTGTTAATATCCTGAGAAGTTCTGAGGTACAATACAGTAGCATCCCCCTCCTTTCAGATGCCTTTAACATTGAGCAGCAAATAACAAAAATCAGAGGGGGAGTGCACTATTTTGCAGCTGTGGAGGAATACTTCCACAGGTCCAAAAAGAGAATTCCACAATCAGCCATTTTAGAGCTACAGTCCCAATAGTGTTGTAGGCTCTGCCCAGAGCCCTATAAACTAGAAAGATTTGAATGCTGAAACTTGTAGATTTGATAGAGTTTGGTCCAAGGTGTGTACTTTTGTGAGTTTTTTTCATCTCCCAAACTTACGTTGTTTTTTAAATAATTAAGAAAAACTGTTCTGTTTGTGAGCATGTGCAGTATAAAAAATCAACATTCTAAAGATAACAGATTTTCTATGACAACATGAAATCATGTTGTTGCATTGTGGAGATGCTCTTGTTTATCAGCTGACAGGGCTGGCTCCCTGTCTGCATATGCCCTTCTGCTGTTTTCATTCAGCAGTGAAGGGGCTACCTGTCAGTCTGTAGCCCCACCATTGCAGAGTGTGTCATGCATGTATCTCCTCCATTACCCACATGAGCAGCTTTATTTACTTCAACTGGACACTGGGATGCCCAGTCCCCACTGCCAGTTTAATTAATTAATTTATCAATATAGTCCAACACCAGGGTGCCCATCCCCAGTGCCAGTTTGTTCTCTCCTCTCCTCCCCTCCAAAAGACCCCCCAACAAACAGCCTCATTTATAGTTCCCAACACCAGGGTGCCAGTCCCTGATATCAGTGTACACAACCTCCCTTTCCCTGGCCAAAAAGTCTGGGTTAGTGGATACCCACCCCCAGTGCCCCCACGTATCATGCCAACACTGGGGTGCCCAGTCCCCAGTGTCACAAGTACTATTCCCAAAATAGAGAATACCACCCTGCAACATCTTTGTCTTCTTTTAAAACCCTGAAATAAAGTAAACAGTCCCTCATTGCCTGCTGCCATCCCCACCCCCATCCTGACCCCCCTTCACTCAGCACCTACCACCCCACCCTATCCTTACCCTGGGCTCTATCTTGCTGATTTGACATCCTTTATGTTGACCAGCATTGTGCTAACAGGAATCATGTTGACTGCAAGTTGTGGTCTACATGATTCCTGTGTGTCTCCCAGTCCTATTTTTTATTGGGGGGCTTTGCCCCTGAATCCTCCATGTGGGAGGCTCTGCCCCCCACTCCCCCATCTTTAGGATTCTCAACTTTAGTCAAAGTTGATTCAGGGCAGGGGTGTAGGACCGGGAGAAAGCATGCCCCTGTCTCAGGCATACCAAGACAGTGACCTGTCAGCAAAGTGTTGATTTTTCCAACAGGAATGTAATTCATTGTGTCGGTGTTGCCGTAAGGGTGGCATACCCTTACCCTGTACTTAGCCAAGGTCCAAAGTCATAATTCTCTCTGGACCAGATAAATGTTTTCCCACTTCAATGCTGAACCAGGAACTAAGGAAAACAGGCAGGTGCTGTATAATGTAAATCAATGCATTTGAAACTTTTTTTATAACTTGGACATTTTTACAGACTTTTAACCTCAGTTTTCAACCTTGACTTAACTAGCCTGGAAAGGGATTTTGTAGTTGCTGCATGAAATCACCTTTTGGGCTGCATTTATATAATTTCACCACCCTTGTTCATGAGGTGGGGACCCAATAAGGCTATGCTGAAAATCTGGGCAACAAATATGTAAAAATGGCCAAGTTACTGTATGAGCATGCATTGAAATTTTTTTACACTCGAGCATAACTTTAGTAATTTTCACTATTTTAACCCCAAATCTTCAACATAGCCATTTTTTCACACCATCTCATGAACCTTACAGCTGTCATTTTTCACATCCTGGCTGAAACATGTTTTCACTCCCCTGGCACAAAATGACATTTTGGTGGGGATTTTAAACTTTTCGCCAACCTGGTTCACATGGTGGGGTCATAAAAAGACTGTTGACAATTTGGAGTCAAAATATTAAAAAACAATAAAGTCATGAGGTAAGTTGTGATTTTCCAATGCACACTCGTAACTTTGATAATTTTCAATATCTAAACCCCAAATGTTCAGCATAGCCATTTTTTAACATGACCACGTGAATGTGACAGCTGTTGTTTTTGAAATACTGGCCAACATGTGACTTCACACTTCTGGTGTGAAATAATGTTTTGGCCAGTATTTAATTAAAAGACACCTGTCATGTTCATAAGGAGGGGTTATAAAAAGGCTGCTGAAATGTTGGGATCAAAATGTCAAAAAAGTAATGTTGTTTGCAGAGACATCCATTGGCACACTGGAGACCACATTGGCTTCTCATACCAGTGACCTGAGCTTGGGTGCGAGCTCAGTCAGCTGGCTTAATAAGCCAAGACTGGGGGAGAAGGTGCTACAGCATACAGCACTGACCCCAGCCTGGGGATGGACAGAGCAGTATTTTGGTGCATACACAACATCTTGTAGTTGGCTGGGCAGCCTTCCCTCACAAGGTGTTGACATGCGTGTTGAGGCCTGATGGGCCAATACACTGGGCCAGGACTATCTCCAGTATTCTATTTGTTTCATTTACTACAGGTCCTGAATAAAAGCTTGTGACCCTTTCCTCCACAAGGCACTTACATGCATGTTTAGGCCAGATGGGACCAGCACTGGTTTAGGAATATCTCCAGTATTCTATATATTTTATTTTTGCACAGGTCCCAATGACAATATAATTCCACTATTAAAAAAAGAAGGGAACTTTATTGCAAGAAACAACGTTTAAGCAGACATAAGGTTGGAAGAATGCAAAGAGCACAAAGCAGGGAAATTAAAAAAACATTAGGGTTTTGGGTCTCTGGAGTCTTGATGAATCAATGGTGTGGTGTTCTTTGGGGTTGTCAACCCTAATGCCCACCCTCCCCTCCTGCCCATAGCCTCCTGTCTGAAGCACAAGGTACAGCTCCAAGCCAGTGCCTCATAGTAATACACTCTTCAGATATCTTGATATCTTGGTATCTTGGTTATAGAGACAAAAGTAGGTGGGTTAATTACTGGTTATTAAATCCAAAATATATTTATCAAGGTTACATTTAAAGCAATCTAAAGACTTTGAATTTACTAGAGAATTTGGTAATGAATTCCATTGTTTGGCTGCCCATATAGTAAAGAATTTGCTCTTTTGTCAGTTGTGGCCCTATGAACTAGCAGTTGCTTATGGTGTGATCTTAATTGAGGTTTTCTGTTAATAAAACAAATTCCCATTTCTTCCATAAGCTCATTGTTTTGAATGATATTGTACAGCAACAGAAGATTGCCTCTCCACCTTCTTTCCTGGAGGCTGAATAGCCCCAGTTTAGTTAACCTTGAGATGTAGTTGGCGTTATATAGTCCTTTAATCATTTTAGTGAGTTGTCTTTGGGGTCTCTCTATGAATTTTATATCCTTCTTCAAATAAGGACACCAAAATGGGGAGCCATAGTCCAGATACAGAGTCACATGTTTTGTATAACTGAATAATGCAGTGTGGTTGTCTGGTTATGAAGGAACACTTTACTGCATGAATAATATGTGTTGCTTTTCTTTCAGCCTTTGATAAATGGTTATTTGAGAAAGTGAGGTACTGACTATAAACCCTACGTCATGCTCTTTACATACAGATTTTAAAGTTGTCCGATTCAGTATATATTTAAACATTTTATTATTACGTCCGGAGTTCAATACTACACATTTATCAGAATTAAATGTCATTGTGTTATTCTCTGCCCATTTTGATATTCTATTCAGGTCTTTTTGGTGTGCTTCACTACTCTCCTGAGTATCTACTGTTCTCTCCATTTTGGTGACATCAGCAAATTTTTGTTAATTTACTTTCTATACCCACATCCATATCTGAGACATATAGTCCAAATAAAGCTGGGCTCAGAACTGAGCCCTGGGCACCCTATTTTCACACCTTGCCTATGCACACCCCCATTTACTCTAACCCGCTGGGTTCTATGGGTAAGCCAGTTACAAATTCATCTAGTGATGTATTTGTTTATACCCATGCCAACTAATTTAACCAACAGATAATGTGATACTTTATCAAAGGCCTTGCCAGCATTCAACATGACTACGTCATATGGGTTGCCTTCATCCAAGTTTCTACTTACTACCTAATAGAAAGCAATCAAGTTGGTATTGCATGACATACCCTTTATAAAGCCATGCTGTGAAACATCCCGAAGCTGCAAATCCTTGATTTCTCTGTCGATTTAGGACTTTAATAGTTGTTCCATGCATTTACAGCATATCACAGTTAGGTTTATGGGTCTGTAATTTTCAGCTTGGCCCCTATCTCCCTTCTTGTGTATTGGAACAACAACTGTACAAAGCCAATCTAAGAGGACAGGGCCAGACTGTAAGGAATTATTAAACAGTATAGAGAGAGGTAAGGCTAAAGATTCTGCCATGGTCTTTAGGAATGGAGGATGTATATTATCTGGTCCAGGAGAGGTGTTTTCCTTTATGGTCATTAATTCTTGAAGCACCTGCGATGGTAAAAAAGCTTCATGCTGAAAAGTATGTGAAGGGAATTCTAGAGGTGATCTTTTATTGTTATTGAATACGGATGTGCAAAATTCATTAAACAGATGTCTCATCATCCCAGGGTCAGTTACTTTTTGGTTATTATACAGCAAGGGACCAATATTATTTGTGTTATTTTTGTTATTTTTTATATAGGAATAGAAAGCCATATTATTATCTTTAGAAAATTTGAGCCTGCTTTTCAATAAAAAAATGTAACATTAAAAAAGAAAATATGAGCCTATGTTTAACCTTCAACCTTTTCTGTTTTATTTGATGTTTTAGTTTATGTAGATTTTTGTGGTAGTTTTTCTTATTTGCCTCGGATGGGAATTTATTTGATTTAGTATAACTTTTTTCTTTAGCTTTTATAAGACTTTTAACTGATTTATTTAGCCAAATCAGTATGCAGCCTTTATTATTGTATTTTGTAACCAAAGGAACATATCCATATTCCAGATCCATAATTATTTTTTTAATGATTTCCCATATGTTGTTGACATCCTTATTAACTAGAATAGTATTCCAGTCTGTTTTAGCCAAGCAGTTTTGATCATGCTCCAATTTGTTTTTTTCATAATTTCTGAATGTTGTAGTATTAGGTATAAAGGATTCCTTGGCCATAATTGAACCTGACAATTTAATTTAATTGAACTTGATCCGAGGGGGCTATGGATGTAAGACAGTTTCCCACATTCGTGATAACCAAGTTAAGTATATTGTTGCCCCTTGTAGGGTGAGTTACAAGTTGGTCCATGTCATTTGAGTTTATAATTTTTGCAAGATTTTTTCAAACTTTGAAGTACCCATAAATTCAATCCAGTTTATGCTAGATGCACAGAAATATGACTCACCACATGTTGCCAGCAAAAATCAGTCATACCTTTCTTCATACAGGTCCCTGTGTGCTCTGTGTGAAGAAAACAGATCATATGTTCAGGGGTGGGGGTGGGCACTAGTGTTGACAACACCCAAAGAACATCCAACCATTGATTCAACAAGACTCCAGAGACCCAAAACCCTAATGTTTTTTTTTAATTTCCCCTACTTTATGCTCTTTAAAATCTTCAATGCTAATGTTTGCATCAACATAGATTTTTGCAATGAAGATATATATATTATGCAGTAGCCCCTCTATTGTTAGGGTTGAGTAAGGTGTTTAATGCTTAACCCCTAACTTTTTACCTTAACAGCTTCACCCCATTCAACAGACTTGCATAACATTTTGCATGTGCAGTCTGCAGGGCAGGATCTCTTGATTTGACAAGTTTCGTGATGGTTGGATGTCTGGCTTATGAGATCCAGACAGTGCAAAAAATGGAAAAATTAGAGGGGTTGACTGTTTTGTTGCCTTCACCTACAGCCCCAACAGTTTGGAATTTTGTTCTGAAATGTTCAGGATAGAAGGGGTTTGCTCTAGAAAGAGGCCATGTTTTGGTTTGGTAAGAAATTATTAATTGGTTCCTGAGTTATACAGATTTAAAATTTCAGTTCTTAGCATGCTTAGTAGGGTCTTTTGTTTATATGTCTGATATGAAAGAGGAATTCCCAACTCATGAAAGAAGAATCTTCTTTTGTGAGCTGAAATTCTTCTCTCATGAAGAAAAATCTTCTTTTGCATCTTGCTTTTTTTTTCTTAGAGTTGAAACCCATATAAATGTTGCCCTGGGGAAAAATAAAGACCAAAGTCTAGCTAAAGGGGATCCATTTTGCTCAGTTCTGGAGTTTAATTTAAAAAAAAGATGCAGAAATATGGTTTTAGGTCAACTTTAAACTCCTAGATGGAAGGTCTTCGTGAAAGTTAAATGTGGGTTCATAAGAGAGAACCTGTTCTTTCATGAGAACAGTGGGACTTTCTTAAATTGTGAAGCTGCAGCTGGAGTTGGGCAGAGGCCTTCAATTGGAGCAGAGAGATGGCAATCCCCTGATGTCTCTCTCTCTCTCTCTCTTGCTCTGTCTGTCTGTCTGTCTGTCTATCTATCTTTCTTGTTTTTAATTATTATTCTTATTCCCTCCCCCTCCCAGACCAGCCCTCCCTCCCTTGTTCTTCCCCTATCCTTTGAGTTTAATGTAATAAAAAAGGACCAGGGTACCCTCATACACTTACCGTACCCTCCCCCAGGTCACCTGCCCCCCTTACCAATGTTTTTAATATTAAATATGTTATAATATTTTATATATTAATTGGACCAAGGTCCCACCCCTGGTACCCCTTTCTACTAAGCCCCCTTCCCTCCAGGTAGCCACCATGAATATAGGTGGTGGCACTGCCTTGCCCACCCCTGATGCCACCAAACAATATCCAGACACTGTGGTGCTAAGTCCTCAGTGTTGGCAATGTCCTCCTGCTAAATAAGAAAACCAACCCTCACTGATCTTTTTTTAAGTTTAACCTGAAAAAAGAAAATGGTCCACTGGTGACCTGAACCCCCCAGCCCCCACTCACGCTACCCCACTCCCAATCAGCACCCATCACTCCACAAATCCATGCACACCCTCACTCACCTGAACATGTACCAAGAAGTACTGTAGAGCCACTTGCCAATCAAAGACCCGTCTTGCTGCTGGAAACAATGACTGTAATATGAGAAAATAAGTCTGATTTAATATATTTCAATGGGGCTTGAACTTTTATTCATAACTTTGTCATTTTTCAATATTTTTACACCAAATTTTAAACATGTCCTTTTTGGGACCCCACCTCAAGAAGTGACATTTTTTAAAATCTGAACTGAAAGGTGATTTCATGGTCACTGCACAAAATTACCTTCTGGGTGGGATTTGAACATGTTTACCACCTTTGTTCATGAGGTGGGGTTATAAGAAGGCTATGTTGAAAATCTGGGGGAAAAAATATTAAAATACAGCAAAGTTGTGAGCGTACATTAACATCTTTTAATGTTAGCTAATAACTTTGGTAATTTTCAATATCTGGACCCCAAATTCTCAACACAGCTCTTTTTTACGCCTCATGAACATGACACCTGTCATGTTTCAAACCCTGGGCAAAATGTGTTTTCACACTTGTGACATGACCTGTTGGCATGGCAGTAGTGCTACCACCTGCAACACCCAGTGACCTATATTCAAGAAGGAGTCTGAGTCATTGGGGTCAGCCAGGGGGGTGAGGTTTGAGCATCTCATAGGATGTTCTTCTCCTCCTCCATGGGGGGAGGTTGAGGGCTATCACATTGGCCCATTACCACTTTTTGTGCTGCACAGGCAACAGGATGGGACTCACAGCATTGGGGGTGAGGACACCATTAGGATCTTGGCTGAGATGTGTGTTAGCATGTCTACAGCCTGGACTCTGGTCCTTGTGCTTGCATCCTCAGAGGTGGGGTGTCAGGGAAACCAAGCAACATTGCAAAACAGGTAAAAACCCAGCCCCACTGCCATGCAGCATGATCTCTGACAGTTTGAGGAGGGACAAAGCATGAATGGTTGGTATAACCACCACTGAGCCTCGCTGGCAGTGGAAGACAAAATATGCTGTAAAAAAAAAAAAAAAGAAAAGAAAATGTTCACCTCCCAGGTTCATGAGGTGGGGTCATAAGAAGGCTTTAGGCTTTTCTTCAGAGGAAGGTTGTTCAAGGATTAGTGGAGAAACTTCTCTCTATTACTAAGGTAATTCTCTATAATTTATAATTAATAATTTGATGAGTACTATGTGTAGCTTTAGAAGTCTCTGTTAAGTTATTCAAGTAATGTTTATTTATTTATCTTTTAAGTGAGGCATGAATGATTACTGCTGTATTGTATTTGTTGATTACTTTTGTCATTAATTTTGTGTATTGTATTGTATTTTAATTCAATAAAATGTTATTGATAAAAAAAAGAAGGCTTTAGAAAATGGGCTAAGAAATTCACAGGCTCTGATTAGCTGATTCCCCTGGTAAGGAGAGCATCCTTCAAACAACAGAGCCCAGACAGGAAAACTGTCAGTCCCAACCAACCTGATTACCAATATCAGGGTGCTATGGAATTCTAAGCACATTTGTAGGCACCATTTTTCTACTCATGTTTAGCGAGACCCAAGTTACTGGCTATCCCCCCCCCCCCCCGCTTTCCTCTTCACACTCCCTGCTTGCTGTTTTAAATAAAAAACATATTTTATTCAGCATAGTGCTGTTACATAATGCCATTAATTCTCCTGTCAGCTCACCAGCTCATCATCACTCCCACATCTTCCCTCCATCCAGCCTCCAGCTGTGACACAAAGCATCTCTCCCTTGCCTCCTGGTTCTCCTCTGTGACTCTGCCTTATCCCATGTATGAATAACAAATGTGACACTCACGGTGGCTCCCCTACTGATGAGTAATTACTGACCATGTAGCAGAGCTGCCCCCTCCCCTGGATTTTGAATGCACCCCAGAACATTCCTCTTATCTTTTCCCTATATTGCTAAAGCCTGCTGCAGCAGCATTTAATTCTGTTCTTTACTGTTCACTTGTCTACCTTGGTAGGGTGGCCTCCTACCAAAGTATCTCTACATTGTACTTTCCCCTCTTTAGTTCATGTCCTGTCCCAGATGTTATTTGTTAAGGCACTTGAAATGCCAATGTTCAGTCAAACCCTTGAGTTGTTTTGCCCGAAGCCAAGATATATGGGCATAAAAAGGTATTAGAATGTAAGGTACATATATTGGACTGTGCCTGTGGAGCATTTACAGAGCTTACCGGTCCCAACGCTACTTAAGGTAGCTTGTGAAATCAGTGGTGAGAATGAAAAATATGTTCCCTGTTCTAAATGGAGGGGAATAGGGAAGAAAGAACCGCTACAGTGCTGGGAGTCACTGCTTGGTAACCGGCATTGCCTCAAGCTAGGACATGTGCAAATTAAGGAAACCACTAGATGCTATGGGGTGTGCGGGTTTGTAAATTTGAAAAAACACACCCATCGCTGCTTCCATGCCCCATCTGCTCCTGTTGTAAGGAGGACCCCTGTTTGGATACCGCTGATTGTGGTATTAAAAAGAAAGAGAAGTGCTGTTTGTTCCCCCCGCAGCTTGTGGCAAAGATAATACAGCCGCACTGAGCCAGCATCGGTCGTAGCAAAATAGACTCCAATTTTGATACACAGTGCGACCTGCAGTTGCAGGACCGAGAAGGGGCTCCTAGGAGCAGGTAATGAGTGTGCACAGATGCGTGAAGAGGCACGCAGCTCCCAGAATGTTTTGGGTCTGGAGCCAAGGTGCCAGAAGGGACAATAAGTCCCAGAAAGGGTAGCCTTTTATTTAAACTCTACATAGAGGGTTGAAAGAACAGTAAAAAAGCCTGGAGGTCTAGCTGAAAATGAAGAGTCTGAATGAAATATTTTCCTGTCAGCTGTAAATGTCAACTGACAAGAAAGTTCTTATTATTTTAAAAACTCTTTTCTGGCAATATTTTATTTTGGTTGCTTTGTGCCTGGAATAATAAAAACAGATAAAATTGCTTTATATGCATGATGAATAGTCCACTTACCTGTTGCCATGTAGTGCTCTGGTCTGTTCTATAAGGAGCCAGCGGTCCACACAGAGGCTTATTTATGGCACCCTTCAAGCCTATGACACTGTGTAGTAGCAGGAGCCTAATGCTGACAATATAGAGGATTGTGTATGAGCATTCATACATAACAAGGATATTCTTGTATCGAGAGGTTTCCATGGTAACAGATGACTCGAGAGGTACTCTGTTACCAAGGGAACGTCAAGATACAAGAATTTCCTTGTTTGTGTATGACCGCTCATACACAATCTTTTATAGTGTATGGGCAGTCACAGCACAGAAAACCAAACAAAACCAACTGGAGAAGACAACAGAGAATAGAAATGTTAACATTTTCTTTTTTTTTAACTGACACAGTGTGCTGCAGATGTTTCTGCAAGTTCAAGTTTAAAA
The DNA here is from genome assembly GCA_016271365.2 of Neoceratodus forsteri. NCBI lineage: Eukaryota > Metazoa > Chordata > Ceratodontiformes > Ceratodontidae > Neoceratodus > Neoceratodus forsteri. The sequence goes on along the minus strand of CM057450.1, from coordinate 226,756,494 downwards.
AAAAACAGCAACTTCCAGTTTAACTGGACTGAGGAACGCAACTATGTGGTATCATTCCAAGTTGTTATGCTGCAGTAGTGACATAGCTAGTGCAGCATAACTGCTGTGATGACATAGCTACTGCAGCATAACAACTCCATTCTAGGTATGGATTTCTATCCATAACAACATTCTACCATACGCTATAGGCAGTTAAACATGCAACTTTAATATCTTCTGTTTCCTTCAATTTAGAAGGTATATAATGACTGCTGATGAAGCTGCATATAATAATAAAGAGTTCTGTATCTAACTGATCCCCCAAATGTATGTATTAGCCTAGGAATAATACTGTATTAGTTTAGGGGCAGATCAGTAGACCATGTGATGTATGTGATGCAGCAGATAGACTGTATAAAAGCACCTCCAGTGCTTGGTTCAGATAGATCAGCCTAGACTGCAGTGCTGAATGTAAGTACTTGAGGTTAATGCACTGAAGATAGTGGAGAAGCTGACGACAAGTATATCCACTCTGTGGCAACACCTACTAGGGGAGAGTAGTGCTGGATGCTCAGTTTCAGGTACGTTTATTATATTTGTTTATTTCTTTATTATTCTGAGTTAATTATTTTTCTGACAAAATAAAATTCACACAAAGCAAACTGTGTGTTTTAAAACCTACTGCTATGTCTGGTGTCATCAATTACTACACCCTTCTACAGACCGCCGATGTGGTTTGGCTCGGAACACCCACTCTTTCACATTACTGAGCCAACCCTCACAACAGCTGCAGTTAAGAGTTGGAACCACCAGGGTTTTAGTTTAGTGACTGCACTCAAGCAACCAAGCTGCCACCCATCCCTGACATAGGTTAGTTAAACAAATAAAAAGCAAGTTAACTGTCAGTCGTCCCTGACCTCAAATAGTTTTAAAAAGTTTGGCTTTGTCCTCTAAACACATGAACATACGAAAATTGCCAACAGAAAAAGGCCTTACAGTCTACCACGTCTGCTCAGTTGTGCAGCTAGCAACCCTTATTTTGCAGCTGTCCCTCCCTCCCTAAACAGAACAGGTGCCCTCCAGCAGCAGTGCCCTCTACTGACAACTAGTGAAGGGACTACTTTATACAAAATATAATGCATTTAATGACTTTTCAGAAATTTGTTTTAGGTTTTTTAAACAGCCCATTTTTTTTCCTTTTATGCACTTTACATAAGCCCATTTTCTAAGAACAATAATACCCTCCTGGATGGGTGGTATTGGGCTATACCAGACCTTCCAGGAGCCATAAGGACCTCCATCTTACCTTTCTGGGTAGTCCAGTACAGCGCAGCACTGCCCACTCTGTCAGATATTATTGCTTGCATGTTGACAATTTGGGGTCAAAATGTTAAAAAGCAACAAAGTAATGAGTGTACGTTGAAATTTCTATATTCACTCATAACATTAGTAATTTTCAGTATTTTCACCTCAAATGTTCAACATAACCATGTTTTACACCACCTCATGAATGTGACAGCTGTCATTTTTCAAATCCTGGCCAAAATGTGTTTTCACACTTGTGTGAAATTACATTTCAGAAGGGATTTGAAAATTTTCACTTACGAGGTTCATGAGGTGGGGTCATAAAAAGGCTATGTTGAAAATTTGAGTCAGGTTATCCTAGACGCATTGCAGAGTAGGTTCCTGACTCAGAGTGTCACAAACATAGAAACATAGACTTTAACAGCAGATAAGGACCACCTGGCCCATCTAGTCTGACCATTTCCCGACCTACAGGATAAGCTGCAGATCCTAGTTAACCAATAGCCTATTTCTTCCTACCCCCCCCCAAGAATTGCCTTATGTCTGTCCCATGCATTCTTGAATTCTTTTAGACCCCACAACCTCCTCAGGAAGGCTGTTCCATGCATCCACCACCCTGTCTGTGAAAAAATACTTCCTCACATTGCCCCTGATCCGTCCCCCCTTTATCTTCAAATTGTATCCCCTTGTTCTTGCACATCTCTTTTTCTGAAAGATGCTACACTCTTGAACTCTGTTGACTCCACTGAGGTACTTAAACATTTCTATCATGTGCCCCTCTCCCTCCTTTCCTCAAGGGTATACATATTAAGCTCCATTAGTCTCTCCTCGTATGGCTTCTCTTGCAGACCCTGCACCATTTTAGTTGCCTTCCTTTGGACTGCCTCCATCCTGTCTATGTCCTTGCAGAGACGGGGTCTCCAGAACTGGATGCAGTACTCCAGATGGGGTATCACCAACTGTCTGTACAGAGGAATAACAACTTCCTGTTTTCTGCTGGTGATGCCTCTCCCTATACATCCCAGTATCCCCCCAGCCCTCCCTACTGCCTCCTCACATTGCTTGCTAACCTTAAGGACATCTGATATGATTACTCCCAGGTCCCTTTCCATTTTTAAAGCTGCATGGGCAGAGCTCTACAGATGTTTTGCATGTAGAAAAGGGCTGACGTCAGGTTTTTCGTCCATGGAACTGTTTTTTCTCCGCCTGACCCTCCCCCAAGAAACAATCCACCCATGTTGTCCCTATGGACTGCAGTACTGCACTATATCACAGTGTGCATTTTTTTTTTTTTTATGGGCGTTTGTAGCTATCAAGCAAATCTATGTAATAAAGTCAAGTAAGACCACCGTTTTATGTCTCCACTTAAAGAAGCAGTCTCCTTCTCCAGTAGCCTTCTCCCCCTAATTTTGAACTATTCATACCCTAGATGTATCATGAGAAAGTAGACTATTTAGAATACTAACTGGTGATAAGCATTCACCCAAGAATCAGTTTTCTTGTGGCTCCTGCTAGACAGTTTTTTGTCTTTAATGATAGCCCGACCCAAACCACTTGAAGTCTTCTTTTTACTCATTTATTCAAAATCATTGCCCTCCAAGCCACGATAAACTACAATAAAATAAATGTTTACAACAGGTTTTCACTGTATCGCAGCTGAATACATGCCCACATGAACGGAGTAAGCAGGAAGGAAGATAAAAGGAACTAATTAAGTAGACAAATCCCCTCAGTGATTTAAGAACCTTATTATACAAACCCTGACAGTTCTACATTTTAGCCAGTTTTACTACAATGAAGCAAATGTTTAAGTTTTGTTTCAAAGCCTCCCCGTATACTCTGAAACCACTTGATATAATGGTATGTTCCACGGAGGTGTTCGCGCTAAATGTATCCGAGTCGGGCCTCAGACTGATGACAATGGTTCCGCGGACCGTGAGTGTCGAGAGGCTTGCCTCAACCAGAAGCAGAAGGGTCGGTCACTCGAACTACAAGAAATTAGGTTTAACTCAGTTTTCAGTGGCAGTGCAGTAAAACAAAACCAAAAAAACAGACATTTTCTAGTTTTGTTCTAGCTGCCTTGTTTTTCGGTTGTAGGATAGCCATCCATTGGTAAGGTTGTAATTCAAACAAAAACATGCAGTGTTCAGGTTAGTCCCTCTTTATGATCATCATTAGGAATCAGGATCTATGAGGAGCTTCCTTCCTATCATATTAAGTCAGTGGCAGTGATGTGTGGGTGACCATGTCTCACTTTAGAGTTATAGGTACCAAACCCGTAAGGCTCCTGTAATTCCATCACAGAAACATGTCTTCGAACTAAGTCTCCTTATTTTCATGGAGTTTGCCTGGTGTTGTCCATTTTTTACGACTGCATGGGCGGAGCCCTGCAGATGTTTTGCATGTAGAAAAGGGCTGATGTCATGTTTTCCATCTGTGGAACTGTTTTTCCTCCACCTGACCCTCCCCCAAGAAGCAATCCACCCATGTTGTCCCTAGGTACTGCAGCACTGCACTATATCACAGTGGGCATTTTTTTTTTTGGGGGGGGGCATTTTTTTTTGTACATTTCTGCATCCCTGCCATTTCTGTCCCCTCCCCATAACAGCAAGGGCATAGCTACCGATACGCCTGGCACGCCATGGCGTGCAGCACACCAGTGCATGGGGGGGTAGTAGCTCATAACTCAACCCAGTTCAATGTGTGTGAAACGAGAAACGACAGGCAGCAGCAGTAATTTCAGAATTGGCTTGCTGGAATGCGAGGGTCAGGAAGGTGCCATTGTTCAGTCTCTTTCCTTCCCCGGTGCCGAAACCCATCCCCAGTATGAATGAAGGTGAGACTCCACCCCTCCCTGCCCTCTCATCTCATGGGATTCCTGACAGGGAAAAAAACTTCAGTGACTGTGGCTCTGAGTGCAAGTAGTAGCTCTTGGTACGGATTCAGCAGCAAAGCCTTAGGGAGCTGAAGTGAGGCAGCGGGTCAGCAGCAGCAGGCAGGCAGGCGGTGACCTTCGCCCGCTGTGAGAGAAGAGAGGGACACAGCTACATAGGTGCCGGGTTGTATGGGCACATGGGGCATTGGCCCCAGTAACATTTTTTTATCTGGGCTGAGCCCCAGCAATATTTTGGCAAATGCTGCCTTTTTTTCAAAGTATTTTTTTCCCCTAGTTGGTTTCTCTGCACGTGCCCTCTGTTGACTGTGACCACGTTCCCCCCCACCTCCCTGCCATTTAATTGGACTGTTGCCACAGCTGGTTTTAAAACTGGCACCTTCCTTGCCTTGCCCCCCCCTAAAATCACTGTGACTGGTTGGCATTTTTTCTTGCTGCACTGTGATTAGCCGAGGGGAGAGCTTTTAACCGGGCGCGATATGCATGCCGTACATGCATCAGGGCGAATCTGTGTATGTGAGGAGGTGCTCAGGAATGATTTTCATCATGCGGCGGGAGATAGTGCAAAGAGAAGAAGAGGTGGTGGTCCAGGCTTCCAAGCAGAAGAGAGAGGAGATGAAAAGAACAGCCAAAGATCGGCAGTGCAGTGAGCCAGGAGTTCAGAAGTCTGGGGCACCACCCCAGTAAGTAGCAGTGAAGCAGCGCAGCAGGCCCGAGACAACACCACTCGTAGTCTGAGCAGGGGTTGGGCCGGTGAGGAGGGATAGGGAGGGCCTGGGGTTGGACGGCAGGGTACTGAAACCAGGCCAGCTATGGACATGTATGGTCACTGGCGGGCAGGGCAGCAGCCAGCAGCAAATCACAACAAACACAAGAGAAGCAGGCTGAGCAGCAGACTAGCACTGCAGGGGGGGAGTACAGTGAGTGGGCAACTCGAGCAGCACGCCGGGTGGGGTTAGGGAGGTTTCAGCAGGCGTGGTGGCAGGCCTACAAGTGGCCAGGTGGGGTCCTTCAGTCCAGGCAGCTGGTGGCACCAGAACAGAGCAGCAGGTCAACTCAAGGAGCAGCCGAGGAGGAGAGCAGACAGCTCGCACCCCCAGCAAAGGTAGGCAGCAGTTGTATATGCTGTTTATTAAGAGAAAGAGCTTTTCTGTTATATTTTTTGCTATTTATTAAATGAGGGAGAGCAGTTATTACATACTTATGGCCTGTTAAAAGTATGGTACACATCACTATTTGGACTTTACTTTCATGGCCCATAAAGGCCTAAGTTAAGACTCTGGACAAACACTTGGACAAAAACAAAACTTAGGTTTTATTTACATTCAGTTAGCTGGTGATACTTTTTATAAAGTAAAGCAAACTTTAACTAAATTAACTCCAAATCAAACACAATCCTGATGTTAGTACCTGCAGGGTGTGGTTCTCAGCCTTTGATGAGGCTCATGTAAACATACCCTTCTAAGTGTACACATCCAATCAACTAGACCAGAGTGGCTTGGCTTTACATCACTTTCCCACTGTGCATGCTGGGGCCTGCCACATAGTTGGAAGAGTAACAGCAAAATGGTTTACCTGAGTTTCTTTTTTTTTTTTTTTTTACCATTTTATTCTTTTCTCTGCCTGCCCTAGCTGCCGGCAGCCCGTTACTGTCAGCCCAGTCATGAACCACTGACTTCCACCCCCGATATCGGCCTTGGGCCCTCTGATACTCCTGGCTTACTCCCCACGGTGGGGCTGCGGCACTCTGGCTGTATGCCGCAGTCATCGGACTAGGTCAGAGGGCTGGCCTGGGGGCTAATTGAAGCCATGGCGACCTTCATTTAGGGCTGCCGGCAGCTTTATTCATTTTTCCTTTTTTGGGGGAGTCGGGGTCGTGCAATGACGCGGAACTTCCTGCCCCGCCTCCAGCACGTGCCTGTGCCGCAGCTGCATGACTCCTGGCCTCCACCAGGGGTCATCCGAGCTCGGACACCTCCCTCCTCCCCCGAAGAAGGAGGCAGTCCCTAGGACGTTCCATCCTTCTCCCGGTTGAAGCCCAGCCACCCAAGTCCGCTCCCCGAACCCGGTCGCCGCATCGAATGCGGAACCAACCGCTGCACCAGCGGGCGGCAATTACCTGAGTTTCTAAAGTCCTTCATAGGCTGTAGAGACAAGAATATAACCCATCCCCTCACAACTGCCAATATAATGTTCTGGCATGGTAAACTCATAAACATACAATCTGACAATAGGTAAGGACCACAGGGGCCATCCTAGTCTGCCCATTTTCTTCACAAACGTCAATATGCAGCCATGGTGGATCTGACAAGATTTTGTTGTTGTTGTTGTTACTACCTCGCCCCGCATTGTGTAATCTTCCCCTGGGTTTTTGTTTCCCAGGTGCATTATTTTGCACTTCTTTGCATTGAATCCAAGCTGCCATACTTCTGACCATTCCTCTAACCTTGCCAAGTCCCTTCTCATCCTTTCCCCACCTCCTTGTGTATCAACCCTGTTGCAGATTTTTGTGTCATCTGCAAAGACGCATATGTTTCCTTCCAGTCCCATGTCACTTATAAAGACATTAAAAAGGACTGAACCCAGTACTGAACCCTGCAGTACCCCACTAGTAACTCCTCTTTCTTTAGAGTGGACCCTATTTACAATTACCTTCTGTGTCCTGTTGTCCAGCCAATGTTTTACCCAGGCTACCACCCTGGGACCCACTCCCAGGCTGGTTAATTTGATTATTAATCTTTTGTGTGGGACTGTGTCAAATGCCTTGCTAAAGTCTAGGTAGGCCATGTCAGCAGCCCCTCCTTGGTCTACTACTTTGGTCACCAAGTCAAAGAAACCAATTAGATTCGTCTGATATGACCTTCTTGCTGTGAACCCATGCTGCCTTGGGTCCTGTGCCCCACTGACCTTTAGGTACTCAACAATTCTTTCCTTCAGAAGTGATTCCATCACTTTCCCTACCACAGATGTCAAACTGACATGTCTATAGTTTTCTGCCTCTGTCTTGCTCCCACTTTTGTGAAGGGGAATCACATCTGCCTTCCTCCAGTCCTCAGGTACCACACCATCCTACCATGATTTGTTAAACAGGGTAGTCCGTGGTGTCACTAGTTCTCCCCTTAATTCTTTTAGAATTCTGGGGTAAATTCCATCAGGCCCCTTTGCTTTGTCCACCTTTAGTTTTAGGAGCTCTTTCAGAACCCTTTCTTCTGTGAAAGGACTGGGATCGACCCCCCTATCCAGAGTGCTTCTGTTACTTGGATTAGGCACCTCCCCCTCCCTCACTTTTGTGAATACTGAGCAGAAGTATTCATTCAGTATCCCTGCTTTTTCACTCCCTCTCTGCCCAACCACCATCCATTCTATTCAGCCTCACTATTCCTCCCTTTGTCTTTCTACGCTCCCTGATGTACCTATAAAAGGTTTTATCCCCCTTCTTAACCGAGTTGGCTATCTTTTCCTCAGTTTGGGCCTTTGCTATTCTGACTTCCCTCCCTGCTTCCTTCTGCCTTAACTGGTACAGTTCTCTGCCCTGCCCCTTCTGTGTTTCCTTATACTGTACTTCCTAAATGCTATTTTTTTCTCCCTAACCTTCCCCGCCATGTCTTTTGAGAACCATAGTGGCTTTTTCTTTCATTTTGTTTTGTTTATTGCTTCACACAAAGACTTGTTGCCTCTCTGATGGCAGTTTTGATGTTTCCCCATTGTTGCTCTACCCCTCCTTCTAGCCTGTTTGCTAGTGCTTTTGTAAGGCACTCTCCCATCTTGCCAAAGTCAGCCCTCCTGAAGTCCAATGTTCTCACTTTTGTATGGCTTGACTCTGTAGCTGAGTTTATTGTGAACCACACTGTTTGGTGGTCACTTGTTCCCAAATGGCTACCCACTTTTAGATCTGAGATCCTCTCACTGTCCCCATTTGAGAATATGAGGTCTAAGATTGCTCCCTCATGAGTGGGTTCCAAAACTAGCTGTCTGAGGCATGCCACCTGTAGGGCATCTAGAATGGCCCTGCTCTTGAATGTGGGTACAGCAAAGGTGCTCCAGTTAACATCTGCCATATTCAGGTCCCCCATCTACAGTATCTCTCCTTTCTCTGCCATCCTAAGGATGCCTTCTATCATATCCCTGGTCCCACACTCTACACCAATCCCTCTTCTTTTCTCACTCAAAATGACTCCAAAAGTATGCCTCAACTCCCTCAATTGTTGCACTTATGTTCAATATATTGAAATATTGCCTTTATTGTAACCTTGAATTTCATGTCTACTGTCTCTGCACCCTGTACTACCTGATTGTATTGCACTGTTTCTGTCTCCCGGGTTGCTGCTGAAAAAGGGATCTTCGAGGCTCAGTGGGCCTACCCGGTCATCAAAATTCAATAAATAAATATCCTTGTCCAGTCCCTCCCCCTGACATGGGGGTCTGTATACAACCCCTGTGCAGATTGCGGTGCCATTTCCAGTCTCTAAGGTGACCCACAGTGCCTCCTCTCCTCCTTGTTTACTCATTTCTTCCATTGCTTTTATTACTTCCCTTACATAAAGAGCTACTCCTCCCCCTCTTCTACGCTCCCTGTCTCTACTGTAGGTTGTGTGCCCTGATATGTTAACATTCCAGTCATGGTTCTCTGTGTACCATGTTTCTGTGACTGCTAAGATATCCATGCATCCCTCTTCCATCAAGGTCACCAGTTCAGGGAGCTTGTTGCCAAGACTATGGGCATTGGTACTCATTACCCTCCATTTTTTGATGGCCTTACTTCTTTTTGCCCCATCCCTGTCCTTGTTCCCTTTGTCATTGTCTCCATTTACCCCTGCTCTTCTCCCTATCGACATCTCTATCTTGGTGTTTACCTCACTTACTATCCTGATTTTTGGGGGAGGCTAGGAATTCTCTACTCCTTTCCAGTGCCCCCACCGGCTAGTTTAAATGCTTGCCAATGAAGCATTTAAACCTATCACCTAGGATCCTAGTTCCCCTCCTGGACAGATGCAGACCATCACACCAGTATAGGCCTGCATCCCTCCAGGTGGACCCCCAGTCCCCAATGAAGCCAAATCCCTGAGCTCTGCACCGGTTTTTCAACCACTGATTGAATCCCATGGTGTGGAGCACCCTAGCCTCACCCTTGCCATAGACAGGCAGCACCTCTGAGAAGGTTACCATGCATGCTACTTATCTAAGGCCCCTCCCCAACTCCACAAACTCTTCCTGCATTGCTTTGATCCATTTCTCAGCCAGATCATTTGTCCCTAGGTGGACAATGACATTCAGCTCCCTCCCCCGTGCAGCTTCTCCAGCGATCCTGAGGATTCGCTCCCTGCCCCTCAAATCCATGGCTCCAGGCAGGAACCTTACCTCCCTCTCCCCTTCCTTCCCCTGTTCTACCCCCCTAACAATGGAGTCCCCCCACCAGGAGTTGTTTCCTTCCCCTGTGGGGTCCCATGCCAACCTCCTGTGGGTCTCCTTTGTGGAGGTTCCCAGCATCCTCCTTGGTCTCCACTGTGGGTGCCTCCATAGAGGAACCACACCTTGCCAGAATAGCATATGAATTGTGGAGAGGTACAACTGGAGGGATGTGCCACTGTTCCACCACCCGCACCCTCCCTGAGCCCACCGTGGTCCAACCGCTCCTCTTTCTTGGCAACCTCTGAGGCAATGGCAGTGGCCCTGGTGGTCCCTGGGTGGGAGAGAAGGTCCCCCAAATCCTGGCCAACTCAGCCTAGTGATGAGCAACCTCCTCCCTCAGCCCAAAGAGGTGCCTGCAGATGGGACAACACTGCATCCTCCAGAATATCTCCTGGAAGACTGTGGCTCCACAGTCACTGCACTGCACTACTCCCATCATTTCTTATTTTTGGCCCCTTAACTGTTGTTTGGACTACTTACTCTTTCCTATGTTTATTTTTTCTTTCTTTCTTTCTTTCTTTCTTTCTTTCTTTCTTTCTTTCTTTCTTTCTTTCTTTCTTTCTTTCTTTCTTTCTCTTTTGTTCTCCCTAGTTACTTACTGTCTCTGTGCCCTTCAAGCTCCTGATCTTCCTGTTCAGAGACAAGAAGTTTCTATATTTCTCAGTAGTCTCCTTACTTGCTCAGAGTCAGACCTCCAGCAGCTAGGGGGGAACAGAGAGCTACTCTTTTCCTTCTAGGATGATGAGTTTTTTGTGGCTCTGTGATCACTCAGTTCCTGCTCCCAAACAGGAAGTTCCTGTTGTCAGTCAAATCCTGTGCCTATAAAAGGATAACTGGCTTAAGGTGCGGGGTGGATGGGAGGGAAGGAGGGCAATATATTCTCAGTAGAGAAGTATAGTTATAACAGCAACTCTTTCTTCTTGGTGTCCTCTGCCTGTACTCTGGCAGAAACTATCTAGGGCAGTTTGTAAATCTGGCTTTAACCTGACTTCTTTCTAGTTAAGTCACTCCCCATACTTTACAGATTTTTCAACAGTTAGTTAATTGCACAGATAACAATTCCCTTCAGCCACCTGAGACAAATACCTAGATAATGCACAGATAACATTTCACTTCAGCCGAGTCAAACACACTAACTTTTTTTTACCCTAAATTGATGGTCCCAGTAGTACAGTTCTAGTTCTTCAGCCCCAGTAAAGAGGCATAGTTATAACAGCAGCTCCTTCTTTTTAGTGTCCTCTGCCTGTACTCTCATAGTACAAAACCCCCTGAGAGGGGGCAATCCTTGATCTGGTGTTGATGAATGGGGAGCACATCCACAATACAACAGTTGAGGAGCCTCTGGGTGGAAATGACCATCGCACAGTGTGGTTCTGGTTAGACATAAGCAGTGTAGTTAGTGGGGTAAACTGCAAGGTAGAGAAGTCAACAGGGAGCAGGACAGGGGTAAATGGAGAAAAAGGCAAAGGCAGTAAGGACGGGGTGGGCCTAAAAGGGGTAAGGCCATCAAAAAATGGAGGGCGAGGAGTACCAATACCTGTAGTCTGGGTAACAAGCTCCTTCAACGAGTGGCCTTGATGGAAGAGGGATGCCTGGATATCATGGCAGTCACAGAAACATGGTAAACAGAAAACCATGACTGGGATGTCAACATACTAGGGTACGCCATCTACAGGAGGGACAGGGAGGGTAAAAGAGGATTAGCTCTCAACATAAGGGGGGGTCAAAGTAATGGAACTAAAGGATAAACAGGGAGGAGAGGAGGCACAGTGGGTCACCCTGTAGACAGGAAATGGCACCACAATCTGCACAGGGGTTGTATACAGACCCCCATCTCAGGTGGAGGAAATGGACAAGGAAATGATAGAATGCATCTTTAGAATGGTAGGAAAAAGGGGAGATATTGTTGATGGGGGACCTGGATATGCCATATGTTAACTGAAAAATCTTTGCTGAAGCCACATCCAAGAGCAGGGTCGTTCTTGATGCCCTACAGGGGGCATTCCTCAGACAGCTGGTATTGGAACCCACTTGGGAGGGTGCATCTTAGCCCTGGTACTCTCAAATGGGCATAGAGTGAGGATCTTAGATTCAGAAGTGGATGGATGTCTGAGAACAAGCGACCACCAAACAGTGTGGTTTACGATAAACACAGTTGTAGAGTCAAGCCAAACAAAGCGAGGTTACTGGACTTTAGGAGGGCTGACTTTGACAAAAGGGAAGAGAGCCTCAGGAAACCACTAGCAAATGGGCAAGAAGGAGGGGTGGAGGAACAATGGGGAAAATCAAAACTACCATCACAGAGGCAACAAGCCTTTGTGTGAAGCAAATAAAACAAAATTAAGGAAGAAACCACTATGGTTCTCAAAAGAGGTGGAGGGGAAGGTCATGGAGAAAAAGATACTGCAGCATTCAGGAAGTATAAGGAAACACAGAAGGAGCAGGGCAGGGAACTGTATCAGTTAAAGAAGAAGGAAGCAGGGAAGGCAGTCAGAATAGCAAAGGCCCAAACTGAGAAAAAGATAGTCAGCTCAGTTAAGAATAGGGATAAAACCTTTTATAGGAACATTAGGGAGCGAAGAAAGACCAAGGGAGGGATAGTGAGGCTTAATAAAGGGGAGGGAGTGGGAAGAGGGTGACAGTGAAAAAGCATGAATACTGAACAAATACTTCTGCCCAGTATTTACAAAAGATGAGGATGGGGAGGTACCTAAACCAAACAATAGAAGCACTCTATATAGGGGGGTCAATACCAGTTCATTCAATGAAGAAAGAGTCCTGAAAGAACTTCTAAAACTGAAGGTGGACAAAGCAATGGGGCATGACGTAATTCACCCCAGAAATCTAAAAGAAGTAAGGGGAGAAATAGTGACACCACTGACTACCCTTTTTAACAAATCATGGGAGGAAGGTGTGGTACCTGAGGACAGGATGAGGACAGATGTGATTCCCCTTCACAAAAGTGTGAGCAAAGTAGAGGCAGGAAACTATAGACCTGTTAGTTTGACCTCAGTGGAAGGGAAAATGGTGGAATCACTTCTGAAAGTAAGAATTGTTGAGTACCTAGAGGCCAGCAGGGCACAGGAACCAATGCACCATGGATTCACAGTGGGAAGGTCATGTCAGATGAATCTAAAAGATTTCTTTGACTGGATCACAAAAATAGTAGACCAGGGAGGGGCTGTGGACGTATCCTACCTAGGCTTTAGCAAGGCATTTGACACAGTTCCACACAAAAGGTTAATAAACAAGCTAGCCAGCCTGGGAGTGGGTCCCAGGGTGGCAGCCTGGGTAAGCAATTGGCTGGCCAACAGAACACAGAGGTAATAGTAAACAGAATCCACTCTGAAGAAAGGGGGATTACTAGCAGGGTAATGCAGGGTTCAGTACTGGGACCAGTCCTCTTTAATATATTTATAAGTGACATTGTGGAGGGACTAGAAGGAAATGTATGCCTCTTTGCGGATGACACAAAGATCTGCAACAGGGTTGATACACGTGGGGGGGTGGAAAGAATGAGAAGGGACTTGGCAAGGTTGGAGGAATGGTCAAAAGTATGGCAGCTTGGATTCAATGCAAAGAAGTGCAAAGTTATACACCTGGAAACAAAAACCCAGGGGAAGATTACACAATGGGAGGGAGGTACTAACAACAACAAAAATGGAAAGGGACCTAGGGGTAGTCATATCAGATGACCTAAAGGTAAGCAGGCAATGTGAGAAGGCAGTAAGAGGGGCTGGAGTGTACTGGGATGCATATGGAGAGGCATCACCAGTAGAAAACAGGAAGTTGTTATCCCTCTGTCCAGACAGTTGGTGAGATCCCATCGGGAGTACTGCATGCAGTTCTGGGGACCCCATCTCAGCAAGGACATAGACAGGATGGAGGCAATCCAGAGGAAGGTAACTAAAATTGTGCAGAGCCTGCACCAGAAGCTATATTACGAGAGACTAAAGGAGCTTAATATGTATACCCTGGAGGAAAGGGGGGGCATGATGGAAACTTTCAAGTACCTCAGTGGAATCAACAAATTCCAAGAGGGTAGCATATTTCAGAAAAAGAGATGTGCAAGAACAAGGGGCATAATTTGAAGATAGAGTGGGGGTGGCTCAGGGGCAATGTGAGGAAGTATTTTTTTACAGTGAAGGTGGTGGATGCATGCAACATCCTTCTTGATGATATCATGGGGTCATAAACAGTAGGGGAATTCCAGAATGCATGGGACAGACATAAGGCAATTCTTTTTTTTCTTTTGCTATCATTTTTACCTCCTCGGCCACCTATTCTGCTGCCATGTGCAGGCATCCTAATGGGGATCCAGCCGCCGTCTGCCTCTACCACAACTTCACTCCACCCCACGCAGGGAGGTGGCAGGGAGTCCCAAACTCCCTACCTGAATGAATCCAGTTTCAGGTGCAGAGCTAGCCTGGCGAACGCATGGATGGCCATCAAGCCACTCGGAAGGTGCCATCAGTTTTTCCACTTTTCTGTTCCCCTGGCATCTGGGGTGTGTAATGACACCGGTGGAGGGAAGTGCATGTGCATCCACCTGTGCTCCCTCCAGACATCTGCCCAAACTCCTCCCCAAGCTGCTAGCCAGCACCCTGTTCCCCAGCCTCCGCCAGCAGGTGACTGGGCACAGAATAGTGAGGACTCCCTTTCCCAGAGAAAGAGAGCAGTCCATCAGATGCTCAATCCTTCTCAACCCCTGCCAACTCCCAGTGAGCCATGCCAGTTCCAGAATATGGGTCACCGGCATAGCGCGAGGTAAGGCATCTAGCACCTCAGCCCTCAGGGCCTGTTGATATAAGGCTATTCTAGTGGGGAGTAGGAGGAAGTAGGCTGTTGGTTAACTAGAATCTACAGCTTATCCAACAGGAAGGGAAATGGGTAGACTAGGTGGGTCAAGCGGTCCTTAACTGCCATCATAGTCTATGTTTCTATGTTTCTGTGTTAAAGGGCCCCCATTAAGAGTAGACTTCTGGATTTTAGAAATGTGGACTTCAGAAAGATGGGTGAGTTGCTAAGGAGTCACCTGATATTTCTTTTTGAAATTTACTATACTTTATTCAAGTTTTTGTATAACAAGACAAAAAAGAGGTGAACAAAACACAACAATCAATACAACAAAACTAATGTAGCACGATGTGAGATATAAGACCACAATTAATACAAATACACATACATATCCTAATGAGCCCCCTCCCCCTCCCCCTCCCATCCCCCTTGGCATTATAGAAGACAATGTGGGTATTTAAAGGAGTCACCTGACATGTAGCCATGGGGACATGGAGGTGAACCACAGGTGGGAATAATGGTCGCCACAGAGGAGTGTGTTAGGCTCAAGGAGCAGAACTAAAGGGCCAAAGCACCCAACTGGTTTGAGGTTGCCCAGGCAGTAGGGGAAAATACATTAGCCTACAAGAAATTCAGGTGGAACAAGAGGAAGGAAGAAAAGGAGGACTACCTGAAGATGGCTAGCATAGCAGGTAAGGTAGTCCAGTGGGCTAAGGCTCAGAAGAAACTACAGCTAGCTGAGGGAATTAAAAATTTTCACTTTATTAGTGAGAAAAGGGACCAGAAAGATGGGACTTCAAGAAAAGGAAAGGAGATGGATGGGTGGAGAAAAATGGGGACAAAGCAGAGGTACTGAATGAGCACTTCTGTTCTGTCTTCATCAGGAAGAAAGATGGACCAGTGTCACTAGGGGGAAGAAGAGGAGCAGGGGGCGCAGATATAGTGATAGAGGTGGATTGAGTGAGAACAGGGCTGCTAACATTGAAGGTGGACAAATCCTGAGCCCTGGGTGGCATACACCCCAGGGTGTTGAGGGAGCTGGTGGAGGAGCTTGCAGATCCATGGGCTGGGCTGTTCAGTAGTTAACTGGAGTCAGACATGGTACTCCAGGACTGGAAAATGGCACATGGAGTGCTGCTACATAAGAGTGATCCCAAGAATGACCCAGGGAATTATAGACCAGTCAGTCTACCCTTAATCATGTCCAAACAAGTGCAGACCACGCTTAAAGAAAAGTTGGTAGAGTATCTAATGCAGATGAACTTGGTCTCCAGGATGTGAAGCACCATGGGTTTATGGCTTTATGGGAGGGAAGTCATGTCACAAAAATTTGGTTGACTTATTTGACTGGGTTACTAAAACAGTGGACAGGGGCCAAGTGGTGGACATCCTTTACCTGAACCTCAATAAGCCCTTTAACTCTGTAGCTAACAAGAGGTTGATCAGAATTATGAAACGTTTTATGTAGAGCAAGACTTTACCATAGCAGGTAGTGCTTTGGTATCCTGTGTTGGTGAGCTGAGTTTGGGGGCAAGCTCAGTGAGCCAGCTGGATGGGGCAAGGGAGGAGGGATGGCACTGTTATGCAACACCGCACCAGCCAGGGAAGGAAAGATGCAGGGTTGCCAGCACGGGATCAGGTACCATATAGTGAAGACAACCCTTCTTATGGTACAGGACCCAGCACCTTAACACTCATAGGTGGCAGAGGGCCCTGTGCATTGGCTGAGATATGGACACTTTGCAATGAGCAACTGCATCTGTGGCCACATGGAAGGGCAAATCCCAGAGTGCCCTATGCCTCCCCAGTTCACCAGACAGCCCTATGAATTCTTGACATGCATCACTACACAGAAGTGCTGGGCCGGCAGGGCCCTGCACTTCCTTCGGTGGACAAAGTCTTCCCTTGGTGCAGGACCCAGAGGGTCCTGTGTGTCTGCATCTGTTCATGCAAGTCCCAATGGGGCTTCCGTGAATGAAGATACGATTCCATTATCTCAAACAGATAGTAAATTCTTTGCAAAAAAACTACATTAATGCACCAGTTAGGGTTCAACTTAATGCAAACAAAAGTAGTGAAATGCAGTGTTAGGGTTTCCAACCATAACTCTCCACCCCTCAAGCAGCAAAAGGACAAGACCACACAAGCAACAACAGACAGCCATCATCAGGTAAGACATACAACTGTTTCCAGATGACACAAATGCAGTAACATTGAAGTGGTACCATTGTGGATTTGTATCTGTGGCTGTATTTTATGCAGGCACTCCTGTGTGTGCATCTAATACAGCGTGCATGAGTATGTGTGGCTATAGAAGTGCAGGCCCAATGGCGGCCTGCCCTTCTGTAGGAAGAAGGCCTCATGGGGTCTGCTCCACTGCAGCCAGAAGAACAGTGACACCAGCCAGAATGCAATGCAGTGATGCTGCAGTATATCACAAAAATGCTGCAGTGTGCTGCAGAGAACACTGTAATGCAATGGTAATTAAACCCCTTTTTACTGCAGTATGTTGTGACATGTCATTTACTGCAAGTTACTGCATTGCATCATTGCTGGCTCTGCTGCATTTATTCATACTAACATACTAACATACTAGACGCCAACAGAGTAGGCCTATTGGTCTATCAAGTTTGCTCATGCTTCAGCACCCTAATTGGGTACCATAGCCCTCTGTCTGTCTCTTTCCACTGTTACTCCATCCCCCAGTCCTTCCCCCCGGGCAAACCAGCCTCTGCTTCACCCCTTGCCTATACCTGTACCACCCTTTCTTGAATCCCTCCACCATAGCTGCCTGTATCAGCTCCCTGGGCAGCGCATTTTTATGGTTCCACCACTGTCTAGATGAAGTACCTCCTCCTCCTCCACCTTGCCCCCTAATCCTACCACCCTCAATCTTCCAACTGTGTCCTCTGGTGATTCCACCCTCCTTCAGTCAAAAGATCCTATCTCGGTTTACCTTATTTACTCCCCTGAGGTACTTGAAGACCTCAATCATGTTCCCCCAGCCCCTCCTCTCCTCCAGCGAGAACAGGTTGAGCTCCCCTAGTCATTCCTCATATGTCATATCCCCCATGCCCCAGATAATTCTAGTTGCTCTCCTCTGAACCCTCTCCAGGATTTGGATGTCCCTCCTTAGGTGTGGCCTCCAGAACTGCACACAGTACTCAAGATGTGGTCTAACCGGGCTGTTGTACAGTGGCAAAATCATCTCCCTGTTCCTTGGGGTAATCTTCCTAGCGATGTAACCCAGCATATTATTTGCCCTGACTGCAGCCCTCCTGCACTACTGTGAATTATTCATGTTAACATCCATCAAGACTCCTAGGTATCTTTCCCCTGCCATGGCCTGCAACTTATCCCCCCCCCGGGTGTACACATAGTTGGGTTTTCCCACCCTAGGTGTAGCACCTTGCACTTGGAGGAGTTAAATTAAAATTTCCAGGTGCATTACCACCTATCCAGAGTATCCAGGTCCTCTTGCAGGGGCTCATTTCACACCTGATACCTTCATTGATGTTGGAGATGTAGGCGTTAAACAGGAGTGGCCCCAGGACTGATCCCTGTGGGATGGCACTTATGACCTCCCTAGGAGATGAGACCTCCCCTCCGACTACTACCCGCTGAGTGTGACCTGAAAGCCAATTTCCAATCCACCTAAGCGTCAATGGGCCTACCCTCATCCCCCCCAGCTTCTCCCTTAGGCCAATGTGAGGGACCAAATCAAATGCCTTGCTGAAGTCCAGGAACAGTACATCCACTGGTCTCTCCCGTCAAGTGCTGATGTCACCCACTCATAGAATTCTACAAGGTTTGTTTGACACGATCTACCTGGCACAGACCTATGCTGTCAGTCATCCAGGCAACCAATGTCAAACTGATGGGCCTTTAGTTTCCTGGCTCTTCTCTCAATCCCCCTTTATGGATGGGCACAACATGCACCTGCTTCCAATCCCTTGGCATCCTCCCTGTCTGGAGCGATAACTTAAAGAGATCCACCAGTGGCACAGCCAAAACATCCATCAACTCCCTCAGTACTCTGGGATGAATAGCATCAGGCCTCAGAAATTTATCCTTTTTTAGGGACTGGAGGGCTTCCCACACCTGACTGATAGGAATATCAGCATCTGCCCCCCACCCCCATTCAGCAGAACCAGCCTGATATCTCATCCCTGGCCTACCTCCCCCAGAGGCTTGTTCTTCAGCAGGTACCCCAATAGTCAGGACTGCTGTGCCTTCTGTGTCCTTCAATCCCTTTTTTGGAGTTCCCTAGCCTCCTCCCTAGTGAACATTGAGGCAAAGTACTCATTCAGTAACTTTACCTGCTCTCCAGCCCTTTCCACCCACCCCTCAGCTGTCCTTAACCTACTGAGCTGGCCCTTGACTTTCCTCCACTCACCAATATACCTAAAGAACCCCTTTTCCCCCACCCCATTTCCCCTGCGCCAGCCTCTGCCGTTGCCCCTCTCACCACTCTGGTGACTTTCTTCTTTGCAAGGTGATAGTTCTCTCTATCCTTCTTTCCTCTCATTTTTTTGTACTTACTGTAGGCAGCCTTCTTCTTCCTTACCACCTCCTGGACCTCCTTAGTCCACCAGCATGGTTTACAAGACCTACCGCCCTTGTGCTTCACTCTTGCACAGGTCCTGGTGGCCTCCTGTAGCCCCCGCTTTATGATCTCCCACCTACCTTCCACGTCCAAATCTGGTTTTATCTCCCTCAAATGCCCCTTGAGAATTTCCCCCATGTTCTGAAAGTCTGTCCCCCTAAAATCAACTATCATTATCCTTGAATGATCCCCCCCCTCACAGTTTAAGCCAAAACCAGATTGTGTTGTGTTCGCTCCCAGCTAGGGGTTCTTCCACTACCAGATCTCGTACAAGATCCCCATCTGCTAAAACCACATCCAGGATATGACCCTCCCTCATTGGGTCCATCACCTGCTGATTGAGGAACGCATCCTGGAAGCCATCCAGAAGCTTCTGCTCCTGGTTACAGTGGATGTCATAGTACCCCAATCAGTAGCTGGCATAATGGTCTCCCATCAACACCACTCCTTCCCTTCAGTCCCACTGCTTGTAATGTTAGCCAACAGGCAATCCTCCAGGTCCTCTGCTAGTCCTGGGGGCCTATATACCACCACCAACTGGATCCTCCCTCCCACGGAGGTTCACAAGGTGACCCATAGAGCCTCCACATTGCCGTCTGCTTCCTTCACTCATAATCTCAATGTTATTCCTAATGAACATTGCTACTCCTCCCCCTCTACCAGCCTTTCTGTCCTTCCTTAGCACAAAGTACTCACTCAGATTAAGGTCCCAGTCATAGCCTGGGGTGGCCCAAGTTTCAGTGACGGCTGCTACATCCACACACCCCCCAAACAGCATGGCCTGGAACATTTTATTCCCCGTTCTCCTGGCATTTATTAAAGCCACCCTCCAACCCTTGGCCCTACCCCTTTTTTTCCATATCCTCCCTAGATCTTTCATACGTTTGTCCACACTTCTTCCCTAGGGCACCGTCTGTCCCCCCTCTATGGTGTCGCAGGCCAATCCTACCGGCAGTATGGATGGCCAGATCAGCCCAGCAGTGCCCCCCTCCCCCTTCACAATTTTAAACCCCATCTAGCCTGCATTAAATCCATCAACCCCATTTGAGAACCTCCTTCCCTACCAGATTTAGGTGAAGCCTATCCCGGACATACAGTCCCTTGTCTTCCCAAACTCCCCCCCAGTCTCCCAACACCCCAATCCCCTGTGCTTCACCCCACTGCCTGAGCCAGTCATTAATCTCCCTGATATTCTGTTTGTTCTCCACAAAGACCTTTGGCACTGGCAGGATTTCTGAGAGGGAGACTGTGCATCCATTGTCATGACAGACCCTGGCCAGTTCTCGTAACCTTGCCTGAATTTCCAGCACACTATTCCCTTCAATATCATTTGTTCCCAGATGCATCAGGAAGTCCGGTGATCCTCCACAGTCCCTCACCAGCTCATACACCATGAACGTCACCCTATGTACAGTCAGACAAGAAATACCCACTACCTTAACTGGACGGGATTTTCCCTCACCCTGCCCCACCCAATGAATACCCCTGATCTTGGAGTCTCCCAGCAGGAGAACCTTAGTGTCCCCCTTGATCTTTTGTGCACCTCCTTTTTGGACTCCCCCACCAGCCTCTATCACCTTCCCCTCCTCGAGACCACTTTCCCTTGACTTCTCTCCAGACCCTCTACAAGAGAACCCCTAGCCGCCCTACCCCTCTTGTCACGCCTATTATAATTGAGTTCCCCGGCTCCCCCCAGTTTAGCCTCCTCCCCACTCCCTACCCCAGTCGAGCCTTTTTCTCTGACCTCCTCTCCCTTCCAGCTCCCACCTCTCCAGTCCCCCCAACACGGCATTCCCATTACCATCAACCCCTCCTACCTCCTCCATTTACCTCTTGCCTATTTCCATGCCCACTTGCATGTCCCCCTTACCTTTGGGTTTTTCTCTGTTATGATCCTTCCCCCTCGAAGAACACCCCTCCCTCGTCTCAATCTCTTCTCCTTTCTCACCCAGTTGACTCACAGCATGTACACCTTCCTTCTGTTGGTATCCCCTTTCCCTTCTTTGACATTTGATTTTCTCCCTCCCCTGCTAGCATACTTATTTGAATTACTGATGCCCACCCTTGTCCGATGCACCGTATCCCTCTCTTCTCCACCCTTCTTTTCCTCCTCTACCCCCCCTCACCAAGTCCTCTCCAACCAACTTACTCAATGGCTCAAATTTATTATAGCACTCAAAGGCAACCTCCTTTTTTTGTCCTGTTTTCCCTCTATCCACTCCTCCAATACGCCCCCTGTCAGTCCCAACTACCTGTTCCCCCTACCGCCTATGATTTAGCCTGTTTCCTCTAACAGTTATCACCCAGGTAGCTACCTCCTTTGCTACTAGCCCACGCCCCATAGGTTCTCCACTCCTGCCTGATAAAACAGATCCAGGTCGCACTCTATCACTGCCCTCCTGCTCCCTACAGGCCCTCCCAGACATGTTTATCCCCCCAACAGCTCCAGTTTCCTCCATTCCCAGTCAAGCTTCCCCCTGATCTGCAATAACTGCCTACAGACTGAGCAACCTCCCTTTCTCCCTCCAGGCCTAGTTTAGGACCATGGATGCCCTGCAGCCACTGCACCCTACAATCCTGCCAAAGATGAAAGCCCTGGTGGCTGGGGACCACCCCCAGAGGCCCTCTCCAAACATTCTTGGATGTTCGCCCTTGACCAGGTCCCCACCCCCAGGTAGACCTACCCACAACCCTCTACAGCCAGCCATACAGGGCGATGTAGCCCATGAAATTAAAAACACAGCTCTTGGACCAAGCTACTAAGCAGAATAAAAGAGCATGAACAGAGTTAAATCCCCTAACAGTTCCAATAATAGTCAGAGTCACAACTGGAGAAAACCCCAGTATAGCCACCCAACCAATCAGTGACCTACCTCCACCTGGCCCCTCCTCCTCCAAGCATTTAATAGAGATTGGGGCTGGGGTGTGTGGGTGGTAAACTAGCCTCCCAAGAGCGGCTGGACTTGTCCCTTAAAAGGCCCAGCCACGAGTCCTGAAAATGGCGCCCTGGCTTTTGATTAGGCGCTCCAACTCAGATCAATGAACTCCTCCTAGCCACTGATATGACCATCCCCAGCTCCAAATGTGCTCCTTATACAGCTCCTGCAACAGCTCTTTCACTGCCGATGCAGCCTGTGCCATCCTACAGGACCTCTGGACCCCAAGAAGCAGCCTGCTGATGCATCCTGCGCAGTCCCCCACTCTTCTGTGAGTAAGTCCCAAGTATCCCAAGAGCGCATGGGCTAGTCCCTTTAAAGGCCCAGCCACAAGTCCCAAAAATTGTGCCCTGGTTTCCTATTGGGTGCTGTGACTCAGATCACTGAACTCCTCCTAGCCACCAATGTGGCCTGCATAGTTGCCCTGCTCTTCTGCAAGTAAGTCCCAAGTATGTAATATAATAATCTTTTCCACCAGGAGACAAATGATGAAAAATAACCAAATCCACAGGAAATGGTGAACTACTGGGGACCAGTAAACTGTTGTCACTATAGATCAGGGGTTCTCAAATGGTGAGGCCAGCCTCCCTGGGGAGGCCCCAACCTGTTCAAGGGGAGGCTCAAGCAAGTCTTGAAAAAGTACTGTATTTAAATTTTGAACTTTATAGATTTTGTGTGAAGGGATAAGGCAAACTGAAAAAGGATAATAGTAGGTGAATTTATGTATTTATTCACAAGTGGGTGACCAGGGAAGGTACTGTACACTGAGCCATGGCTTATTTCAGGTGTACCAAGGGAAGGGTAATGAGAGAATACAGTTCAAAATGTAACTGCAAAACACTCAAGCAATACAAAAGAAATAAAAGTGCAAACAAATTAAGAATAATAAACTAACAATGCGAGCAGTTGATTAATTAGACTGGCAGCAGAACTGTCCAAATACAATAGTTAACATACAGGCACTAGGAATAAGAGCAGGAGGGAGCAAATGGTCCCGGACGTTGCTTAGAGCAGGGTGAGAGGGCGAAACAGAGGTTAGCAGGAAGGATTATTCAGTTAGAGGAAACAGAAAAGCAGTCTGACCCACAAAGGTATGGCAGTAGGGTAACAATGGTTCAAGAGTCAAAATATTGGAGCAAGTAGGTTGTCCTGTTGGGGAAGGGGGGTTACAATAAGCTTAATAACATGAGAGCCAGCTACGCAAAGAGGTTTCAATTTATTCCTGATGTACTGTGAAAAGTAGGCTGTTTTTCTATGGGGAGGCCCAGAAATATTTCTGTATTTTGGGGAGGCTCAAGATCTTTTCCATGGCTTAGGGGAGGCTCACTATGACAAAGTTTGAGAACTGTTGCTATAGATCAAAGACCCAGAATGTGTTAAATCCCTGAAGGTGATGAACATTGGCCTGGGGCATATGCAGGAAGTAAAAACCCTTTGTTAGTGTCTTCCCTTTGTTTAAATGGTTGTGAATAGTTCTCAAAGACAAGCACAGATCCCTTTAGAAACAGAACAGATGGAAATGTGGATTCAGTGCAGCACTCCACAACTCAGAACTTGTAGAATTTCTTTGCTGGATTTAACTTTGTTTGTGATGGCTTCCAAAAAGAGTTGATTTATAATGAGAATGCCAATACCTGCTGGTGATGTGTTCCAGTTTCTTAGTCCAGGAAACTTTCATAGATATCATGTCCAAGAATGGTCTAGTTCCTCCAAGCAGAAACACATAAAAATACACAAAACTAAACTACTGACAGAGACAAACACCCACCCACACAGCCCAAGGAGGTGGAGCATGTACTGTAGGAGGTACTTCACTAGACAGCATAATCCATTAATGTATGCTTTTCTATATGCATCTGTGCAACTGAAAAAACTGCTACCCTCTTGAACAATTTCTAGATCCACTGATGAAGCAATTATGCCTACATTACAACAGTGCTTATGTCTGCCTAACTGCAGGCCTCAGAGGGCCTGCCCTTCTGAAGTCCACTCCCAGACCAAGTGGCTGCAACTTCACAGTAGAATAAAATATCAAACCTGCATTACGGCCAAGAAAATAACAATGGGTCTTGCTCCGCCCGGAGTCTGTGCTCTTTTCACACCCAGATCTAGCAACTCCAATACGAGGAGGTCCAAGCAACACTCCCTACAAATCCTGAGGTGCCATACTACTCAAGGTCAAAGATCATTTTCCTACAGGCTAAACTCCCTTAGTAATGACAGCTCTGCTGCACCGACGCTTGGAGTTTTCAAGACCAGACTTATACTCTCACTACTTGCCTCCAGCTCTTGTGACTGCTCACTCAATTAGTCCACCATCCTCCTGCCTATGCCACCACAACAAGCACTTTGGTTTAAATGCTGCCACCATAACCTAGCACTTTAACTCTCTGCCCTTGACAAGGTCCTTTGGCTGCCTGCCCGCTTCCTCCTGCCTCTCTCCTAACTACTCCTATCTTCTTTTCCTCCCCCTCATCTCAAACTCTCCTTTCTCCCTCCCCCCTACACCTTCTTACCTCACTCCATCTTACTCCAAAATCCTTTTCCCCCAACTGTGTCTGCATGTTTGTCAAATGTTTAATGATAATTTACTGTCTTGCAATGCATACTGTACCATCTGACGTGGAACTTTTGTAAAAGAGCCTTGGCTCAAAGGTATTGTGTTAATCCTAGAATTAAATAAATAAATAAATTGTGTATGTTTTATACCTGTTGCTGAAGAGGTGCAGGACCCTCAAGAGCCTGCACTTCTGCAGACAAAAGTAGTGTTGCAATTTACACTTAGTGGTGTCTGTGGTTCTGTAGCCAGAAGTTGGTGTGTATGTCTTCCACATGCGGCTGTAGAAGTGCACTCCCATCAAGTGCGTGTATGTTTTACAGTGTGCTTGAGTACCTGAGGCTGCAGAAGTGCTGCCTCTATAGTGGCATGTGCTTTGTAATTTGGGTATCATGGATTTGTATCTGTTGCTGCAGGGCTTGCACTTCTGCACACAGAAGCAGTGTTGTGATTTGAGTATTGTGGATTTGTATTTCAGCAAAAAGTGAGTGGTATGTCTTGCAGTGTGCATGTTGCAGATTAAAATCCATGAAGGTAACACATTAGTGCTACTGCATGTGTGCCATCTTGAAACAGTTGTATGTAGTCTGTCTTACCAGATTATGGCTGTCTGTGGTTACTTGTGTGGTGTTGTCCTTTTGCTGCTTTTGTGGGGGGGGTTGGAAACCCTAATACACATTTCCATACTTTTGCTGCATTATGTTGAACTGAGAGAGAGAGAGACAGAGAGAGAGAGAGACAGATAGACAGATAGAGATAGATAGATAAATAGACAGAGATAGATACATAGATATTGATAGATAGATAGATAGACAGACATATAGATAGATAGATATTGATAGAGAGATAAAGATAGATAGAGATAGATAGATATAGAGATAGTATTGATAGAGAGCTACAGAGCTAGAGATAGATAGATAGAGACAGAGTGATAGAGATAGATAGCTAGCTAGATAGATAGACAGACAGATATTGATAGACAGATATAGATAGCTATAGACAGAGATAGATATTGATAGAGCGATAGAGCGATAGAGCTAGAGATAGAGCTAGCTAGAGAGATAGATAGAAAGAGATAGTTAAATAGAGAAAGAGAGAGAGAGATAGAGACAGATAGTGATAGAGAGAAAGATAGACAGACAGACAGAGACAGACAGATAGATAGATTGAGGTGCTGAGGGTTGTGGTGCTAGATGCCACACCTCTCACTGCACCAGTGACTCAGGTTTGGGAACAAGGCCGGGTTGTCAGGGTGGGCCTGGGGGGTGAGGAGCAAAATCGAGTCGCCACAAGGCAGATCTTTCTCTCCTGGGAGATATTGAGGCTTCCCAGTCACTGGCTGCCACCTGGTGGAGAACAGATAGCAGCGCCGACCTAGGGAGCTCCAGTGTTAGCCATAGGGAGGGGCGGAAGGGGCTGAGCCAGCGTCACAGCCCATGTGCTGGGGCCCCGGAACCAGGGAAGAAAACGCGCAAAAAACAAATAAAATATATATAAAAAAAAGAGGTAGATAGATAGGTAGATAGATAGATAGATATGTTGAAAAAGAGTAAGATGAATTGAGGCCATGTTGCAATATTTTGTAAGCTGCTGAATAAGGATATAGGATGGGAAACTGAGTTATATATGCTCTTTTTTGAAACATTAGGAAAACCATGCCTTTTCAAAAGACATTTCAGCCTGAAGGGAGCGACACACATTTTTCTGCAGCTGGACTTAGTGTTACTGGTGGCAATGCCTACTGTTCATGTTTCTTCAGCACATCAGTCATACTGTGCATCTTTTGTGCAGTAGAGATATGGTTAAATGTGATCTAAACATAATTGCTTTGTCCACAGAAATTCTAGCAAATCACTGTTTTTTTTCTGTCACTGTCAAATTAACTCCAGAGGAAAAATTATGACTTGGTTGCCAAACAATTTTGAGGCGCCATGCATGATGAACCTGGAGCATAATTGCAGGCCCCAAAATTTGTTCTTGTTAAAGAACCTGACACCCAAGCCATCAAGAAGACAAAGAGAGAGATAGTGGTAAAATATGAAAGGTGTCTCCAGGGACTGCTGACTGCTTTTAACTATTTTTGCTGACATGCTTATGCAAACATTTGTGTGACAGATGCACCTTAATTTTAATTGATGATTGCTGGTTATTTTTGTGCTGAAAAGCAATCCAGAGAATTATTTTTTTTTTATTTAATGTACCCTTGGATATCACCGGAGATCAGAGCTGAAAAACTTTGTCTAGCATGGTGGCTACATACAGGCTAAATATTTGATACAATGTGCCTTTACTAAATCAATATGCAATGCCCCTTTTCATTTTTTTTAACCTTGAAGAAAACTGTGAGCATGTTCAATAAATACTGAAGTTAAAAAGTGTACTGAAATCTGCAGTGTAAATATGGTTGCTTTCCCATCCCACTTACCTCCCAAATTGAAAGAGGAATATCAGAGGATGGTGATGTGTAATGATGTGTGGTCTGTCTCTTTAAGGAAGCTGGTCCCTAGGACTGCCCTAGCTCCAGGTAGTAGCTAGTCTTACATGTTAGTGCTGTGAACTCTGCAGCCTGTTCCTGTCTGGGACGCAGAAGATGCTGGTTTCAGATAGCTGAATTCCCTTCCATAGGCTTTCCACCCTTACAAACACTATGGCAAACATCCGTAAACTATTTTGTGATTTTCCCTTCTTATGTGGATGAAGGTGTTTATCTTTTCAGTAGTTTTAAATAAACTACTGTCAGGTTTTGCTATCAATGGCCTCGATTCACCAACATGTGTAACATGCGATGCACCACGTGACTGATCCACGGATGGTCATATGTTTGAATCACATGCATGTTACACCTAAGCAGGATGTACAGCTGGGCTACACAGTGTGCATTAGCATGGCTTGCGTACACCCTAGGGAAGTTCTGCATGGAGGGGGGTCAGATGGACATGGACTGCAGATGAGATGCAATGCATATGTACAATGCTGTTTACTCCAATAAGAAAAATGCACAGGCCATGGCATAGATATGCCAGGCAGCCCCTCCCCCATTGTGACCTTTACAATAAACTTACTTGGCTCCCACCAGGCCATCATCAGAGATTTGTCCTAGGGTGTTTCACTGACAATTTTTCAGAACAGCCACTTCTTCTGTCCTGGCAGAGCTCCTTAAACCTGCCTACTCCTCATATTCCTTAAGGCTGCATGGTTCTGCAGTATTTCAGGTTCTCAATACCCACACGCAAATGGGTGACAGAGCATTTGCTACCTGTGCTCCTAGACTATGGAATTCCCCTTCCTGCCCATGTTCATACTACCCCCTCCCACACCTGTTTCCTAAACTCCATCTGGGATCACTTGCTGCTCTCCTCAGCATGTAAGTGCACTTAAGACAATAGTGGCCCTTCTAACAAGTATCGAATTGATACTTTGGTCCTCCATGCGGGGCACTTTCCTGAGCTCTGCGTTGTTGCCCTCCCAACCATACCTGCTCACAGTGTTTCTTGGGTATGTATTTTGTGAAATTTTGAATTGTCTCTCTGTCTCATCTTGCAATGCCTGTATATTGTTTACCTGAACTCTATACAGCCTTATCCTGTCTGTAAATTGCTTCCTTGTTTCCTTGTAACCTCCTGGGTCACACCTGAAAATAGGTATCTGTTTTTTGTCTAGTGTGCTTACCTGGTTAGCAAAAGCTAAATAAATAAAATAAATAGACCCCTGCCGTGAACCATGGGGCATGCCCCAAACACCTGTCATCCCACAGGGATATACCTGAATGCACACTGCAGCTGTACCATGCCCCCCAATGTGGTACACATGCCACAGAGTTGTAGGGATGTGAGGGATAGGCCCATGCCAGACAATAGTCCCAGTAATACAGTACCACATTCAATGTCCCCTGTAGAAATGATCTAAAAGGGCATACTACATGATGTAGCAGTAACAGCCACTCTCCGTATCCCACAATCTTCAGTGTCCTTGATGCAGGCCATGTGCCCCCAGTGCCCTGTGGTGCACCCTGGGCTGTGTTGTGGCAGGTTGCGGATGTACTACGGGCATCCAATGGACCTGGAAATGGGTCCCACACCCCACATGCATACTGTGTCATTCAGAGTACATCATGGGGCCCCTGAAGAACCAGACAACAACCATGCCATACTGAACAGTATACAGTAAAGGTGTGACACATGGGTAGCCCAATCAGAACTCTGTGGCTCCATCACCTGGTGCAACTACCCCATGTTAGCAAACATACCACATAGTTCTGATTCCCACCATACCACCCATATCTTTCAAATGGGGTGCCCCTACATGCAGGTGCCCAAAGGGCCTGACCAACCCAGTACCCATGTAAGAAACCGAGTGACACAGTAGACTTCAGAACAGTGCAATATTTATATGGCAACAGAAGTCACTGGCAGGGCCATACAAATGTCAGTGCAAAAGATAAACAGTGCAGCAAAATCTGTGGTGGAGACATGGCAATTGTAAGAACACTGCAGTGTTATTCATTGCTTTTTTCACAATAGGGGAGGAGTCCCTAATGGTCCATCTGGGGTCTAATGAGTAAACAAATGTCCCAATTGTGGATGATTTCCCTTTTATAAACGTGGGTCCTCAACTAAGTGTCCTAGCATGTCTGCCTATGTCCTGTATATCCATGATGATGTAGGCCAACCCAGATGAGGTGTGCTGGCACCCCCTTGACCAGTTAGAAATAGTATCGGAGGTCTGGCTTGGTGCAGGGATCACTGAAGGAGTTCATTGAGTCCACAGAATATTTTGTTCTTTTGCCCTCTATGTCCTGGAACAGTTGATAATGCTTCATGACAGTCAGCCCCTCGTAGACTGTGTCTACAAGGGACTCAATATGCACCTGAGCCTCCAGGAGATATGGTAGTGCAGTGTCCTTTCCCAAGTCTATGCTTCACATGGATCTTTTTTAAGGCTGCATCATACACCCAGTCCTCCCAGTTCCATTCAGTCTTGTCCCGAAGCACCTCTGGGACATAGGGATAGATGTGTTGGGGGTACTCCTGCTTCATCCAATGGTGCATCATCCTGTCTGCATTGGACCACTTGGGTACTGGGCATATGTGGCACTGTGGGGTCTGTCCTGGCTGCTGCCACTGTCCCCTGTCATACTGAGGGAGGTGGGACTTGTCCTTTCTGTAGCCCTCCAGCAGCAGTCATTTCTGTTGGTGCACCTGTGATGCCATGTTTTCCTGCATTTGATGCACCGGGTTTTCTGTCCTGTGGTCCCCTAGATGGCCCCACAGGAGGCAGTATCCCCACAACAGTCCCAACAGTACCAGCAACTGTGGGGTGAGGCATCTTGGCTGAGGTCTATTGGGTGACAGGGCTGTCCAAATGGGCATCCCATTGCTGTTGCCCCTTGGAGGCTGGTTACATTGATGTGCCATTCCATGGCATGAACCACCCCGTTAAATACATTCTGTGGACTCCAGGTCTGCTGTACCCAATGTTCACTGCTTCTCTTTCATCACTCAGTGGTTTAGTTGTCCCAAGTGGAGGTGGCAGTAGTGGCACCAGCCCCTGTTTCACAAGGAACCACCTCCTCCAGTCCTCAACCTCTAATTCTCCATACTTCCCAAAGGGTACAGCCTTGGACACTGTTGGGGTCAGTGGTGTAGTCCTGGAAGGTTCTTGGCCCCCTTGCATAGGCATAGTACTTCAACATCGAGACCCCTGTGGTTGCACAAGTTGCAGCGTTCATGTACCTGTGGGGCAGGGTGCATACTTGGCTCTCTTCAGCAGCCATTCCAGAGTACCTAGAGGTACCATAATTTCTCATGGGTCTCCATCCCCCCATTTTGATACACTGAGAACAAGACACACAGATTAGTGTCCAGCTCATCATATGCTGTACCCTGCCTTCCCAAACCTACGCAACATTTGCTCCTATACTTTATGGTTAACCAAACAGACTGATGTTGCTATGCGTCATCTTGCATATCTGTCTATTTGTATATGCACCCTTTCTATTGTTCGGTATACTTTGTATCTGCCATGTGCCCACCTGATTGATAGCATAGCTGGTATAAACTGAAGCAAACTGATTTAGAGCAACAAGGAAGCAAATAAAACCAGCAACTGAAATATGCATAAAGGTGCTTACTTTATTATTAGCTTTACATGTGATTTCCACAATTGCCATACACCAATATGTCCAACCAATCCAAAAAGAATCAGAAAAATAGATTCCCTCCTGAGATTGGGGGTAACAGCTCAGTAGCTTCAGCAGCTAAATTTAAAGCAGTCTTCGGTGCTGTATTCAATGAGACCTGCCTCTACCCTGGTGCTTCATCTCAAACAGAAACTTCATGAGGTGGCATTTGTACCTGTTTAAACCACCCTGTGGTCTCCTCTGCGTGGCTTTCCAGGTGAGGAGCACACAATGGTCCCTCAGTTTCTCTTGCAGCCTGGTCCCCCATACAGCAGTCTCTTCGCTGGACACATCACTGTCAGACCTATAGCCTACTGTCCTGACCATCCGGGGGGTAGAAAGGGTACTCACCAACAGTCCTCCACAGAAGGCACAGCTCAGTTTCATATGTCTGACATGCTCGCAGTATTAGGATCACCCTGTGGATTTTTATACTACCAGCAGGACCATTGAAGTGATTGCTGTGATGTGCAGGTGGTGACCTGCCATCTAGTGGGCACTGTTCAGCTCCCTGCTTGCGCCCAAAATGTCTGCCTGATCACGTGAACCATTTGAGTCTCCATGCTTACTACACCCCCCTTTGGTATTATCATAAGGTATTATCACTTGCAGGGACCTGAGGTGGGTGGTGACAGTCTCTGCATACTGATGGGGTAGGGCATGCCTTCGAGCATGATTCTCAATTACACCCAAACATGGCCTTCCCTTTTAGGGTGATTCACGTGACAGTGTCCATCTCGCTCACATGTGAGGTGAGGTCCATGGGCCATAATGGGCATGGCAGAACAGAAGACATGACCTGGGCCAGGGTATATGGTCAATGCACTGCACAGTACTACAGTACCACAGTAGGCCTTGCTTTTGATGATTCTCCCCTCAGTAAGCTAAATGTCCACAGCAGTGCCACTGATGGATTATCCTCTGACATCGCCACAAACCCAAGACACTCCTCCTTCTGCTTTCAACCAGTTACATTCAAACAGGTGGAGGACCTGCTAAAATCTCTGGACACAAAAAAGTGTGGCGGTGCTGATCTTATATAACCATTTTTCTTGAAAACAGGCTTTTACCATCTGACTGCCCAAATCGCCCACCTATTTAATAGTTCCCTAATTCAGGGTGAATTATCTCCTCTTTGAAAAATAGCGCACATCATTCCCCTTTTCAAGTCTGGAGATCCTACTGATCTGAACAACTACCGTCCTATTTCACTGCTTCCTACCCTGTCAAAAGTCCTAGAAAAAATTGTCAATTACCAATTTAGGGATTATCTTGAATCTGAGAACCTCCTGAACCCGGCCCAATCAGGTTTTAAACCTAAGCACAGTACTATAACTGCCCTCGCCAAAGTCTCCAATGACTGGCAAAATGCTTTGGATACAAAAAAACACGTCTATGCCCTCTTTCTGGACCTTAGTAAGGCCTTTGACACCGTGGATCATAGCCTTCTGCTTATCGTCATGAACAGCCTCGGCCTAGACAATACTGCCCAAAAATGGTTTGAATGTTATCTCTCCAACAGAGTGCAACAGATTAAAGCTCAAGGGGAACTGTCTCTGCTTAAAACCCTTCTTCAGGGTGTGCCTCAAGGATCCATCCTGGGCCCCATCTTATTCGCCTTATACATAAACCATATCGACTCTCACATACGCTCAGGCTACACACATCTATTCACTGACAATATGGTTCTCTACACTATTAACTCATCCCTGGACATCACTTATAATGAGCTACAACACGACTTTGTCACCTTCCAACACAATTTGCTAAAGCACAAGCTCCTGCTTAATGCTAAAAAAACCAAGGCTATGATCTTATCTCCAGGGGCCACTATCGAACCACTTGATTTACACCCTATTAGGTGAACCCTTGGAAATAGTGGATAAGTTTAAGTACCTGGGTGTCTGGTTGGATAACTGGCTTACTTATACGGTACATCTGAATGAGTTATTAAAAAAGCTAAGACAACGTCTAGGTATCTTTTATTGCATGAGATATCTCCTCACACTAGAGGCCAGAAAGACACTGGTCCTTACGACCTTTATTCCACTGCTCGATTATGCAGACATTCTTTACAGCCACTGTTCAAATCAGGCATTATGTAAATTAGACACCCTCTATCACTGTGCCTTGTGGTTTGTTCTAGATATGCCCAGTCGTACCCACCACTGCTTGCTCTACCAAAAGCTTGCCTGGCCATCTCTTACATTGAGGAGGCACAAAATTGCCCTCCTGTGGTTCTATAGTGCCTTAACCGATAAGCTACCAGATTATATCTCTGCTCTCTTTGTACCCGTAACAGGAGCATATGGCCTAAGAAGCACATCCCTTGTATCCTACAAGGTGCCAAGAATAAGGTCCCAGTATGGTAAGGCTTCTATCAGTTTATCCCTTCCTACCCTTTGGAACAACATGCAAAAGATACTAAGGTTCTCATCCCTGCCGAGTCCCCATACCTTTAAGCTGTCTATCACATGCATCCTGAAGGACATATGTACCTACCACAGGTGATTCTCCTACTGGCCTCCCTGCCCTGCTCTCCAATTACTTTAGCACTTACCTACAACTCCAGCAGTTCTCTGCACATCTCCCTCTGTTTATTCTTCTTACCCCCGATCTTACTAAGTTCTTGTCATCACACCCCCTAGTGTTGTCTTCCCCCTCCTAAATCCCTCCTCCCCCCATCCTTCTCCATTAAAGGTTGACCCTCCTGGTCGGTCCGTTCATGCGTTCTTGTTCTATTGTTTGTATAATCAGCTTACCACACCCTGTTACTTCCTTGCCTTGTTAAGTATTCCTCAGACTTTGGTGTTCCCTCAATTTTAAATTGTTAACAATCTACACACTCTGTATTATCCAATGTTATTGTTGCTATTTTTTCACTGTATGTAACAGCCTGCTCTAATTGTCCAATTGTATTATTGTGTAATTAATTCTGCCAGGACCATCTTGAAAATAAGCTTGCTCAATGATGACTCTGCCTGGCTAAATAACATTTTGATTGATTGATAGAGTCCTGTGACAAGTACACAACGTCTCCACACTTGATGTCCACACATTCGACAGGTGTCAGCAGTAATGCAAGGACAGTTTATTCCTACATGTATCTTACACCAGCAGGACATGGGTCAGCAGCTTGGACATCTCAGCATCGGACTAGCATCCATGGCTGTGGTCATGTTGATCTGTATCACTCTTTCCATATCCACCACTCCACATGTATGTGCATGTGCATCGGAGTTCTGCATGTTTGTGGCAGTATGGATCATCTTATATGGTGGGGTCAAGGGGTGTGCCTGCCTCCAGAGGACTCTGCCATGCCCTGCTCCACACCCTCCAGTGTGCCCTTGTGCACCTCTCTGTCCATTCATGGGGATGTTGGTGAATGCTGGCTGTTTTGCATGCCACCCCAGATGAGCACCAACTCACCCACCACTGTGCTCCATTCTGGCATATGTGGCTGTATTTGTGAATAAAGCCCAATATGTGAACTCTTTCCTGATTTGCCACTGAGCAATCTGAGGCCACTACAAGGAAATTTATTGACCTTTATTTAATTATTTTATTTATTGAAATCTAGGATTACAATCTTTGAGCTACAAGCTCATTTACAAAGGTTCCACGACAGGCATACAGGAAATCTATATACACAGTACAAGCTACAGATGCGAAACACAGAGAACGCTGAAGGGAAATATTTACATAAACTTGATCAATTGTTGCAGCCGCTTGTACTAAAACCAAAAATATACAATAATTAATATTAGAGGATGGAAGGTTCATTAGGCAGCGCAGTAGGCCTTGAATAGGAGGAAAGGGGAATAGGTAGAGATAGTGGAGTGGGGTGGCGGCAACCTCAGGTCATGGGTCACTTTGTTGAATGGGGGTAGGGGGATGGGAGATAAGGCAGAAGGTGTGGAGGAGTTTGTTGGGTGGGTTGGGAAACATGTGAACTAGAGAGGAGGGGCAGGCATGGGAAGGGGGACCTGGGGGGATGGGAAAAGGGGGGTGAGAAACAGGTAGGCGGTGACCTCTCCTCTGTATTTTACAAATGTCACAGCACCACTGTGTTTGCCTTATCAAAGTACATTAGCTACACCAAATAGTCACACTTTTTAATCAAGTGTCACATGTTTATTACCAAGTCTTATCACTGAGGGAGGTGTTCCTTACTTTACATTCTTACATTGGTATCACTTTGTGTTTAATTATTTTAGTTTTTAAATCAGGAAGGGGGTTTGTAAAACTGTTTATCTTGTGAGTAACGCCAGAAGGGTCGAAATAACTGCATATTTGATTTTCCCTTGTGGGTAACTGGACTGTCTACTAATATTCTGTGACAGTTTGCATCAAAATATTTTTAAATAATTGTTTACTGTGTCTTTCCTTGTGCACAGCTGACTTGTTTTGGGGCAGATTGCTTTTAGAGCACAAATCACTGGGCTGGGGAGGTTTACCTGTGTTTGACTCAACTGTTTTTTGTTTTTATTTCTGTTTGTTTAGCAGGGTATGTTCTCTGTTAAATTGTTGTGTAGGTTGTCTTGCTGTCAGGAAGGTCAGCACTCATCGTAGTGGTGGGTCAGAACTTCTAGCTGATTGTTTCAAAAGGGCACAGTTTGGGCCCAAACCCCTTCCCTTACCCCACCCAGCCCTGGTACCATTTCCTTTATAACAGGGGTTTTGCCATCATTTCCACAAGAGGGCAAGGTGCATACCACTGTCATATCCTTTCCAGCATAATGTACTGACAATATAAGCATACACATTAATATATATATATATATATATATATATATATATATATTATATATAACAAAACAATAACTGGGGAAAAAAACTTACACAGGATAAACAGCAAGGTAGACAGACATGTGGGGAGTACTGCAATGTACTGACTGTGGGGCAGCAGCCTTCCGGGAGACTTTCTGGAGGATGAGATGCTGCCCTATTTGCAGGCAACTCTCTGCCCAGAAGGAGGAGGTTGCCCGTCTTCAGGCCACACTGGACAGTAGTAAGAGAACCTCCCCCACCCAGGGAGCACCAGGGCCACCACCACTACCTCAGAGATTGCCAAGAAAGTGCAGCAGTTGGACCACAGTGGGCTCATGGAGGGTGAGGGTAGTGGAACACAGGCACACCCAGTCAGTTGTACCACTCCACAACCCATACACCATTCTGATGGAGCATAGTTCCCCTATGGATGCACCCGCAGAGGAGACTAAGGAGGTTGTGGACAACTGTCACAAGGGAGCACCACAGGAATGAGGCAGAGGACACCACAGGGAAAGGAAGCCACTCCTGGTGGGGGACTCAATTATTAGGGGATAGAACTAGGGGGAGCAGGGAAAACTGAAGTAAGGTGCCTGCCTGGCACCATGGCTTGGAGGGACAGGAAGTGCATCCTCAGGATCATGAGAATAGCTGCATGGGAGACTGAGCTGGACATCATTGTCCACCTAGGGATGAATGGCTTCGCTTAACATAAGATTAGAGCACTGCAGGAGGAGTTTGTGGAGTTGGGGAGGGGCCTAAGGCAAGGAGCACACAAGGTATTCTTCTCAGAGGTGCTGCCTGTCTATGGCAAGGGTGAGGCGAGGGTACTTCGCACCATGTGATTCAGTGAATGGCTGAAAAAATGGTGCAGAGCACAGGGGTTTGGCTTTATTGGGGACTGGGGTTCCACCTGGAGGGATACAAGCTTATACTGGCAGGATGGTCTGCATCTGTCCAGGAAGGGAACAAGTATTCTGGGCGATCGGTTTAAATGCTTCATTAGCAAGCTTTTAAACTAGTAAAAGGGGGAGGCACTGATAAGCAGCAGGGAATCCCCAGCATCCCCCTACAAAACAGGGTACTAAATGAGGTAAAGACCAAGGTAGAAAGGTCAGTAGGGAGCAGGACAGGGGTAAATGGAGAAAGCAAAGTCAATGAGGACAGTGATGGTGCTACAAGAGGTTAAGCCATCAAAAATGGAGAGCAATGAGTACCAATGCCCTTAGTCTGGGTAACAAGCTTCCTGAATTAGTGGCCTTGATGGAGGAGGAACATCAGGATATCGTGGCAGTCACAGAAACATGGTACACACAGAACCATGACTGGGACGTAAACATACCAGGATACACTATCTACAGGAGGGACAGGGAGGGTAAAAGAGGAGGAGGAGTAGCTCTCTACATAAGGGAAGAAATCAAAGCAACAGAAGATAAGGGTAAACAGGGAGGAGAGGAAGCACTGTGGGTCAATTTAGAGACAGGCAATGGCACCACAATCCACACAGGCACTGTATACAGACCCCCATCTCAGGGGAGGAAATGGACAAGGAAATTATAGAAAGTATCCTTAGAATGGCAGAGAAAGGGGAGATATTGCTAATGGGGGATCTGAATATGCCAGATGTTAACTGGAGTGTATTTGCAGCAGCCACTTCTAAGAGTGGGATCATTCTAGATGCGCTACAGGGGGCATGTCTTAGACAACTAGTATTGGAACCCACTCGAGAGGGAGCAATCTTAGACCTGGTACTCTCAAATGGAGATGGCAAGAGGATCACAGATTTAGAAGTGGGTAGCCATCTGGGAACTAGTGACCATCGAACAGTATGGTTCATGATAAACACAGCAGTAGAGTCAAGCTGTACAAAGGCAAAGGTACTGCACTTCAGGAGGGCTGGCTTTGCCAAAATGGGTGCATGCCTAAGGAATACACTGGCAAATGGGCAGGAAGGAGCGGTGGAAGAACAATGGGGAATAATCAAAACTGCCATCTCAGAGGCAACAAGCCTTTGTGTGAAGCAAATAAAACAAAACGATGCAAGAAAGCACTATAGTTCTCAAAGGAGGTGGCAGGGAAGGTTAGGGAGAAAAAGAGAGCATTCAGGAAGCACAAGGAATCACAGAAGGAGCAGGACAGTTAAAGCAAAAGGAAGTAAGTAAAGTAAGTAAAGTAAAACTTTATTTTTAAAGCACTTTTCAAAACCAAAGCGCTGTACAAATACATTAAAACCGTACAATCGAATTAAATTAAACAATCATAACATTTTAAAATTCTTCAGAGTAAGCTTTAAAGAAACAGATAGGTTTTGCGCTCAGATCTAAAACTCGAGACAGTCAGTCTCTTATCCGATGAGGTAGAGAATTCCACAGGGAAGGGGCAGCAAAGGAGAATGCATGTGCCCCAGATGTCTTTAAACAAACCCTAAGAATCTGTAGCAATCCCTCGTCGGTGTATCGAAGTGAGCGGGAGGCGCAGTACGGAGTAAGAAGATCTTGCAAGTACTGGGGTTCCTGTTCATATAGGGCTTTATAGGTCAGCAACCTGACCTTAAAGGTGATCCATCACTGAACCGGCAGCCAGTGCAGTTCGCGCAGCACAGGCGTAATATGACTAGACCTAGATGTACTAGTCAAAAGCCTTGCTGCCACGTTCTGCACTAGCTGCTAGCAGTGGATATCAACCCCCAGCAGCCCTAGGTAAAGGGCATTGCAGTAATCAAGACAGGAGGTCATGAAGGCGTGGACCAATATGGGAAGGTCAGCCAGAGGAACCAGGTGTTTCACCCAGGCGGTATTCCTAAGATGATAAAAGGAAGATTTGACAACGGCAGACACCTGTGATTTCAGGGTCAAACTATCATCAAAAATAACGCCTAAGTTGCACACCCAATCTGAGGTCAAGAGCTGGACACCATCAAGCCATAAGCCTGATGGAAGCCCAGCCCTAAGACCCACCACAAGGTGACCAGGGTCCACAACCAAGACCTTGGTCTTATCCGGATTTAATCTCTGCCAGCTAGTGCTCATCCAATCTCTGATCTCGGCTTAACAGCTGTTAAGCATGGAGATCGCATCATCCTGTCTGGGAATAAGGACAGGTACAGTTGGGTATCATCTGCATAGCAGTGAAAACCCAAACTGTATCACCTAATGATCTCTCCTAAAGAAGCATATAAACTGCGAACAACATGGGCACCAAAATGGAGCCTTGCGGCACCCCACGGGACAGGGAGAAGATGTCAGAAGAATAAATTCTAGTGACAACTCTCTGTGTCCTGTCTGTAAGGAAGGATCAAAACCAATGTAGAACTGTTCCAGACAGTCCACAAAGAAGTCGCAGGTACTCCAAGAGTACACCATGGTACACAGTTTCAAATGCTGCAGAGAGATCAAGAAGGACTAGAATAGTAGTGTGCCAGGGGTGTGGTACCTAGGGCAACCGATTTTGAAATAGTTTAGTATTCAATTACAACTGCTCAGTTTTTTTCTCCTATTTGTCTAATTGTCATGTAATCGCTCCTTAATGCCTAATGATCATGCCTCTGTAACCACTGAATATGTA